>CM076584.1:893770890-894401234 GCA_034641835.2 Pinus albicaulis | reverse complement strand
AGCTCTGCAATACACTAGAACGGGTTTTTACACATTCATCTACAAGCCTTCAGGCGAATAATGGAATGCAAAGCAGTCATCGAGCAACTTGGAGGATTCGGTTGCCTCACTAGAAAATTTGGCGGAAATTCTGACGGCCAATTCGTCGCTATTCCGACACATAGTCGTCGCAAGAGCGACAGTTCGAGGGTGGGCAAAACATGGTTTGCCATACCGTCGCAGTTCTGACGCACTTAAAAAGTGTCGCACTATCGACACTTTTTTCGTCGCTCTTCCGGCGTTTCCCAAACCGTCGCGCTTCCGACGTTTGTAAACTGTCGCACTTCCGACGAAATGTGGTCCGAAGTTTTTAACGTCGCTCTTCTGACATTTGTAAATGGTCGCAATTCCGACGCAATGTGGTCCGACGTTTTGGACGTCGCTCTTCCGAAATTTGTAAATTGTCGCAATTCCGATGAAATGTGGTCCGACGTTTGTAAATTGTCGCAATTCCGACGAAATGTGGTCCGACGTTTTGAACGTCGCTCGTCCGACGTTATTATACTATCACTCTTCCGACGTTTTTAAGTTGTCGCAATTTCGACGCTTACAAGGCGTCGATATACCGACGGCGGGTTCAATTTTTAAAAAAAATGAAACTTTAAAAGAGGAAAAACATTGTTTTGAATATATTATATGAAGTAAAAAAGTCCATGAAGTCATTACATTTTCACATCTGAAGATTGGAACCCAAATATCCATCCAGAAAAGTGGAAGTCCCACCCCAGACAGTGATAGAAAAATACCCCATGTCACATACAGGGACTTGATATAAAACCCATTAACGGTCCACATGGAGATTATCGACAAATCTGAGAAAGCATCCAAATATGCCCGAGGCATCTATAAGAAAGTGAAATAGCAGTATGTAGAATAGTAAAAGAACAGATAGAGTACCGACGTCCATTGTTCCAAATACAAATTAAAGTACCCAAAATCCTGCAACAGAGAAAAATGCTAATCATGTGAGGAGTGTGATATGTCCAAAATATAAAAAGACCATCAGACCATATCAATAAACCAGCAACATAGAACAGCACCGCTAGTTTTGAAGGCAGAGTGATAAACATTAATCAATTTTTTTCACAAGAGAAAAAACGTTGTTTTGAATATATTATATGAAGTAAAACAGTCCATGAAGTCATTACATTTTCACATCTGAAGATTGGAACCCAAATATCCATCGAGAAAAGTGGAAGTCCCACCCCAGACAGTGATAGAAAAATACCCCATGTCACATATAGGGACTTGATATAAAACCCAGTAACGGTCCACATGGAGATTATCGACAAATCTGAGAAAGCATCCAAATATGCCCAAGGCATCTATAAGAAAGTGAAATAGCAGTATGTAGAATAGTAAAACAACAGATAGAGTACTGACGTCCATTGTTCCAAATACAAATTAAAGTACCCAAAATCCTTGAACAGAGAAAAACGCTAATCATGTAAGGAGTGTGATATGTCCCAAATATAAAAATACCATGAGACCATATCAATAAACCAGCAACATAGACCATCATCGCTAGTTTTGAAGGCAGAGTGATAAACATTAATCATTTTTTTTTCACAAGAGAAAAAACGCTGTTTTGAATATATTATATGAAGTAAAATAGTCCATGAAGTTATTACATTTTCACATCTGAAGATTGGAACCCAAATATCCATCCAGAAAAGTGGAATTCCCACCCCAGACAGTGATAGAAAAATACCCCATGTCACATACAGGGACTTGATATAAAACCCAGTAACGGTCCACATGGATATTATCGACAATCTGAGAAAGCATCCAAATATGCCAGAGGCATCTATAAGAAATTGAAATAGCAGTATGTAGAATAGTAAAGCAACATATAGAGTACCGATGTCCATTGTTCCAAATACAAATTAAAGTACCCAAAATCCTGCAACAGAGAAAAACGCTAATCATGTGAGGAGTGTGATATGTCCAAAATATAAAAATACCATCATACCATATCAATAAACCAGCAACATAGACCAGCATCGCTAGTTTTGAAGGCAGAGTGATAAACATTAATCATTTTTTTTTTCACAAGAGAAAAAAACGTTGTTTTGAATATATTATATGAAGTAAAACAGTCCATGAAGTCATTACATTTTCACATCTGAAGATTGGAACCCAAATATCCATCCAGAAAAGTGGAAGTCCCACCCCAGATAGTGATAGAAAAATACCCCATGTCACATACAGGGACTTGATATAAAACCCAGTAATGGTCCACATGGAGATTATCGACAAATATGAGAAAGCATCCAAATATGCCCGAGGCATCTATAAGAAAGTGAAATAGAGTATGTAGAATAGTAAAACAACAGATAGAGTATCGACGTCCATTGTTCCAAATACAAATTAAAGTACCCAAAATCCTTGAACATAGAAAAACGCTAATCATGTGAGGAGTGTGATATGTCCAAAATATAAAAAGACCATCAGACCATATCAATAAACCAGCATCGCTAGTTTTGAAGGTAGAGTGATAACCTGTCAACACATAAAATAGTATCATAAAGTGGATACAGGAAATGTGCAGAGACATGTACTGTTGATATACACCTCACACAAAAAGCATCTATGATAGAGAAAAAATATGTATAAACCCAGGGTCGATTGTATGTTCTGGCTCGCTTGTTCCCAGAAATAAAAACCATCTGCATAAACCCAGGCTCGCTTGATTCCAAAATTGGTAACCATCTATTGCATCCGAGATGTAAGGTCCAGGCTCGCTTGTTTCCATTAGTAGCCTGCTACAACATCCACCCTATTCATAGCAAAAAGGTTCTTGTAGATATACAGAGAAAGAGTATAATACGTAGACCATATAAACATGGCTCTGTATTTCAAAAAACAGGTTTAAAATTGAAACAGGGCAACATTTTTTTTTCTAAGTAAAGTTAATCTATTAACAATGGGAATAAAATTACACCGAAGTCAAAATCATTGCCCAAACTCATGGCAAATTTGTCATCAAAAAATCAAAAAATTAAGAAGACTGCCCTCATATGGGGAAACCAGTATTGAACATTTAATTTACAGAATTAAAAAATATTACAAAGGTCCAGCACAGTAAAATAATCTAAAAGCAGCCCAATTAAGTGGGCCGCAAAGCAAGAAAAACAAATGCTTAAACTACTCCCCTCAAAGCTCTCAACAATTCAGCCTGCATCCTTGGAGGAATCGGGGATGCTAAGTGCCACCTCCACATTCATACTTGGCTCCCCTCCTGCCCAGGAGCCGAGATCTTGTGTGGTGCCACCCACCACGAGCTGAGACTATGCGGTGCATTCTTCCTCACATTTGAACTCTTTTCGCATGACCCACCGATGGTGGCGGATACCGCGGTCGTGGGCGGTTGAGAGAAGAGAAATTAGAGAAGAGTAGCGAGTAGCATCTGGAGAAAGGTGGTCGTACCGTGGAAACGAGGAGTAGGGGAATATCGGTGGCGAGATCCTACAACAGAGCCTTGCCCCTCCCTGAGCTTGGATAGCGACACCGTAATAATCCGGTGGCGGGAAGAACGACTCGATTGAGGGGCGGGGGAAGCGCGAGGTTGACCTGCCGTGCTCCCCCTATGGCAGCATCCTTTGACGACGTAGGCATGGGTGCGGTATCACTAACGGTGGGCACGAGGAGATGGAAAGCGAGTCCCGAAAACATAGGAGGAGCGGAACCCGGCAGGGCGGGGCGTCGAGATATGCGACGGGGTCTGGCCCGGCGGTTCGGCTGGCCACTTCTCCTTCTCATCACAGTGAGCAGGCAGTGTAACCCAGCAACCAGCTCGTCTGAAAAGCCATAGTGAAATGCCATTTTATCGACTCAACTGCAATGAAATCGAAGGACGCCCATCATAATTAATCTCTGATCATTAATGAGATTCGAAGGCCGGATCATATTGGAGCATGCTGAATCACTAACAGAAGTGGAGGTTCGATCTTGAACAGTGTTAAAACTTAATTGATGCGGATTTGATGTGAAAACCTGGAACTTAATTGACCAATGTTAAAACTTAATGCGATTGATATGAAGTCGCCACATCCATGTCCCATCGCCTTAAACGCCATCGAATGCACCCGCAGCCGGGAGCAGGGCAAGTTTTGATTGAGGACACGTGGCAGAAATTGATTAGAGCAGATCTTTGTTTGGGCCGCTCGCGCAGTGGAAATCTAGACCCGAAAAAGATTAGGGTGAATTTGATAAGAAATTTGTGTCACAACTCTCCCTCCGTACACCAACCCAACTTCGGACCCGAAAAATATTAGGGCGGAATTCATTTGGTTTTCGCGTCACAAAATTGGCCGAAGTCAGCAGGCTATTTTGGAACGCGAATTTGGTTTGAATTATGGTTTATCGCCGTTTGAAGTCCGGCGGGCTCGACTTAAGAAAAATTTTTTTTGATCCCATCTTATAAAATTTGTGTTGGTTTTCTTTGATAATACACATATTTATAATAAATCATGGGAATACCACGCTTAACATGTGGAAAAGTTATATAAATTATTGAGAACAATCATTTTTATGTAAAAATATCCAAATGTGCTTTTGGGAAATAAGAATTCGAGTATTTGGTTCAAATTGTTTTAAAGGAAGGAGTGAAGTTGGAGCCTCAAAAGATGCAAGCTATTACAAAATGACCTATTCCTAAGAAAATCAAGGTTCTTAGAAGATTTTTTAGACTTACATGATATTATTGGTCATTTGTTAAGAATTATGCATGCATTTCAAGTCCACTCACAATCTCTTGAAGAAAATATCATTTTTATGGAATGATGAGGCTACTTTGGCATTCTCTCTTTTAATGGATGCCATGTCTTCTACACCAACATCGGTTGCACCTACTTTTGGTAAAACATTCATAGTAGAGTGTGAGGCACTAGGACAAGGAATTTACGTAACATTAACACAATAAGGGATATCATTGTCTTTTAAAAGCAAGGAATTCAAAGAAAATATTTGGTGAAATCTACGTATGAAAAATAAATGGAAGCAATATTACATGCAATAAAAAATGGGGATAGTATATCATTGGAAGGTACTTTAAAGTCAAGATATACCATGATAGCATAAAGTATTTTTTGAAGCTATGGATTTCATTGGAAGATTAACAAAAATGAGGAGAAAAAATGCAAAGTTTTAATTTTGAGATAATCTGCAAAAAGGGTAAGGAAAATTTAGTACATGATGCTCCTTCTAAAATAGAAGAGGCCTCAAATTTATATCCAATTACATTTTCTATTCCTAGGTGGCTAGAAGAAGCTTGCCATAATGGAAAAATGACAATAGTACTAAACAAAAACTAAAATTTATAAAGGATGGGATGAACTCTATGGAGTATTGGGAGTGAAAGAGAGATATACTTTGGTGCAAATGTAGAATATTTTTATGCACGCAAGCATATTTGAATAAACAAATATTAAGGGAGTCCCATGTCTCTCTGATGGTAGGACGCAGGGTTCCTTAAAACATCTCAAAGGATCAAAAAATATATTTTTGGAAGGAATGAAGAAAGATATTCAAAATTTTGTAAGAGAAAGTCAGGTTTGCATAATAAATAAAAGAGAGATAGTAAAATATCTAGGGTTACTTCAACCATTCCACATACATATTCAAAGACTAGAAGATATATCAATAGAATTTATTACAGGGTTACTGAAATATAAAGGTAAGTATTACATTTTTGTGGTCATTTATATAGACAAATTTTGTAGATTTTTTTTATAGAGCTCAAAGTACATAAACAACAAGCCAAGTGGCAGAAGTGTCCGTGAAAGAAATTCATAGTCTTCATGGTTTTCCTAAAGTAATAGTAACAAAAAACTTTTGGAAATAATTATTTAATATGAGTGGAGAAACACTAGCTGCCATGAGTTCTACATATCAAACACAATCAAATGGTCAAACAAAAATAGTTAACAAATGTTTTTAAGGTTATCTACAATGTTACTCTTTATAAAAGAAATATTAATGGATGAAGTCGGTTCGTCAAGGAATAATGGTAATATGATACTACCTATCACACATCTACTAAAATTTCCCCATTTAAGGCCCTTTATGGATATCCAACTCCTAGTATCTCATACTTTTTGCAAGATAAGTCCAAAGTATAGGAAACAAAGTCACATATGGAAAATACTAAAGAAACTTGAAAATTATTATGGAAAACCTTCAAATGACATGAAACATGATAAAACAACAAGGGGAACAACATTGAAGTGAAAGATAATTTGAGGAGGGTAATTGGGTATTTTTTTAGATTATAGCATTATAAGCAATCTTCATTCAAGAAAAAGAAGAATAAAGAATTAGCTCAAAAATGTTATGGCCCTAAATAATTATTCATAGGATTGCACAAGTGGTATAGAAATTATATTTTCCTTCTTCTTGCATTCATAAGGTTTTTCATGTATCTTGCCTAAAAAAGGTTTTGGGAAAAAATATGCCAATGTAAATAGAACTTCCAAAATTAGATGAAGAATGAAAGTTGATTCTTGAACCATAAAAAGTTATAGATAAACATTATGTATCTCTTTGACAGATAACCATTATGAAGTACCTAATCAAGTGGAAGAATATTCCTCTAGAAGAAGGTACATGGTAAAATTATCAATTCGTGATGAAATACCCACGGCTAAAGGGTTCGTTTGATGTTTTGACAAAGGTTTTGTTATATGTTTTATTTAATGCGTGGCGGAATAGTTTTATTGTTTGTTAAGGTCCCACACAGTGATCAAATTTGAAGGGCAGGTCCGAATTTCAATTAGAAGGGCATATATCTATGTTGCCCTTCCATAATGAAAAGCTTTAAAAAAAAAAAAATTCAATTGACCACAATAAATTATTTTTACATTTCATTTTCAGAAAGACAAAACCATCAATCTTTATATTAATAAAAGACTGTTACATATACAACAATGCAGAAGGCTCCATCTTTCATTGCTTAAATATCTCATTGGCAATGTCAACATAAGTCTTGAAGACACTATTATAATAATTTGGATACATACCACCAGGATATAGGAGATTCTTATGTGTCAGATTGTGTAATGCAATTTTGACTTTGTCTCACAAGGAGCGGTAGCATGGAGGTCTGGATTTTTCTTATAGAACTTTTTTATTATTATTTGAAACATTGTTTATAGATATGAAGACAACAATGAAATTATGAGCATGGTGGACAATTAGTCAAGCTCATGATGCCAAGCCATGATGATGTAAGTTTGGAATTTAAAATTTTTACATGTTAAAGACAAATAGTCAAAATCACTGACAACTTAGTATGCCATAATTAATAATCATTCCTTGTTCACTTTTGTTAATAGGTTTATGTCACACGATGATCTCTCTTCTCTGGCATTTACTTGTATTGAAGATCACTATTCTAGGAATAAGGAGTTATTTTCTCCAAAAATAACCCTAGCCAAACATTGACAATGCATCGAGGATATCTTTCTATGCTTCATAAGTACATATGTTCTACTTCTAAATCATGTCTTGGAAGTGGTTGTTTTGCTGGAAATTATTCACCAGTTGGTTTCATACCAAAGTCTTTTTCTCATTTTCAGCATCCAATACATGAAAAAGATAATGGTTTAAAACAACATAAATATTTGAAATTTTGCAAGAATTGTCTGGCACACTTTGAATATGAATTTTGAAGTCAAGTGCATGAAGCTGTATAGGATCAAGTGTCATTTTGAATACCAAATGTTTCACAAGAAACTTCTCAACATGCTACCCTGCAGTAAGGATTAAATGACAATATTGCATCAACTATTTTCATAATAAAAGTGCACCTCGGCCATAAGACTAAACAACTACAAATGTTGTAGATCTAACAAGACCACACAATCAAATGTATTCCTCAAGGCCAATACTGTATGAAAAATGAAAAGGAGTTTGCAACCAAAAATACCTTAGGCAACTAATTCAATTAGATACACCAAACCATCAGCAAAAAGGAAAACCAGCCTACTCAAAAGGTAAGCGTTTACCTCCTTTGACAAAATTTTGAGTTCCGAAACAAGGGCCTTTATTGTCTTGTCAATGCCCCTAGTAATTTGAATGGGGTTTGCACCTGCTGCAACAACCTAAAAAAAAAGGTTTCATTTAAAATTATTTTCCACAAATTTAAGATACAACCATTGTCAGTTTTGTATTTCCTAACAAGCTCATAAATTTTGACAAAAGAACCAAATTTTTTTAATAACTGATAGCAATTTTTTCACTCAAAAACTATCTTAGACTCAATAAGCCCAACCCAAAACTAAAAAATGAAACACCAGAAGACCCTACAAAAATGAATAGATGATCTTAATCCAGTACTATCGACAAAAATTTACCTTTACACCCTCACTTATTAAACCCTGTGTTGTTGAATTTTAACTTCAACTGCTGCAGCAGAAGGACGGATGCAGCAGCAACATTTTTTTTTGGAGGTTTCTTGCACGCCATCCAGAAATTTAATTCAGCATTTAAAATTCCTGCAAGTTTTTTTTGTAGACGGCCGCAGCCATATTTCTGTACAGGATTGTATTTAAACACAATAACCAGCATTAACGCAATTCACCAACCAGGAATTAAACAAACAGAAATTTACCCCCCAGTTTTGTAAATTCAAAAGGAGGACACGTGGAGCATTGATATTGGATCACATGAAATTGAAGGGAATTTGAAAACCTGAAAACCGGACCCGAATTTTTTATAAGGCACATTGGATTGAGAATTTGCGTTACAAATTAGTCAGACGTCAGCATCCCATTTTGGAATGCGAATTTGGTTTGAAATTCAATCTATTCAGACTTTTAAAGGCCGACGGAAAGGGTTCTTTAATGTTTTGATAATTTAATTTTATGTATGCTTTAATATATACATATGTTTTAAACATATGTTATATATATATCATATGCGAAATGAAAGGTGGGCCATAGAATTTAGTTTTAATTTTATTTTTTTTAAAAGAGGGTTTATTATAATATGTTTTATATGTTACGGCATATAAAAATAAAAAGGTCGAAAAAGCTTGGTAGTTTTTTTCATAGACAGTACGTAAATTTTTTATTACACAGCAGTGTGTAAAAAGTGAAAGACTGAGTGTAACTTTTTAAGTGTGTATGCACAGCAATGCGAAAGTGAAAAACACAGCAGAGTGTTTTAGAGACAGAGTATGTTTGTTTTGAACAGACAGTGAGTTGGTTTTATGCACTGCGTTTTGTAGCAGTCATAATTTTGTAATCTCTCTCAGTGAGGAAGAAGTGTAATAGTTTTTTTTTGAGTTATTGAAGGGAATAGAAGTTTGTTTTCAAAGTATTGAAACTCTGTCTCCTGTCAAAGAAATTTTTATTTTCTCTGTGTTAGAGAAAGGGAGATTTATTCTCCATTCATTGTTCTGGAATTTTTCAATATTCCAACATGTGCAAGAACAACAGATGTTGTGGTTCCATGCCCAGCTAAATCATTTGTCTTTGCTGCAGCTTGCCTTACCAATTTAGCCCCAATATTTTCAACTGAGTCCTCTAATTCAACCAATAAAAAGACCAAAACCATAGCATTGAGATACATTTCATTACACTGTCAATAACAATAAAATTTGACTCGACCATAACCCTTTCCTTTTATTGTTGTGAAAAGCTTTATGCATTACTCTAATGTGGCTAGTCCATAGGCCAAGTAGACCATTGGGTAACAAATATGTTTCCTTTCACCTTTGAGTTTTCAAATTATGCCTACCAAATCTAAGACATTTAAGAGGGGGAACTAATACAACGTTAAAAAGAAAACCAGAGCACACATCTACAAATTACCTCCTTAGCTACTATCACACCATCATTAAATATTTTCGGAGAACCATGCTTGCTCTCCAAGACAACATTTTGCCCTTCGCCCCAAGGGTGACTCCAACAAGATCAGCAAGTTTGTTCACACCGCCTACAAGACAAATTGACAATGCTTTCAGTAAGTGTGCAATTGAATGCCGGACCATATGCCAAAACAACCCTCCATGAAAAATTAAAATAACACATTAAAATCGAATATAAGTGGACAAGGAAAGATCCACCGCAGTGAAGTTTCACGTGCAGGTGACCTTCCTTTAAACATAATTTTTTCTCTGACCTGCAATTTTTTTGTCACTAAGCCATCCTTGTTGAAGTACAACTCGTTTTCCATAGCTCTTGTATTAACTACCTTCTCTCTGTCACGTAATCTCATAGTCCCTCTTCTGCTTGAGCGATTAAAGGAAATGGGTGAAAAAACTGAAAGAGAAGACAATTGTCTGCCATAATTATCAAACATTGCACCCAACTTCTTCCCCTTTCCGTTGTTACCCAATGAGGTAGATGTGGCAATTGTTGTCATACTGCCCAAAGCAGAGGCCATCTTCTCTTATGCTGAATATAGAATTACAAGATCTTCATATTAGTATGAACCTTAAAAAACATGACTCCCATTGCTAAAAACCACTTTTTAAGTTGTAACAGGCAAACTAAACAACTATCGCAACTTTTGGAAACTTATGGAGCATTAAGAGAGAAACAACCAAAGAGAAATAAAACCACAATCCTCATTTTAATGAGACCGGACTATATATTTTCATTAAGATAATAGAAAGAAATCATGACTATATTAAGGCCAGCACAAAACAATCTTTAACCAATGTCTCTCGCGGCCTTCAGGTTGCCATGCTAGAGGTTGCATATTTTTAATTTAAATTCTTGACCTCTCGTGCCCATATATGAATGCATCCAATGGGATATCTACATCAAATGCTCATTTATATCCCCAAAAACAAATTCCCTACTACAAGAGCACCAGTATTGATGGATCACCCCACACCATCCCACCCACTAGAAACGGTGAAAAAGGAAACCCAAGAAAACTTCTGAAATATCTCAAGATGACTATATGGGTGGTTCTTATGAATCAACCAACCATTAAGAACATGCTCATCAATCCAAACCATGAGTATTATGTGACGATATTCAAGCAGGCACTGAATCGGATTTCTAAAGCTATGTTAGAGAAACCCTAAACTCTCACTGAAAATAGGTGAAATGTGGCACCACTCAGAGATTGACATGTGCCAATTGGTACGAGTGGTAGAAAATTGGCATGCTCAAACAACGAGGTGATGCAGGAATGACATGAGGGAGAAAATATCAGAAAAGCCCCAAATCTGGAGAACTAAAGCTCATCACCAACACGAGATTGACAACTTTACATGATGTAACCTATGAAATCGTAAATGGAGAAATCATAGTAACAATAAAGTAACCTATGTAACAATAAAGTCGGATTCATCCTGGGAGTGGTAATGGGAGAAATCATAGTGAACAACAGGAAACATGCATAGTTGCTTACAATCAAATAGATGAAAAAACAAATACAAAAAACCTAGATAATAATCATGAACAAGCTTAATATTGAATTATGAACTGTAAAGGAACTTACAAAATGTGACATTACGAACCTGGTCAAGCACACAAGCAAAAATATCCTAGACATGACCCTGGTTGACAAGTTGTATTACTCACGATGCAAGAGGATTTGTACCTGCACTGCCAAGTCAATCAAAATCCATCATTATCTATACAATAAATACAAGTAATTGATGTAGTATCTTTTACTCTAAGATGCATTGACCCTGGTTGACAAGTTGTATTGCTCATGATGCAAGCGGATTTGTACCTGCACTGCCAAGTCAATCAAAATCCATCATTATCTATACAATAAATACAAGTAATTGATGTAGTATTTTTTACTCTAAGATGCATTGTTATGATAATGTTAGAACATATGTTGAAAATGTCAAAACATACCTGAATAAGCTCCTCTTCATTTCAAGAACAATTTATTGGAGTCGCATGAACTTGGAACAAGCCTCCCACGATCTGAAAGAGTAGAAACTAAGTCAACAATGACTTTTTTGTTGCTACGTTGGATCAAGGGAGGTTTGCTCCAAGATTAAATCGCTCCAATAAATTATTCTCTACTAAACAGGGCCAACCACGTGAAGGTGGAAGCTCTTATGGCCCCTCCCCCCCTCACATCACTCTCAATTCCCCAATACCCAATCTATATTTCATTTTTTGCTTTCATGAGCATAAAAAAAAATATTCAATAACTAATAAAAAAACAATTCAACAAAAAGTACGCAAGGAAACATTGCAATTAATGCTTGACATAAAAATAGTATGATAAATAAGTTTTTTATATAACGCAAAAAACGTTCCAAGTATGGTAACGTTTGTCTTATAATAATACAATATTTTACATTGTCAAATTTTCTTTTTCTTCTTCCTATTTTTAAAACTCCTAATTACATCATCAATATCATCGTGCTCTGCTCCTGTTTCGTGCCTTTCAACCCGCACTGCTGACCTAGTTGCGTATTCACGATGTCTGGGCTCATCCAGTGACGGGGCATCGCCTACAAAAACAGATAATATTAAATTTTAATTGTCAGATTTTAAATATCATTGAACTAGTTCGGTAATATTAATAAAAAAAATTGCAATGAGATTATTTACCTGGTGCACCAGTTGTCGCCGCTGACCTAGTTGCATATTCACGATGTACGGTCTCATCCAGTGACGGGGCATCGCCTACAAAAATAGATAATATTAAATTTTAATTTTCAGTTTTTAAATATCATTGAACTAGTTCGGTAATATTAATAAAAAAAATTGCAATGAGATTATTTACCTGGTGCACCAGTTGTCGCCGCTGACCTAGTTGCGTAGTCACGATGTCTGGTCTCATCCAATGACGGGGCATCACCTACAAAAACAGATAATATTAAATTTTAATTGTCAGTTTTTAAATATCATTGAACTAGTTCGGTAATATTAATAAAAAAAATTGCAATGAGATTATTTACCTGGTGCACCAGTTGTCGCCACTGACCTAGTTGCATAGTCACGATGTTTGGTCTCATCCAGTGACGGGGCATCGCCTACAAAAACAGATAATATTAAATTTTAATTGTCAGTTTTTAAATATCATTGAACTAGTTCGGTAATATTAATAAAAAATTTGCAATGAGATTATTTACCTGGTGCACCAGTTGTCGCCGCTGACCTAGTTGCGTAGTCACGATGTCTGGTCTCATCCAGTGATGGGGCATCACCTACAAAAACAGATAATATTAAATTTTAATTGTCAGTTTTTAAATATCATTGAACTAGTTCGGTAATATTAATAAAAAAAATTGCAATGATATTATTTACCTGGTGCACCAGTTGTCGTCGTTGGGACTGTTGCCCTGTCTTCCTCTCTGGTGGTAAGATCCTCAAGGGAAACATTCTCTATCATTTAAACAAAAAACGTTATAAGGACAACCATCAAGGTATAATTAGAAAAAATTATAAGTGGAAATTAATTACCGTCACGGCCCTCATTGATAGTAGCATTGTCGGCCTGGTCCCTACTACAATGATCAGGTTGCACGTGAGGATCATCTACATTTGGCTCTAAAACTGGGTTATTTGCGTCGTTGGTAGTGTTGCTCCCCTGATTTAAACAAAGTTGTTAGACATTAAATTTATGGATGAAAACAAACATATTGAAAGGTTAATGTTTTACCTTATCAGGCATTATGGATCTTGGGACCTGCCCCAAGCTTATGCGACGTTCAACTACGGCTTGATAGCCGAAATGGAAAGCGATATTTTTATCTTCCTCTGTAGTTTCTGTTCCGAAGTCATCACCCTACATTACATATGATTGTGTATTTTTAATCATATTTGATAGGATTACAAAAACGTTGGAAAGCGATACAATTAATTATAAGATGTTTAGCTACTTAATTACAATTCTTGCAGCTAATTTCAAGTAGCCACCCTGGCCGAGCTTGTGATGGCCCTTTTTCTCAATCCTAGCTTTGGTTGCCTTTGAGGTGTCAGGCAACCTAGCATCAAAAGATTGAAATCAGATATGACGTAGCACACTTTTATTTTAGACATAAAGAAAATTAAAGCTATTGAATTAAAGTTGTAATTTACTTTGCGGGTCCAGTTGGCATTTTTCCTTCTTTCTTTGCCCTTTTCTCTTTTCCGTCATGGATGAGTGCTCTCCACTCACTCTCTGGAACTGTGAGAGGATGCTCATATCTATGGTTAAATTGCAATTGCGTCCTATAGGTGTCCCTGGTATATTTCAAATATTTGCCGGCTACCAGAGCCACCGTTGTTCTGTCAAATGTGCCGACCCCAAAAAGGGCTTCTAGATAATCTAGAAGTTCTTTTTTCAGGTTGGAATTCTGGGAATTCCACCCTGTGTGTATGGTTGGGCCAAAAATTACCAATGCATGGCTCTCCAGAAACCTGTAGAACTCATTGTTTCCTACATAGAAAAAAAAGAAAAGAAAAGAAGAAGAAGAAGATATTATCATTAATTTAAAAATAAAAATCATGATAAATATGTTTTAGATAAAGTACATGAAATAGTTAAAATATTAAAATTTACCTAGGAGTTTTACATGCTTTATAGGGACACCCTCATCGTTCACCAACAACGTGCCATTAATGGTCCCTGTGGAGCTGACACGTGTAGCTCCAGGAAACGCAATAATGTAGTTGGCCATATCAGCCTCATTATTGCCAACACGTTCAGCGGTTGGCTGGGTGTCTGCTTGGGCAGGGTGTGTTTCTTGGCTGGAACCTAAAGGAGTAGAAGGTGTATGAGATGGTTGTTGGGAAATCTCTTGCCCTTGTGTCCCACTACCACCAACACCGGATTCAACAAGTGCCAAAAAATGCTACATACAAAAGAACTTTTTGTTAGTTTAGTCAATGTAAAAATTAAAAATCAAACTATCACAATTCATCTCATGCAGAACAAAAAAAATATCCTTTTGACTTTTTATTATTACATGATATCTTTCTAGCTGCCTCATAAGATGTTGTATCCTCTCTTTTGTTTCAGGTGTTTGAGGCGCGTCTATCAAAGTATTAAATTCCGACCTTGCATCTCGTGCCTTTTTTTGCAACAAGAACACTGGAGATAGGGATGAAGAAAGCTCTTCCTCAAAGAGGGAATCATCAGGCGTACCATGGCTAGGTGTATGCATATTTGAACAAAATTAATATTATTTCAATTATGTAAATAACTAAAATACCTGAAGATAGAGCAATGCTGGCACTTTACATGTTCTTCCGCTGGTCTCTTTCCGCGATCATCCCGTCTCGGGGTTGTTCCTGCATTTCTCTGATCAGTCTGCCACATTGCAATAAAATTATAAATGTAAAAACTTGAAAACAATATCTAACTTGAAAACACAAAATGAAAACTGAAATAATTTCTAATAAGACACCGGACGACGGAGTTAGAGTTTCAAATATGCCTTGCATTGAATTCAGTCTTGGAAACATGTCATTGCACATTAAGGCACCCAAACAAGAGACGAGTTGACAATGAAGACCTTATTGAATATATTTTTGGAGCAACTTCTAGTAAACTTGTTGTGAAGACCTTGAGGACATTTTGGGAGCAACATTGTTGAAGCTGATGGTATAGCATTGTTGGAGATGATCTTGAAGGGCCTTGAAGTGAAGCTTTTGGAGCAACTATTGAAAAATCCTTAGAGCATTTAAGTAAGGCACTTTCTATCTTCCATCACCTTTTTCCTTTCAATATCATTTAAATGATTTTGTTGATATTTAATGTTTGAAATCACGTTATAATTCCTTGATTATATGTGTTTTGGGACTAGAATAATTTCACACTAAACCATGCAAACTTAAAAGTAACTTAACAGATCCATAAAGTAATAATAATCATAATTCCTAATTTCCTATTGTACGATATGATGCAAATTATTCAAACATGAAGCAATGAAGACATGTAATGTCTGAATTTCAAGATTGATGAACCAATACAAGAAGTTAGAAACTACAACTTTGATTCAATACTCTGTGTCCTAACTCCAGGAAGGAGTCTAGTTTGTAGTACAAAACATGCATCATGTATTATCAATTCTTAATTGACAACAACTAAAGGTCATCTACCTCATCAATTCCTTCCCATTTTGTGTTTTTATGTTATATTCCTTATAAAAGTGTCAAATTTCTCTCAAAGTAAGCAACCACTGAATAAAATAAAAAATAGTTGAGATATGATCGAGAAATGGTCATTTATTTCTTAAAAGGATCTTCACAATTTCTTTGGTTGTTTTTCATCTCAAGAAACAAGAAATGACCTAAGAAACTATCGTGATGTAATATAAGAAACAACACAGTGCAATGGCCATTTTCAAAGCCAAATGATGTCCATTGAGGACATGGCCTTTATGTGGTTCCTGTTTCATAGGAGTTTAGGGTAGAAATGGAACTTTGTTGTACCATTTCCAGTAGTAAAAAGGGAAAACCTTCTTTTTCCATGGGAAATAATTTACCTTTCCTTTTTCAAGATAATCTAAATCACAAAAAATATGAACTATATTGTACACATTCTTGGATAATGTGAAAGTGGAAAAGGAATACCCTACACAAGTGATGCACACATGTACATTTGAACACTAATAGATTTTTGTAGTTGAAATGCAATGCTTATTTTCATTTAAATGTAGGGTTTTTAAAGAAGGGAGAAATAATGGCTGCCAAATTAATAAGCGTTTCTTTGGGAAAAATTTAAATCTTGTATTGGGTGATGAAAATAATAGAGGGTATTGAATCTTGATTCTTGACATCTAGAGAGAACCCTACAGCCTAACACAATCCAATGGAATTGACCAAAAAAACCCAAATAGAGTCAACCCTATTATAGGAGGAAGGGCCTGCAATAAGAACTTACCATTTTGCAAGAGCTGAGAGCGAATGTTGTTCTGCAAGAGCTGAGGGCGAATGCTGAGGGAAAATGTTGTTCTGCAAGAGCTGAGGGCGAATGCAGGGCGAATGCTGTTCTGCAAGAGTTGAGGCTGAATGCAGGGCGAATGCTGTTGCGAAACTCGGGGTGAATGCGGGCGAATGCGTGCCTGGGCGAGGGCGAATGTTGAGAGAATGCGATACCGAGAGAGCGGAGGGCGAATGCGTGCGTGATATTAGACGTTAATGTAGCACACATGTACATTTGAACACTAATATATTTTTGTAGTTGAAATGCAATGCTTGTTTTCATTTAAATGTAGGGTTTTTAAAGCAGGGAGAAATAATGGCTGCCAAATTAATAAGCGTTTCTTTGGGAAAAATTTAAATCTTGTATTGGGTGACGAAGATAATAGAGGGTATTGAATCTTGATTCTTGACATCTAGAGAGAACCCTACAGCCTAACACAATCCAATGGAATTGACCAAAAAAAACCAAATAGAGTCAACCCTACTATAGGAGGAAGGGCCTGCAGTAAGAACTTACCATTTTGCAAGAGCTGAGGGCGAATGTTGTTCTGCAAGAGCTGAGGGCGAATGCTGTTCTGCAAGAGCTGAGGGCGAATGTTGTTCTGCAAGAGCTGAGGGCGAATGTTGTTCTGCAAGAGCAGAGGGAAAATGCGTGCGTGATATCAGACGTTAATGTAGCTATTGCGATGGATACGAAACAATAAAATCATTTTTATGCAGCGCGCATATAAGTTTCATATTTGTATTTAGCGCGCATATAAGTGTCGTTATACCGATGGCCAAAAATTCGTCGCTATTGTGACGAAGGCCTCCAAACGTCGCAATTACGACACTTAGACATTGTGTCGCACTTGCGACGTTTAGAGGCAGTCATCGCAATAGCGACGCGTTGGGCCATAGTGTCGCAATTGCGACGTCTTCCTCCAAACGTCGCAATTGCGACACTTTTCTAAGTGTCGGTATTGTGACACTTTTCTATAAACATTGGTATAGCGACGGTTTCAGGTGGGATGGAAAAAATTTGTGGAAATTTTCGACATTTGTTCAAAAGCGTCGAAACCAAGTGTCAGAATTTCCGCCAAATGTAGTGGTGTCATAAGGTCTACATAAAACTTCAAACTCAAAAAAAAATGTTTCTAGATACTCATTTCTTAAACCATGGAAATTGGGGAGGATAGACGGTGAAATGTTTTTCATTTTAGTTGTGGTATATTCATAAAATATAGAAAATCCATAAGGTTCTGGTTCTCCTCTACCACCTCCTCCTCTATTTCCTCATCTACCTCTTTCACCTCCAATCATAAGTTCACCATCTACATTGTGTACTTATCACTATCCTTCCCCCTTCATTGTACATTATTCATAGATAATATAAGGTTCTATAATAGGATTATATATCTCTTCTTTTGGTTCCTCTACCAATGGTATATTGGAATAAATTTACTCTTCTTCTTCACTAAGTACCTCTAATTCTTATCCTAAGATTTGTTCTTGTGTCGAAGAGAGAAATATTACTCCTTCTGTTGGAGATGTAGGTTATTCAACTTCAGATTTTGTAGAAAAATTTGGTGAATATCTTGGTTGGATTTCATACCTATGTACCTCAGAGAGTCTATGTCTACCAGAAAATGATGGAATGCAAGTGTCAGTAGATGGTGTTCTAGCGGGAGTGAGTAGTGATGTTGGAATTGAACTTTTGCCTCTACTTAAAAATATATCCATAGAATCCCTATATCTATGCATAAATTATTTTTATCATGCTTTAATTATGCATCTACAAAGTTGAATTCACCTAAAATGATATGAAAACCAAGAATGTAATATTATATACACTTCCCCGGCAACAATGCCAAAATGTTGGGTTATTTAATTGATCTTAAATTACTTTGTCAATTGTCAACCAAATTTTGTGTACTTATGAAGTGTATGTGCACCATATATGTTAGAAATTATATCTTTGGATGAAACTTATCTAAGTATGGATAAATTTTAGAAAATATTAAAGAGTTGTCATGCACATGTTATTTCCATTAAGGCTACATCAAAAACAAATTCCAAATTGTATTCAAAATTAATCTAAACTTGAAATTTCAATTTACTCTAACTGCATAATTGAAAGTCTATTTGTAATTGCGTAAAAGAAATATTAATGCTAATTGCAGAGAAGAGATCCTAATATTACTTTCATAATTTAAATCTTAACACTACTTTGCAAAAGGAAATCTTAATGCTATTTGCAGAAAAGAAAGCTTAACTCTATTTGCATAAAAGAAATTCTAACGCTAATTTGTAGAAAGAAATAATAATGCTATTTTTTTTTAAAAGAAAATTAAATCGAATGAAATTGTAGCTTCAAGTGATTAATAATGTGTGCTAATAATCTCTGAAAATCATTTATTCATAATCCACGAAATTTAACTGAGTTATAACACTAAGTTATTGAATGAAATTCATTCTGGAAATAAATATTTTTGTTATTTTATTTTTATGAGCACTCTACTGAAAAAACAACAGGTAATTGGATTAGAAAATAATTGAAATGTAACTATGCATGTTGACAGAGAGAAAACTATGTGAAATTGTGATTCGAATAAAACTATCTATGAGAAATTGCAATATAAATGAAGACTATCCACCCTTACAACTCTCTAGGGGGGACCTCCCATGAGTGTAAGTTCATCACTGACCAATCAATTTCTCAACCATGCATTGAAAAAGTGGAACAAAGTATTATATTAATCCACAGAATTCTCTTAAACAAACGTTGTAAATATTTAATAATCAACAACTTACTATCTTTTTGGTTTTTCCTCACAACTTTTATACATTTGTTCATCGAACTGATCTAAGAGTCCTATGTCGATAGGAAATTTAACTAATTTTCCATCTAAGAAGTGATATTAAATTGAAATTATATATCCTCATGATTTTCTACTGGAAGATAAGATCGTGAGGGATTATTCTCAAACATATATTCTCATGGTAGAACAAATCATCTCCATGCTCACTTGATCTTTCCATGAATTCTTGTCGAAACTTGCTTGGTTGTTGAAATGTTATAACCAAATTTTAATTTTGGTTTGACTTATAGATCTTCCAATATCTGTATCTTTCCATATCATGATGATAGATGTAAATCCATGTGTGGAACAATTTTCATCTACATGTACCTTTCATTCCATTTTTGGTGCATTGAAACCTGTCTAACCATGGAGATGATTGCATAATTCTAAAGTAATTGAGGAATGAGAAAGATTTTGTAGTTCTAGAGATGTTTTAATTATATTTCACAAAGAAGTAATAGATTCTAAAACATGGATGATTAATACCTTTTATATGCATGAGCAAGTTTGTGATGACCTTGACTAGACTGAAATTGCAACAAGATGGTCACAAAAAAATAAAGGAGAGGAAAAAAAGGTATTCAGAAAGAAAGAAAAAAAAATCAGAGTTTAATAGGTCCAACCCACACTCAATAAGAAACTTATGTTATCTATAGATGGTATTCGCTTTGCATGATATCAGGTTTTTTCTCCTCTGCAGCCTTTAGCATTCAATCTTTTTTTCGTCTCAACAATAGTCACTCATACACAAGCCTTTATGCACTCTCTCCATTCTGTAGTAGCATACACTCACACAACCCTCTATGCTCGTGTCCTTCTTCTTCATCTCAACAACTCTCGGTCTCTTTCCACTACAGAGGAACTCTTGGCCTCTTTCCACTGCATAATAACTTTCAGCCTCTTTCCACCACATAGGTATTATCATCATATTTCCACTGCATAGGCACCCTTGGCCTCTTCTCATCATCACAGGCACACTTTTCCTCTTCTCAACAATGCTCACACACTGAGCTCTCTTCTCATATCACTCAAAAAAAATTTATTTCACCTCGTTTCTCAAATTCAATCTTTATTTTTATTCCTTTGTGGCACACTGGTTGATGTTGTCTATTTTATCCTCCACACTACCCAAGTGTACTCACATAATTCCTCTCCATTTTGTTGTTGCATCCAAAATTACTTGGTCACTACAGCTAAATTAATTCAAGGAATTGGATTCTGAGAGATATCCCATACTGAGAATTAAATCTTAGTAAAAATAAAGACTAAAGGATTTATTCCAATAAACTCTACCTACACACACAATATAGCTCTCCATTTCACTTCTTATTTCCATAGATTTTAGATTGTACTTCAAGCATGGCTTCTCTAAGCTTGGTCTAATCTTTATTCAATTCCATGAAGCATGCAAGGAAGACCAAGTATAGTTATCCTGGATTCAATTACCACCTCTGCAAATCATAGTCCTCTCTATCTCAGTCACCTTCCTTTTATATTGACCATTGAATCCATTGCAAAATTTGTGCAATCATGGTCCTTGTTTTCTTGCACCAATACTTTCTTGGCAATTTTTTTTTACTTCAATAATTAATTCTAGTTATTGACTTGTTTTCATGCTTAGAGGTGCTAAGCTCTGCACTATTTTCTGACTCATCCTTGCATGTTTTACCCAATAATTTCCATATCCAATTATGGCACAACTGTCAAATATGGAGAACCCTACAAAAACAGTTGTCAACCCATTCATCCAAAGCTCAAAGGCTTTCCATTAACAGTGATGCCAAATATAACTCCACGTCCCTTTTTTATTATATCCCCTCTCATGTTGGCGCTTAGACTCTTGTCAACCATAGGTCCACTTCATGTGATCATCGGCTAAGCCTCTATACACCTTCGCAATATGAATTTTCTTTTTTCTTTTCTCCTACACCCTTGGTGTTTACTTGTTTCATATGCCTTCATCTAGCGCTTAGCCGATAGCTCCCAAGTTTCGACACTTTCGCATGATTTATCTTTAAATACCTCTAGGCTCTTCTTGGAGGGGTTATTTTTCCTGTGGGGTTTTTCCTATGTTTCCACTAGCCAATAAAATGCCCCACTGGGATGAGTTTTATGACTGACATGTCTCGGAACTTACTTCCTAGAGTATTCCCTTGTTGTGTAACCAGCTCCAAAAATAGAAGAAAAGAGATGTAAACGCCTTAGAAATGAGCCACTTCGAGGGGGCAACCTCCAATACATTACATAAATGAACAATTCTTGGATGATCCAATTCACAAAACCTCCTTTCTATATATAGGAGTCCATGGGGCCATAATGTAATCCTAGTGGGCCACAATGTAATCCTAGCCGACCTAACAATAATAATTTAAGGGCACAATAACAAAATGGGGGTTACAAGGGTACAATAATAACAATAAGGGGGTTACACTAACAACAATAAGGGACTATACTAGTAATATAGGGACCTAACATGCCCCTCTCCTTCAAAAAAGTGTTGTCCTCAACGCTTGAGTAGCTTTGGGTGCTTCTGTATAAAATTCTCATCCTCCCATGTAGAATCTTCAGTGGGTAAGTTCTTCCACTTGATGAGATGCTCTGAAATTGATCGATTCCGTAGTTGTCAAGTTCTTGTTTCCATGACCGCTTCTGGTTCCAATATGATTTTTCCTTCCTCATCAAGTTCTGGCAATATTGTTTGAACTGGAAGATTTTTTCCTATAACCTTCTTTAAGCATGAAACATGGAAAACTGGATGTACTCGCGAAGAAGCAGGAAGCTCCAATTTGTATGCCATAGTACCAATCTTTTGCAACACCTTGTAAGGACCATAGTACTTTGGCGATAATTTGTTATCCTTCTTTGCTTGCTTGAGGGACATTTGTTTGTATGGTTGTAGCCGTAAAAATACCCAATCTCCTACATCAAAACTTCTCTCGCTATGATGTTGATTTGCCTGTTGTTTCATTCGATTTTGTGCCAAATTCGGGTTATCCTTTAAGAGTTGGAGAACTTCTTGCTGATGCTCGATGTGATCTTCCACTGCTTGAACCTTCGAATTTTCCCTTAAAGATGATGTGATGGATGGTGGATGATATCCATAAAGTGCCATAAGTGGGGTCATTTTTGCTGCAGTATGGAAGGAAGTGTTATACCACCATTCAGCGAGAGGTAACCACTTGACCCATTGTGTTTGTTTATCAGATACAAAACAACGAAGATATCCTTCCAAACATTTATTTACTATCTCGGTTTGACCATCGGATTGAGGATGATAAGATGAGCTATGAGCTAATTGAGTACCCAAACAAGAAAATAACTCCGTCCAAAAATTTCCAGTAAAAATGGGATCTTTGTGGCTCACAATAACCCTTGGGTTTCCATGTAGCTTTTGAATTGTGTCCATAAATGTAGTAGCAACTGTACTTGCTTTAAATGGATGAGATAATGCACAAAAGTGTGCATACTAGGTAAGTCTATCAACTACCACCATGATGACACTCTTTCCTTCGGACTTAGGTAAACCTGTGATAAAATCCATTGAAATCTCCTCCCAACGTTGACCTGGAATGGATAAAGGTTGTAGAAGTCTTGGGGTCTTAATTGTTTCCACTTTATTCTGTTGGCAAACCAAACATTCCGCCACAAACTTTCGAATATCAGATTTAAGGCCATCCCAAAAAAATTCTTTCTTCACCCTGTGGTAAGTTTTTAAAAATCCTCAGTGTCCTCCTAAAGGAGAAGTGTGCAATTCCAGAAGAATCTTTTGTTTTAGTTGGGAATTCTTACAAAGATATAAGCGATCTTTGTACCATAAGGAATCATTTTCCAACTAAATGTATCAGATGTACTAGGATCTTGCTGCAACTTTTGAATGAGTGTCCATACATCTTTGTCCTTCTTCCATTCATCTCTTGCTTCGGTTATCCAATCTGGTTGGATAATAGAAATGGCACAAAGCAATGCTTCCACCTCTTCATTCTTTCTTGAGTGCATCTGCAACAACATTTAGCTTCCCTTTTTTGTAGATTATTTCAAAGTCATAACCCAACATCTTTGTGACCCATTTTTGCTGCTCTTCTGAAGATAGTCTTTGTTCCAAAAAGTGTTTAAGACTATCATGATCAGTTTTTACCTTGAAGTCTCTTCCCATTAGGTAAGTTCGCCATTTCTTTAGTGCATGTAGTATTGCTAACATTTCCTTCTCATAAATAGGTTTCTGTAAATACTTTCCTTTGATTGGGCGACTTTCAAAAGCAATGGGTCTTCCTTCCTGCATTAAAACTGCACCAATTCCATTTCCTGAGGCATCACATTCCACAATAAAGGTTTTTGTGAAGTCTGGTGTAGCTAAGACCGGTGCTAGGCACATTGCCTCTTTAAGACGTTCCAAGGCCTTAGTTGCTTCAGGAGTCCATGAAAATGCATCTTTCTTCAATAATGTTGTTAGAGGTGCTGCTATTCTCCCATAATTCTTAACAAACTTTTGATAATACCCTGTTAACCCGAGAAATCCTCACAACTGCTTTATGGTTGTGGGGACTTTCCATTCCTTAATGGCTTTAATTTTGTTAGGGTCTACCTTAACACCCTCGTGAGATACAATATGACTCGGATATTCCACCTCTTGTACTCCAAAGAAACATTTGGATGTTTTTGCATATAATTGTTTCTCCTGCAATAGTTTGAGCACCCTGTCAACATGTTCAACATGATCCTTCCAAGACCTGCTATAGATTAGTATATCATCCAAAAATACTAGCACAAATTTTCTAAGGAAGGGTTTGAAAATGGAATTCATCAACCCTTGAAATGTAGAAGGTGCATTGGTAAGGCCAAAGGCATGACCAAAAATTCATAATGACCCTCATGAGTTCGAAATGCTGTTTTTGGAATATCTTCAGTCTTCATTCTAATTTGATGATATCCTGAACGAAGATCCAACTTGGTAAAATAAATTGCTCCATGTAATTCATCCAATAATTCATCAATCACAGGAATGGGAAATATGTCTTTAATGGTGAGCTTATTGAGCTCCCTATAATCCGGACACATTCGCCATGATCCATCCTTCTTGTGTACCAATACTACAGGAGCAGAGAAAGAACTTTGACTAGGTTGAATTATACCCGCCTCTAACATTTCTGCAATCATTCGTTCAATTTCGCTCTTTTGGAAGTAAGGATATCTATAAGGCCTGATGTTTGGAGGAACACTTCCTGGAATCAAATGAATAGCATGATCGTGATCACGAATAGGTGGGAGTCCTTTGGGAGTTTCAAACACCTTGGAATGATTGTCCAAGACTTGTTGGAGATCTGCAGAAATAGATGATTTTGATGTTGGAACTTCTAGTGAGCATAGTTGTGCAATTACGCCTCGCTGTTCTTTCTTTAGAAGCTTTGTCATGACATTAGAGCTTATTATCCTTCCTGGCTTCCGCGCAATACCCCGTAATTCGACTTCCTTTCCTTCTGAAAAAAATTTCAAGAAAAGTTCTTGAAAATTAAAAGCTACCGTCCCCAAAGATTGTAACCATTGTACTCCTAGTACAACATCAGCGCCTCCCATAGGAATGGCAAGCATTGGACTAGTCAATACATATTCCCCCATGGTTAGCTTGATATTATGGCATTTTCCAGAGCAATTTATAGTTCCTCCATTTGCAACCATCACTTGACATTCTGGTGCTGGGTATAGGAAACAATTTAATTCCTTGGCTACCTTATAATGAATAAAATTATGGGTGCTACATGAATCAATCAACACTATTACCCTTTTCTTCTTTATATGTCCTTCTATCTTGAGAGTTTGAGGAGTGGTAATTCCTGCCAGTGCATTACACGATATGGTCGGATTCATTTCTTCTTCTTCTAGGGGTGGTTCCTGGTGTATATCCTCTTCTTGTTCATTTTCTACTTCTTCTTCACAATCTATGTAAAATAATTTCTTCTCAGCACACTTATGACCTTTAGTGTATTTGCTATCACAACTGTAGCAAAGCCCTTTTGCTCTTTTTTCTTCCAATTGTTGTGGTGTCAACCTTGTAGGTTGTGGAAATCTAGGTGTAGCAACACTTCCTTCTTTATAGAATTGAGTGGTAGGTTTCCTTGTCGCAATAATTTTACATTCAACTTTTCTTGCCAACCTGAATGCCTTCTCCAATGAATCAGGTTCCAAAACGCGAACTTCATGTTGGATGTTATCCTTTAAAGTGCCTAGGAAGAGATCAATCCTATGTCCCTCTGGAATATCAGTTACCCTTATATTCAATTTTTGGAAGTCCTCAATGTGCTGCCCCACTAAACCCTTTTGTTTGAGATTTATCAAATTGGTAAAGAAGGTGTTTCTCTTTGTATCCTCATAATGTGCTATCATTTCCTCCGTAAAAATTGACCAAGTGACAATTTTTTTATGGGAGCAAAGCCATCGATACCATACAAATGTATTTTGTTCTAAATGTAAAGTTGCAATGCGTACCTTTTGTGTGTTTGCACGTTATGGAGATCAAAATATTGCTCCATCTGTAGTATCCATGTTACAGGATCCTTTCCATCAAACTTCCTCATATCCATTTTTGGAATATGGTGGTTCTTCCTGCCAACATTAGAGTTTATGAAATCACAATTAAAATTTATTTTGTTCTCATCATGAGGTTCTTCTACTATCTTTTCACCATTAGGAAACATTTCTTGTATCAACTTTGTCAAACCTTCCATGTCTGCTTTTAGATCATTCTTCATGTTTTCCATGTTGTCTTTCATGTCATTCATCTTAGCTTCCATGTCAGCTTCCATGCCATCCATCTTAGCTTCCACGCCTTTCTTCAAAACTTCCATTTCATTTTTTGTTGCTCTTTGCGAGAGCAAAATTTGGTGCACTTGCTCTTGTAATTTTGATAGATCATGTTACAATTCTTCATCTTCATGAGTCATAGTAGAGCCTTCTGAAGGCTTAATGGGTGTTGAATTATTTTTACGGGGCATCTTTTAGAACCCAATACTGATATCTATTCTACAATATTCCCTTGGAATCAATTCAAATTGATTCTTCAAACAAGACTTATGCAATTAGGAAAAAAAATACACACCTTTTTCTTGCTTTTAGAGATCGATATTGAAATTGAATTGTCTATGTTGAAAATCTTCGATATCTGAAATTCAGCCCTGTAGTAGCCCTCTGAAGCTTCTTTCAAATGCCATAGGTCTGACCTAATTTGGATTCTCCAAGACAAAGTTGTGTCCAATCTCCCACAATGACCTAATTCTGGACTGGTTCAGTAGAGCGAACTTGTACGACTTGCCACGTGTCACTGTTTTGTACTTTGTCTCTGAAATTGATAGCGAAGAAACTACAGGCCGTGTACTTGCGACCACTTTTGACAGCACTCCAATCCAATCTTCAGAGAGAGAGTTATTGAACTTTTCCCACGATCACCTCTTTGAGATGAAATTCAGGAGCCTGAAAAAGCACTACCTTCCACAGATCATATCTCCAAAAATATTGCGAACCAAGATCTGAAATTTTTTGATGAATTTCCTCAGGATTTCAGCTTCGCACCATATTAATTTCAGATTCTGAACCTTCGTAGAAAAAAATTTATAGCGCAAATTCCACGATGACCTGTTTAGGAGCCTGAAAAAATACCTGAATTCCACAGATGATATCTCCGAAATTATTGCGAACCAAAATCTGAAATTTTTATACAAGATTCCTCAGGATTTTTTCTTCGCACCCTAAAAATTTCAGCTTCTGAAACTTCGTAGAAAAAAAGTTATAGTGAAAATGCCACGATGACCTGTTTGGAGCAGCGAAACCCTAGAATCCAAAGCTCTGATACCAAATGTTGTGTAACCAGCTCCAAAAAGAGAAGAAAAGAGATATAAACGCCTTAGAAATGAGCCTCTTCGAGGGGGCAACCTCCAATACATTACATAAATGAACAATTCTTGGATGATCCAATTCACAAAACCTCCTTTCTATATATAGGAGTCCATGGGGCCATAATGTAATCCTAGTGGGCCACAATGTAATCATAGCCGACCTAACAATAATAATTTAAGGGCACAAATATAACAAAATGGGGGTTACAAGGGTACAATAATAACAATAAGGGGTTTACACTAACAATAATAAGGGGCTATACTAGTGATATAGGGACCTAACATCCCTTTTCACTTACTTATTAATATTTTTGGCTCCATACGTTAGGGATATCCCTTATAGTACTATGTGTCCTAGTGGGACCAATATTTTACCTATATACCAATTAAAACGCAGTCGGCCTGAGTCAGCCGCCATGTTTTCCTGACGTATCTCACCTGGAAAATCAATTTGTGTGCCTTTTAAACCTTTCTGGGTATCCCTTTCAGGATGATGTCATGCTTATGTCATAAGCCCCACATGGCACCTCCTAAGTGGTGACACATGTCAACTGGATATGGCCCATTATGCCACCCAAAAATTTTGAATCTACCTACCACGTGTCCCCCATATAGCTACGTCATGATGACATCATCTGCCACCATAATCTCCTAAGAGTTAATCAAATCTTGCTACTTGTCCTATCAAAGGAGAGAGAAAGGGTCCTCGAGACCTTGGTTTTGCACCAACTTCCTTTATAAATACTTTAAAGTGCCATGGACATTTTATTTTGAGAAAACCACTAGGTTCCAAAAATCTTCCCTCGACACCACTTCATGATTACGATTTGTGGTATTAGGAGGATTGGGCCTAGTTTGATTCTCCATTGTTGATCTGCATAATCGGTAGTTTGGGAAACCACTTCCTATGACCACCAACCTTGAAAATATTTTCATCTAAAGTGCCATTGGAATGCTTCTGCGTGGCTTGGTGCCTATCTTTCGACAATTAACCTTGTGCTTCGCTCAACTTTCCTATGGGCTATCCTTTGTAGGCTTTATTGTCACTGTGGATCCCTTTTGACGTCTTTATCATTGGTTTTCGCTACCAACCTTACCGCCGCTATAATCCTACTCAAATCTCATTGGATTTTTCTTTGTCTCTGTGTCCTAACGTCCATTTCCCAACACTTTCACTTTGTGCACCCTTTTAAATCCATGGGATTCATCTTCCAGAGTAATTCCATTGGGATGGTGTCATCCTCTGACATCATCTCACTCCATTCATCCCAGCGTTAATACTTGTGCGTCATAACTATATCATTGGGGTAACTCCACCAGACCAGGTTGTCAGGTGGGCTCCGCCTACAACCAATGAAATGCTTCTATGCTTCTTTGTATTCCATGCCACATCTTCCCAGCTCTCCTTTAGTGGCTTCACTAAAGGGATTCTCCAACTCTATCTAACTACCAAACTTAGACACCACTTTGACCCAAGGCCACATTTAACTCTTTCATCTAACTTTGGGGAACCTCAACTTTGGCTGGAATTAACTCCTAATATAGGAGGCCATTTTCAAACTTACACATACTGTTGGAAATCTCTTTCTGAGCATTATACAACTATTCCATTTCCAGGAGCATATGAGCAAAAATCCTAATTCATAAATTCCTCCAAATCCTGAGTCTCCAAACCATCATAGTCATCAATTTATGGCTTCTCCAATAAGCCTGCTACTATGATTATTCTCTACAAGGTGTTGCAACAACCATGGAACTCCCCATGAGCTTGAAACATCAAGAACATCAATGATAGCCCAGTTACCATCACAGATAGGCTAGTGGACATCAAAGAACACATTTTTTTCCAAAAACATCCATGTTATTTGTAGAAAATACAATAATGGGATTCAATCTAATTTTGTAATGTACTAAAAAAAAATATTGAATCCTTCTACAAATTTGCAGAAACCAAATTCAATCACACAATCACATAATAAGTAAAAGAAATAAATTATCAATCAAAAAACATAATATGTATCTGGGGAAATAAATTGCTCAAAACCCAGCTATCTGTGTATTGCATAAAGTCAATATCATGAAAGAATACAATGCTATTTCCCTCACTTAGAAGCCTCTACACTCTACTGACTACCTCACTCTAGTCCTCCTTGAATTTGTCTTGTGAGATAAGCAAGTTTGGTCCAATATTTAACGTTTTAATTACTTAGGCCTGGCCTACCTTCCTTATGCATTCTTAGGCTAACTGAGCCCCTATTAATTAAAAAATTCCCAATTAATGATTGTGCAATACCTTCAAGGCTTTCCGATGACCTCATGCATGACCTGTACAATTTTCTAATTATACAATTGATAGTTATCTTCCCTTTAACTCCAAACTCTATTGGGTCTTCCTTAGAAAAATTACATGCAACAATTATTTATAGTGAATTTTCAGTTAATTAATTGATCACTACTTGTGAATTAAATCATATTTAATTCATTGGACCTATCAATAGATTATCTCTAAGTTAGAACTAGTTAAACTTATTTTAACTCAAATAAACTGAGTTAACTAATTATAACTCACAAATAACTCAACTAGGGATCCTAAAAAGTAGGAGACACCCTACATGCCTCTAGTTTGACCTTAAAATTGAATTTCCTAAGCTAATTAAGTCTTCTTGACTCAGTTAAATAATACAAGGTGTCATAAGATGAAATTAAAGTTTCTCTTTCAATTTAATTAAGGGAAAATTAAATCAGAAGCCCCCTTGGGTGCCATTTCTGGGTGCCATTTTTAATATTTCTCGTTTCCAATTTCAACTCTCCCTCTACACAAGAAATTAAATCAATCTATCCCAAAATGGTACATTTGTAATTTTCTGCATGCAACACTTCTCTAGTGTCGTTTTCTCCTACAACTTCTTAAACTGAAAAAGCATCCAAATTGAATCAGTATGATGCATTTGTCATTAGAGTCTCTAACTCCTACTAGTTACTACACTGTCTACTGAAAACTTTGCATTGTTGCTAACTCTGCATATGTGCCATCTACACTACTGCCAACTCTAATCTGCACTCTAGTATCTAAAATTTGTCACTCCTATATTTGACTACATCAATCCTACTGATCCATCCTGATATTGTGTATTATGCAGACCCCCCCCCCCCCTCCCGTAGCCATGTCTGATCCATGAGATGCACCATCTCAATGGACCTTGCCCAAATTTATTCTCTTCGGATTAGGAATTCACATTGTCCCACCTATCCCCTCGAGGTATGCATGCATGTGCTCTCTCTACCCATGTGGCTCAAAATTCCCCCCTACTGGACGTCTCTACTTGAGTGGACACTTCCACTCGGTCTCCTCTCTGCTTCTCCAATTGTGGTCGCTCCACAACTTTCGGAGATTGCTTATGAGGTTGCATGTGGAGAGTTAATTTATGCTCCCTCTCAATCACCAATTCTCTAACCTGTACTTTTCTCCTCAAAGCTTTACATTCATCTTCAACCTTGAGAGCATATAGGTTCTTGACTCGCACACTAATCAGTTTCACCCGTCCCATAGCGATGTGTCTAAGGAAAACCTTTCCTTTTCTAAATATCACATCATAGACACGGTCTTCCAACACCGGTATGGAAACAAGATTCTTCTTTAGTCTTGGAACATACAAAACATATGTCAGTGTGAGAGGGGAGCCAGAATCCCTCTAAAAGGTAATTGTACCTATATTAGTCATGCTATACCTCACGTCATCTCCAAATTCTATGTTTTGTTCGAGGTCATTCTCGTCCAAGTCACTTAAGAGATCTCTCATATGGAACGAGCCACGACTCTCGGGATACCATATGCATCCCATTATATTTTTTTCCATGCATGCAATGAGAGTAAAATCAAGCTCGAACTGTGAAGCTAGGGTTTCACCAGTTTTTGCAACTGCAGGCTCCTTCTTGCTTTCCTTCTATGGACATTTCATGGCATAGTGCTTGTACTCATGATAGTGAAAACACTTGATCGTGGACAAGTCTCTATTGCCCTCTTACCTTGGTAATTATTTCCCTTGGCTTTCTTTCATTTTCCGATTAATGCAAAATATTCTTCTTTTTCTATGTCGGAGGTCCCATCTCTAGTGCTCTGCCTTACCTCTTCTTATACCAAGTCAAAACATAATCACTCCCAGTCTGGTAGCTTATCCCTCCCATTCACAGAGTCTTGGTAACTATGTCAACTCTTGGGAAGACCTAGAAGAGCTAGGCTCACCAAATCATCCTGGGCTACTATCACACCAACACTTCCAAGCTCATCTCGACATTGAGTGAACTTCGTCAAGCATTTTGGTATCATCTCGCCCTCATCCATCTTGATATTTCTGAGCTTGTCTTTCAACACAAGCTTCCTGTGGTCTTTGTTATTATTCTGAAACAGATCTGCCAATGTCTTCCACAAGCATATGGAGTCGACTTCCCATGGATACTCAAGAAAATATGATCTCAAAGTCCCTTTAACAAGATCGTTATCACCTTTTCTACATTTTTCTACAATACATCAATAAGTTGAGCATATGCTACTGTAGGTTGGGGAATATCATTGTCTATGAGTGCCTTAATTCCACTGTCCTCGAGCACTCCTCCATCCTGTCCTTCCATGCTATGTAATTTTAATTTCCCTCAAGGGAATATTCGAGTCTCAATCCATTGAATGACATCATGATCCGATGTTGGTCCTGAAGAATAAATCTGCAAATTCAATGTACCAGTTCAAAAACCAACTATGTTCCTTCTCTTCTATTTTGATTCATGGCACTCTAATACCATATATAAAATCTAACAATGAGATTCAATCTGATCTTGTAATGTACTAAAACCTTCTACAAATTTGCGGAAACCAAATACGATCGCACAATCACATAACAAGTAAGAGAAAGAAATTATCAATCGCACAACACAAGATGTATCTGGGGAAAGAAACTAATGAAAACCCCGTTATTTTTATATTGCATAAATTCAAGATCATGAAACAATACAATGTTATTTCTCTCACTAAGAAACCTATGCACTCTGCTGACTGTCTCACTCTGATCCTACTCAAATCTAGCTTGCGATCTAAGTAAGTTTCCTCCAATATTTAACCTTTTGCTTGCTTAGGCCTGGTCTACCTTCCTTACACATTATTGGGCTAATTGAGGCCCTATTAATTATAAAATTATCAGTTAATGATTGTGCAATACCTTCAAGGCTTCCCGATGACCTCATGTATGACCTGTATAATTTTATAATAATAAAACTGATAGTTATCTTCTTGTTCTAGGGAAAACCCAACACTGCCCATTTTTTAATTATTTACTTCAAATAATGGGGACCATGTCTATTAATTTTTGGCTAAACACCATTTATGATTTTCATTAAGTTAATTATCCTACAATTTTTTCATTTTCTTATTTTCATCGGATTCCAAGTATGATCATTTCATTGAATTTGATTTTTAGCAAGCTTTCCATCAATACTTGTATCGCCTCATTTGGTCAACCAATTTGTAAATGGTACTCCTTTGAAGTTCAATAATTTTCTCGCCTGGACTAAAAAAATGTAAATAAATGTATAATATTTCAATTTTTGTAACTAATTAATTCAATAGTCATTCATTTAAATATTAACTCTTAGTTATTTTTTACTATTTTTTCATTTTTTCACTAACAGCCCTACAAAATGACCTAGCTAAATTGTACGACAATTGAAAAACGTGTTTCGGGATCTTGGTAATTTGCTCCAATTTCTTATTTTTTTTTAAATTCGAAACCCAGAATCTCAAATTTTCAAAGTGGTTGTAGTTCAATTTTTAAAATTGTTAATCCCACATGGCCCAAATTCTCATGAGATCCTCCTTTCGAAAAATCCCGAACTTAAAAAACTGATTTAAAAAGCCAAAAAAGAAAGAGTGATGCAATATTGTGATATCGCATACCGCAAACCACAAAAATATTAAGCACCACAAATTAAAACTTGCGTTGTGCGATTTTGAAATTATGCGAAAGGTTAAAAAAATTTAATATAAATTTTTGTTTGTTCACTCCTTTTCACTCCTAGGCTATGTCACCTCACTATCACTCTCACCTCACCTCACCTCCTTATCCCTCCACCTAACTATTCCGATCACCCTCCTTAACTCCCCCATTAACCTTCCTCATCCACGGCTATGTAAATTTTGACCTTCTTATCCATCCATCTCACTATTCCACTCACCCTTCTTAACTCCTCCATTAACCTTCCTCATGCACGACTATGTAAAATTTGGTTTTTATTTTAAATTTTTGGATTAGTTGTAATATAATATAATATTATTATTATAATTCTATTCTATTATAATTTTAATATTAATATTATAATTTTAATATAATTTTAATTATAATATAATAATATTTTAATTAATTATTAAATTTTGTTTAATTAATTTAATCTTATTAATAACTAATTTGTAATTAATTAATTAAAGTTTCTAATTACAATTAATTAGCATTAATTAATTAATAATCGAAATTCAATTTAAGATTAAATTGTAACTACAAAAAATTTATTTTTAACCTAAGCAACAGAATTTCCAGAATTCTGGCAATTTTGACTCATCAACTTTGGAGGCTCATAAATTGAGTTTTACTTGGCCAAATGAGGCCTAGGATAGGTCATTGGATAGATAAAATCATGGTGTTTATTTCTAAAGTAGTTTCATTACCGGATTTGATCATTTAACAAGTCTAAAATGCAATAGAAGATCAAGCTCTGAATTTTTAAACAAAATTAAGTCTATGAGTTTAATTTTTCTGCATTCTCATTTTCCCACAACTTCTTCTGAGTACAGATCCACTCATGTTCCCCTTGAACAATTAATTCATAACAGGCATCAACAAAAATCTCATATTTCCTTTTCATTTAATCATTTAATTAAGTTTGATTGAAGATATTTTATTCCATATTTAGTATTTTGATTTGGTTTTGGTATGTTAATTTAATTTTGATTTGTTTTTTTATAGGAAGACAGTGGAAGAGATGAGAAGAGAAAATCTCAATCAATGAGAATACTCCAACAAGAGAAGAATGAGATTTTTTCCCAATGAAAATTGATGCAGCTGATTTATTCTTCAACAAAATTTCTTATTGAGAAATTTTTTTGTAAATATTATAAATAGCAAATTGTAAAACGTATTAAGGGGTTTCTCTTCTCTGCAATTCTGAAATTCTTGAAGGCACTATTGTAAAGAGGATTTAGAGTTTTAGGGTAGAGGAGAGAAAACTCAGGTCTAGGGATTATAGAGGAATTTTCTTCTGCATTCTGAATTATGTATGGAGAACAGAGCTTGTACTATTGCAGCTCTAGTTTTAAAAGAAGAAGTTCAAACATTCTAAAGGGTTGTTGGAGATCAGAGCCAAAGAAATAGTTTCAATAAATTGGTATTTAAATGTTATTGTTTCAATACCAATTTCATTTTATAACAGCCGAAACTTGTGATTTTCATTCATATTTGTGCAGTATTGTCTATGTTAATGATCTATTGCGATTGTTTGTTGTTTATCTCTCTTCTTATGTACTGAATTTTGATTCTTGAGTAACTATCTACTCAGAAATCTACCTTTTAATAATTGATTTAACAAATAGTAATATTATTTGAACTACTTCCTTATATTATTATTCAATCATTCGAATTATTGGTTTAACAATCAATATCATTTTGTAAGCTACTTCTTAAATGTTGTCGATTGATTATCTCAGTTAAAAGGCCTCTAAACTGAATGTGTTTTGGCATTCATAATGTCAGTTAAATTAACTACTTCATTGGCTCGATATTCATTATAAGCCAGACATATTTAAATCCTAATCATTTAAATATGTTGCTCTCAGTTGGGTTAGATCTATATATTCCTAAATGAGATAGGATTAGGATATTTTTCCTTTTGCTTGCATTTTATAATAATTTTGCATTTATATTTAATTCTACATTCCTATAATTTCTCTTCCCAAAGAGGAAAAATTTAGTAGTGGCTTGGTTGAGCCCCATATCAGCTTAAGAATCACTTTCTTTCTTGATCAGCAAGAGGGTTTTTCTAATGTCTCTTCTCCATTGGTAGATGAAAGTCATATTTTAAGTCATCGAAGATGGAGAGAACATAATTGGACCTAGTTTAACCAGTCATAACCACCATTTCAACAGAAAAGGAGATGCTTTAAGGTCAGGATCAAGTGGTTTCCCTTATAGTGTTGTAGGTAGAGAATTTTGAGCCCTCAACATTTTTGGCGCTAGAAAGAGGGCCTGAGACTTGTTGTCCTTTGGATTTTTTGTATTTTAAAAGTTTTATTTAATCACAATGGCTCCTCTCAAACTTCCAATTTGGAATTGTATTTCTAGACATGCATCTTCCAATACTCCACCAAAAATAGTAAAACGCTTGTCTAAGGTAAATATTAACGGTAAGAGGAATACTTTTGCATTTAATCATGTTTACAATTCATTCAAAAAATTTCAAATCCTACTTTTATTGATGAAGGCATTTTATGCATGATTTTTACTCTTACATTCTTGGCAAAAGCCAGAAGTTGGTGTCTTTCGCTTCCATTTACCTCAATTCACAGTGGGATCAATTTATTACAATGATCCTTTGTAAATTTGATGGCTATATCTACAAACAAGTATGTGACGATTTGAAGATTTACAAAGATACAAAAATGAATCTTTGATTTATTTTACCATCAGTTTTCATTTAAATTTCCTAAGATTTAGAATTAAAGATAAACCTTTGAAAGAGGAATTATTAGATTGGTTTGAACATATTTGCTCTCTTCCTCCCATTCGCAATCCATGTGGAATTATTTCAATCTTTGACCAATCCCCTTCAAATTCTATTAACATAATTGAGAATTCCAACATAGCGATGCATACCAAGCATGATGAAGTGGCCTTAGCCATGTATGCTAAATTCTTAAATTTAATACACACCTCTTACAATATTAATGATAATCATGTTAATGAATCAATATCACAAAGTTTGGAAAATTTCGCTAATCAATTGCAAGAAGATACTAGAAATAATCTCGGAGAAATCGTTCTCTTGAAATCATAAAATCATTATAATTCAGAAAATCATATTATAAATCAACAAGTACAAGCAGTAATCAAAGTTTCCAATAATGTGCAATTTGTTGTACAAATTTCTAAATTCTTTCATGATGAGCAAATACCAAATTCAAAATAGAAAAGCAAAATTCTTCAAGAAAGTCGAATTAGCCAAGTAAATTATCTTAAATATAAAATTTTCAATGAAGAAAATGTACAAGAGTTCTCAAATAGAGACGTTTTCAAATGCATTGTTTCGGATTCACAATTTTCCCTTTATCCTGATATTTTTTATGATAGCAATTTATCCTCTCTTCACTTTAAAGTTATTTTAGAAAATAGTGAGGCTAACCTAAATGAATTGCCAATTTGTTTTTATCAAGATAGAGAATTAATTATATCATTCTCCGAGCATTAATGAATATGTGCTTCATATTCCTTCTTGTTTTGATACATTGTATGAGATTCAAGGGAATCTTAAAGAAAGTCCTGAAGTCATTTATGATAATTACTTTGACACTGAGGATTTTTACTTGTCTTATTCTCAAGAGAATCCTCATAAGAAAGTTAAAATCACATGTGAAAATGAAGAACACTCTAACTCAGAAGTTGTTTCAAATAGTTCTCATTTTCAAACAATTAATCATACTCATGATTTCAGCATTCGAGAAACCATTCCAATTTATGATTTATATCACGATCAAGCTCTCGTTCCTATTCATAGTCATAATTCTCTCTCTAATTCACAAGTTGGTATCAGAAATCATTCTAATTGCATTATTTTTTCCAATCCTTGTGAAAATTGAAACATTTCAAATTAGTCCCAACTATGCTATAACACTAGTTGTATCAATTATGATTTAATTTTACTGTTGTTCCTTCATTTATTTTGTTTAATTTCAAATTTTTTTTCTGTTTTCAATTTTTTATTTTTAGATAATTTGTGCTAGCATATTAAGCAGTTCAATATTAAACACTCAATTAATGCATTGTCTGAATGGGAAAATGAAGTTTCACATCATAATTTTTAACATCAAGAGCTACTAATCTTCCAATTCCAATTGATGTTCATCTATTATCAATTACTTATTTCTTCTCAAAATCAGCTCCAACAAGAGAGTGTATATTCACAATATGACCAACAATCAAATTCAATTAATAATATTCCATTGTATCTAACAGAGTTTCATCCAATTTTCATTGACCCATTTGAAAAAAATTTGGAAAAGTTTCCTACACGGAAGATTGTTAATAATTTAACATATGTATATAGCATTGACAAATTTTTCCGAACCATTGAATCTAAAATTATTATCCACGATCTAGCCTGCTATCCCCTCTTTTCAACCTCACTCAATCATTAGTGGAAATCCATCCATATTTCTATAATCCAATTGAAATTTAGTTGGAAAGGACATTCCAAGAGAAGGTAACTGTAAATATGTTCCTTCCTGCAAATATATTAGCAATAAATGTACATTTTGCTTTCAGATTGAGTTTTCTTATTTTATATATATATATCTATATATATATATATATATATATATATATATATATATATATATATATATATTTACTAATATTTGACTTGTACATACATGCAGGAATTAAAATGAGAGAGTGGTTACATTGGAAGTACGACTATACCTAGTCATGTTTCCTTCATCAACTTAGAAATATGAATAGATTAATTTATATTAGATTTCTTTTCTATTTGTATTTATTTTATTTCGTTTTTTTTAATAAGCAAGTAATGAATCCAAGTTCTTCTTGGCATCCCCTTTCATTTTTTGGAAAAGAAGCTTAGAGAATTTTAGAGGATCTTGAATAGACAGATCATACATATTATAAAGCCCTTAATTGTCTTGTTTTGCAATGATTCATCACATTGATCATACACAGAAAAATTCCAAGAATTCGCTACAACTTGGAAATTTTTTATCCTCGAGTATTTCTGAAAAGAGCTCATTTTCACCATTCTTGTCTTCTTATGTAAATTTGAGGTGGATGCAATTTGAAAATTAATTTCTTAGCATTTTAGATTAAATAAGTAGGTGATGTTGAACATATGAAATTTTTTGAAAATTAATTACTTAGCATTTTATATTAAATAAGTAGGTGATGTTGAACATATGCAAATTTTGAGAAAATTTGGGGGAACTTGAAGATTCATGGGGTAAAGTTACAATCAAAATTATTATAGGTATGTATTTACAGGTTCATCATCATCTATTGTTAGTTTTACTTTTTCAAAGATTATTTATTATTCTTGTTTTATTTCTTTTGCAGGTTTTCATCGACTTGATTATGGAGACTTGAGATAAGTGAGCAACCAACCCTTTTTCAACTCTGAAACATGTTCAGGGAAGTATTATTTTTTGTTAATCAGAATTAAGTATTAATTAATTTTCCTTTCATTTCATTAAAGCCACAATAGGCCTTAAAACAGTATCGAAATATTCATATCGAAGCATTCTAATATCGTAATTTTCATCATTCGAAAGCTTTGAAAAAATTATTGCCTGATCCAATATTTTTTATAATTGATAAAAGGGGTTTTTTGTTAAAAGGAGAAATTGAGTTAAGCACTTCTCTACGAAGATGACACAATTGACACTTCGCATATCATATTTTTCAACAGAAACCTCATCGCAATCAGTTGATCGTCGATATTCCAAATGTCAGAACATTTTATATAAGCATCAATCAGAACATTGTGATAACTACATATCTCTGATATCCCAAATCACTGATTTCTGATAGATGAATTCACCAATATTGTGATTTCCATACAACCCCAGACCCGATACGATATTTAAATCCAGTTTTAAAACACATCACGTCCATTCATAAATCGTAATTTTGGTTAGGGGCATATATTTTAAGGTTTTGATGTCTCGGATCCTGTATGTAATTAAATCCATATAATAAAACTATCAGGTTTTTTCTTCATCACACATCCACATATCAATGATGTTACATCCCGTACTCAAATATTGTGATTATCGATCTCTTATAAAATCCAAATTCGGTCCCACCAATGAGCCACGTCATCTATCACATTCCCGCTATCACAAGAATAATATCGGTGTTTTCTTTTATTAATCGTTATGATCTCTGATATAACTACTCTCTAATATAGGAATTGCTCCATCGCAATTTCCCATCACATATTCTCATATCGCAAATTTTCTATCACATCGCAAATCTAAAATAATGCCTTGTCTTAAGATCCTCTGATGCGATAAACTCCAATATATGTCATTTTTTCATTGTCTTTTAAGTATTATAAACATTCAATCACATATCATCACAGGTGAATCTCACATCTTTTAATTTATGCATGGCAAAGAAACTCGGGATGCGAAATATATGACGAGGCGCTAAACTATACAAAATACCATGTGAACGAACATTTTCATATTCTGCCTCTCATTGGTCTAGCTGGAATGAAATGCTTATGCTCGTTATTTCTCTAAATTTCTACAAACCAAGGAAATTTCGCATAAAAACACCTGCAGTGAATGATATTATCTATGATATTATCTTTACCTGTTCCAAACCTTACAATTTTCCAAGATGATTTGAACCATTGTATCACACTCACCAAATTTTTTTCCCCTTATTTATATTCATTTCTTTCGAAGGGACTCGGAGCCTCTAATTGATAAAATTTGAAATCCCAATCCTCTGTTTTTCATTTTTCGATATTTTCCTCATAATTTCAAAGTTTTTGGATTATCAAACTCTTGGGTTTGTATTATATCGAAAAAATTCAAAACAAATTCTAAGATTTAATTCTCTAAGCTTCACATTTCCTTTTCTTTTCACTATATTGTCCATCACATTTCGCAAAGGAAATGACCCCTATTTTAATATCTTCACTGGAATTTTGTGGTCTCATAGTTTTGTAAAATTGATTTCGGTTTCAAAAAAGGTTTTTGAGATATTTGACACTTTATTTATTCTCATGTTTATTAAATCTCAAATTTCTTTCCTTAAAACGAATTTTACAGGTAAATGTAAATTCTCTTGCAATCATTTTTACAAAAATTCAAATTATCAGAATAAAATTCATCACAACTACTTTATAAACTCTTACGAAACTTTTACCTCTGACACGTGAATGTTTGATGCATTAGAAAGGTAGTATTCCTACATTATACATTTGTTAGATGATCCAAAATAAATTTTATCATAGGTTATAGTGTTTGAATAAAATAATTATTAATTTAAGATATTAAATTAATAATTATTATTCTAGAATATTTAATAAATCTTTGAGATATTTAGAAATAGAAATTTGTTAATAAAAATTAGGACTCTAGAAAAGAGTCGTTTCCTAGGCTCTAAGTTAGGAGTGAAGTTAGTAGAGTGGTTAGAAGCTCATTTATTGTAAATGGACACTTGTTTGTTTTCCAAGTGATCCATAACTAGATTAAGTTAGAACATAGAGTTTATAAATAGGTTAGTTTCCTATTTTCATTGTAATGTGTAATGAGAGAATGATGTGAGAGTGATTTTATGTGTGTAAACTCTTGTAATTTGCTATGTAATCTTTTTTCTTGATCAATAAAGTTGTGTGTCTGAGGAAACTTCTGCACTTTCATGTGGTATCAGAGCCACAGTAATGCTGTGAGGAGGAGATTCCAGCTCTACTAGGTCGTGGAAAACTCAACTCCGTTGAAGTGATCAGCAAAAGATTGGTATGAAATTTGCAAAAAAAAATTAATTGATTTTAGATCTGCAAATTCTAAAATCATTTTTTTTTAAATCAGCAAATGCAAATTTGTGTGAATTTTTTTTTTTTCAAAGTGTTGTTGTAATAAAAATAAAACTGTGGGAAAACAAGTGTTGTCAAATCTCCAAATAGCGTGCCATATGAATTTGCATATTTAAGAGTTTTGTTGTAATAACAAAAAAAATACAAGCGCTGTCAAATCTCCAAGTCCGCCCCTCCTATAACAAACGGTGATAGTCACAGCGCAGAAGTCTGCATATCAAATCGAGGAGCATACAAGATTGTCTCTCCATAATTTTCACTTTCAATCAATTCTGCATTAATCCATTCTGCGTTTGGCATCGATTCTGCATTAATCCATTTTGCGTTTGACATGCCCATTTCATTTCGCCTTTGAACTAAATCAGAGTGGCAGCTTCTGCATTTTGACAGCAAACTTGATGAGCACGTTTGACAGCAAAATCGATGAGCATGTTTTTCAGTAGCCTTGTCTCTTTAAACTGCTTATCCAACCCCAGCTTAAGAAAATCTTCAACCGCTACCTGAGCAGCGGCATTCTGTGTTGAAAACGTTGAAACCAGTGTTATGTAAGTAAACATTTCTTCTGCATTTTTGTGGCATCGAACCAGCGTTTTGATTGAACCGTAGGCATCGATTGGCATCGAACCAGCATTTTGTGACAGTGTTTTGATTGAATCGTAGGCATCTATTGGCATCGAACCAACGTTTTTGTGACATCGCTTCTGCACTTTTATACAGAGATTTGTGATTTTCTTGGCATATTTCGGTTCTTATATAGAGAATTGTGATGTATTGATAAATGATGCAGGGGGTAAAGTGATAGCGGTAAGCGACTTGCGCCTTTTACAAGAGAGTAGTATATATATATTACCTTTGGGCCTTTTACAAGAGAGCGTATGTGAAATTCTTGGCTGGAGCGAGAGACTATGTGAAGGGTGTTATCGGTCTTGTAAAAGGCCTCCTTAAAACAGGCATATTTTTTATGTAATGTTTTTTTAATATTTATTTTGGGAGCAAAGTCAATTTTTTTTTGTAATGGAGTGATAAGACATCTTTTTTAAGGTTATTGTAATATTTTGGAGTAATAAGGAGATTTGTTCTTTGTAATTTGTTTATGGAGAGATAAGTGTGACTCAAAGTAATTTTACTTTGAGGGGGGGTAATTTTTTTTTTTTTCCAGATTGTGCTAAAGCACCATTGTAAAAGTCAAATTTTGAAAGTTGACTTGTAAATATTTGAGAAATTGACTAGAGCCAAGTGCAAAGCTCAATCAATTTTCTCCTGTTTTGACGACTATTCGAGGGTCAAGGCCAAGCCCCGATAGTTCGTTTTTTGCGTTGTGTGTTGTTGTTGTGTTGCACATCTTGATTTTTTGGAGCTTGATTCGTGGTGTGAAGTCTTAACAGTACAATGTCTAAGTTGATAAATTTCTTTTCTGATTCCGACAAACTTGAAGGCTCAAAATCTTACAAAACATGGCAACGCCTCATCGAAAGCACTCTTGTTTATAATGAACTATGGCATGATATTTGTGATGGAGATGTAAAGCCAAGTAAACCTATAGATGCAGTTACGCTAGAAAAATGGGAAGTTAAAAATGCCAAAGCATTAGCTCTCATTAAATCCTCTGTCAATGATGAAATGTATGTCCATATCGAAAATGCTAAAGATGCATGGTTTGCTTTGAGAACTTTTAAAGAGTTGTTTGATACTCAACCTCAATAAAAAAGAGTTTAACTTCAATTAAAATTGTTGCATCAAAAATTGACTGAAGATGGAGATATTCTTGAATACATCTCTAGACTTAAGAGCATTAAGCAGGAAATTGTTAATGTTGGTTTTCAAGCAATTGATGATAGTTTTATGGTCACAATTTTAATTTATGGGATTCCTTCTTCTTACACACATTTTTTAGAAACTCTACAGCTAACTGGAAAGTTAGAAAAGCTAAAGTTTGATGAGCTCTGCGAAATGTTGACTCAACATGATAAAACTTTTGGGAAGAAAAAGAAAGTTGGTGAAGATGTTTTTCTCATAGAAGCCAATACTAGCAACTCCCCAGCTAACAATTCCAAAAACAAAGGCAAAGGTAATTTTAATCAAAATCAAGCAGCGCAAGGTCGTGGTCGCAGTCAACACAGAGGAAACAACTCCAACAGAGGCTCCAATTCAGGCAGAAACAATTCTCAAGGCAAAGGCAGCAATCAAAATAGAGGATATCAACAAGGCACATGACAAAATCCAGGAAGAGGACAATCTCAAAACAGAGGACAAAGCAGAGGTCGAGGACAGTCTCAAGGCAGAGGACAGTCTCAAGGAAGAGGCACTGATTTAAGTCAAATTGTTTGCAGGCGATGTAACAGATTTGGTCACTATGCTTCAGATTGTCGCACATCTATCAATAAAATTTCTAAGTTTCAATAGCCTTCAGCACAGTTTGCAAATGATCAAGATCAAGATGATAATGACTCAGAATATGTCTTCACTTCTTCACCAGCAATCCAACTTTCCTCTTATGTTAAGAGTGATTATGAAGATGCTTGGATTTTGGATTCAGGAGAAACTCAGCACATGACCTGTAGATGGGATTTCTTTTGGAATTTTCAAGAGTGCCATCTTAATTCCATCTTTCTAGCAGATGATACAAAACATACGCCTTATGGAAAAGGTGCAGTCACAGTTTTTCTCCCTAACATTGGAGAAAAAATGATTTCCAATGTGTGGTATGTACCCACCTTTAAGAAAAAATTGTTGTCCTTGGTCATGATTCGACAAGAAGGACATAAAATAATTATGGAAGATGGCTTAGTTAAGATTAATTCAATCAAACAGAACTTCCAAACAGTGATGACATGATATGAAGACGGAAAATTGTTAAGGATGAATGGGACAGTTATTCTAAGGCATTCTGATTTTGCAGGGGCAGTTACTACAGGAATCTCACCTATAAGATTATGGCATGTAAGATATGGACATTTGAATTTTGACAATCTTTCTCAATTGCAGAAACAAGGGATGGTTAAAGGACTTCCGACTTTCAACAAAGAAAATGCAAAATGTGAAGCCTGCATTTATGGAAAGCAAAGTCGAGAAAGTTTTCCAACAAGTACATGGCATGCAAACAGGCTGCTCTAACTAGTTCACAGTGATGTGTGAGGTCCACTACAAACTTCATTATGTGGTTGCAAATATTTTTTTCTCTTTATTGATGATTTCAGTAGAATGACTTGGGTTTACTTTTTGAAAAACAAGTCAGAAGCATTTAAGAAATTTAAAAATTTTCGACAACTTGTTGAAAATGAGGTCAAAGAAAAGATAGGTACTCTCAGGACAGATAATGGGGGAGAATTCAACTCAAATGAATTCAAAACTTATTGCAGTGAAAATGGCATCAGAAGGCATCTTACAAATGTTTACACTCCACAGAAAAATGGAGTCGTAGAAAGGATGAATCGCACATTGTTAGGCATGGCAAGATCCATGTTAAATTTCAAAGGGTTAAGTCCAACATATTGGGTAGAAGCAATCCATACAGCTGTCTATCTAAGAAACAAATCTCCAACTACTTATTTAGAAGGAATCACCCCTTATGAAGCTTGGTTTTGTTTCAAACCTAAAGTTAAACATCTTCGAGTTTTTGGATCCTTCTGTTATGCCTTAGTTCCCAAAGAAAATAGAAATAATCTTGATTCAAGAAGTTTGAAATGCACCATGATTGGTTATTCAGATGAAAAGAAAGGGTATCTTCTTTTGACAAATGGAAAATTTATTGTGAGCAGGGATGTCATTTTTTATGAAACAGAGAGTAAGAGTGCTGAAGAAATCGAAAGTCTTCTTCACAAGTTAGAAACTAAGGGCAGTAAAAGGAAAGGAAATATGCAAAGTCAACCAACTTCACCAAATTGGTATGAACTTGATTTTCCTTCCTTTGAAGATGAGTCATCCAGTCCATCTACTTCAAAAAAATCATCTGGGTCTTCTAGCAGTTCATCAGCATCTCCAAACAGCAGCAGTTCTTCTGACAGTGATTCTCCAGATTCACCACCTAAACGATGAACATCAGTTTACATTAATCCCCTTTACAATGATGGAGACTTCTCAGAACCTCAAACAAGTGAGCAACAACTTCCAAAATGGGCAGTTCAAATTTTGAAAGATGTAAGGCCTAATGAACAAAACAAAACAGGAACAAGGGGATCAAAATGAAATGAAGGCAATTTTGCTTTGATAGCAAATGATTTTATTGAACCTTCTTCTTTTCAAGAGGTAGTAAAACATAAAGCATGGAAACAAGCAATGGTTGATGAATATCAGGCAGTTCAAGACAACAACACTTGGCAACTTGTTGATTGTCCTCAGCATGTTAAACCTATTGGATGCAAATGGGTTTATCGAATTAAGTACAAGCAAAATGGTGATATTGACAAGTATAAAGCACACCTTGTTGCTAAAGGTTTTGCGCAGCAGGAAGGGATTGATTATGAGGAGACCTTTGCTCCCGTAGCCAAATGGAACACCATCCGCCTTACACTTGCCTTAGAAGCTCAGAAAGGGTGGAAAGTTCATCAAATGGATGTCAAAAGCACTTTTCTCAACGGGGACTTACAGGAAGATGTACACATGACACAACCACCAGGGTTTGAAGTTAAAGGGCAAGAACATAAATTATGCAAATTAATCAAGGCTTTATATGGATTAAAACAAGCTCCCCCTGCCTGGTATGCCAAAATGGATGAATAACTTCACAAAGTTGGTTTTCATCGTAGTGAATCTGATGATACTTTGTATGTGCACCAACAGGGAAAATATCTGGTCATTCTCATTATGTATGTTGATGATTTGATCATTACAGGCAATAATGATGATCACATTGAACAGGTGAAAAAGGAGTTTCATGCAGGTTTTAAGATGACAGATTTGAGACTACTTCACTACTATCCTGGGGTTGAAGTATTCCAACGTCCACATCAGATCTTCATTTCCCAGAGTAAATATGCAGCATAAATTCTTCAGCGATTTGGAATGCAGGATTGTAAGCCTGTCCTTACCCCTATGGAACAAAACTTAAAAATTTCAAAATTTGAAGGGGGGGAAAAAGTGGACATCACGACTTACAGACAAATGATTGGCAGCTTGATTTATTTGACAACCACTCGTCCTGATATATCTTATGCAGTCAATATTATTTCACGTTTTATGCAGGAACCACTAGACAGCCACTGGAATTCAGCCAAAAGAGTTCTTCGATATATCCAAGGAACAAAATATTTTGGTCTTCTTTACAAAAAGACTAAAAATTTTGTACTTGGTGGATTTTCATATGTCGACTTTGGTGGCAGTATTGATGAAAGAGCATCAACCTCAAGTTACTTAATGAACATGGGGTCAGCTGTAGTTTCCTGGAGTTGCAAGAAGCAAACTACAGTGGCCACTTCTTCAGCAGAAGTAGAGTATATTTCAGCATGGGAAGAATCATGTGAGATTGTTTGGTTACATCGAGTTCTACAGGACTTGGGGATTCCTCCAGCAGAAGCTACTTCATTATTCATCGACAATCAGTCAACAATAAAGCTTGCCAAGAATCCAGTTTTCCATTCAAAGAAAAAGCATGTGGACACCAAGTATCATCATATCAGATCTCTCATTGCAAAGGACGTCATCAAGCCAATGTTTTTCCCTTCAGAATATCAGACCTTCGACATTTTCACAAAACCTCTTGGCAGAATAAAACTTACTAAGTTCAGGGATGAACTTGGTATCTGTTGTAATGTATCTTTGGATCATAGGGGGGAATGTTAGATGATCCAAAATAAATTTTATCATAGGTTATAGTGTTTGAATAAAATAATTATTAATTTAAGATATTAAATTAATAATTATTATTCTAGAATATTTAATAAATATTTGAGATATTTAGAAATAGAAATTTGTTAATAAAAATTAGGACTCTAGAAAAGAGTCATTTCCTAGGCTCTAAGTTAGGATTGAAGTTAGTAGAGTGGTTAGAAGCTCATTTATTGTAAATGGACACTTGTTTATTTTCCAAGTGATCCATAACTAGATTAAGTTAGAACATAGAGCTTATAAATAAGTTAGTTTCCTATTTTCATTGTAATTTGTAATAAGAGAATGATGTGAGAGTGATTTTACGTGTGTAAACTCCTGTAATTTTCTATTTAATCTTTTTGCTTGATCAATAAAGTTGTGTCTGAGGACACTTCTGCACTTTCAACATTTAACAAGCATTCGTTATCAGGCATGATCAATATCGTAATTTTTGTTTGTAAAAGTTACACAAAAGCTTTTGTTCCAAGATCTTGTTGCCCTTAATAATCTAAATATTGAGACTTCTTATATCAGAGGTGAAATTTCATTAAAATTATCAAAATAAATGTCGTCGAAAACATTATGAAGCAAGATTTTTATTTATCGAAGTTTTGTCCATTGAGACTTTTTGAAAACTTGAGCTCTTACATTTTCCTTTTATTCTCTCGGAAACTTAGAATTTCATAATATCAGGTTAATAATCTTCACATGTCTCTTATCATTGCATTCTAATATTTCACTATGTATACATGAAGTTTTGTCTGATTATCTTTTGAATATATATGCTACTTTCATGTTATCATGGTGGTCCAAAATTTAGATGTGTTCCAATCTTAATTTTTCCAAATCCATGTATTCATTCATAGAGATGACTTTCTGAATAAAGGGATATATGTTCTTCATGGTGTATGCACATGGACTTATTTTACTCTTCTCGACAATTTTCTTCACTAATAAGGAATTTGGAATAGGTAAAGCTAATGAACCAATGATTAATTCATATTTTAATCCTATTTTATTTTGAATTTATCTCCATACTTATCATATAAATATTCAATTTCTCTTCATATACATAATTGCAACATTATTTTGGATTTTGAATCAACTTCAATATTTTGGGGCTGATATAAATTTAGAATGGAATAAGAAAATAGAACATTCATTGTTGCAATTCATAAAAAAACATATGTTCATTCTTATTTATGCGGATTTTGTTGGGAAAAATACTGAGAGGGGGGGGGGTGAATCAGTATTTAGAGCTTATAATATAAATTCAACTTTTTCTTTTGAGTAGATTTCCATACGCGGTTTTTATGAATGGAACTAGCGTATGCACGTGGAAATGCAGAAGGAAACTAGCGTATACTGATTTAACTTTCCTGATTTAGAGAAAATTATCAGAAGCAAAACATATTTATCAGTTATGTATCAGATTATGAGAAGTAATCAACAGAATAAAGCATCACACACATGAACACCAATATTTAAGGTGGAAACCCAATTCGGGAGAAAACCACCACTGTTGTCATCTCTGTTTTCAATATTTATTATATAGAAAACCTTCTACAACATAGTACTGATGCAGACTCATACCAGTACACAGGCTTCTACCTGCAGAAGGCTGCAACCTTCTCTCGTTTTCCAGCTACAAATAGAAGGGAGGTCTGACCCCCTGATCTCGTTTACCAGCCTCTCCTGGAAGGGAGCTTCGACCCCCTGAAATCAATCACCAGCATCTACTGACAGAAAGATTCTTCTTTCATACTGAAGGCTTCAACCCCCAGATCTACTGCTAACCACATTTCATCAATTTTCATACTGGATCCAACATCTTCAACAGAACCCTTTACTTAACATCAACAAACATACTTTTCCCAATACTTCAAACAGAATAGTGAGACCACTGTAACCAGAATGTCAGAAATAAACCAGACTTCAGAATAGATATGCAGATACAAACTCAACCCTGAACATTCATTAATTCAAATAGCATACGCTACTTTTCTTCACTGAGTCCGCGTACATACGTGCTTTCCTGCATACCAACCTGCGTATACTTCTGTGTATTTTATTCTTCAGAAACCCTAACTACCATACGCACTTTTCATTAAGTGAACCCGCATATATACGCGCTTTTGCTGAAACCAACTAGCGTATAGATCTGTAAAAAATAAATTTGTAGAACAGACCAGATCTATAAAAACTTACCAGGATGTCTTCATTTTCTTTAGTAGACTTGCGCCATTCTTCATGATTTCGTCAGTAGATCAAACTAGAGATTCATCATCATCAGATCTAAAGATCTTGAACCATCATTATACCCATGGGTGCATCATAGCTTTAGATCTATCAATTAAGAACAGAGTTCATCCATGCAGATATTCCTTAGAGAGATTTATTCATCAACAACCCTTACACCTGCACGCTTTGCACTATGATCTTCTTCTTCTTAAATAGATTTAGCTTTTACCAATACCATGAGCCAAAACCACACAACTTCCGATGGTATTCTTGGATGGAATCAAATAAACCATACAGCGCTTAATACTATGTGCCAAAACCATGGTAATTCCCCTTGGTATTATAATTTTGGAGCGCAAAAGGGCATATGCGACTTGGGACGTACTTATCCGCATGTATACGCGACTTGGCCTTTACAAAAGTGTATATACATTGTGACATATTATATTTATCATTTCTCTAGCATTTACTAGAATTCTTTTCTCTGTAGATACATCATTCTTACATCTGTAAACTTCACTAAGTCATTTTCCATCAAGGACAACTTCATCAAGTAGGTTTCCATCAAGGACAACTCATTGCATCATATTGCCAACAATCTCCCCCTTTGGACTTGATGGCAACCATGAACAGAAATAAATTCAGCAACAACATTCTCCCCCTTTGACATCAAGGGCAAAGGGTAGATCAATATCCTTTGTACCGACAATACCATGTTCCCCCTGAGATCATGCTGCATCTTCAAACATAAATTTTCAATGAAGTACATGATTCTATGACCTTTCCTATCACCAAGGACTCATACTTACATCAATGATCCAACCAAGTGGATTTATACATTTTGAATCAACTACCCAACCAAGTGGGTTTACAAATTTGAACAAGTCCTTACATGACTGAATATTACAATTTTACATCATAGGTCTCAACATGACCTTTTTTTTTCATCAAATTACAGAAATGACTTATACAATCAAGATCGAATATTCTCAAGCATGAGATCAGACTACAACAAATAATAGAATTCCAACAATGCATCCTTTTCACATGACCAATGCTCCCCCTTAGCCTGTGCATCCTAAATACTTTCAACAGCAAATCATCAAGGCATCTTCATCAGAAGTATTATATAATGAAACAGAAATATGAGAGCTAGAACATCACCAGAGAGACCCAACAACACTGCAGCTGTGCTGAAGAATGCTGACCCAGAAAAATTTTGTCAGCAAACACTCATACGCAGTTTTCTGTGTATAAACTCACGTATATACGTGACTGTCCTTTAGGAAATCCGCGTATCCAATTTAATCTTCTTAATTTAAGTAGATCTGATCTTCTGAGAGGCAGAGACAACTCCCAGCTTCTGTCTGAGATATTCGAACACTTCCCTGGGTAAAGGTTTGGTAAATATATTAGCAACTTGTTCTTTGGAGGGAACATACTCCAACTTCACCTTTGTTTCAAGCACTTGTTCATGTAAGAAGTGATACTTGATGGGAATGTGCTTGGTCTTGGAATGCATAACAGGATTCTTTGAGATGCTAATGGCACTTGTATTATCACACATAATGGAGATAGGAGGTGAAAATTTGATTTGAATGTCTTGTAAGGTTTGCATCATCCAAAGAAGTTGAGTGCAACATGATGTAGCAGCCACATATTCTACCTCTGCTATAGATAAGGCAATAGAGCTTTGCTTCTTACTGAACCAAGATACTAACCGTGGCCCCATATAGAATGAACCACCACTAGTGCTTTTCCGATCATCAACATTTCCAGCCCAATATGCATCAGTGTAAGCATGAAGAGTGAGATCAACATTCTTTGGATACCATAGTCCAAAGTCTTGAGTTCCTTGTAGATATTTGAATATTCTTTTGACAGCCTAGAGGTGAGACTCTTTTGGATTAGCTTGGAATCATCCAACAATCCCAATTGCATGCATAATGTCTGGTCTAGTCCCAGTGAGATAAAGTAGACTTCCTATCATAGATTTGTATTCTGATTGATTCATCGCGGGAGAATCATCATGAGAACTGAGATTACATCTGGTTATCATTGGTGTACTTACAGGTTTGCACTCTTCCATGCCATACTTCTTCAAAATTTTCTTAAGATATTTTGCTTGTGATAATAATATGCCATTTTTTGCTTGTTGCACTTGCAAGCCAAGAAAGAATGTTAGTTCCCCAAGTAAAGAAATTTCAAATTCTTGCTACATAACAGAAGCAAATTTCTGACTCATAGATTCTTCATTACTTCCAAAGATGATATCATCAACATATACAACCACAATCAATAGTTTATCATTTTCATTTTTTGTGTATAAGTTGCTATCAGCAGACCCCTTTGAAAATCCTTGTTGATGAAGATATTTGTCAAGACGATAATACCATGCCCTTGGAGCTTGTTTGAGACCATATAGAGCATTTTTAAGTCTACAAACAAGTTTTCCATCATTTCCCAAAATGAATCCTTCTGGTTGTTCTATATAAACTTCTTCTTCTAGATCACCATTGAGAAAAGCAGATTTAACATCCATTTGATCAACTTTGATTTGTTGGAAGCTTGAAAAAGCAAGAAACATTCTTATGGCTTCAAGTCTAGCTATAGGAGCAAAAGTTTCTTCAAAGTCTATACCTTCTTGTTGAGCATACCCCTTGCAAACAAGTCTAGCTTTATTTCTTATAACATCCCCATTCTCATTTAACTTGTTTTTGAATATCCATTTAGTTCCAATGACATTTGTGTCATGAGGTCTTGGTACTAATTCCCAAGTGTGATTCTTTTCAATTTGATCAAGCTCTTCATTCATGGCTTGAATCCAACATTCATCTTTGCTGGCTTGATTGACATTTTGTGGTTCAATAGTGGATAGAAATGCTAGATAGCTAGAAGATCCCACAAGAGTCCTTCTTGTTTGTACACCTGATCCCTTTTCTCCCAAAATTTGAGATTCTGGATGATTCTTTTGAACATATTTGGATGGAGATTTTTCAGATAAATCATCTTCGGGTTCTTCATTGGTTTCATTGTCTATATCATTTCTATTTGATGTATAAGGATATACGTCATCATCGTCTTCATCTGTTGTTTCTTTTTCTTCTTTTGGAGCTGCAGGAGACTCATCAATAACAACATCAATACATTCAACAATCTTCCGAAGTCTTTTATTGTAACATTTATATGCTTTACTCCTAGAGGAGTAACCAAGAAGTATTCCTTCATCTGCTCTGGGTTCAAACTTGCCAATTTTTTCATCATTATTTTTGATAAAACATTTGCTTCCAAAAACTCTAAAATGCTTCACAGTGGGAGGATTACCATACCAGAGTTCATATGGAGTTTTATCGCTATTTACACGAACATGTGCCTTGTTTAGAATATTTACCGTTGTATGTGCTGCTTCTCCCCAGAATGTGTCAGGTGTTCCGAAATCATCAAGCATAGCTCTAGCCATTTGTTGAACTGTTCTATTCATTCTTTCTGCTACGCCATTTTGTTGTGGAGTGCCAGCTACAGAAAACTGTCTTTTCATGCCATGTTGTTCACAAAATTCAAGGAATTCATCTGATGTATATTCTCCTCCTCGATCAGATCTAAGACACTTGATTTTTAGATCTAATTCATTTTCAACTAGTGCTTTGAAGATCTAAAATTTCTCAAATGCTTCATCTTTGTGTTTAATCAACCCAATCCAACACATTCTAGAGAAATCATCAATAAATAAGATATAGTATTGTTCACCACGTGGTGACTTTTTCCTCACAGGTCCACATATGTCAGTATGAATGATTTCAAGAGGCTTACTTGATGATCCTTCCTTGGCATTAAATTGCACTCTGGTTTGCTTACCGAATTGGCAAGATTTTCATATGATACTTTCAGGTAGAGTAATATTGGGAAGATCACGAACAACTTTAAGTCTGCTTGATTTGTTGATTTGAGAGAAGCTCAGATGTCCCAACCTTCTATGCCATAGCTAGTTTTCTGAATATTTACTCAAGTAACATTGATCTTTGCAGTTCTTCAATACATACAGGTTGCTTCAAGTTCTGTTTCCTTTTATAATTGTTTTACCTATATCAAGATCATGTACCACACATTCTTTTGAACTAAAGACAACTTCAATTCCTTGATCACACATTTGACTTACACTTAATAGGTTATGCTTTAATCCATCCACATACATGACATTATTATCTTTCACCTTTTATTTTAGAAAAACAGACCCTTTTCCCTTAATGAAAACAGGTGTACATTACCAAATGTAACATTCTTTTCTTTTTTTAGAGCACTATATGAAAGAAGTTTGTTTTTGTCACCTGTCATGTGTTTTGAGCATCCACTATCAATATACCATTGATTTTCTTCACCTTCTGCAAATAAAGCTATGCCACAATTTTCAACCTGTAATTCCTTCTTTTCCACACTTTGGTGTTTGAAGGAAAATGCTCTTTTGGCTAGACTTTGCTCCTGCATTCAAATTCTTTATGGCCAAAGTTATTGCAATAAGCACATTCAACTTCATTTTGAAGAGGAGAAAATTTGTTATAGGTATTCTTCTTTGTTCTAAAATCCATCCTTTTCTTTCTTGTTTCTCTTGCCATGATGGTTTTATATGCAACACATTGAATAGATTTATGACCAAAATTGTGACATGAGAAACATTGTCCATTGAAGAAGAAATTTATGTTATTATGAAATCTTCTACTTGAATTTACCTGTTGGTTGGTGTTTCTTTGGAAGTTATTCTTGTTAGTGTTCTTTGAATTGAGCTGGTCAGGCTTTACCTGTGAAGATTCTTTATTCTCTTGCTGAGTGGCAGAATGTTGGATACTGGCTGTAGCTACTTTTAGATAATTTGGTGCCGAAGTCTGACAAGATTCTCCGATATATCCAAGACTTGTCTTTATAAAAGTAGAACGTTGTACCTTGATAATCTCATCTAAGGTTTCAGATCCTTTAGCAAATATAAGATTCAAAGTCTTCACTTTCTCAATTTCTTTTCTTAGACTTACTATTTCACATTCTAACTTCTCATTATGTTTCTCCTTTTCTTCAAGCTGATTTTTCAGAGTTTCTATGGATAATTTACTTTCTTCTAAGCATATTTTACTTTCTTCTAAGCATATTTTGAGTTGATTGAATTCATCAAGAAAATCATTGTCCTCTAAAGCATCCATAAAAGTATATTTTTCTTCTCTAGATTCTTTTTCAAATGCCATGAGAAGTCTAAGATCTTGTTCACATTCTTCCTCACTGTCAGATAACCCATCACTGTCTTCATGAGTATAGTAACTTTTTCTAGTGCTAAACCAATTCTTATTCTTTCTTGCTAATTCCTTCCCTTTTCCATGTGTTTCTTTGTAAGGACACTTAGCAACATAATGACCAACTCTTCCACAAGAAAAACATTTGAAAGGAAGGTTACCTCTGAACCGTCCTGTGCCAAGTTGGAGTTTCTTTACAAAATTTACCTCATCTTCTTCTGATATATACCCTGATCCTTCTGTCTCTTGTAATTCTTTGCCTTTTGTAGAAGCCCTAAAGACGACTTCTTTGACTTCAGATGGTCCTCCTCTTCTCATTTCACATGAAATTAGTATGCCATGAAGTTGCACCACAGTAAGATTTTGAAGATCCTGCTTTTCTTCAAGAGCAAAAAATTTTGACTCAAATTTTGCCGTTAGTGATCTTAAAACTTTCTCAACCAAAGTAGATTCGGTTATTGTTTCTCCCAGATTTCTCATACGATTTACAATATCATCAAGACGTAAAAAGAAGTTGGCAATGCTCTTTTCATTATGCATTTTTAGATTCTCATATTGAATTCTGAGAGTTTGAAGTTTAGCTCTTTTTACCTTTGCATCACCTTCATAACTTAGAATGATTTTTTCCCATATTGCCTTTGTTGTATCCAGCTACATGACTTTCAAAAATTTTGATTCAGTTAGACTTCCCAATAGAGCATTGACCGCCTTTGCATTTGTTTCATAATTCTTTCTTTCCGTTGGATATGTTGGTGTTGCGGCTGGATATTGATATCCTCCTTCAACCATAGCCCATACATCTGCTCCTAGAGACTGAAGATGGGATCTCATCCTTGTTTTCCAGAAGATTAAATTGTTTCCGTTGAAGAGCGGAGGCCTGATAGATGTTGTTCCTTCTTGATTGCTCATCTTGATTGATCTTCCTTCTAGCGGCTAAAATTTTTCAGAAGGACCTGCTCTGATACCAATTGTTGGGAAAAATAATGAGAGGGGGGGTGAATCAGTATTTAGAGCTTATAATATAAATTCAACTTTTTCTTTTGAGCATATTTCCATACGCGGTTTTTATGAATGGAACTAGCGTATGCACGCGGAAATGCAGAAGGAAACTAGCGTATACTGATTTAACTTTCCAGATTTAGAGAAAATTCTTAGAAGCAAAACAGATTTATCAGTTATGTATTAGATTATGAGAAGTAATTAAAAGAATAAATCATCACACACGTGAACACAAATATTTAAGGCGGAAACCCAATTCGGGAGAAAATCGCCGTTGCTGTCGTCTCTATTTTCAATCTTTATTATATAGAAAACCTATTATAACATAGTACTGATGCAGACTCATACAAGTACGCAGGCTTCTACCTGCAGAAGGCTGCAACCTTCTCTCATTTTCCATCTACAATTGGAAGGGAGCTCTGACCCCCTGATCTCGTTTACCAGCCTCTCCTAGAAGGGAGCTTCGATCCCCTGAAATCAATCACCGGCATCTACTGACAGAAAGCTTCTTCTTTCATACTGAAGGCTTCAACCCCCAGATCTACTGCTGACCACATTTCATCAGTTTTCATACTGGATCCAACATCTTCAACACAACCCTTTACTTAACATCAACAAACATACTTTGCCCAATACTTCAAACAGAACAGTGAGACCACTATAACCAGAATGTAAGAAATAAACCAGACTTCAGAATATATATGCAGATACAAACTCAACCCTGAACATTCATTAATTCAAATAGCATATGCTACTTTTCTTCACTGAAGCCGCGTACATACACACTTTCCTGCATACCAACCCACGTATACTTCTGTGTATTTTATTCTTCAGAAACCCTAACTGCCATACGCGCTTTTCATTAACCGAACCCGCGTATATACGCGCTTTTGCTGAACCCAACTAGCGTATAGATCTGTAAAAAATAAATTTTGTAGAACAGACCAGATCTATAAAAACTTACCAGGATGTCTTCATTTTCTTCAGTAGACTTGCACCATTCTTCATGATTTCGTCAGTAGATCAAACTAGAGATTCATCATCATCATCAGATCTAGAGATCTTGAACCATCATTATACCCATGGGTGCATCATAGCTTCAGATCTATCAATTAAGAATAGAGTTCATCCATGCAGATATTCCTTAGAGAGATTTATTTATCAACAACCCTTACACCTGCACACTTTGCACTATGATCTTCTTCTTCTTAAATAGATTTAGCTTTTACCAATACCATAAGCCAAAACCACACAACTTCCGATGGTATTCTTGGACGGAATCAAATAAACCATAAAATGCTTAATACTGTGTGCCAAAACCATGGTAATGCCCCTTGGTATTATAATTTTGGAGCGCAAAAGGGCATACGCGACTTGGGACGTACTTATCCACGTGTATACGCGACTTGGCCTTTACAAAAGCCCGTATACATTGTGACATATTATATTTATCATTTCTCCGGAATTTACTAGAATTCTTTTCTCTGTAGATACATCATTATTAAATCTGTAATACATAGGTTGCTATCCAAAGACAAATTCAGTAAGTCAGTTTCCATCAAGGACAACTTCATCAAGTAGGTTGCCATCAAGGACAACTCATTGCATCATATTGCCAATAGATTTGTTTTATTTTCAGATTCCTTGGACATAAAAAATTTCATTATTTTAGTTTACTGCTTGATTTAGATTAAATTTAATAAATAATGATTTTGGGTCAACAAAAAATATTCATGCTTTTAATTATAATTAAAGGAAGAAGTTATCTTTTGTTGGAGAAAATGACGCCTCTCGGGTAAGATTAAATGCCCATTCTCTAATGGTAAGTTTCATGTGCTCACTTTCATTTATTTTCATTACTTTAATTTTGTTTTTTTTTAGTTTTTTTTTATATGAAACTTTGTTTTACAGCTCCTCATAAAACTTTTCAAGCCTCCACCAGATCATATTTGAAGTTCATTCTCATTTTTCTGGTTTTCTTTCAAGATTTTTAAAAGAAACAGAAATCCTCCTTATCAAATCAGTGAAACTGGGAAGTTTATGAACTTTAGTTTGTTTCTTTAAGTGTTGGTTTAACTAGAAAATGGTTAAGATTCTTTTTGCAGGGTTTTTCTTTAAAACAAGAAATTTTGCAGCAGACAGAGACTTCTCATTTAGCATATTATCTATCATCACTGTTATTCGCCCTCTACATTTTGAGATCCTCATTTTTTATAGCTCTGCAAGATTAAAATATATATATATTAACATAGGAAGGAACCTACATATGCTTATTTTATTTTATCTCCTTTGTTGATAAATTTGTCTAAGTAGTCTTGTTGGAGTTTATCTTTTATATTTGAATTTTTCTTTCACCTTCTGCATTCTTGATTTTTATTTTTGTTTGCGGATTTCTTTTCTCACTTTAGTTTAGGAATTATTTTCCTTTTTCTTTCGGTTTTGTTTCGATTTTGGTGACTTTGACATGATTTATGCGAAAGGCCTTTTCTTACCTGAAAGCAATCATCATACATGGGAAATCCCTCAACTCTATCTATTTCAGTGAGTTTCATTTACCATTAAAGGAATATATTTATGGAACCATAAAATCATCTTGCTTTAAATATTTTTCATGGAGGAACACACATCCTTTGTAAGTGATTGAGTTTACTTTTTCAATGAAAGGACTGATTTGAGTTTAACACAATGAATCTCTCCCACCCCTCCACATAAAATCCTATGATTGATAGTTGCAGGGAAATAATTTGGAGTCAATATTATGCAAGTATCATTTTCATTAAACATAAATCTCTATTACCATCCCACATATTTCACTCAAATACATTGTAAACTAAGAGCTTGAAAATGCGCTTATCAAAAGAGTGATTAAAAGGGGAAGAATGGGCAATACAAGTAAACCCGTCGGGGCTATGGATGCTCGCTGGCAGTGGAACTATGTTTGTATGGCATAAAAGACAACTTCGTTAGGGTACTGTTCAGGCTCGATGGTAGCGAAGAAATGTCAGAGACCAATCATAAAAATGGATGTATTCTTGATCAAAAAACTCCTATTTGTACCTTCTTCTATCTTTCATATGATGTAACTCTAAGAAAAAAAATTCCCAAATTTGGATTCATCACTTTTACTCGAGTCTATTTTAAGTACTTATCTTTACAATCTCATATTGCTTAATCTATTTGTGTGGGACCTATGGAAATGTTTTACTGTTAGACAATTTCACGAGTCCCATTATTTTTAACCTTTGGATAAATAACAGTTCATTATCTTCAATCATAAATAACTGGCCATTCTCCCACGTGTTGCCATTGTTGTAGGGGAAACCCAACACCCCCCATTTTTGAATTATTTACTTCAAATAATGGGGACCATGTTTATTAATTTTTGGCTAAATACCATTTGTGATTTTCATTAAGTTAAATTTCCTACAATTTTGCCATTTTTTCATTTTCATTGGATTTCCATTCTGATCATTTTATTGAATTTGATTTTTAGAAATATTTCCATCGATACTTGTTTTGCCTCATCTGGTCAACCGATTTATAAATGGAACTCCTTTGAAGTTTGATAATTTCCTTGCCTCGACTAAAAAAATGTAAAGAAATGTATAATATTTCAATTTTTGTAACTAATTAAGTTCAATAGTCATTCATTGTAAATATTGACTCTTAGTTAATTTTTACTAATTTTTTTCATTTTTCACTAATGGTTCTACAAAATTATTCAACTAAATTGTACAACAGTTGAAAAACATGTTTCAGGATCTCGGCAATTTACTCCAATTTATTATTTTAAAACTGTAGGAATTTACAGGGTAAGCTCCTTAGATCAAACACCAAAGGTCACCGCTCACAAATAGATCACAAATCAGTACACTAGTATTTGAAGTGGTTAAAACCCTCAAAGAGGGAAACAGTCCACGGCCTAAGCCAACGAAACCACTTCAGGAAATTTATTAATATAAATAAATAAAATTTACATAAGCTTCTCTCATAAACGGTTACCGGAAAAATGACTCTCCATGCTCTTTAAATATATATCATGGACAAATTGGTCCAATAATCCATGGATCAAGTGTTGGTAATACCGAGGAGAAAGTGAATCCTCAGATCACTACATATCGTGACCGTCAGATTATAAGTTACAAATGTACATAGTAAATAAACACACTTTACCTAACTCTACGCTAGAACAAGTTATACTTAACTATTTCCTATTTTCCAGAATATCCTAACATCCCCCATTAAGAACAACTTGGGATCAGATTGAAGGATTTACAAAGGTGACACAAAATGATACTATTTCCTATGTGTCAAAAGATCCTAACATCCCCCCTTAATAACAACTTTGGATAGTATTGAAGGATTTACAAAGGTGACACAATAGAAGAAGGAATGAGGCATTAGAGCCTATCCCCCCATAATGATAACTTTCCTGAACTCCAAGAATAGATCGAAGTTTGGTAAACTTCGATTCTGTGAGAGCCTTTGTAAAGATATCGACAACTTGGTCATTGGTTGAACAATACTGCACTTCAAGAACACGATCATGAATGAGATTTATGATGAAGTGTATGTGAAGCTCAATGTGTTTCATACGCTGATGCTGAATTGGATCTTTGCATAGTTTAATGGCACTTTGATTATCACACCAAAGTATAGTTGGATGCTGCTGATGAAGACCAAACTCGGTCAGGATCTGACGAAGCCATGGGGCTTCCTTGTTGGCTTCAACTACACCACGATACTCTGCTTTTGTCGAAGAAAGATATATGGCACTTTGTTTCTTACAAGACCAAGTAATTGGTCTTGAACCAAGAGTGAATACATAACCTGCAGTAGACTTTCGATCATTAGGGTCACCAGCCCAATTAGAACCAGTGAAACCAATCAACAATGGATATTTTCTTGCACTGTAATGAATCATAAACTGAATTGTACCTCGAATATATTGAATTATTCTTTTATCTTCTTTCCAGTGACTTTCGTGAGGTTGGTGCATAAACCGAGCAACAGGACAAATGAAAAAGGAAAGGTCAGGATGGGTATGGGTTAGATACAGAAGTTTACCAACAAGTTGACAGTATAAGGTAGCATCAACATTAGGGGTAGTACAAGTGACTGAAATCTTGACTCCATACTGAAAGGGAGAAGGGTTTGGCTTACATTTTTCCATGTGAAAGTGGCGTATAAGATCACAAGAATACTTAGATTGAGAAAGGGTAATACCTTCTTTGGATTGCAAGACTTGAATGCTAAGAAAATAATGCAAGTGTCCTATGTCATTTCAAACTTCTTTTTGAGGCTAGAATTCACATGGTTTATATGGTTGGGATCACTAATAGTAAGGATAAGATCATTAACATAAAGGACAAGGATGATGAAGGACTTACCCCCTTTCTTGGTGTAGACAGTGTTGTCAGAATGACACCTAGAAAATCCATTATCTAAGAGAAAGCTATGCATTTTGGCATACCGAGCCCGAGGAGCTTGTTTGAGACCATAGAGAGACTTCCTAAGGTGACAAAAAAGGCTAGAGTCGTTTTGGATAAAGCCAGGGGGTTGTTCCATGTAGATTTATTCATGCAAATCTCCATGTAATAAGACAGATTTAACATCCATATGATGGAATTCCCATTTAAAGGAGGTACCAAGGGAAAGAACAAGGTGGATAGAATTCATTTTGGAAATGGCGGAGAAGGTTTTAGTATAGTCAATGCCTTCAACTTGTGAAAATACTTTAGCAACAAGACGATATTTATGTTTATCCACTTTTCCATCTGGTCCAAACTTTTTTTTGTAAACCCATTTGCATCTGACTATTTTTCTTCCCTTTGGAAGAGGAAAAAGATCCCAAGTATCGTTTGCCAATAAGGAACGATATTCTTCATTCATAGATTCATCCCAATCTGGATTACCTGAAGCTTCTTCAAAGGTGTCTGGATCAGTATTTTCTAGAACATTGGCCAATAAGGAAGAGACTCTTTCGAACTGAGAATGTGTATGACGTTGATCTACAGGGTCACCTGAAAGAGAACCTATTGCATCCCAATTAAAGCGGACCCATCTTGGAAGCTGTGGAGCTAAAGGAATATCTTAAGGAGGTGGAGGAGGATTTCCATCCTTGTTGCCATCATCTGAACTAGAAGGAATGTTGTCAAAAATAGAATAGATAGAGAGAGGTGACACATATGCCAAATCGAGATTGCAGGCCAAAGGTGGCACACCTGCCGAACTAGGCTCGTAGGCTGATATATTTTCATCAAATTTTACATCTCTTCTAATGATTACATTTTTTTATTTTGGTTGAATAATTCTATATCCTTTGACATCTTTAGACTATTCAACAAAAATGAATTTTTCACTCTTAGGTTCTAAGGATTTATGTTTCACATTTGGAATATGGGCCCAAGCTTCACTTCCAAAAACACGAATGTGACTTACATCTGGTTTGATTGAGCTCTAGGCTTCTTCTAAAGCTATATTCCTTATAACCTTAGTAGGAGTGTGATTTACTATGTAATTTGCATAGTTAGTTGCTTCTGCTAAAAAATTAAGACTAAATCCTTTAGATTGAAGCATACAATTAGCCGTTTCTTTTAGAGTGCGATTATTTCTTTCAGCTACACCATTTTGTTGTGGAGTATATGGAACAGTATGTTGCAATTAAATGCCATGCTTAGTGCAAAAGTGGATAATTTTTTTTTAAACATATTCTCCACCATTGTCAGTTATTAACTTAAGAATGTGATGTCCATATTGTTTCTTAACAAAGGACTTAAAGGCCAAGAACATGTTAAAAAATTCACTCTTGAATTTTAGGAATTATACCCAAGTGCGTCTAGAAAAATCATCAATGAAAGTTAGGAAGTACTTGTAGCCAGAGAAAGAAATAACAGGAAGTGGACCACATAAATCACTGTGCACAAGCTTTAAAGGGGTTGAACCATGACAAGAGGCACATTTTTCAAAACTATCCCGATGATGTTTCCCATGTACACATTCAGAACAAACACCATCTCTGTAACCATAGGAAGACCTGTCACCATATTTCCTTTACATAGAGTTTGAAGAGAACGAAAATTTAAGTGACCAAATTTCTCATGAAAAAGTTTTCTCACTTCATCATTATGAGCAACAAAAACAAAGGGAAGATATGATGACCCAAAGTTGTCAAACTTATACAACCATGTGGAATCATTAACAATGCCAGTAGCTAAAATATGTCTATGATCTTTGAGGTCCTTAATTACAACATCATGAGGTGAGAATTCTACTATGTTCCCTTCCCTTGAATGAGTTATCTAATAAACAGATAGAAGGTTGGAGGACAAGGTAGGAACACATAATACATCATTAAACTGACCATTATCTAGATTAATGATTCTAGACCATACAACACTAAGATATCTATCATCACCAACATAAATATTTTTGGTGTTACAATCATTTAAAGAAGAAAACATGGATTTATTTTTGGCCATGTGGTAAGAGGCTTCAGAATCAATGAGCCACTTATGAGAATTAGAAGAAGAAGATACATTCAATGCATAACCAGATCTTGATGCTTGACAACCACAAGCAGAAATTTCCATTCCCGAAGATGAAGTTGAAGAGTGCTCCAAATTGATGTTGTGCTTCTTCATTATTTCTTCCAAGGCTTTCATATTCTTAAAACATTTTAACTCTACATGGCCATCATGATTAAAAAATTTGCAATGTGTATTTTTCTTCTTCCCTTGGTTTTTATTTGACTTATAAGTTCGTTGAGTTTTTTTTTTTTCAGTTTGCGGCTGAAATTGCTTAAGACCCTTGTTTGGTTTAGGACCGTTCTTTTTAGGCTGTTGCTTCTTAGGATTATTTTGGTATGGTTGTTATTGGGCTGCTAAGGCTTTCTTAGAAGAGTTTCTAGTATTAATAAGACTAAGGTGTAAGAGATTTTTCTTGTTCTCTTATCAAAGAATTGTAAAAGGCATCAAAAGAGGGGGGGCATATAGGTTTTTTCCTGATAAATGAGGGCTTCTCTAGTGGAATGGAAGGTGGAAAAAAATACAAAGTATGTAGGGCCAAGCTTAGCAATAATGGAATAGATAAGGCTATCATATTCCTTTTTGACCTTACAACCTTATAAAAGAAGTCCAAGGGTCTTGAATTTGGATAGAAAATGTTCAATAGAGGAGAAATTATTAGGGTCCAAAGTAAGCAACTAATTTTTAAGCTGGTGGGCTTTGATTTCATTTTAAATGCCAAAAACAATATTTAGTTTTTTCATAGCTTCATCAGGGGAGTCAATGTCTTGGATATGAAATCTAAGATCTTGAGCAATGGACATTCCTATCAACTCGCGTGCTGGATCTTGTTTATTTTCTCATTTAGTGGCTTTATCTCCATCAGTAGGTTCAGTTCCTTTTCCTGTGGTTATTCTATAAAGCCCTTTACTTCTAAGTAAATCTATCATATAGGAAATAATTGGTGTTGTTAAGAATAATCGGGCATGCATTTTCTGTTTTTCAAAAAAAAAAAAAAAAACAAATTGAAGCTGAAAGGGTTGAAACTAATTGCTCCAATGGAAATATCTCAAAAAATTAGGCTAGTTCAAAAAAAACGACTTTGAAAACAACTTCTGGATGAAGAAGTTATGCTTTTTTGAAAAATAGTTGTAGTAGATGCCGAATAGTTACATGAGAGGTTGAAAGATGATGATGAAGATGTACTTTAAAAAAAAAAAATACCCCCCATTTTCCAAACTTAATATAATAAGCTCACTTTTTAAAAAAAACTACTTTATGTGACCATCTTTTATAAATAAGTGAGAATCACTTTTACAATATTACTTTGGCTTGTGCTTTTTAAACAAAAAACCCTAATTTTTTTAAACAAGCAACTTGCCAAAATGTCTTTTAAGAAAAAGTGACTTAACAAAAAGATTTTTAGAAAAAGAAGCTTGAGAAAGAGACTTGAACCCAAGACCTTTATTCTCATAAAGTAACTTTACACCAAGTGAGCTAGTAAAAGGATTCTATAATTGTTTGAGAGAATGAAAAAAAAATTTCCCCTCTTCGATGTGCGTGTTTTTTCCTACAAAAATAATAAAAAATCCATGGAAAAAAAAATACAAGCCTTACGACAGAATGTTAGATTTCCAGTTAGTCTTACTAGCAACAATCATTTTTTCTCTATTTTTGATTTCCTGAGATCGCACAAATATGTGGGGAAAGAACATACATAGTAGAAAAATATCGTCTTCCTATTTCTGATTTTCCGAGATCACACACAGCGCAAAGAAAAGAGCATACATAGAGAAGAGGGTATAGATCCGGCAATAAAAAATAAAATAAAAACTATAAACCGAAAAAAAACAGAGGGAACCAAAATAAACATAAGGATTAATAAATATAACTGCAAAAAAATTACTTTATGCCTCCAGATATAAAATGACATAACTTGGGCAACCGGAAACCTTTTCACATGAAGTGAAAGGGGTTCTTCATTGTAACACACGTTCTGGACACATCAGACTAGTTCTCCCAGTCTAAAAGTAGTCAGAAATATTAGAACTGGAAAATGGCATTCGCATGGAGTCAGGCTTCAAATTTGGATCAACAACGAATGCGGCCCTCAAAATGGATCTAATACCATGTAGGAATTTACAGGGTAAGCTCCTTAGATCAAACACTAAAGGTCACAGCTCACAAACAGATCACAAATCAGTACATCAGTATTTGACGTGGTTAAAACCCTCAAAGAGGGAAACAGTCCACGGCCTGAGCCAACGTGACCACTTGAGGGAATTTATTAATATAAAGAAAGAAAATTTACATAAGCTTCTCTCATAAAAGGTTACTGTACAAATGACCCTCCATGCTCTTTAAATAGAGATCATGGACCAATCAGGTGTTAAGGCACAGATCAAGTGTCGGTAATACCGAGAAGAGAGTGAACCGTCAAATCACTACATATCGTGAATGTCGTATTATAAGCTACACTGTATATAGTAAAGAAACACACATTAGCTAAATCTACACTAGACCAAGTTATACTTAACTATTTCTTATGTGTCGGAATATCCTAACCAAAACAAATTGCCAAACCCAAAATCTCAAAATTACAAAGTGGTTGTAGTTCAATTTTTAGAATTATTACTGTCACGTGAGCCCCACTTCTCATCAAATCCTCTCTTCCAAAAATCTTGAAATTAAAAAAAAAAATTAAAAAGGCCAAAATATAAAAATCGATGTGATATTACGATATCACATATTACAAAAATATTAAGCATCACAAATTAAAACTTGCAATATGCGATTTTGAAATTATGCGAGAGGTTAAAAAATTTTAATATAAAGTTTCATTTTTTCTCTCCTTATAACTCGCGTGCCTTCGTCACCTCACCATCACCCTCACCTCACCTCCTTATCCCTCTACCTCACTATTCCACTCACCCTCCTTAACTCCTCCATTAACCTTTCTCATCCACGCTTATGTAAAATTTGGTTTTTATTTTAAAGTTTTGGATTTGTTGTAATATAATATAATATAATATTATTATTATTATTCTATTCTATTATAATTATAATTATAGTATTAATATTATAATTTTAATATAATTTAAATTATAATATTAATATAATATAATAATATTTTAATTATTTATTAAATTGTGTTTAATTAATTTAATCTTGTTAATAATTAATTTGTAATTAATTAATTAAAGTTTATAATTACAAATAATTATCATTAATTAATTAATAATTGAAATTTAATATAAGATTAAATTGTAACTAAAAAATTATATTTTTAGCCTAGGCAACAGAATTTGCATAATTCTGGCAGTTTTGACTTATCAACTTTGGAGGCTTATAAATTGAGTTTTACTTGGTCAAATGAGGCCCATGATGTTTTATTGGATAGATAAAATCGTGGAGATTATTTTTGAAGTAGTTTGATTACCAGATTTGATCATTTAATGGGTATAAAATTGAGCATAAGATCAAGCTCCAATTTTTTAAACAAAATTAATTTTACGAGTTTAATTTTCTGCATTCTCATTTTCTCACAGCTTCTTCTAAGTACATATCCATTCATGTTCACCTTCACCAATTAAATCATCACAGGCATCAATATAAAGCTCAGATTTCCTTTTCATTTAATCATTTAATTAAGTTTGATTGAATATATTTTATTCTAGATTTAGTATTTTAATTTAATTTTGGTATTTTAATTTAATTTTGATTTGTTTTACAGGAAAACGGTTGAAGAGATGAGAAGAGAAATTCTCAATCAATGAGAATACTCCGACAAGAAATAATGGGATTTTGGCCCAATAAAAATTGATGGAGCAGATTTATTCTTCAACAAAATTTCTTATTGGGAAATCTTTTTGTAAATATTATAAATAGAAGATTGTAGAATGTAATAAGGGGGCTTATCTTCTCTACAATTCTAAAATACTTGAAGGCACTATTGTAAAAAGTATTTACAGTTGTATGGTATAGGAGAGAAAACTCAGATCTGGGGATTATTGAGGATTTTTCTTTTCCATTTTAAATTATGTATGGAGAATAGAGCTTGTACTATTGCAACTCTAGTTTTAAAGGCAAAAGTTCAATCATTGTAAAGGGTTGTTGGAGATCATAGCCAGAGAAATGGTTTCAATAAATTGGTATTTAAAATACTATTTTTTTAATATCAATTTCATTTTATAATAGGAGAAACTTGTGATTTTCAGTCATATTTGTGCAGTATTGTCTATGTGAATGATTTATTGCAATTATTTGTTGTTTATCTTTGTTCTTATGTGCTGAATTCTGATTTCTAAGTAATTATTTACTCAGAAATATGTATTTTAATAACTAATTTAACAAATAGTATTATTATGTGAACTACTTCCTTATAGATGTTCTGTGTTCTATCATTCAAATTAATTATTTAATAATCAATATCATTTTTTGAACTACTTCCTAAATGTTGTTGATTGATTATCTCAATTAAAAGGTCTCTAAACAGAATGTGTTTTGGCATCCATAATGTGAGTTAATTTAACTACTTCATTAGATTGATATTCATTATAAGCCAAACATATTTAAATCTCAATCATTTAGATATCTTGCTCTCGGTTGGGTTAGATCTATATTTGCCTAATTGAGATAGGATTAGAATATTTTTCCTTTTTCTATCATTTTAGAATAATTTCCCATTTAGATTTAATTCTACATTCCTAGAAGTCCTCTTCCCAAAGAGGCAAACTTTATTTGTGGCTTGGTTGAGCCTCAGATCAGCTTAAGGATCACTTTCTTGCCTGATCAGCAAAAGGGTTGACCTAATGTCTCTTCTCCATTGGTAGATTAAAGTCATATTCTAAGTCATTGGAGACGGAGATAAGGTAATTGGACCTAGTTTAACTAGCCTGAACCACCATTTCAATGGAAAAGGAAATGCTTTAAGGTTCAGATTGGGTGGTCTCCCTTTTAGTGTTGTAGGTAGAGAATTTTGAGCCCTCAATACTTCCCTTTAACTCCAATCTCAACTGGCTCTTCCTTAGAATTGACATGCAACAATTATTTATAGTGAATTATTAGTTAATTGATTGATCACTACTTGTGAATTAAATCAGCTTTAATTCACTTGACCTATCATCAACTCATCTTTCACTTAGAACTAGTTGAATTGATTTTAACTGAAATAAATTAATTTAATTAATTGAAACTCACAAATAACTCAATCAGGGCTCGTAAAAAGTAGGAGACACCCTAGCATGACTTTTGACATCAATGCCAACACACTTGCTACCACTAGCCATCCAGGAAATGTCAACTATCCAACAGATAGATATGACAAATACCTTTTTTGTTGAATATCCTATGACACTCCATGAAATGAGAGAAATTATTAGTGAGTTTCATAAGGGATGTTTAGAAATGTGTTGAAGAAACCATAAGAACATTATAATAGTACAAGTGAGTTACAAGAAAGTTCTTTGTGTAAAATATTCAAGTAATATTTTAAAACTTGAGAACATATTCATCCTAACCAATGTTGAATGAACTCACTCAATAACTTGAGAACTCAACATAATCTAATAACATTTAATCTTCCATTACAAAATAAATACCCACATACTTCGATATGTTTCAGAATGTAACTACTTTCAATGGAATAAAAGGAAAAAATTTTGGATGTCGAGGTTGTTAACATTTTATTACTTTTGAAGTCGACAAGGGAAGATTATATGAATCCCCTAAGAAGTGTATAAATTAGAGTGAGGAGAAGCACCATTCTCACCAACCCAAGTGCAATTCATCATAAGTGGAGAGAAAATGAAGTAGTCACAACCTAAAATAGTATTTTCAAGTGAAGTAGGAGTATTGTTGGGTTTGTTTTGTTTCTATTCCAAATTTCTTCTCCCAATATCGATATCTCTTTGGAAAGAGCTTCTATAGGAAATATAAACACATCAAAATATATTATCTAGGCCTTTTTGATGCAATCGTTATAAAGAAAACTAAACATAAATAGTCTTACCACTACCAATAGGTGTTGCAACTAAAATATCATCATCTGAGTTATAAAGCACTAAAATTACCTAAGTTTGAAAATGATTGAAGTGTCTAAACTATTGATATAGTGGTTCTTATGAAGGATTAATGTAGACACAAGAAGTTTGTATGAAGACAAAATTTTCCTATGTTTCGTTCTTATGAATCCAAAAGTTCCCTAGGTTTGTACCACAACCCAGTTGGAAAAACACAAAGTGAAAATTGTTCTTTTGGAGGTTAGGGAAAGAAACAAAGAGAATTTGGAGGAGGAGGAAGGCATGACATAGAAACTTCATGATAACTACAACTTCAGTTGGTTCTTTTGGACATGACCAAGCAGTAGACATGGAATAGTACATCATTGAGCAACATATGCAATTGGCCAAGACTGGATAGTATGATTATAAACCCCTCCTTTTCTTATTAACACAAAAAATATCCATATATGTTTAAAAAGAAAATGTATTTATGTTTCATAATGGAATCAAACCCATTTAACCTTTCATCGAGAATATAGAGGTTGCAATTTCTATAAACTTTCAACACACCTTCAACATTTAAACATATAGGGAAAACAAGAACTTGTACCCATTCCTCCTGCATTCCTTACACTAGACCTTGTGGGTAAGACTGAAACCTAAAAAATAAACATTTATTTACAAGAAACAAACAATGCTTGAGGAATCATGCACATGAATTTATCCCCCTCCTTACCATACAAAATTTAGTCTAAAAAATCCACTCCCTCAATTAGCTAATCACCAAACCTACATGGAACTATCGTTTGAGGATAATAATTAAGGGATATACGTGGGTTGAAAAGTTTCTTAGGGAATATTTATAGGAATATTATATGTTTCCCACCCAAGTGTACCAATCAACTTAAACATGAAATGGCAACCCATTCAACAAGAGAGACAAATTTAGATTTAGCCTAGTTTTATCTACAAATATGAAGCCAAAAGTTCCCTAACTTCAGTTTGTTCTTTTGGTCATGACCAAGCAACGGAAATGGAAGAGGACATTATTGAGAAACATATGTAACTAGACAATATGATCACAAACCCCTATGTTTACTATTAACACAAAAAATATCCATATATATTTAAAAAAAAAATTCTTAATGTTTGGTAATGGAATCAAACCCATTGAACTTCACATCAAGAAGATAGAGGCGACAGTGTTTATAAAATTTCAAAACTTCATAACCTTCAACATTTAAACATATAGGCAAAACAAGAACTTGTGCCGACTCCTCCTATTGAAATTTAACTAGTGTCGATCTTCATAAATTGTACTATAGTCATGACTTGATGTAATTATTGATGTACTTGTCAAAATAAAATAAAAGAATATTTTTTATTGAAATGGGTTTCTTGCCCATCGTTTTGTGGTGTTAGGTAAAAGCAACCATTGAGTGCTCTAGGGGTCTTTTTGTGAATTCAAGAGTCAAATTCATGTTGTACTAGCCCTTGGAGGGTCCATGTAATAAGATGGAAAAATATTTAATGTAAAATTCCATGTCTATAAGCCTCCAAGTGATGCGTCGGCCAACCCTCTTCATGTCGACCTAGAGAGGCCTAATTCACCTCCTAAGAATCCTATAAAAGGAAGTTGATATCCTTATTTGAGTGACATGCATCAAGTGATATCAATATTATCCATAAGAAAAAGAGAGGATATTTGATCCAGTGAAGTAGCAATAAAGGAATCGAGTTTCTATGGAAGGTAGTGAAGGAGGAAAGGAACTGAATTTATGTTTCTTTTGCTTCACACGTGTGAGTTTTGGAGAATAACCTAGGGTTTCTTCATCCTAGTTTTGTAGTGATATGTTTGGGTTTGGTTGGCTCATCACTTGGGAGTTTGGTCTTGGGTCAAGGTAAAGGTCTTGGAAGTCTTCATTGAAATTCTATAAGAAGCGATTTTATGTGGGTTTTCCTCTCCAGGAGAGTTTTTGACCCTGGCTAGCAGCCTACATATGGTGTTCTTGTGTTTGCATTTTGAGCTTCTTATTGGAATTTTTATTTATGGTGAACATAACTAAATAATGATGATAATATCCTAAAATAAATCACAAGAAAATTTCAAGGACTATAGAGAAATCAAATAAATAAATACCCTAATTGTTTTCCCTAGATTTATAAACAAGGTATCAGAGCTAGGGCTTTGAACAGATGGCAGAAAGAAGGTCAGTTTGGAATCATCTCTTCTCAAGGAAAGAAAACCTAAATTTGAATTTGTGGAGGCAACTAAAAATAATTTCCAGGCACAATTTCTAGCCCTAATAACAAAGACAAAATCAATATACATAGTGCAAAAGCAATATCAGTTGGAGGGAATTCAAGCCCTATGGAAAAGGATCTAAGGGATAATTTATTAGTCCTCTCAATTCTAACCCTTCTAAAAAATAGATTGAATACTTTTGGTACCTCCATTAGCCCTTAATCACTATATTAATGCCACAAACCTACTATAGCAGAGCAAGAGCATAAGGATGCAATTTTTTTAAAGACAAAAGGCTTTTCAAGCAACCCTAAGGAGGATGAACTCACTGGTATAGGATAAAAACTCAAATTTGGCATCATAAGGTCTACAAAACCTCTGAAACATATGAGAATTTTCCGCATCTCTCGTATGTATATTCCAGTCACTATACATCAGTAAATATGTTAGAGTTTTGCAAGGCATTCAAGGCTTATCCATCTGTCAACCATGATAACTCTATGCCCTTGTTAAAGAATTGAATTTTTTGTGGTATTAAGTGACATATTTATAGCCCTAAAAAGGACTCAAGTCCTCTATCAAAGTTTCACAATTCTATGGTATAATCATGTGCACAAATTCCTCATTGAAAGAGGCATCGAGATCATTTCTACATTTGTGCATATATTATTTCCAAGATCAAATTTGTTGAAGGGATATTTTGAGTATAAGACAAAAGTACCAAAGTTTTGAAGCATAGTCTCACTGTCAAGAGAAACTCATACCCTACATCTGTAGAATATATATAAAGGTCTTCTTTATACATGTGCATGAGGTCTAAGCATAATTATCGCACAAGTGAAGGCTAAAAAAGAAGAATCTTGGTTCTCCTCATGTTTTGAGCATAAACACATTTCAAAAACTCAATTCAAGCCTCAGTCACCAAAGAAGAGGATTCAAGACTCCTATTATGTTTTTGTGCATGAGAGATGATCAGGTGATCATGTCCACGAGGAAAAAAAAGCTCAAAATTGGAACTGCTCAGAATTGGTTGCAAACTAAATGACTAGATAGGCCTCATCACTGTGATTTTGGTACCGTAAACAGGACCCAAATCCAATGTCGTATGAAGAATATATTGAAGTTTTAAAATGCCCAATAACCTTCAAAACAGGACTTTTGAACTCAGAAATTTGTCATCTTCAGAAAATTTTTAAGGCAAAAATTTCATTTTTTTTTATGGTTTTATGATGGCTTATCAGAGGGTGCCATGTGACCTACCCAGAGGCTGCCACGTGGCCCCAGGACAAAGTTTCAAAGTCTGTTTAAAAAATATTGTGGGCAGACCCAACCCGACCTGAACGGAGTCGGGTCACCCTAAACATATTCATGCAGAGCTAAACGCATTCAGGTCAGTAGTGAACAGGTCTCATCTAGAGGTAAATGAGTCAGGTCAGCAAATCCGATGAACACGTTGGGTCAGTCGAGCAGAGGACGACCTGACCTAAACGCCTTCGGGTCACTCTCGGGCAAGTCGTGTTGTTTGTTGAAGTCGATAGAAAACAAGGGATTAGCCCTCAGGGCTATGGTTTTTAAACCCAGCGACTAGCACAGGACCAAGGGCTAAGCCCTTTACAAAAGGCAGTAATTTTTGGGCTAAGCCCCCTAGTGCTAACCCTTGTCACATGTGATCTAAGGGCCATGACCAGGGGTGCGACTTTAACATTATCCGCCCAACAGTTGACGGTTAGCACTTTTCCAGCATGTGAATGCACAGATTAACCGACAGTTACAATAAATTCCTTCGCAAATTTTACCGCGGTTCCGACATTTTCGAATATTCCGCATTTCTAGTGGAGCTAACTGGAGTTAGCCAAGTTTAGTGGAGGTTTTTGAGGGCCACTAGGCAAAATACTATTGAGATCATAACTTTCTCCATATTTAACCAAATTAGACAAAATTTTAGTCAATTTTGGGTATTCTGAGCATTATGGAGCTATTGGGATAGGTTGTAGAGCCAACAGGGGTGTTTTCAGCCATTTTTTATTCAGGGAAGCTTGGAGAGCCATAAGGGCCATGAGGGAAATGGAGCTGCATTAGGATACACTTCACTATTTGAGGTGAAATAAAAGACATACTTAGCTTTTCTATGTCTTATGAATTCATTTTCACAGATGTTTCATCCTATTTAGGCTTCTTTCTCACTGTAAAACCAATTTGAGCAACCTAATAGAGCAACGACATGCCCATTGGGAGCCTTGGACCCGACAGATGTAGCCCAGGAGGGGTGAACTGCCTCATCATGTTGCTGTCTTGTTATGGTGAAGTTATTCTACTGTGTATTTCTGATTCAAGATGTTAAACAATAATTTTAAATAGCATTCCCTCACACATAAACTCAAAAACAGTTACCAAAAACACTTTTTTTAATTTGCAAAACATGACAAACACTTTGCACACTTAATTAAATGGAAATGAATACTTTGAACAGAAGATACAAATAGTTTCATTTTTAGATCAAATGGTATCAAAGCTAAGGATTTTAGCCTTAGGAGTTAGAGTTTTACTCAACATTTGTTTTGTGCAAAGATATAGTAGATTGTTTGCAAGTTTTGATGCTTAGTAGGCTTAAACTCAAGAGAGGTGAAGGATATTTGGTTAGTGTAAAAAGTAATCCACAACCAAGAAGGGTCAGAGAGCCACCTCCAAGAGCCATAGATGAAGCTTCAAGCATGTCTTCAAGAGAGGGAGAAACTCTTGAAGATATGGATCCCAAACAAGAGGAACAAGTGTTCCGAAAAGCTTTTTTGGACATGACTGAGATGGTGATGATACTTTACCAAGAAAGAAATGATAGGCTTGTTGGAGAAGGGTCTAAAAAATGGAAAGAAAGAGATGTTTCTTCAAGAGGAAAGAAAAGTGATGACAAGTCAAAGAAATGACACGGAGGAAATGGTGATCCACCATCCCCATCTTCATCCTCTTCCTCTACATCATCATCCTCAACTTCAGTGAATCGATCTCACAAGTCTAAAACTACTGGTAAAAGTCCATTTTTAAAGCTTGATGTCAAATTTTAGTTGCCTATGTTTAACGATGAATTCAATGCAGAGAAACTTGACAATTGGATAAGACAGTTGGAAGTTTACTTGAGGATGCAAAACATTCATGATGACGACACCAAGATACAATTAGCCTCGTTGAGAATGGATGGAGTAGCATTGGTATGGTGGGAAGCTAAGACCAAGGATGAAATTAAAAAGCATCGTAAGATCACTTTATCATGCGCTGAATTTATTACTGCAATCAAAAATAAATTTTATGCATTAGCTCATTTACAAAAGGCTATCATGAACTGGAAAAACTTCAGACAACTGAAGGGACAAAATGTACAAGACTACACCCAAGAGTTTAGGAGAAGAGCACTCTTATTAGGGGTAGACTTACAAAGTCAATATACTTTTCTGAAATATATAGGTGGTTTTCACAGCTACCTTAGACATACTATCCTTATGTTCAATCCTACCAGTCTAGACGAAGTTTGTGTACAAGCTATGGATTTAGAGGCTAGAGGGAAAAACACTTTTGATGAGGGTAGAAACAAGCCTCTTAAGGGAAAAAACAAAGATAAAACCTTTAAGGGAAAAAGCAAAAAGAATGCATCTGTCAAACAAGAGGGTGATAAAGTGATATGTAAACATTATTCAAGAGAATTCCATGAAGATAAAAACTATTGGAAATTACATCCTGAAAAAAAAAAGAACTTTGTTTAACAAAAACAAAGGAAAGAAGAAAACTACAGCTACTACAACTACACCACAAGACTTAGGTGATGATTCAGGTGACGAAACCAAAATTGCAGCCATGGGTTTGAAAAGTATGAAGGGAAAGGAAACTAAAACTAAGCCCAGCACTAGTACTTCAAACTGTCATGTACAAACTCCAAATGAGGAAGAAAGAATTGAATTGTTCCATGTGAGGGTAGTCTCAAAACATACAAAAATTGACACACTGTTTGATAGTGGGTCACAAGCAAATCTCATATCAAAAGACTTGGTCAAACAACTTAAACTTGAGACCATTCCACATCCAAAGCCTTCTCCACTTGGGTGGATATGCAAGGATGCAAACTTACAAGTCTCAAGAAAGTGCATATTGCGATTTTCAATTACTGCACACTTTATTGACATAGTTGAACTTGATGTAGTACCGCTTGATATATCAGGAATTTTTTTGGGAAGTCCTTACTTATTTTATAGGAAAGCGATCTTCCATTGCCATGAAAATAAGTATCATCTCTTTAAATATGGCAAGGAGTTAATTGTCAGAGCACATCGCCAAAAGGAAAATATAGCGATGGTAATTGCAGGACAAGTAAAAAGGCTAGTGAATTCTAGTAAGATTTTTGTACTTCTTATGGTTAAGCCCAAGGTTGATGTGAATCATGAGTCATTTGAAAATTGTGATTCCAAGCTTAAATCAGATTTATATGATGTAGTTGATGCACATCATGAGATGTTTCACGAACCGACAGGTTTACCTCCTAAAAGGGAGATTCAGCATGAAATCTAGTTACATCAAGATTGTCCTCTTCCTAGCATAGGCATGTACCACATGTCTATCATGGAGAATGCTGAAATCAAGAGGAAAATTAAATACTTGTTAGACAAAGAATTCATAAGACCAAGCACTTCGCCATGTGGGTCATCAATAGTGTTGATTCCAAAGAAATATGGAACTTGGCGCATGTGTGTGGACTTCAGGGCATTGAACAAGATAATGGTAAAGAATCGTTACCCACTCCCAAGGATAGATGATTTGTTAGATTTGTTGAAAGACGCTAAAAATTTCACTAAGTTAGACTTACATAGTGGTTATCATCAAGTTAGAATTGCAGAAAGTGACATTTGGAAGACATCATTTAAAACCAAACAGGGACTCTTTGAGTGGTTTGTTATGCCTTTTGGTTTATGCAATGCACCTGCAACTTTCATGCGAGTAATGGATGATGTCTTACATCCTTTTCTTGATGATTTCGTTATTGTCTACTTAGATGACATCTTAATTTTCAGCAAGACTAGAGAAGAGCATGTCATGCATGTTAAGAAAGTACTTGATATTTTGATAAAAAATAAGTTGTTTCTTAAAATGTCAAAGTGTGAATTTGGAAAGAATTCTTTGGTTTATTTGCGACACATAGTAGGAGGAGGTTCTTTGAGAATTGATCCTTCTAAGGTAGAAGCCATTGTGAATTGGACTACTCCCAAATCCATTACAGAGGTAAGAAGTTTTTTGGGTGCAGCTCAGTATTGGAGGAAGTTTATTTCTAACTTCTCTGCCATAGTAGCTCCTATGCATGCAGTGAAAAGTGTGAAGCGTGCTTTCCAATGGGGAGGCAAGCAACAAAAATCTTTTGAGTCTTTGAAAGAGAAGATAAGTTCAGCTCCATTCCTTGCATTACCGGACTTGAGACAACCATTCGAGGTTCAGACTGATGCTAATGATTACGCCATGGGTGCAGTTCTCTTACAGCATGGTAAGCCTGTCGCATTTCATTCTGAGACATTTAATGGTGTTGTTGTGAATTATCCTACATATGATAATGAGTTGTATGCATTGGTACAAAGTGTCAAAAAGTGGAAAAACTATTTTATGGGCAAAGAAACAGTTTTTCATACCGACCATCAGCCTTTACAGTACTTGGAGTTGCAAAGTAAATTACAGCAGTCATGAAATTTTAGATGGATGGGTTTCCTATAACAATTTTACTTGGTAATAACGTACAAGAAAGGTATTTTCAATAAAATTTCTGATATGCTTTCAAGGCCTATTATTAGTGCTACTACTTTACTTAAGAATGATTCTATTGGACATGAGAGCTACATAGAATAGTATGCATCAGATGTTGATTTTAAGGATGTGTATGCTAACTTGAGTGAAGGGAATCATGTTGAGGAGAATGATTATCATTTGCATAATAATTTTTTGTTTCATATGGACAAGTTATGTATACCACAGGGGGAGAGACTAAGCATCATGAGAGAAGCTCATTCTTCTCTTATTGCTAGAAATTTCAGGGTAAGCAAAACGGTGGCACATTTACAAAGGTATTGTTATTGGCATCGCATGGTAGATAGTGCTTCACGTTTCATTAGAGGTTGTTCATTATGTGCTACAAGAAAGCCTAGAAATAGGAAGCTTGGTTTATATATGCCATTTTCAGTACCTTCTAGACCATGGGAAAGTGTTTCTATGGATTTTGTTGGAGGTCTACCATTATCTAGAAAGCAACATGATTATCTTTATGTAGTAGTTGATAGATTAAGCAAGATGTGTATTCTTATGCCATGTAATAAATCTATAACTTCTAATTTATATTTTCAATATGTATGGGTTCATTATGGCTTGCCTACTTCTATTGTTAGTGACAGGGATTCCAGATTTGTTGGGAATTTTTGGTCCAATTTATGGAAGATGATGGACACAAAGTTGAAGAAGAGTATTAATTTCCATCCGCAAATAGATGGCCAAACAGAGGTAGTGAACAGAACCATTGTACATCTTTTGAGAGGTTATTTCAACAAGCATTCCAAGCTTTGGTATGAGCACTTGCATTACATTTAGCATGCTTACAACCGGGCCAAGCACTCTTCTACAAATACTTCGCCTTTTGAAGCTTGCTTTGGGTATTTGCCTAAGTCACCTTTAGATTTCATTCTTGAGAAGGATGTTTCCATTGATGGGCATAGTGAAATTGACAAAGCTCGCATGTTCATTGAAAGAATTCAGCTCATACATCATCAAGTTCAAGAACAACTTGAAAAGAGTCAAGGCAAGTACAAGGAGAGGCATGAGAAACGCAGAGTTGACCATAAGCCTCAAGAAGGAGATGAGGTATGGATGAATATTAGTAAGGAAAGAATGCAAGGAGAAGGTAAAAATCTAAAACCTATTTGTTATGGTCCATTCAAGATCCTTAAACAAGTTGTAAATAATGCTTTTCAACTAGATTTTCCTTCATATATGCAAATGTATTCCGTTGTGAATGTGGAAAATTTACATTTGTATGAACCTCCTTTAATTTTTTATTATGAAATTGAAATTTAGCTGCCATCCATAGAGGATTTCCCCAGAATTTTTGGATGAGCTGAAAGAGGATGCTATCCTTGACAGAAGGACACACACTTCGAGGAGGGGAAATGTTGATTATGTTCGGGTTGGTCTTAAAGGCAGAAAACCAAGTAAGGAAAAGTGGATTGAGGTGGAAAAGGTGAGGGATCTATACCCTCATATTCTTAATAGGTAATTGAAGGCTTTTAGGGTCCAAAAGCTTCCCAATGTGGAGGTGTGATCAGGTGATCATGTCCAAGAGGAAAAAAATGCTCAAAATTGGAACTACTCAGAATTGGTTGCAAACTAAACAACTGGATAGGCCTCGTTGCTGCGATTCTGGCGTTGTGAATGAGACCCAAATCCGATGTCGTATGAAGAAGATATTGGAGTTTTAAAACGCCCAATAACCTTCAAAACAGGACTTTTGAACTCAAAAATTTGTCATCTTCAGAAAAATTTTATGGAAAAATTTTCATTTTTTTATGGTTTTATGATGGCCTATAAGAGGGTGCCATGTGGCCTACCCGAAGGCTACCACGTGGCCCCAGGCCAAAGGTTCAAAGTCTATTTAAAAAATGTTTTGGTGGGCAAACCCGACCCGACCTGAACGAAGTCGGGTCACCCTGAACATATTCGTGCAGAGCTAAACGCATTCGGGTCAACAGTGAATGGGTCTCGTGCAGAGGTAAATGAGTCAGTTCAGCAAATCCAATGAACGCATTGGGTCAGTCGGGTGGAGGACGACCCGACCTGAACGCCTTCGGGTCACTCTCGGGCGAGTCGTGTTGTTTGTTGAAGCCAGCAGAAAACAAGGGATTAGCCCTCAGGGCTATGGTTTTTAAACCCTGTGACCTAGCGCAGGACCAAGGGCTAAGCCCTTTACAAATGGTGGAAAGTTTTGGGCTAGGCCCCCAAGTGCTAGCCCTTGTCGTATGTGATCTAAGGGCCATGACTAGGGGCACGGCTTTAACATTATCCGCCCAACAGTTGACGGTTAGCACTTTTCCAGCATGTGAACGCACAGATTAACCGAAAGTTACAATAAATTCCTCCACAAATTTTAGTGTGGTTCTGACATTTTCGGAGATTCTGCCTTTCTGGTGGAGCTAACTGGAGTTAGCCAAGTTTAGTGGAGGTTTTTGAGGGCCACTAGGAAAAACACTGTTGAGATCATAAATTTCTCCATATTCGACCAAATTAGACAAAATTTTAGTCAATTTTGGCTATTCTAAGCATTCTGGAGCCATTGGGATAGGTTGCAGAGCCAATAGAGGTGTTTTTCAGCCATTTTTTCTTTATAGGAGCTTGGAGAGCCATAAGGGCCATGAGGGAAATGGAGCTGCATTGGGCTACATTTCACTGTTTGAGGTGAAATAAAAGCCATACTTAGCTCATTTTTGTCTTCTGAATTCATTTTCATAGTTTTTTCAGCCTATTTAGGCTTCTTTCTCATTGTAAAACCAATTTGAGCAACCTAATAGAGCAAGGACATGCTCATTGGGAGCCTTGGACCCAGTAGATGTAGCCCAGTAGGGGTGAACTGCCTCATCATGTTGTTGTGTTGTTATTGTGAAGTTATTATGTTGTGTATTTCTGATTCAAGATGTAAAAACATAATTTTAATTAACATTACCTCACACATAAACTCAAAAATAGTTACCAAAAACACTTTGTTTAATTTGCAAGACATGACAAACACTTTGCACACTTAATTAAATGGAAATGAATACTTTGAACAACAAATACAAATAATTTCATTTTCAGATCAAGAGAGACCTATAATGAAGGCACGTTAGGCTTATAATCTCATACAGTCCCTTTTACAACCAGACGAGAAGCATAAGTGTTTCTGTACATATAAGAGAAGGCTCATCACCTTACTCGCACCTGGACAATGGCATAAGGAGTAAAATATTTTGCACATAGAAGTGACGAGTTTTGGAAACATTTATACATAGTCCAATAAAATATTGAGTTGGCCTATAATAACAATTAAAGGGTATGCTTATTTTGAATTTGTAATAATGACATTTTTTTAAAATCATTGTTGAGTGTATCTTTGTAATTAATAGTCAAGGGTCTCTATTTTGAAAACCCTAATCTGAGGGTATAGTAATAAAATTATCACATTGAAAGAAGGACTAACTATGGGTAGAAGGTGAGGTCACATATTTGTGATAGTGACACACATTGACAAGAAAAACACAGCTCTTTGGGCACCTAATTAGCCCTAATCTCTGATAATAGGTAGCAGACCCATCTATATAAGAACAAGGTCATCCAAGACAAAATGCAAAGAAAAAAATGCCAATAAATCTAGAATTCTTACTGGATAATTTGAGAACCATCCAGCCATGAGTGTGAATGTGATTTCAAGCTCCGAAAGGCAAGTGAAGAAGTGTCGAGCTCTGAAAATCAAGTAAAACCTTCGTACCCTTGTTCCCTCGTATGCAAATCGATGCTAAGCCAAATAATGTGGCCTTAACACTCTTTTATTTTTTATGTTGGACCCCAAACACAAAACACAAAATTAAATATCAATATAATATAAAATATAATTATATTGTACTATATTAAATTAATTAATAATCTATAAACCAATATAACATAAAATTAAATTAAATTATATGTTATATTTAATTTTGCTTTAATATAATCTTAATATTAATCTTAATATATAATATTATCTTATTTTTGTTGAAATTAATCATGTATTTCATGTCCTGCATGTGAATAGAAATTTAATGGTGTCATTGACGCTATTATAATGAAATCTCATGGTATATTTGATTAAACATCTGAAGAACCCCTAGTTCAACATGGCTACACAATGTGGAAAACAATAATCTAGTCATTAATATAATTAAAACTTAATAATATAAATATCATGACACCCAACCATATGTTAAGTGTTCAGGTTGAATTTAAATGTGTGTGAATAGTTCCCTTTGCTATTTAATAATTTGAATAGTAAAATGAATCAAGATAATTCATTGTTTGAATATAAAATATCTTTGTTGGAGGGTTCATGGAAACTTAAAAGTGGATCCATTAGCTAAGCATTGTCATAATTTCTTTGTAAATGTATATAATGTAATTTTGAAATAAATACCATGTTCTCATTTCTAATTAATGTCAACTATAACAATCATGGAAACTATTTCATTCAAGGCATATTGGTGCTTGTCTTTTGAATGGGAGGATTATTTCTCAATCCATGAAAATGGAACATGATGATGTTGAGTCTAACTTGTCCACAATGAAGGTTATCGATGAGTGGTTTAAGGAGAAATAAGTTATTATTCACACAAGTATAGGTTCAAAAAGGGGTTTATATGGTTAAGCATTGTCACAGTTGATTTCTAAATGTATGCAAAAGAGTTTTCCATGAAATACCATGTTCTCATTTCCAAGTAACATCAACTACGACAACCAATGAAACTATTGTTTCCAAGGAATCATAGTGGCCATCCTAAAAATGGGAGTATTTATCAAGTCACTTGAATGGAACATGTGATGTCCAGTCCAAATCGTCCACTATCAAGGGTGATGCATGATGAGTGATTCAAGGAGAAATAAGACATTCCTTAAGCCAATAAGAATTTGAACTCATAGACTAATCCAAATTAGTATCTAAAATGCTTGGATATCGACAATTTACTAGAAATTTTTCCACTATTTAAACATATATTGGGCTTTTGGAGATAAAGTAACAAGGAAACCATTATAAGTCAATTTTTTACCATGGCCAAATATCATAAACATGCACAAGTCAAATTAACATATCATGAGCATAGTTTCCAAGAACCATCGACAATTCATTGAAACAACACATATGATCATTGTATTTTAAAATTCACATCTAGGAGGTATATAGCCACCATGGATAGGTTAGTTATGAGCCAATAATAGGTCTCAAGGTCTAACATGGCCAATAACATGGATATTTTAGATGGATAATTTCATCTCATGGCATTTATGTTATAATTTTACCATTTTTTTGTCAAATTATTTATGTGGGTCGTATATGAGTCTTCAAACCCTCACATACCGTCAACACATGTATCTACTATAACCATGTCAAATTTCATTGCATGCAAGCACCAATTGAAAAAATTTCAATGTCGACCCCTTTCATAGGTTACTTTATATGGGGTCAATTAATTAAAGCATAATTTCAACTAATTGGTAAATGTTAAGTGGTGGATTGGTACTTAGGGGTAGGCCCGCAACAAGTAACAATAAGCTTGAAATCAATGATTTTTGGTGCATAATTAGCCATCTTTTTTACATTCATGGGGACTCGCGTCCTTAAATATTGGAAGTCGGAGCATAAGAGACATAATAAATTATGTGTGATTCATTGAAGCACCATTCCTTTTCATATAAATGATGTTGGCAATGATGATGATGAAGATGATGTTGACAATGATGATGATGATGATGATTATGTGGATGAAAAATATGACGATGGTGACAATGATGATGATGAAGATGATGATGTTGATGAAGATGAAAAAGATGATGGTGATGATGGCGAAAAATATGACGATGAAGGGTAAATTTTTTTATCAAATGGAAGGGTAAGGAGTTTTCTCAAACTATGGACTATGAAGTAAATTATAAGCCTACAGTTGGTAAATAGTAATAAATAAATTCATCTCCTTCAGATTTATATATGTTAAAGTTTTGTCATTTGATTGTTGAATTATTTCTGTGAGTCGTATTTGAGTCTCAAAAACCCTCCCATATCATCAATGCATGCATCTACAATAACCATGTGAAATTTAAGTGCATACGAGCACAAACTAAAAAAAATTCAACATTGGCCCCATTCTCAAGTCACGTCATAACTAACTCAAGAGAATTTTGCAGACCTCTAGAAATCGATTCACTAAAACTTGCAAAGAATAGATAGTGAAAAACAATAAATTATACGATCAACTGATAACACTTTCAGATGATCATGATGGTGTTGAGAATAATGGTGACATCACATCTCAAGTGACATCACGACTAGCTCAAGAGACTTCTTTAGCCCTCACGACAAATCATTAGCTCATCAATGCCAACAAAATATTATCATTTGTTAGCACCATCTTGAATAATCAATAAATTATAAACTAGCATTTAACACCTAAACATTATTTTAGTCAATTTTCAAAACATTATTATGAGACTCCTTGTCGTAACTTCGTTCATTGGTAGTCATGGGCCGACCTTAATTATTTTGTGCGCGTTCTCCTTGCTAAGTCATGGTGACCCACCAAATCATCACATAGGCACCCTAGTGTTCCCAACACATGACATACCATGGGTGCCCAAGCGCCCTGCCTTCGTGCAGGCACACCCAGGGTGCAAGCGTTCACCCTGTTATGCCAATCAATCAACACAAATAATTAGCTCATCAATGATATATATATATATATATATATATATATATTATCATTTATCAGTACCATGTTGCATAATCAATCAGTTATAAACCAACTTTTAACACCTAAAAATTAATTGAGTCAATTTTCTAAAAATCATTATGGGGCCCCCTTCTGGGAACTATGTTCATGGGAATTCATGGTCCGACCTTACTTATTTTGTGTGAGCACCCCTTACCAAGTCAATCCAACCCACCAACTCGTCACACGGGCGCCCTAGTGTTCCCAACATGTGATTCCCCATGGGTGCCTCGGTGCCTCGCCTTGATGCGGGTGCACCTGGGGTGTGGGCATTCACCTTAATATGAAAATAATTCAATATAAATCATTATCTCATCAATGGAAACAAAATATTATCATTTTTCAATACCATGTTGCATAATCAATCAATTATAAACCAACTTTTAACACCTAAATAATAATTTAGTCAATTTTCTAAAAATTATTATGAGACCCCCTTGTGGCAACTCTGTTCATGGCTAGTCATGGTCAAACCTTACTCTTTTTTTTTGGGTGCCCCTTTCCAAGTCGGACCAACCCACTAACTTGTCACATGGCCCCCCCGGCATGCCCAGCATGCGACGCCACGCCTTCGTGCGGGCGCACCCAGGGTGTGGGCGTTCACCCTATTGTGCAAATTAGTCAACACAAATCATTTTCTCATCAATGACAACAAAAAATTATCATTTATTAGTACCATGTTGCATAATCAAACGATTATAAATTGAATTTTGATACCTAAACATTAATTTAATTAATTTTCAAAAAATCATTATGAGGCCCCCTTGTGGGAACTTTGTTCATGGGAAATCATGGGCCGAACTTAACTCTTCTATGTGGTTGCCCCTTTCCAAGTTGATATGACCCACCAACTTGTTCCATAGGCGCACCTACTGGGTGGGCGCCTAGGTGTAACAACCCTGGTGAAAATTCCATGTAATAAAAATTAAAAATAATAACCATGGTTGATGGGACACTTATTTCAAGATGAGTGTTGGGAAAAACATCCTAGTGGGTGTTAAATTGGTTTATTATAGCTAAGGAAATTAGAAAAGGAAAAGGCAAAGGATTTGGAAAGGAAAATTGGCATTTTTGGCACATTTATGTATGAAAATAATGTAAATTAGGAGAAAAGGGAGATGAAAGGTCACAGGTTGCATATGAGGAGGAAAATGAAGGAAAATAGTGGAAAATGAAGAAATATAAGCCTCTTCTATAAAAAGGCTTCTGAGGATCAGTTGGTACCTTTTGTCAGTGCATTTTTGGATCTCTCTCATTATTATTTCTCTCTCTCACTCACTCTTGGACACACAGAGTTTCTTGGAGCACTTTGGCATTAGAGCAAGAAAGGTAAGAAAGAACGAATAAGGAGGAAGAAAGAAAGGAGGAGTAAGAATCAAGCAGCTATAGCAGGATTCTTGGCAGGTATCGATTTGCATGTGTATTTTCCTTGCTATATCTGGCATGCATGGTATTTCATGTGGTTCTTTTTTGTCTTGGCACAGGTTTTTTCCAAGTGTGGCAGTGTTTTCAGCCTAGCCTTGCCATTTCCAGATATCCATGGTGTTGTGGAGTTCTCATGTTTTGGTTTAGTTGTATTACCGGATGGATTTGAAGTTGAGAGGGGTGGATCTCTGAATTGATATAATACATGGCCTAGTAACCCCTGAATTAGATTTTCGGTTACAATAAAGTCAGATAGTGTGTTGCCTCGGTAGGCATAGGAATCCTTGACTGGTGAATGGAGGGATATATGGTAAATCCTAGAGGTGGTTTTCTCTCCATTAGGCCTAGGAATCCTGGGTTTGGGATACATGGTAAAGCCTAGAGATTATGTCTCAATTTAGGGCCTACTGACCCCTAATTCAGACTGTGGGTTGCGATAAATCCTGGGAGACTAAGAGACAGGAAAATTCCTCATGGTTTAGGAAAAGATAATCCGTTGATATACATGCTTGTGTTGGTCTAGTGATCGGGTGTATATCATGGTAAAGTCAGTTATGACATGTTTATTGTGTTTCCCTAATGATCTGGGATGGATCACGGTAAAGCCTCGTTTATATTGATGAGGGTGGGGTAGTTTAGCCTTGTGATGCCCTTATTGGTTCTTTTGGTTTGATTCCCACATTCATGCTTGGAATATGGCACGGAGGTTATTGGCTGAAGATATATTTGGCTCAGCCAATCTATGGTCAAGTGGAACGTGGAAGTCTCATCTCTGGTTGATTTTTACATTCAGTAATTCCTTTGGTATTTTGTATGAAAATGTATTGGTTTCTATCTGGATTTTATTTTTGTTGTATGCACTGTATTTCAATTGTTATTATGTTGGATATAAGCATGTAATTTATCAGTGATGATATATGGCTCTCTCCATGTTTTTAATTGTAAATGAATGCATAATGCATCTATGGTAAAATATATTGTATTGTATCTTATGATGTAGGATAGAAATGCTTCTTAGTGATTCATAGATAAGTATGAGAAATCTATGCTCATTTTTGTTGTTTATACTTGTAGTTTTCATGTTTGTGACATGTTTGAAAAATGATTGTCACGGCTAGGAGGGGTCCAATGAGTTATTATTGGTTTGATTTATTTTGTATCATTTTCTTGTTTCTATTATCATCTCTAAACTTGTAATGAAGTTTTGGGCAGGGCACTGTGTTCTATGCATGAAAAGGTGGCTCAAATCTTGGGGTCGCGGGCACATAACTATGCATTTGGGGCCCTGTCCACTGGCTTGCATTTTTATGCATGCATCTATAGCCTCCTGACCTCTGGTATGCAGTGTTATGCCTGTGTACATAGCCTCTTGGACGTTGGCATGCAGTGTTATTTTGGTGGCTATGGCTCAAAGAGGTTAAAATTTTAATGTGACCCAAGGGTAAAAGGCCTGAAAGGTTGGGTTAGCTCCTAGGGGTGTCATTGATGATGTACAAGGTCTCTATGTTGTGATTCCATCGATTCCACTTCCTTAAGGTCACCTATGAGGTTGAATCTCATTATAGTAGCTTATCATCACATGTTTAACTCTATTTTCCAGTTTCTTGTGTAGATGTGGGAAGGGGGTGTTACACCAGGAACCCAACCTTCGTGCGGGCATGCCCAGGGTTTGGGAGTTCGCCCTGTTGTGAAAATCAGTCAACACAAATCATTACCTCATCAATGAAAACAAAATATTATCTTTTTTTAGTACCATGTTAAATAATCAATCAATTTTAAATCGGCTTTTAACACCTAAACATTAATTTAGTCAATTTTCCAAAAAATCATTATGATACCACCTTATGGGAACTTTTTTCACGGGCAGCCACAGGGTGACCTTACTTATTTTTTTTGGGTGCCCCTTCCCAAGTGTTATGCAGAATTATGATCTACGAATAAATCAAATTCCCTAAGTGTGGTGTTATGCACTTAGAACAACAGATTAAAGACTTTTCTATCACTTTCTCTAAGAGTAAATAGACACACAAAAATATAGAAGAACCTACTTGTGGTCCAAGCGCTTCCTATTCTCCTTATGTAGCTTTTTTTGTAGCCTCCAATCCAACTTAGATCGCCAACTTGATTCCTGCAAGTATAAACAGAGAATAGAAAAGATATTGCAATATAAAGATGCCTATTTATCTTAATCAATTAAATAGATTGAACATGAAACATATATATCATTCAAGATTCCATTGCATGAGAAATAGAAACATAAAAATATACATATATGGTAAAATTAACAACAATATTTATTAAAGAGTAGAAGGGGGAGGTTACAACCAATGATCGATTTGATGTTACCGGCTCCAGCTTCATCCTAGCCTCATCACAAACAACATCTCACCAATAGCATATCACTTACATCACTCTCTCAATTGAGAATCCAACAACATTTCTTTACCAAAATTCTTCCTTTCCTAGCACTAGTATATGTGCTCAATTTATAGGGAAAATGAAGGTAGTTTCTCAATAAATGAATTTCCAATAATAGGCAAGACAGGTTTCCAAGTTCAAAGGTGTTTTATGGACACTTGGATTCGAATTTTGACACATATGGACTCTTCTAGAAGGCACTAGCCATGTGGAGATTCTGGAACAATGAGAATTTTGCTCCCATTTGACCAACACACCCTTGAATGTCGGGAAGTGCATTGCAGTGCAACTTTGAATGGAGGGAGCTGCATATGCAATGCAGTTAGTCCCTTGAGAGATAGTGTTGGTGAGCTCATAAGTGATATAACATATACTTCAAATGTTGTAAATCTCACAATAGAAGCCACGAATGATTTGTTCTTCTCTTAGGGCATGTGGCAACTAAAATGACAGGGAATGATAGACCCTATTTCATTGATCCTGGGGATGATTTCCAGTTTGACCAGATCATTGGGGATGATGCCCAAATTTACCTATAACACCAAGTCAGGCAGACGCACCAACTAGTCGCACAGGCGCCCCTTTTGGGGAGGTTCCCTAGCATTCCCAATACACGACGCCCGGGTGCCCTGCCTTCATGTGGGCCCGCCCAAGGTGCCATCATTCACCCTGTCATGCATGTCACGCTATTACTTTTCCCATTGGTTTTGTTGATGACGTTGGACCCTCTAACATTCAGGGGATCTCCTCGATATGATGTCTCAATTATACCTCACGTCATTTGGTGTAATATTCCCATCCGAAATAAAGGCTTGGTTTCCATATTCTTAAAGATATTCCTTGGCTTTGATTTTCAACAAAAGAGAGGGGTGCAGACAAGGAAAATTTAGGGGCTAATATTCATAGGTGGGCTAATTTTCTATGTTTTTTTCCAAAAAAAAATATTCGCCAATTTCCAATTTTCCTAAAAATGATTCTCCCAAATTTTATATCATAAAATTATTTTAACTTAAAAATCACCAAATTTTTATAAATACTATATAAAATCATTAGAAATTTGAATATTTTTACAAACATATCGCTAAACATTTTATAGGTGGCATCTTAGGGACTAGTAATATTCGCCAAGGTTTCTAAACTTTAAGATAAATTTCCAACCTTAAAAATTTCCTTGGGTGTAGATGTAATTTCAAAAAGAAAGGGGGTTGTGCCTGGTGAATGTCCAATAGCATGTCAAGGTTCTTCTAATGTGGGGGGAGAAATAAAATTGAGCCTCTAAGAGAGAGTTAATAGTACCACCCAGGAAGATACACACATGAACAGAAGGATCCATCTAACATCTAGCGGAATAGTCCACAAAGGATGTGACGGTCATTACAACCAAAAATTGAGAAATATTTGCCTAATATCCTGTAGAATATTTCACAAGGTTGGGATAGAAATAACAACCATTACAGCACATTCTCAATAAGATGAGTACTACAATAACCGAAATAGTTCAACTATGTTATTACATGTGAAAGAAAATATGAACTTCAAACATCTGCAAAATAGTCTTAGAAAAATTCATAGTCCATACATGAAGAATGTGTTGGCCTCGGAAGGATTTTGTTATTAAGTAAAATTTATAAGACTTATATGTACAATGAACATCACTAGCTCCAATAGTGGAGCCTTGGAGCCACTCCTTGATCCACAAAAGAACTAGTTTATCTCTCTAATGCTTTGCTAGTGGAGCCAAGGTGAAAATTCCTTTGCTCATACAATGAGGGAGTATATAACACAAGGGGTGATTCTTTGACTACCCTCATGATTTTTTTACTTCCCATGAATTTTCAACTTAAATGACTTTTTACATCCATGTGTCTCCTTTTGACTTCCACTTTAAAATACATTTGGATTAAAATAGACAAGGTGTATAATAGTGATGTGGCATATGACCACTCATGACATGACATGACATGACACTACTAACATGGAATACTTGATGACATGGAAATTTAAATCCACTACTGCTGATGATATTTGAGTGTCTTCATGAAAGAGCTTTCCTTTTCACCTCTACATGCCTTGGGGATAAGGAGTCTTCAATGATATCAAGTCTTGGATAGTAATCGAAAACTAGTGTCCTTTCGCTTTCTCTTGATCAATCATCTTGTGAGTTCAATTGAAAGAGTGTATTTGAGAATGCTTCCCTCCTTCTTACCTTCCTTCATCATCTTTCCATGACATGATAGACTACATGTTCCTGCCATTGACTCATGACAAAACAACTTCAATCTAAAAACCCCTATCCTAAGATGATGCATTCTGATCCATGAACTGAGCCTAGAAAAAGTGACAGGTTGGAAAAGGAGGCTCCTTGACTACATATTTGTGAATTTTTGGAAGGAAAGGGGAATCCTTGAGCCTTGAAACTTCACAGTGTGCAGTTCAAGCTGGGTTGAGGGACATGACTACGCAGTTTCCAGAGCCAGTGGGACAGGCTGAAGGAGTGGGCACTGGGAGAGATTACTGCACATTTCTGGGAGTTAATGAAGGTCGAATGAATGTGTAGCTATGTATTTCAAGGGCTTAGGGGATGAGATTAAGGCTTTAGGTTGTGAAGTGCACACTTCAAGTTGAGCTAGATGTCATGACTATGAAATTTTGGAGGCCAAGATCAAGGCTTGGTCACAGAAACTACGAAATAAATAAGTCTTGGGAGGTATAAATTTGAACTGCGTAGTTCCAAAGAGAAATTTAATAGCTAGAGGACTGATATTGTGCATTTTGTAGCTCAGGGGAGGCTAGGTGAAGCTAAGTTTCTCAGTCGGGAAGTTTTCTGAAAAATAACTAAGTGTGGGACAAATGAGATTGGTGTGAACAGTGATGAAATTTGAATATGATCACACACTTCGCATATTTTATGGCTCAAACAACATATATCATCCATGACATACAAATAAATCATTTCCCTTCGTTTGATAGCTTTTCGACCGGTTATGACAAGTGTGACACCAACAAAACACTTTACGACAATCGTGATAACACTTACACGATAGTGCTCAAAACTATGGAAATGAGTGCTACAGGTACTTACAAGATTATAACAACTCATTTTCACAAAGGTGACCTCTTAGAACAACTGTAAAAATCTCATACATATAATGTGACAGCGAACATGTCAAAATACGACACTTTTCCTATCTTGCGAAAGGGATCACAACATTGCAAGAAAACCAATAAAATGAACTTCAAATTTTGTGACACTAATGAACAAGACTAAGGAAGGCTCTGAAATTTGGTATTGGCTAAAATTTTGGAGGGGGTTGTAGTAGCTACAACACTTAGTGACAAATTGGTATAATTCCAGCTTCTCTATCTCGGTTAACTTCTTTTGTGCAAGGCCTTGGTTCTTTATGGAGTATTGATTCATCGTGTAGATTATTTTGGTTTCCCCACTTACCCTGTGAATAGATGAAGTCCCCATCATGAAATTTCAGTTTTACTCAAAAAATAATTAGCTTTATCACAATTTTTCTAGTAGGGAATGGTATTGAAGCTCGCGAGTTTAATATTTTTAGAGTATAATTTTCCAGTAGGCATGGAAAGTACCTTGGCAGAGTCACTTCAGGAACACAAAAATTTCTCCGCTGCCATCAAGCCTAAACAGTACACTGGCTGAGTTGCTTGATTTACCTCTCTGCCCAGGAAGCCTTTCTCTTCTTTCACCTTTATTTATTTTTAAAAAATATAGCTTTCAATTGGCTCTTATTCATGTTGGGCGGAAGAGGGATCCTAACTTATTGAGAGCAAGAGAGGTTGTTCCTTTAGAGAAGTATATAGGTACCTATGATTTAGTTTTTTTCATTTAGATTTTACCCTTCTCCTTTTCTTCTGATTGGATAAGAATGAAAACATCGAAACATAAAATACCAAATATAGGCACAATTTTTCCCAGATATACATGAGTTCATTGTTTTCCCAAAAATCTCCTTACGAACGGATTGTATTTTTCGTCAGAAATTCATCGTAAAAATGACATAACCAACAAAAGGAATATGGACAAAAGGCTAACCAAATTTTGAAGTGTCACAAGACTCCTTAGACTTCAGCCACACATAATCTCATAAACCAACACATGGAAAAGGACAACACTTATTCACATGACAAAACAAGAAACAATTCAAATAAAAAGAACAAGAATAAACAAAAGAAAATAAAACTATGTACAAAGTGCAAGGCATGACCCCTGATGCTCATTGAAAATAGTGTTTGAGATGTTGGCCATTGAGAGGGAGAGATTCATTCTTCCTATCAACTGATTGAAAGCGATAGGTGTGTTGGCCAAGCTCCTCGTGTACAATGAATGGTCCAATCCACGGGGATTGAAACTTAGTGTGTTTTCCTTTGTCTTAATGGGCTTTATCCCACTCCAAAACTAAGTCACCCACACTAAAGTTGTTCTTCCTTATAGACTTCTTGTCGAACCACCTCTTGATATGATTTTGATGAAGTAAACATTTTTCTTTGGTTTTCAATCTTACTTATTGTATCTTATGAAGGGTGACCATCCTATGCTGCACTAACATACATGGCTTGCTTTGGGATTCTTGAGAGAGTTGGAGAGAAGGCAAGTAGATATTGGGCGAGAGGATGGCTTGTTTTCCATATGCGAGGATGTAAGGGGATGTGTTTAGGGAAGTCTTAGGCATGACTCGGTCAACCCATAGAGCATTTACCAAAGCAGAGTGCCAGTTCCTCTACTCAGAGAATATGGTCTTCTTAACGATGCAGATCAAATTCTCATTCGTGGATTCAGAAAGACCATTTCACTTAGGGTAGTAGTTAGCATAATGGTTCAATTCAATTCCATTTTCCAATTCAAATTCATAAATATTTAATGATGAAAAATGTGTTTCATTGTCAAAAAAAAGTGAAGTAGGAACACCAAACCTAGAGATAATGTTCTACCACAAGAAGTTGATTACTTCCTGATCATTCATCCATTTGAGTGGAACTATTGTTTTCCATCGAATGAAGTAATCTATGGCAGTTATAATGTTGCAGTGTTTCTTTGATGAATGTGGAAATATTTCACCAATAATACCCAAGCCCCACTGTTGAAACGATTCTTCCAATGCGATAGGTTGTAGTGGGGCGGCTGACCTCTTGTTTCTGTCAACACACCTTTGACAGACTGGACATTTTTTTACATAAGCATGATCATATTTAAATAGTGTAGGCTAATAAAAATTGGCCCACATGATGTTATTCAATGTGGTGTTTCCCACAAAGTGTCCCATGGTTGGTCCATCGTGGAGATCATGTAATAACTTCTCTGAATCATGTTCGATCAAACAATTGAGAAATACTTTGTTATTGTGCTTTCTGAAAATCACTCCATGCATAAACTGGTAGGATAATGCTTTAAGACTTAGTTCCCTATTTTTTCATGCAGAGAAATGGGAGGTCACAGTGTCATGCTCAAAGTATTGTCACACGTCTGTGTACGAAGGATTTATGCTGGTAGTGGGGGTGGGTCGCTCAATGTTTTACATTTCAATTTATTTCTCCCACCCTGAAGGATCTTCTTCTTCTATGTCCACTACTTCTGGTGCCAGTTGAAAAAAACCATGGCCCTTGATCATGTGAACTAGCTTGATTTATAAATCATATTCTTGCAAACCAATCATCCAATTTTCTCACCTTTCACCCATCCCTTGTTGAACAAGCAGTGTTCTAACTATTGGGTGGGGGACAAATATAATATAATTATTCCTCAATAAATAGGATCGAAAGTGCTTCACTTCCTTGTATACTACATAAGCTTGTTTATCCATGGTGGGGTAGTTTAGCTCGGGTCCTTATAGACTTGCACTCATGAAAGAATTAGGCTGCTCATCAGTAAGGTCATCTTTCTATGTGAGTACATCGTAAAGAGATGTGTTAGAATCAAACTTGTAGAGAAAAAAATCCTTATTGGAATCTGGGTTGTATAATGCAGGTGCTTCTACGATTTCTTATTTGATACGGGGAAATGCATCCTTTTACCTCTTATCCCATTTATAAATAGCATCCTTATTCACCATCTCATGTATGGGTTTTACGATATGAGCATAGTCAGAGATGAACTTGTGGAGGAAGTTGATCTTCCCCAGGAATAACTGCATGGCCTTCTTGTTCACTAGGAAGGGAATCTGCATGATTTTTTTGACCGTATCTGGGTCTGCCTTAATCCCACTTTTAGTGATAATGTGACCCAATATATTACCCTCAGACACTGCAAATATTGTTTTCTTGGGATTGAGGGATATCCCATACTTGCAAAATTTCTCAAATTTTTTCTTTAAGTGGCATATGTGATCTAACCTCTATTTGGAGAACACAGTTATGTCGTCGAGATAGACCACTACGTACTTTCCAATCAATCTATGGAATGTGATTTCCATAGCTCGTTGAAACATTTCACAAGCATTGAACAGCCCAAATGGAATTCACTTAAATGTGAATGTAGCCCACTTCATTCGAAAGGTGGTCTTGAGTCTGTGAGGTTCTGAGACCATAACTTGGTTGTAGCTTTAATATTCATCGAATAAAGAAAACATTTCAAACCTCAATATTGTTTGTAAAAAAAATTCCATGGACGACATGGGGTTGTTATCCTTGTTGGAGGCACGATTGAGATTTCAGAAATCAACACATAGACGTATTTCCCCAGTCTTACTGAAAGGGACCAAATTTGACACCCAAGTGGAGTGTCACACTTTGTATATGATCCGAGCATCTAGCAACTTCTTTAACTCTTTATAAATGAGAGGCTCAAGCTTCAGATGTAATTTTCTCAGTTTTTTCTTAAACAACTTTCCCCCTTCTTTTATTGGTACCACATGCTGGATGATTCACGTGTCATAATATTTTAGCTCAATGTATGTCCATGTGAACACGTCTTATTACTGCTTAAATAAGTGGATAAAGGCTTGTCGCTCTTGCGGTGTTAGCAAGTACCAAGATTGACATATTTCAAATCTTTATCTATTCCCATGTTAATATGTTCATGCGACAACATGGAAATGTGGGTTTTGGCTTTAACAGGTCCCCTTAAGTGACTTTACAAGTCATACATCTTCACTAAAGATACCATACCCATTGGGATGATATTTCCTTTACTCGTGATGGTTGCATCCTTTAGTGCCTTTTCATGCTCATCCTCATCGATCGTTGCATCTTTTAACACATTAGTGTTTTCGATGAAGCACAGTATCTATTGGTCATCATTAAAAGGCATAAGTTAATGATGTTATCAGGGACGGATGGTTTATAAATAATTTCTATATAAAATTCATCCCTTAATGGTGACAAACTAGTAGAGGAATTTTCTAATGCATCCGTAGTCGCGTTATGCATTTTTGGAATGGAAATAATATTAAAATCTTGGAAATGTGAAATTAAACCCCATACCTCTTGTTGGTAACTCTTTAGATGAGGTGAAACACAATGTATGGTGTCATGTGCCTATCACACCACAATTTCTGAATCACCTACTTCTTTCAAGGATGCAACCTTGAGGTCGGTGGCTCTTTGTAAGCCTAAGAGGAGTCCCTCATGTTCAATAGTGTTTTTTGTGCACTCAAATTCCAAGCGGACAGAGATAAAGTGTTTTCTTTGTAGCAAGTCTATTAAAACGAAACTAACTTTAGAGCCTTCCTATGTCTTAGAACCATCAAAGTAAAAATTCCACATGTTATATGTACAAGGATCGTGAACTACAATAGTACTACTATTACTACTACTTAATGTACAAAGTTCATTTGCACCAGTTGGACTAGGAAGGAGCTCCAACTGTGTTTCTGGTTGGACTGGGGATGGTTATGCAAAATAACACCCCAGTTGCGTCTCAAGGAAGAAATTTCCGAAAATGAGGTCTACGAAATCCACTAGTTCGTTGTGTCCATTCAAGGGGGTAACATTATGTTTCATATATATTTATTAATCCACTCGAATCTAGTTTTTTTTTCCCTTATACGGAAGCAATAAGTGCGACCAACCTATAGAAAAGTATCCTGGTAAATTACTTCACCAATCTCTACTTAACAATAGTCTGCATGCCTCTGGTATGTCCACAATCACTATGTTTATGCATTGGTGAACTCATCCGTCGGATGATAAGCAGATGATCAAATCTATAAGTTCACCCACAGCATGGACAAGATTCTTTTCCAGCTGAATGATCTGTACATATTATTTATGCCATTTTTCATTTATTTTATTTGTGATAGATAATGGCATTTCATTCACTAATGCATTGGAATCAACCAATAAATTGTGTAATTGAGGTTGAAAATTTGAAATGTAAAGAGAAAGGGAGGGAATAGTGTATTCACTTCCATTGCTAAAGAATTAAGTACTGATTCGAGGGATCCATAAGAAATACATGATCTCTTGTCTGAAGGGGCATTCTTACCTATGGTGTATTTCCCAAGTGCGCGTAAGAGAATTTCCCACTGGCTCATGATCTTGGTTAATTCAAACATGGAAATGTTTGCACGAGCCTTCTTCATGTCTTCAAATATGTTATAATCCATAGCAGGAAGGATAATCTAATTTTTTTGGGAGGTAGCTTGACTTGTGACTTCTGAAGCGATGGAACTATCTTTGTTTTTTATGGAAGTGCTCTTCGTTGAGACTGTTTTCCGAGACTTTATCTGAGTGTTCTACTCTGAGTTGACTAGCAGACTGATTTTCCTTAACAAAGCTTCTTTGAGTTTTTGATTCGTCAACTCTATTATAGTGGTCAACCTTTAGATTATTATATTATACTGGTCAGTCTGTTGCTCAGTCGAATGGTCACTTGGATGTACTCTTTCGGGTTGTAAGTATACAATTGAACATGTTTATTTTATTCCCAACACTTGGAGCCTCATCGGTTGCAGCACCTTCTTCCTTTTCTTCTTTAGGCTCGGTCTGCTCATCAGCAAGAACTGCATTGAAAATATGCATAGCAAGAGCATTCAATGTGTGATTCCATTGTGGGAATTTTTGCTCAGAATGGTAATATTAATGATATTAATAGTATACATTCATGCCCAACCTATCAAGATTCAATGCAACCTTAAAGCTATGTGCATACTTTGTCGGCTGGTTGTTGTTGCTACCTGAATTCATAATCCTTCTAAGAAAGTTGTATCATGGAGGCTTGTTGCTCGTGACAGTCTCACTTGACCTTTGTTTGAATTTTTCCATCTCATTTGATAGATTGTTAACCATGTGGGTAAAGTTCTTAAGATCGGACAGTTCTTTCTCTTTGGCCTTGCTTACGGAGGCCTAAGACCTTTTACATGTGTCTTTGGAGTCCTTTGTTCATTCATCATCTGAAATGAATCCAATTGCGCGCAATTAATTCTGAACCCCGATAGCCTCTTCATAATTTTCCATTAGTGATGTTTTTGTAGTTCGCTTTACAAACTGCGCAATACTCTCCAGCAGGGCAAAAGTGTAGTAATATATGGTGATGGAGTTGTGAGGTTTTGTATCTTCTGGAAATCTGTTTAAGATTTGATTGAACCTCTAATTGAATTCTTTCACTTTCACTTTCTATTTCTGCTCCATATTTAGATTACCCAACCCTTTCAATAACATGGGGGGGTCTTATCATCAACAAATGTTTCAAGGAAATTTTACTTAAACCCCCTCTAATTCTAGATGGAGTTCACTAGAAATTTTTGATACCATACAGTTTCTCTACCATCCAAGGTACATGGGAAAAGTATACATGCAACATCATCATGAAATACCTCAAGATTTTAAAAATGTAGGTAAAAAATTTCAAGATGGTCTTCGGCCTTCACTGTTTTATCAGTGTCATTCTTTGTTAATAGATTCTTTTAATGTTTTAGCATCTTGTGCAACACATATGGAAGTACAATTGGACCCTGAGTCATCCAATCCAAATCTTGGTTTGTCGTGTATTTTTCTTCACTCTTCTCCCCTTATTTGTCAGATTCTGATGGCTCTTCTTCTTCTTCGTCACCGCCAACCCTGTGGAAATTTTTGCCTAAGAGTACGGGGTTATCTTCATTTCCACCACTGAAAATTGGAGGTTCTTCATCATTTTCCAAAAATTCTACTAACTCTTCAAGGGTGGAAAGAACTACGTCTTCAAAAGAGGAAACCATTATCCTATTAGGGTTGGTTTTGTTCTTTTGTGAAGAATATGGAAGACTAAGTACTCCTGGTATTAATCCAACTTCTTTTTCAAAATGACGGGTTATAGGATAGATAGCTTGAAGTTTATTATATGGGATTTCACAAGTTCAAGTGGGATGTTGCTGGGAAGATTCACCAACTTCATAAAAACGATTAGGGGAGGTGTATTAAATGTTGCTTCCTTGATCAGAATATGATATGTTGTGGTCGGTTGGCTTATCAGCCATGAAATACTGTATTCCCTCCTTCTAGTTCCAGAAATTTTGACGGTGTTGGACCCACCAACCTTCAGGGGATATCCCTGATATGAAGTCCCAATTAGACCTCACACCATTTGGTGTTAGAGTCCCATTCAGAATAAAGGCTTGGTTTTTATATTCTTAAATATATGCCTTGGCTTTGACTGTCAGCAAGAGAGAGGGGTGAAGATGTACTTTTGAAAAGCAAGGGGGGTGTGCCTAGAGAATGTCCAATTTCAAATATGTCAATTTTCTTCTACTGCAGGGGGAGAGATAAAAGTGAGCCTCTAAGAGAGACATAATAGTACCACCTAGGAAGATACATACATGAACCAAAGTATCCATCTAACATCCAGTGGAATAGTCCACAAGGGATGCAATGGTCATTACAACCAACAATTGAGAAATATCTGCCTAATATCCTGTGGAATAGTCCACAAGGATGGGACAACAATAAAAACCATTACAGCACATTCTCAACAAGATAAGTACTACAATAACCAAAATAGTTCAACTATATTAGCACATGTAAAATAAAACATCAAATAAAAGCATCCACAGAATAGTCTTACAAACATTCATAGTCCATGCATGAAGAACATGTTGGCCTCAGAAGGATTTTGTTATTAAGTAAAAGTTACAAAACACATATGTACAATGAACATCACTAGCTCCAATAGTGGAGCATTGGAGCCACTCCTTGCTCCACAAAAGAACTAGCTTATCTCTCTAATGCTTTGCTGGTGGAGCCATGGTGAAATTTCCTTTGCTCATATAATGAGGGAGTATATAACCAAGGTTGACTCTTTGACTACCCTCATGATTTTTTAACTTCCCATGACTTTTCAACTTACATGAATCTTTACATTCATCTGTGTCCTTTGGACTTCCACTTTATAATACATTTTGATCACAATAGACATGAATTACAATAGTGATGTGGCATATGGCCACTCATGACATGACATGACATGACACTGTTGACATGGATTGTTTGATGGCATGGCAATGTCAAGCCACTAATACTGCTGAAATTTGAGTGTCTTCATGAAATAACTTTCCTTTTCACCTCGTGTGCCTTGTGATAAGGAGTCTTCAATGATCTCAAGTCTTGGATAATGGTTGCAAACTAGTGTCATTTCTCTTTCTCTTGATTAATCATTTTGTGAGTTCAGTTGCAAGGGTGTATTTGAGCATGCTTCCCTCCTTATTCTCTTCCTTAATTATCTCAATATTACACGATAAATTACATGTTCCCAAAATTTTCTCATGAAGGGACAATATCAATCTGAAAACCCCTAGCCTAAGATGATGCATTCTGATCAATGAAATGAGCCCAGAATAAGTGACAGGCTAGAAAATGAGGCTCAGTGACTATGCATTTGCGTATTTCAGGATGGAAAAGGGAAGCCCTGAGCCTTGATACTGTGCATTGCACAGTTAAATATGGGTTGAGGCACATGACTGCGCAATTTCTAGAGCCAATGAGGCAAGTTGAAGGAGTAGGCACTAAGAGAGCTAACTGTGCAGTTCTGGGATTCAAGGAAGGTCGGGTGACTATGCATATTTATAGTTCAAGGGATCAGGGGATGAGCTTGAGGCTTGAGGTTTGCGAAGTGCGCAGTTCAATTTAGGGCGAGGCCATGAATGCACAATTCTGGAGGTCAAGGTCAAGGCATGGTCATAGAAACTACAAAATGGAGCAGTCCTAGGAGGTAGGTACTTCGCAATGCATAGTGAAAAGAAGAAAGGTCACAGTGAGAGGACTGAGACTGCAAAGTGCACAGTTTAGAGGAGGTTGTGTGAAGAAAATTTTCTTGGTCAGGAAGTTTTCTAAAAAATGACTAAGTGTGGAACCAGTGAGATCGGTGTGAACAATGATCAAATTTGACTATGATCGTACACTTAGCATATTTGATGACTCAAACAACATAGATCATCCATGACATACACACAAATAATTTCCCTTCGTGTGACAGCTTTTCAACTGGTTATGAAAAGTGCAACACCAATGGAACACTTTACAACAATCGTGACACCACGTGTACAACATTGCTCAAAACTTTGGAAATGAATGTGACGAGTACTTACAAGTTTATAACAACTCATTTTCAGAAAGGTGACCTCTTGGAACCCCTAGAACAAGCTCATACATATAATGCGACAACCAACATGCCAAAAGACAACACTTTTCCTATCTTGCGAAAGGGATCACAAAATTCCAAGAAAACTGATAAAATGAACTTCAAATTTTACGAAAGTAATGAACAAGATCCAGGAAGGATCCGAAATTTGGTATAGGCCAAAATTTTGGAGGGGCATGTCTTCCTTATTGCCATGTCACTTGTTTCACCCATCGCCCAACTCACCAAGTCCACTTGAAGTTCCCAAATTTTCTACTCGTTGTCATGTCATGCAAGTCGCCTTTAGGAATGCTCCCTTTTCATGCATAGGAATCCATTGTTTCACTTCACACATTCATTTTTCCCATCATATATCCCTTTTTGCATGCCATGTTTTCACGTGGGCGCTAGCAAGCCCTTCCTTCATGTGGGTGCGCCCAAGGTGCTCGCCACCATGTTGTGCACCCGACACCCCCTCAACTGCACTTAGGTTTATAATTCGTGATTTCGCCACTTTGAGTATGCATGGGAAGTCATCATCCAACCTCATTTCTTTTGTGTGGGTTCCCCTTGCCAAGTCTGGATGACCCACCAACTCGTCATACAGGTGCCTTGGCGTGCCCAACATGTAGCGCCCCATGGGCTCTCAACCTCCCCGCGTTCATGTGAGAATTCGTCTTGCTGTGTAAATGAGTCAATGAAAATAATTAGCTCATAAATGAAAATAAAATATTTTCATGTGTTAGTACCGTGTTGCACAATCAATCAATTATAAATCGCCTTTTAACACCCAAACAATAATTTAGTAAATTTTCTAAAAATCATTATGACACCCCCTAGTGGGAACTCAATTCATGGGAAACCATGGGCTGACCTTAATTCACACGTCTTCATAAATTCAATGTCACCTATTTCACTCGTCACCCAACTCTCTCGATATGTCTAATTAATGAACCAAAGTTAAGATTGGAAATGATGGTATAAATGTAAATGAGCTTCTCTTTGTTTCAAGAATAATATATTCTCTAATAAACAAGGCCAACCACATGAAAGTGGAAGCTCATATGGAACCTCACACCCACCCCCCCCCCACATATCATTCTCATTTCCCCAATACCCAATCTATCTACTATAATATATTTGAAAGAAACATAGTAACATTCAAACATAAAAACTAGGAAAATAAAAATTTAAGGTGAATGAAAGAGAACAAACCAACTAAAAACATATAAATACATACCTCATACTTTTCAACATTTAGATATCATTAATATTCTTCCTCATACAACTCATCATATATATCATCCAGTTCATAATTCATGTTCAAAGGATTCGCCATATCATCATCATCATCATCATCATCATCATCATCATCATCATCATCTATATCATCATTTGGAACATGCTCTTCTACTTATGGTTCAACTCCTTCAAGTTATTCGTCCAACACAACGTCAATATAATCTAGCTCATCTAAATTAAAATTTTCACTATTATCGTATCCTTGAACTTGTTTTATGTCTTCATCTGAAACATGAACCCCTAAACCTCTGCATCATCTTCTTCTTCAATTTCATCTAGTTCTTCTGCTACATTATACTTTACTGGCCTTCCTCTTGGATCATATCTAACAACATATGACCAGCCCGCTTTACCTGGAACCTATACGTAAAATACTTGTTCACATTGGCTTGGAATAACATAGGGCTCTGATATTGGCTTAAGATTCCTTGTTTCAACCATGGTAAATTTGTTAGCATGCTCAATAAAAATTCTATTAGGGTCACATTCATGGATTCATATCCTAAACCATTTGCCATCGAACACAACTATTTTGAAGGATTCAAAGTCACAATCAATCATATCATCTATATACCCATATGATTGATTATCAAAGACTTAGGGATTTCTATCACCTCTAGAGGCAACAATTATAACCTAAAATACTACAGTTGTCCCACTAGCTTAAGTTTTCATCTTTTCATCCAAGCTTTTGATGTGAAATTTTCGGCCATTGCACCACATTTTGTTATGGTGTTTCAACTACAATATGTCAAACACATAAAAAATCATTGTCAATTGATAAACATATTTACACTTAGAAAATTGAAAATTAAGAAAAAAAACATGTCATATGCATCAATATATTTGTAAAAAAAACTTAGTATATATGGGTGAATATGCTTGCCCGATAATCTTTTAAAGCATATGCTAAATCAATTTCCTTCTGTGTAAGATTTGTATCTCCACTACGTTGAGCTTATTTGACCAATGTAGACATTACATACCATGATAACCTACCATTATTAGTTTGTTTGCATCATTCAATCCATACCTTCATCCAATCAATATTATTCACATTGTATAAATGTATTGCATCCCACTCTCGACCGGTTGTATTAAGATAAAAAAATTAACATATATAGAATTAGTTACCATGTTATACCTTCATAATAATGGATTATGTAAAAATACTAAAAATTAAATAAGTACGATATACTTAAAAACAAAAAATTAAAATGTGTTACAAATCTCCATTATCTACTTACATCTCACTTTCCTTGTTCTACCTTTTCCAAATAGGTGTTCCCCTTCAAATTTGTTCATGGAGTTGTCATCCCAAATGTAATCTAATACATTAATAATTTTTCCTATTGTAGGATTATATTGACGAATATAAACCATGGCTTGATATACCACATATCCTTCCAACATAGAACCCTATCCCTCCACCATAGAACCGTCAGGAAGTGCTATTTTTCTGACTAAATCCTTCAATGATTTCAAGTTCCTATCAACCATCCACATTGATCTTGTGTCTACAGGTCCACGGATGCAGGAGCATCTAGATTTATCTAGGAATGTGATTGTGTGTTCACATGTTGTGGCTAACAAGAGGTGAAAAAAAATGATTATTAATATTTTATTGATCTTTAATTGTGAGAAGTTAGTTTTTTTTTATTCCTAAATTAAATAGGAATAAAAATGGAAAATTGGTTCTCCCTACGAGGATATCAAGTCAAGTAGATTAGATGATTAAGATAGGATAAAATTAGGTTGTTAGAGTGGTTCAGCGGAGAGCTAATAAAAGACAAGAGAACCACTTTCGAGGATATATAAGCGTGAATAGGTGTGACAGGTGTGGAATAGGTGGGAGTGAGGTGTGAACAGAGAGAGTGAATAGATCAGAGAAGAAATGTAATAATCCATCCATCAAGGGCAAGACTTTTTGTATTTTCATTACTGTTAATTCCAAGTATGTTTGTATTTTTATTCGACTGTCTATTTTAAACCATCGCTTTTTATTTCTCTGTTGGAGTATGGATATCACATCGCGCACAGCGGGGGTTCCATGAAATATGTTTTTGCGAAATTATAGGTTAATTCAAGCTTGCAAAGTTGTGATATATGCTTTCATAACGATTTTAGTATTGATCATACATCGCATTCGGAGAAGGGCCAATTGGACGTGCAGGAATTGAATATATAGTGAGGACCATTAGATCTAGGCATAGATCAACGATGGAGATTAAATTGCAACCCCAGTGGAATATCGCACATCGATGATTTTTATGTTTGTTTCTAAGTCATCGCAAGCTATATGTTTTAAGTTGCGATGCGATGAGGAGCCAAGTGTTGTCTGAAGATTGAAATCACATATTGCAATCAGGTGAATGAACCTTGAAAGTGCAATGAGGCTAAAGTTTAAAATGTGCAAAATGAGATAAATTTATTCGCTGTGATTTTCAAAATCACAAAATTGCAAATATTGTGAAATCATCAAAACTGCGAAGTGTCGACGAGTGTAAATTTGTGATATTGTGATCTGATGTGTTTGGTTAACCAATTTGTGTGGGCCCATAAACCACAATTCCACGCGTATTATGAAAATATGCAGCCTTGCTGCATCATTTGGTATCGTAGCCCAAAATAAGTTCGGCTCTCAAGGATTGTAGCAAATATGTCACCCAGGAGAGGAGTTGGCATAAGTAGGGGAAGACCTGTAGCCAATGCAGGTTTTCTAGAAGAGATTCGACACCTTCATACAAGTGTTGGGATGCTAAATTTTCATTCTTATTACCATTTATTAAAATATATTTCATCCATTCCTACCATTATTTTATCACATTATTTATCATATTTATCATTTAATCGCATTTTATAATTATTTATGCTCTTATGGATAAGTAATATTTATTCTCCTTTATTTTTAATAAATTGAATATTATTATGAATTATTTTGTAAATGATGATTTATTTAATGAATTTTTTATAACTCATGATTTTAGCCTCCAAGATCTCTTTCAGATTTCAAATCCGATCTTCAGTTCATAATTAAATATTCCAACTCAGAAATTCGCTAGAATAACAAGTGTCAATTTTGCATTGGACATTTCGGGAAAAAGAAGAAGAATATTGAAAATCCGAGACATGGGTTTTGTGCAGAATGGACCAAATTAGTTTGTTTAAGAGATTTTTTCTAAAATTCGGTCTTCATTGGGAGAAACACAAGGTTCTTTGAAGGACATATTCACATATTTTCTGTTCTGGCCATTTCCAAAATTTCCTCAATTGTAATAATCAGATTCGATTTGTTACAGTTGAATCATGGTGGAAATATCTCTTAGATTTTGTAATAAATTGGTTGGAAATTTCCCTTTTGTATCTTGTATATTTAAAGGACACAAATCAGAGGAGAGGAGATCATCATCTTGAGTCTATAACTTTCAATCATCATAATACAAAAATATTTTATGTTGTTGTTACATGCGTTATCTGATTTAGTTTTCGTTAAATTATTTCTCTACCTGCACCCTGCTAGGGAGGAAGGGCCCTCCTCTTTAGCAGGGATTGCAACGATTAAGGTAGATGTATATATATTTATTTCTTATTTTTTTTATGTTTCAGTAGAAGTGATGTTGCTACTGTTTAAGCTGTGAATATATCTTCTTCAATTTCAATATTTTGTATGATGTTACATATATGAGATCAAAGATTCTAGCTAGGTAATTGTTGTGTGGCGTGCTACGACAAATTAATCGAGGTGTGATTATAGTCTTGTAGATCATTTTATTTCTGCATGAGTGATTTCCTTCCAGCATTTACTTTAACAATGATTTCTTTTCTTTGGAATTGCTTCTGGTTGGGTGTATCGACACAGACAGTGCAGCTGTCATTGAAATAAAAGATGTCCCTGGATTGATAATTTATTTTTACTGTTATAGTCATTTAATAGTGATTAATACAACCCAAAATTTTGGGGTCGTTTCCGGGGATGGAAGTGGTGATCCAATCGATCAGATTTGTTTCTTAGAAGTGCAATTTCCGTGTGTTTTCATAGAGTGTCTCCAGCGACACAATTGTCGGGTAGTAAGACAAGAGGTAAGAACCTGCGCAACGCTCTAACAAACTTGAGTGAGCTCACCAATGTCTTGCTGGGACACTTAGGAGTTGAATTTCTAAGCATTTTTTTTCTTAAAGTGTCTCCAGTGACACAATTTCCAGGCAGTAAGACAAGAGGTAAGAACCTGTGCATCACTCTAAGAAACTTGAGCGGGCTCACCAATGTCTTGTTGGGACACTTAGGAGAGTGAATTTCTGAGCATTTTGTTTTTTTCTTAGAGTGTCTCCAGTGACACAATTGCTGGGCAGTAAGATGAGAGGTAAGAACCTGCACATCGCTTTAACAAACTTGAGCAGGCTCACCAATGTCTTGTTGGGACACTTAGAAGTTTGAATTTTTTGGTGTTTTCTTTAGGGTGTCTTCAGCTATACAGTCGTTGGGGATTAAGACGAGAGATAAGAAACTGCGCATCTCTCTAACAAACTTGGGCAGGCTCACTACTATAGAAATTGAATCAGTTATAAGATGAATTGATACACATAGGGTCCATGTGTGCGAGTAGGACAATAGAAGAATCCACAAACACCCCCCACTCTAAAAAGCCCCCATAATTCATGGGATGAGGTCAAGGAACAAAGCATCAACACAATGGAATATAGTCAAAGAACGTCACGATATAACAACTATGGGAAATCAAGACTATATTGAAGACTGGTTTCACTCTGTTGTTTGCTCGCAACATCACTCCATCAGCAATTCTTGGCACCATCCTTAACAGGGAAGTTGGTCTCTCATACCCTAGTACTTATTAGCATACATCTTTCAATTATCGGTATGTGCATACGTGAAGCCCTATTTCGAAAATGGCTTCATTGGAGGTACTCCTACATGTATTTATATGTTATTTTTCAAGGTATAATAGTGTAGTGTTGAGAATAGAATAAATGAAGATATAAATAAGTAAATTTCTTTATATGTAAAAATAGTTGTTTTTGTTGCAACATGTTGTGAAATTTGACATAGGTGATCAATATTCGAATCTATTTATGTATGTAGATGTGTTATATTGGAAAATGAGATTTCTAAAAACACTCATATTGATTTTGATCACCTTCTTGGAAAATTCCTTGATTATCATATCTTATGGCTTGCGGGCTTGATGAAAATTCTAGAAAAACAATCGGGACAATCATGTTTTGAGGGACCAAACGGGCATATTTTCAAGACATATTTCTATCCTACATAGCCCTTTATTTATACTTTCTAACCCAATTTGAATCACTCGATTTGGATTTGAAACTAAAAACTTATGACCAAAACAATGACAGGATGTCTCATAGGAAGCTTAGGAACAGAGTTGGGACAATCCGTTTTTGGAGGCCTAAATGACTAGATTTTAGAAACATGTTTCTATGGTATATTCCCCTATGAATATAGTTTAAAATTAAATTTTAATCACTTTTTTTAATATTTTATAATAAAGTTATGACCATAATACTGACTGTTTATCGTAAATCAACACTCTTGAAACTCTGTTTTCTCAGCTATTCACTAGCATATTTGACCCATCAATTATTCTTTCCTTAAAAAAATGTTACTGTTGGAGATAGCTACATGAATATAATTAAATCTCCAATTTGAATCAGTTCAATCCGTCATCAAATGAAAAAATTATGCTTAAAAAATCAATTGTTGGTCTGAGTGGGAAAATAAAAAATGACTATGTTATGCAAGTTGTTCTAAGAAAATTTAACATACCATTACATGGAATTTTTAAAACTTGTTTCTATTGGAGACATATCTCTTAATTCACTTTCATTTAGCTTTTCAATCACTCAAATTGGATAAAAAAAAAAGAAGTTATGATTGAAACACTGTTGGTTAGTATGGTTGGCCACCACTCTACCACGGGTAATAAATTAATTTTCCTTTGTTTATATTTATGTGGATTTGTTTTACAGAGTAACTACTTGTTATTTTTTTTTTCATATTTCTTGAATAGGGAGAGCCCATGGATCTATCTTCTTCCATTATTTTATGTTTTATTGCGGGTATATGCTCGTTTTTTTGCAGATCCCGGGAGAATAAATGAGGTCAATTTATGAACAAGTGATTTTTGAAGACAATGATAATGAAATGAGAAAATTTTCAAAGACGTTTCCTCACACTGAGAAAACAACACGAATAATTTTCATCACTTAATGGATTTATAACATGAGAAATGAGGAATTGATTTCCATTTTAAGATCCAAGTCATTTCCAAAAAAGCATTTTTCCATTCATTCATCATTCACAAATAACATTGCTGCAAAAAAAATCATAACCATTGTAACTTGAGTTATTTATTTATTTATTGGTTTTCAATAAAGAGTCATTTATTTTCTTTTTTATCTTATGTTTTTATGCTTCAGGTATTGTTCACTTCATTTTTTTTTGTTCTCAAAATAAAAGAAGTGAGTTCTTAAGTTTCATGATGTTGTTACTCTGGAAATTTTTTCTAAGTGTTGGATGTTGTTACATTGTCAATGGTGTTACTCCATTACTGTTGTGACTCCGTCAGTGTTGTTACACCGTCAGTGTTGTTACTCTGTCACTGTTGTTACACTGTTAGTGTTTTTACTCATCACTGTTGCTACACCGTCAATGTTGTTACTCCATCACTTATGTGACTCTGTCACTGTTGTTACACAGTCAGTGCTTTTACTCCATTACTGTTGTGACTCTGTCAGTATTGTTACACCATCACTGTTGTTACACCGTCAATGTTGTTACACTGTCATTGTTGTTACATTGTCAGTGTTTTTACACCGTCACTTATATTACAATGTCAGTGTTGTTACTCTGTCACTGTTGTTACTCCATCACTGATGTTACTCCTTCGATGTTGTTACTCTGAAATTTTTTCTAGTATCCAGTGTTGTTACTCCAGGAAATTTTCTAGGTGTCTTATGTTGTTACTCCTCCGATGATGTTACTCCATGGTGATTATTTTCTAAGTACTTGGTGCTGCTACTCCTCTGGTGTTGTTACTCCGCCAAGGTAAGTTGTCAGGTACGTCCTCAACCAACTCCGTGAATTTCATTGGTATTTTACTTATGACATGACCAACTATGACTGATGACAAACATACTTTAGTTTGGAGGAGGTCTTGTATTTAGTAATAATGATGATTATTATGGTAAGTCTTGTCAGGAATGATTCACTCTTAATTCCTCATTATTTTGTAAAGTGACTAATCCTCCTCATGTCACCTTCCTAGCATCATTATTTTTTTTCCTTCCCCTATTATTACCTAAGTCATGGTTGTTGTTACCACAACACAACTATTGTTGTTGACCAATTTTCACGTTGAATTCAACATATGAAGGTCTTTCTGTTTTGTTTTCCCTTTTGGTGAATGGGAAATACTTTTAATGGTCTAGGCCCTCTTTGACATAATGATTGGGTAGTCAATTTATCTTTGTTTATCTATTAACATAATCTTATTTCTAAGGAACAATTATACAAAGATGATTTCATCATGCCAACTTTCAACTTTCCTAATGGGTCAAGTCCCTAATCTTGTAAAATTTATGATGATGACCACAAAATTGTATTTAAATATTTCCTCCATTATCTAATGAAATTTTCTTCAACCCCAATCTCAGTAATGAAAAATATATTTATAAGCAGTGATTTCAAGGTTATTTTTTTTTTAGAAGAAAAACAATCAAAGTTGAAAATAGTTACTATACAACTTTTTACGCCATCCCTAGCTCTTAAAAAGCTGACCTGCCACCCCATCTATTAAGTAATCATTTATTGATTAACAATAACCATATGATGCAAGGATTCTGTTATAAAACAGATCCTTGCACATAATAAAATGTGTGCTTCCTTAACATGGAATCCTTAATTAAATTCTTCGTTAAAACCACATTTAATTCAGCTCAAAATAGTATATAAAGAAGAGAGATCCAACACAAATAAAATACGAGTATATAATAACACAAGAAAATTCAAATTCAAACCAATTGCTTGAATATTACATTTTTGGGCCTCTCGGCTCTCGGCCTTTTCAAAACTCACACCGTTTCTCTCTATCTCTATTTGTATTCCTCACTCTGTCTTTCATCCTCGCACAAGTTTAATATTTATACATAATTATGGATCAATTTGAATCCATGATTTTCTCCACACAAATCTCAACCAAATCCTAAAATATCTTTATCCCTTATTTGACTCAACTAAATTCCATTTAAGGAATTCCTAATCCTTAAATTATCTATCCAACTCCATTCCACTCATATTCTCAATTAATTAAGAAAATATTTACAATAATCCTCGCACTCATATCTTTTTCTCTTATTTTATTAAAAATGAGCATAATAATTTATAACATAATTAAAAAGACATCACCCCCCTAATTACACAATATTTTAATGAAAATCAAGCAGGATGCTCTTGCATCAGACTCCCCATGTAGAGAAGTTTCCATAGACTCCTGTCTATGAGGTTTGTCACTTTTCTGTAATAATGTGACAGCCACAAGTCTCAATAAATTTCTCCCTCCAGGATTCCAAACTCTATTTTTCCGCTGGTATTTTGAAGTATCAACTCTATTTTGTAAATTTGCACAGAATTTCCAGAATAGTATTTTCATAATACTATTGATTGTAACTCTCGTTGTTCCATACCACATCATCTTTATTTCGAAAATTATAGACTCATGTAGAAATGTTGATACCCATTCTTTTAGTCTCCAAACTCTAAAAGAATCTAGAACTGGTTGCACATCAGCATCACTCATTCTATCAACCGCATTCCATCGGCATATCCAACAATTTCTTTCGCCAATTCCTCAGATTAATTCCTCTTTATCTGATGCTTTCGTCTCCAATTGTGTTGAACACTCAACTTTTTGAATTGAAGAATAATCAAGAATTTCTCCTTGATCACAACTATAGTCATTGACTGCTCCAATAGTAACAAATTTCTCATCTGGTGTTGTACCTGTATTCATCAACAAACTATTAGTTTTAAAAAGATAAGACCTTTCAGCCTCTTTTGATGCTTCAAGCATTAATCTCCCATCATAGACATTCTGGATTTCAGCAAATTCTCTTTTGAATTGTTGGTTTCTTTCATCTTTACCCCACTGGTTCAATACTTATGTTTCCTTTATGTCTCTATGGACATAAATTTCTTGTTGCTCCTGATCTTTAATCTCATCTCCAAATACTTTCTGCTCAATTTCTCTGATTTCAACATCATATTTATTTATGTTTCCTTCTATACCTATAGCCACATTATTATTTGAAAAGTTATAACATTCACACAACTCTCTAAATGTTAAAAACATTTCATCCCTATCATGCACGGTAACTGCAATCTCTTCTATATCAGGTTCTACCAGCTTCATTTCTCCTTCAGGTTCCTTAAGCCATCATTCCAAGAACTCTATTTCCATGTGAAATATTTTTAGCATTTCATCACAACCTTCATTCCCAGCTCCATTCTTCTTCTAGCAATATTCTTGAGTTATCTTGGTTTCTGTATCATCACATTTCAAAATTCTGTCATCAATTTCAATAAAAAAATTCATTTGTTTACCTCCTTGGAATATCACTTCTGCATTTTCATTATGCTTATGCTCCATAACAGCTTCAACTGGATGTCTTACACCAAACAATAACTCATCTATGAATTCTTTCTGCTGCAAAAAATCAGTACCTTCCTCCTCTGAAAGGCATTCTCCATCATACTTCACCTCAAGAGTTTCATTCATCTCTGTGACACTTTAACCAAAATGTCCACCATCTTCTGCACATCCTATAAACATACACAAACTATGAGATTTAAAAATACAAGGCTTCATAGCATCATTTGCTTCTCTTATCAACACATCTTCAAATTCCTCTGAACTATTCCAATAGTTCATGAGATCTTTCTCATTGATCTCTTCACCCAGAATTTTACCATGTTCTGGGCCATAAATGGAAACTTCCATTTTCAACTCAATCTCTCTGAGTTATTCACATATCAATTGCACACTCATCATCTGCTCGAGCTTCCTCAGCTCTTCTGTCAACTGTATGTTTACCTATTGTTCCCTCTTTGCGTGTAGCCTCTGCCACTTCACTTTCTTCCTCATGGTCCAACCATTCTCTAGTTTTTTGTATTTCTCTGCAACAATTCCATCAATAACTCAAGGTGAATTGTTATCTCAACTTTCTCTCTCTCATATGCTTCATCAATCAACTGCTTACATATGCCATTTGCCTTGGCATCTTACTTCTTTTTTATTCTGTTGCAGTATTTCTCAGAACCTCTGAAATGACTATCACCAGTCATCTTCTCTTCCTTTGTGAACTTCATCTGTTCACGTGTGGATTTCATTCAATCCCCTTTTCAGCAAGCCTCCATACTTTCCATTCAACAATGCAAGATCTCTTCCTGCACTTGACCTCTTTTAGTTCTCTATCTTGGAATCATTTCTGGCAACTCTCTTGCTCCTCTTTGCTGCAAAAAACAACTTCTTGTGTTACAATTACAAACTCTTTGGGTGTTGGGCTCCGCCAGTCATGCACCCAATTACATTCAAACCTTTGAATTGGTTTACGAATCTTTGAATCTAGACTTTATATCAACTCTTCATCTTAGATGAAAAATACACCCTCTTGACTCAAGCTATCCAACTTTTCATTTGACCTTAACATATGATTTGACTTCAAGGCTTGATCCAATAATTACAATAGTGGATATTTTGCCTCTAATTCAAGTTATACAACACACCAATGAACATCCACCCTTAATACAATTTCATGATGTAAAATCTTCACTCTCTCTCATACTCCATTCTTATGAAAATATCATCAGTCTCGCATTATCACTTCACATGATATTGAAGCCTTTAAATCAAAATGCAATCCACTTTTCCCAAGATTTATTTTATGATGAAAATAAAATAAACCATTTAATTTTCAACATTCAAAATACCCTTTTGAAATGAATGATAATACCTTATGCTCCCTTCAAGGTTATTTAATAAACCTTCTCTTCGCAATTTCAACTCTCCGTATTTCATTCGCATGCCCTTCATACCATAACCTCTTCAACATGCTCATCATCTTAGCGCACACAGTATTCCTACACTTCCATGCAGCTCATCCTTGCAGTGACGATTCTCATGCAACACCGTCTCTTCTTAGTGCACAAAAACAATTCCTTTATAGGAATTTCCAAAACTTCCTTTTAATATGGTGACATCAACACATTTTTTCCAGTAGCAAAAAACACAACTGCACTACCTTCTAAACAGAAAAATGTGAACACTTTCACATGCACCACAAGAAATGATCAATTATTATTTTTAACTCATGGAAATTATAGATGCTCCTTTACAGGCTTGCTCCTTCATGTAGATCACAGTTATCTTGAACTCAAAAATAGTATGCCACAACCATGCTCGAATCATATTTGCACATCAATTTATGAGATGGATTCCAATTCCATTCCTTAAACTTTGGATTGATTTCACTCTTATATAAAATTTATAAAAAGATTAACTTCTCGAGTATGGCAAGGGAAATTTAATCATCCAAATTTTAAAATACCTTTAATCAATGAATATTGATCCATTCAATGAGCACTTACCTTGAATATTCTTGTGGTTGAAATGATCCAACCCCTCTCTCTCATATTCCTATCTCTTGCAACCATACCTGTAGTACCTCCAGTTTTACTTTCATCACTGCAATATCTCTTAAGATATCTCACTCTGCGACATCCTTTTTCTACTTATCACCTGCTTATCCACAAGCCTTTCAAAAGCGGTGTGATGAGCCTTTGGTATCTTTTTAAAACCCAATTCACATTCCAACTCTATGTGAAATTGTTGACTATTTTTTCAAACTAATTTACTGTTCTGCGACACCTCAATTCACGGATTGCTGGTTCCAAATAGGTCACAATTCCAAGTGTAAATTTATCATCTTGTCATGCATTTTCTTCATAGTTTCAACTTGGCATATGAATTTCCAAATGAATGTAATAATGTAATCTTATCAAATAGAGATTTTTTCCATTGTATAATCATTTCAAACTGAGTTTCCTTCCTCTGTCACGCTATGAGTAATTTCTTCAGGAACAATTAAATCTCATTCCTTAAATACACTCTTTCAAAATGGCTTTTACTTCCCTCCTTTCTGTTTTGGGCATCTGCTCTTCCCAATTTACTGTCGGTTTTTTCTTCTGTTGTGGATTCAACCAATGCACACTTTAGTATTGAATGTAGAAATAAATTATATTATATATAATTCCAAATGCAGTGGATTCTCCATATGTGATTGAATTCATGCTTTGTGTTTCTTTAAATGCGCAACATCAATTTTTGAACAACTATAAAGCATAGAGGTAACGTTTATATTTATCAAGCTCTGTGAGTCACAGTTGCATTTGCAACTTCACTATTTATCAATGCAAATGTCATTCAATTTCAAATTTCTACACAATCAATAATGAAATTGCTACCATAGATGAGACGTCGCATAAGTGTTTCGGGGAAAATCACCCTAGAGGTTTGTTGGGCTTAAACCTCCACAGAGCAGGGCATTCTACTTAAGAAGGACTCACACAACCATACATGTTCATGAAAAACTAAATAGAGTAGATCGAGGAAGTTACCCGTAGGTCCTACGGTTGAAGCAGATCCCGCGGGGTCTAAACCCCCAGCAACCCTTCTTCCTTCTTAACCTGAAAGACAAGAAGAAACAAGCACGAAGAACTTGTTGTACAGCATATATCTACTCTAAATGTTAGTGAAATCCATATGAAACATTAGATAAACCATAATGAATGCTTAAATAACAATATTCTCATATATGTAAGCAGGCACTAACACGTATATTTTGGGAACAAGATGGTACTTCTGTATTATAAATAGCATGTACATAAATAACGAGTGGAGAGATCACCTGAATCCTTCCACGATCTTCGAGCAGACCGTCGTCCGGATCCGTCCCACCCTTGCCTCGCTAAGATTCCTTTCGAACTGGTGCATACGAGATGACATATAAAGGAATGAGCATCTCCAAGAAACAAAGGTTTCTTGTAATGAACTGGGAAGTGCAGGAGGCACGGGAATTCAGACTTGGATAGGGAATACCAACAGAGTATAATATCAATAAATTCTCTCTCTCCCTTAGGCCATGCACATGAGGGGCTTTTATACTCCCTCCAATTAGTTTCAACAGTTGGAAACAATTGGCCACGTGCTGGGGTGGTTGAACTACCAGAGTAACCATAAACCCAGCCTGAAAATAGGGAATTTTTATATATATTTTTAATGATTTTAATGGCATACGCAGAAAAGTGCATGTGGACTCGCATATACACGCGGAAAAGTCTGGGCATAATCGCGTATGGGGATTTTTACACTGTTTTTTAGTGAATTTGTCCAAGTCTGTAGGAATGGGTGCCCAAAACCATAAAAGCAATCATGAATCATATGAAGGTGAGAAATGATGCTATAACAGATGCCCCCTAATATATGAGGTCAGAAGGGGTACATGATGGCCGAAATGTATTATGCACATAGAAAGAACTTCGCAAGTACAAGAGAGGACTTCACCAGATTTCAGCCTGCCAAAAACCAATGAAAGAAAACAGAGAGTCAACTCATGCTGAGGCGGGCATACCCATGCTTAGTCAAAAATACATCATATAGAAAGTACTGAATAGATCCAACATGTATACAAGTATAACTGAACTGAAAGTACACAATGAATCATCTGAGCATGGCCCGGAAATATAAGTCTCAATCAATGTCCAAGTATCACATATAAAAAGCTAATCAATGATGGCTGCAAACCGGATGTCCGATCAAATATGAATCAATCTCCAAGTACCAAATCATAAGGGTGGGAACAAACAAGACTATCACGCAACTCTCTAGAGCAAACATATAGGATGCTCACCAATCCAACATATAAGGGTGAATGACATCACTAGCAGAAACTGAATGGACTGTCAAAATTGAACCGAGAAATGCTGATGCAACCCGAGGTCTTCACCGATCACTATGGCACAATTCTACACAATGGGAATAAATGAGTTGAAGTCGACCATGTGAGAAATCGTTGGATTACCGGTCAATGATGTATACCGTTAACCAACGCAAGACAACCCACTAATAATGAAAATGAGTGTCAAGGTGCCCCAGTATAATCTAACAAGTGCTAATGAATGAGTTGAAGTCGAACACTTGAAAGAATCTACCAATCAGGAGGCAATGATGAATCCCCACTGTCGATAGCGAAGAGTCTGCCACTGATGACTGCAAACCCTAAGGTACTGACAAAAATACTCTAGACCTTATTCCTGGTATAAATGAGACTAGTTTGATGGGAAAAGATCTGCTGGAAGGAAGGCATGAAGGCATCCCACATCAGTCCAGCGTGAGTGTAACCCGCAGGCCAAGATTTGGAAGGAATCGGACGAAGTAGAGTGATGGAACCAAAACCGAAGTACGTTTCCGACATGCACAAGATGAAGCTAGCGCATGGAAGAAACCCTCTGAACCAACCAATAATGAAAGCTGACACAGAGGCGAGAAATCCACCGATAAGGTCAAATGGAAATCAAGGTACTGCACGAATCCCAAGTGTGATAATGTATGCTGACGTCGAACACAGGGGAAACCACTCAGTCAAAGACCCATAATGATGATCAAATGTTGAGCACAAGGTCACCTATCAATGATGGAAATAGGGCCAGGGTGCGGCTCAAGGTTTTCTCTCAGAGAAATGTGTCATATTCGATAAGAGACAAACCCGCCAGCAAGAAGTCAATGGGGACAGCTAATTGAAAGGTTCAGACGAAGACCAACATCGATGTGATAGAACAATGTCTTGACAAGGCTAGGAATGTTGAATAATGAGTCACGAGACACCACAGAATGGCCGACTCTGGTTAGACTTCCCTTGAACAAAAGCACAACTCGTGATGACCATGGCAGTAAAAAATGACACTGTATAAGTCTGTTATGCAGGAGGCAAAAACAAACTCTCCATATGATTGGAAGAGATAACCAACCGGGGGAGGACTGATCAGTGAAACAAGGATAAGGCTGAACCTAGGTCAAAACTAAAACCATCCCAAATGAAGGAAATATATATAAGTATATGTGCTTTGTTCAAGGGTGACAAAGCCGACTACGTAACGCCATCAAAACAATGAATACATCCGGATTTATTCGTTTTGTTATGTTGATGTTTTTGTCTTTTTCATATAATAAGCCTGGAAAAGAATAAAAGAATGCTATGGTACAATGGATAGAACGAGTGTCAAAAAATCAGATGCACTAGTTCCTGGGATTGGAACAATCCTATGCTCAATGCAAGGTGGCGGAAACTGGTAAGCGATACTCAAAGGAATGTTCCATCCATGGGTAAAAGGGTGTCAAGTCGCGATAGCTAAGTGCATGCAATTGTTAACTTGTACAAATAGTCAAGGTCAAAAGTTGGCTTAAACACTAGGTCCAAATGAAGCCAGCTAAAGGGCAGGATAAACAAGTAGCCAATATGCAATGCAGTAATACAACCAGGGATAATTTTAGGGGCGAATTTTAGCCCAAGGGCGAAATTTAAGGGGTTTTAGATTTTGGAGGGGCGAATTTTATATATATAATTTTTTTGTATAGTTTTGTATAATTAGCCCCAAAATTATTTTAAAAATAATTAATTATTATGTTTTAGCCCAAAAAAATAATGGCGGATAAAACCTGAAATGCTAAATTCACCTGTCGATTTACTCGTTTGGATGGTTTTGTGTTGTATTCGCCCCCGATTTACTAAGTTGCAGGGTTTTGGAAGGGCGTTCGCCCCAGATTCACTTCGTTGCAGGGTTTTGGAAGGGCACTGTGTTGTGATACTAAACTGGTTACCAAGCTACCAAGCTTGACCTTACGTTTATTAAGTTGCAGGATACTAACCAAACAGTGTTCAAACGCTCTCATGCGATATCTATCCCAACAGAGTGGCCGATTTCGAAAATTTGGTTGATTGAAGCTTTTTTCATAGGAATGGGAATGTGCATCCGAACAGTTGTTGCTGCATTCGCCCTCACTCTTAGGGGTTCCATCATACATGGATAGAATGATTGTTAGTGCAGTTGTCCTCACCCAAAAGGGTTCAGTCATACATGGATAGATCGATCACGAGTGTTGTTTATCAATCCATTATGATTTCATTGCCTACATTTGACATGGACCTCTCAGCCAAGCGAGACACCAGGTTCTTGCCTGCTGGGACAAAATCCAAATTCCCGTCTATTCCTGTTCCAATGATGCCCTCTGGATTCAACCTCCTTAGACCCCGACCTAACTGCTCAATTCAAATCTCCAGGGTTGGTTTACAGGAGGATTTTAAGGCACCTCCTCATACCCACACCCAACCAAATGATGATTATGTCGCTGCTGCTAATAACAATAAGAGTAGAAACAGAATCACAACAACAAGGAAATACAGAGGAGGAAGCTGCATCCCGTCGATTTTGCAGGCTCTAGAAAACAGTGATTGCGATAATATAGAGGAAGCCTTAAAGCCCTGGAAGCACAAGATAAGCCCCCAAGAGTAGACAATAATCCTCATAGAGCAACCCACTTGGGAAAAAGCCCTTGCCCTTTTCAAGTGGTTTCACATGCAGGAAGACTACAAACCAAATGTTATTCATTACAATGTCATTCTCAGAATTCTTGGTAGGGCTAAAAAATGGGAAGAACTTGAGGATTGTTGGACCCAAATGACCAAACAGAAGGACGAGCTGCTACCCACAAATAACACGTATGGCACCCTAATAGATGTTTATGGTAGGGCTGGCCTCAAGTCAGAGGCCTTGCATTGGCTCCAACACATGGAACAGCAAGGGCTCCAACCAGATGAGGTGACCATGAATACTGTTGTTCATATGTACAAGAAAGCTAGAGAGTTTGACCAGGCGGAGGAGTTTTACAGAAAGTGGTCCCAAACTCATAGGCCACAGTGGGCTTTCACATATAATACTTTGATTGATATGTATGGCAAGGCAGGCCACGTCGGCGAATGCTCAAATGCCTTCTTGGAGATGCTCAAATCAGGTATTTGTCCTGACACTGTCACTTTTAATACTATAATTCATATTTGTGGTTCACATGGTCATCTAGAAGAAGCAGAGGTTCTGATGAATAAAATGGTGGAAATAGGGTGCCCGCAAAACGTTATGACTTACAATACTCTTATATCAATGAATGCCAAAAATAACAATATAGACATGGCATTAACTTATTTCACCAGAATGAAACAAACTGGAGTTCGACCTAATATTGTAACTTATAGAACTCTGTTACGTGTACTTTGTGGGAAACATATGATTAGAGAAGCTGAATCCCTGGTCCAGGAGATGGATGAATTGGGGGTTCATGTGGATGACTTCTCAAGGCCTGTTATTATCAGAATGTGCATAGAGATGGGGTTGCTGATGAAAGCATGGGCTTGGTTTGAAATATTTCGGCTTCTTGGAGGAATCAGCTCCAGGAGCTACTGCCATTATCGATGCATATGGAGAGATGGGGTATTGGTTGGAAGCTGAGAAGGTGTTCGGCTACAGTTGTGAAACAGAAAGAGGAGCAAGGCAGAGTGTATTGGAATACAATGTTATGATTAAGGCTTATGGAATTGCAAAACATTATGACAAGGCATGGAGATTGTTTGAGAGCATGGATAATGAAGGAGTTTCACCTGATGAATGCACTTATAATTCTCTCATTCAGATGTTTGCTGCTGCAAGATTACCGGATGATGCAAAATGCTATATGATTAAAATGCAGGAGGCAGGGTTTGTGCCTAATTGTGTAACATTTTGTGCTGTTATCGCTGTGAATAGTAGCCTGGGTAGAGCCATGGAGGCAGAAGACATTTATAAGGAGATGCTGAAGATGGGCGTTGAGGCAGATGAAGTTGTTTATGGTGCACTGATAAATGCATTTGCACAGGTTGGAAATGTGGAGAAAGTTGTTCATTACTTTCAAATAATGCAAGACCGTGCCTTAGTAGCAAACTGCACGGTATACAGCTCTTTGATCAAGGTATATTGAAAGGTTGGCCATTTGAGAGAGGCTCAGGAAACATATGAAAAGATGAAAAAATTAGGAGAAGGTCCAGATGTCTTTGCAACAAATTGTATGATTGATTTTTACAGTGATGTTGGTATGGTCAGTGAGGCAAAGTCAATTTTTAATGACTTAAAGCAAGTGGGCCAGGCTAATGAATTTTCTTATGCCATGATGGTTTGTCTATACAAAAAAATTGGCAGACTTAGCCAAGCCATTGAAATTGCAAAAGAGATGCAGGAGTTTGGGCTTCTCACAAATAAGATCTCTTTTAATAATGTCCTTGGAGTGTATGCAGCAGAGGGAAGATTGAGAGAAGCTACGGAAATTTTTCAGCAAATGTTAAAAGCGAAGGTTTCACCTGATGACATCACATACAAAACATTGGGTACAATTTTGAAGAAAGGAGGCCTTCCAATGGAGGCAGTAAATCAGCTTGAGATTGCACGGGAGAGTGGAATCCCCTACAGTATGCAAGCATTGATAGTGACTCTTTATTCCATGGCAGGAATGCACGAGGAGGCTTTGGAGGCCTGTGAACAATTAAAAGAAATTGGTTTGGAGCTTGATGTGTCTGCCTACAATGCTGCCATTTATGCATTTGGAAGTGCAGACAGGATTGATGAGGCTCTAAAGATGTTTATGAGCATGAAAACCAAGGGGATTGAGCCAGATGTTGCTACCTACACGAGTATGATCATTAGCTATGGAAAGGCAGGCTTGATAGAAGGTGTAAAAAGGATGTTTAACAAAATGAAATATGAGGGTTTTCAGCCAAATGAATCTACTTATAGAGTGGTAATAGATGCATACAAAAGTGTTGGAAGACTTGATCTTGCAGGGCTGGTTATTCAAGAGATGCAGTTTACTAAATCTCTTAAAGAAAATAACACTAAAGGATATTGAACTATAGACAGAAGTTAGTTTTCCTCTTCTTTATTGAAGAATTGTCAATTGTAGATTTTTTCCCCATGAAGAATTTCAAGTCATCCACTGTTTCATTTGCAGACTTCTTTTGTTTCTTTGAACTATGCTATGGCTATAAGTCGTGGAGCTAAAATCTCAATGCAGAGATACAAATTAAAAAAACTGAAAAAAATAAATTGAGTGTTAGCTGTTGACTATTTGACTTTCATAATGAACTATTTGACCTTAATAATGAACAAATTTTCATTTCCTGTATCTGTGGCTGCCATCCAGCAGAAACAGAGGACACAATATTATATTCCACTAGAGTTTTAATACAATTACAGATGTTTGAGTTATATCCTAAGCTTCATATTTCCCTCTCAACAAACCTTTTAAACTGCGGGTCTGTTAGATATATGGCAAAATGATAAGACGTGAATAGAGCAGAAAACCTTGGATAATCACAATCAACTGTGGATAGTTTGTCGTCACTTGGCATGTCCTTTTTTCGGCCTCTCTATTTTTTAGCTTTTGAATTGTATCCTTGAACGCCATTTCCAGATCTGTCATCATATGCAAACAGTAGTTCTAACTCGGAGCTACTTGCATCTTCTTCCTCTTTTAATTTTGTTGACAGAGATTTCAATTTTGTCTCTTTTTTCACTAACCTTCTTCATGTTGGAACTGTTAACAGTTAGGCTTGATGTATGAGCCTGTTGAAGAACATGAACTTCCAGGTGGACAGATCTCTCATTCTCCCTTCAATCTGAAGTCCATTTCATGTTTTGAAGAAGGTCAACTTAGTGTTTTGAAGACTTTATGTTAGCAGCATCATGTGGTCCTTGGCAAGAGACCCAAGTTAGGAATTTTACGGTCGAGTGGCAATACATTAAAAAGGAAGAGACATGGTTTTGTCTACAGATGAGCGGCTTTATCTATGGTTTTGTCCAGTTGTAGCTTAATCTCCAGAACGAACATAAAATAAATCACTCATCTTCAGATATTTTTGATGACTTCATAAGGGAATATTAGTATAACCTGCAAATAAGGGATTCACATCCTGCTAGAACTGATGCAGACTTTTAAGTCTTGTAACATCCCCCAGCCACCCAGATAGGGTGATGCTACCAACTCCAGTACTAATACCATAACTGAAAAATAACATATAATTAAACTAGGACAACATAATAACCAATATAAAATAGTTAACCATGAGCAACAGATAAACAACAGTGTATATACTATACACAACACTTATCTGATAAAATCACCCACTTGCTGCAGACCTTGGATGTACTGCACAGCCATAGACCGCACTGCTCTAGTTCTCTCAGCAGCAGATCACCCTTGAGCTGGGGCCATAACTCCACAATGACAACGACTTACCTAAATCCAAGTACATAACCAGTACTGAATATGAGGAGGGACAAGGTACCAAACCCCAACAGCCTCCAACTAATAGTCTCACATCCCACATTAGTCCACTCAACTCAAGGTAGTGCACCTCCTTCTCTACATCTGTAGGCATCGAAATGTGCCACTACCCTTCCAGGGTTTCCAACTTGGGTTGGCCAAGGATATATGGGAGCCATGTGGCTTCCAAAAGTTCCAACTGCTCTCAGGGGTCTCCAAGTACCCTCCAGGCCCACACAGGGACATCTGTCCCTACACTTCTCCCTCTAGGGCTCCAACCTTCCCCAAGGCAGCCCAAGGAGAAGTGTGGTTTTATCTAGACCCACCTAGGGTCCTCAGGGTATAATAGCTAGGGATCCTCTTGTTCTTCTTAGAATCAGAACCACAATCATCCCCCTTGTAATATTTGATGGAAAGGAAGGCCAAATAAATAATTCCCCTCCGTTATCTTTTATTTTCAATTTAGTATAATTATTATTATATTAGAATGTATTATAATGTTATAATATATTTTAATATAATCCCATAATATTTTTTTTATGTGTGGGTCACGAACACCGGAGATCAATAGCTGCTATGTCCATGGAAACTATCTGGGCATATCCAGGTTGATCAAAGATAGTAGTGAACATATCCCAAATATGTCATTTCATAACATTTTCTCAATTCTTTCTTTATGGAGGAAATGTAATTGTCATTGTTCCTTGTCATCAGAAGATCATCCACATCACTACAAGATATACCACTGTTTTGCCAACTTTCTTGACAAACAAAGTTGCATCATCAAGATCGTAGTGTTTGAAATTGAGTTTTAGAAGATTCTCAGCCAATTTCTCGTACTAGGCTCACAGTACTTGTTTGAGGCCATACAAGGATTTGACAAACATACTTTGTGTTCATGACCCTTCACAACAAATTCTTTTGGTAGAGACATAAAAACATTCTCTTTCAGATCTCCATTCAAGAAAGCAGTTTTTACATTCATTTGATGAACTTTCCAATTGTTTTGAGCTGCCAAGGCAAAGAGAGTCGAGATAGTAGCCCATTTTGCTTTGGGGGCAAAATTCTCCTCATAATCGACCCCTTCCTTCTATGCAAAACCTTTTGCCACGAACCTAGCTTTATGCTTGTCAAGTGAGCCATCTGCTTTATACTTGTTCTTGAAGACCCACTTGTAGTCAATTGGTTTGGTTCCCAATGGAGGATCAACCAGCTTCAAGGTTCCATTCTTTATCAAAGCATCATATTCTTTCTGCACCACTTCTTTCCATTTATCACGAGAAGCGACTTTTTTGAAAGAAGTTGGTACAAAATCTGTAGACAAATTTAATTCACAGTCATAAGAAACATCCATATCAACAGGGGAATCAGAATCGTCTACATCACCTCCACTTTGTCTAGCAGAGCTCCCTGTCCTTGTCTTGACTCTTTCCAACCTCATCAAGACGAACACTTTCAAGTGTCTTTGTGAGCCATTTTGGAAGACCTTTTTGAGATGGCCCAGGCTGTTCAATCGACTGAGATGGGGTCGAATCAAGATTTATCCTTCCAATTCTCTCAATCACATCACTCAAAGTGTCTTCTTGATCAGTGGTTGGAGCTTCATGAGGGGGAGAGTGCTTCAGAAGGAGATTCCATAGATTGATCCAATATAGGGATACCCCTTCAAGATGTGGGATCTCATTATCAAATTCTTGAAAGGATTTTGCATGTCCGAATCTGTCCAAGCGATCAAGCTATCGCTCAACAACATTGTCAGTCTTGGACGTTTCAAGAAAGATCACATCTCTAGATATTATAAACTTGTTATTTACTTCATCATAGAGATGATATGCTTTGGAGGTATCAGAGTATTCCAAGAAGATACATTTCCGACTCGCACCGAGTTTGTTCCTTAGGTATCAAGGCATAGCAGGTGGAACAAAAAACCCTAAGATGCCTCACCAAAGGAATGTGGCCATACCACATTTCATAGGGAGTCTTGTTTTTTAGAGCATGAGATGGACACCTATTCTTAATATACACAACACAAAACTGCACCAACCCAAAACATCAGCTTTACATTTTTGAAAAATATCATTGAGCATACCATATTTAAGATATTCCTATTCATTCTTTCAACTACACCGTTCTGTTGAGGATTATAAGGCATAGTTGTTTGATGTTTGATCCCATACTATCGAAGGTAGTTTTCAAATTCATTTGAAGTATATTATTTTCCATTATCAGTACAAATAGAGCTAATATGAGATTGTGTATCATTTTCAATCCATGCATAAAAGTACTTGAAAGTTTCAAAAGCTTCAAATTTTTTCTTCAATAGATATACCCAATACATTCTGGTGTTGTCATCAATAAAAATCATCATATATTTATTACCATTTGTAGAAGGAATAGGCATATGGCCACACAAGTCAGAATGAATGAGTTTAACAGTCCACAAGTGCTGTTTAAAAACCATTCATTAACAAACAAACCAATCTATTAGAGAAAAATACCTTGTTTCTAAACCTCCCCTTATCCTTCTTGTTCTTGGTTTTGTGTTCTTTCTTCAGAAACCAAACCTCTGATTAGGGCATGTTGTAACCACTATTACAGTCCTACCAACTCGACCTCCACTGCTCAAGAGACTGTGGTTGCCCTTCTTCTATCAAGTCTTTCCATACGTTGGGTTATAAGACACCTTCTAGACTATCGTTGCATCCTTTTGGTCATCAAAAGGATACCTACAACAGTTCAGTTTCCCACAAATATTTGCAAATATATTCCTCCACGGATGCAACACATAATTACTTGTGATGTTTCAGACTTTGGATGATCTTCAAACTCCTGCTCCAGCTCTTTTAGGAACAACATTCCAACCTAGCAGACTTCCTCTACGAACCAAGCACCCTTGCAACCTTCTTAATAGTCTCTATCTACCTTCAGCCCTCTCTGAAAGCCTTGCTCTACCCAGGTATTTATGCAGCCTGCTAACCTGCATTCAAACCAAGCACAAGAACCCTACAACAACCCTGTTGCAACTTGGTCCTACAATAGATTATCTCTAGACTTTCAGACCTAAATTTATTCAAGGAACATAGATAAGGATGGCCTAACAACTTGGCCTTGTGATACTTTTCATCATTTCATAACAGAGATACAAACTTGACTTATTGGTCCAACTATTAGGCTCTCAATTCAGATGCTTTTCCTCTAACCTGTGCCAAACCAATATCAAAAAAGACAAATACAAAAACCTCATTCTTACTTTTGTTCTTGTTTAGTTCTGCTCATCTGAGGTATGTGAGGTTCTCTTGAGGAGAGATCTAATCTAGTTGGATGTATAATATTATACTCTTCTTAGTAGTTTGTCTTTTCAAGCTTAACCCACAGGTCGTTGTTATGGCCTAGCTTAGAGAAAGTAATATGAGTAGTCATGCATATGCATTGTCTTAGAGACATTACATGTCAAAGTTTTTCCCTTTGCAGCAAGCAAAAGGCCTCCAACTCTAGATCATTGTATAGATGTAGTGTTTTTCCATCAATTATTGCTTTCTGGATTTTGCACCTTTGAAGAGTCGTCATACATAAATGGTCTTATTGGATAAGCAAGCTACCTATGGTCTTAAATTGTAGCACCACAATTTTCACCTCAAAACTCGGATTGCACACCTTACATATCTTTTGATTATCCTTAATCCCTTCAAAACATAACTCTTTGGAATGTTTTAATCCCAATTTGTAAATTTGTATTTTGAAAAATATATTTAGATCTTTGATGTCCAATGGTACTTCCCTGGGTAATGGTATGTTGTTGCATTGTAGGGATTCCTTGTAAATACATATCACCTGCACATCGGTTGGGAAAATACGCTAAAGCTGTATATCGACCTGGATGCTTGGACGTGGCATGTAACGATTCAGCTTTGATACCTGCAATAGTAAAGGCAGCCAAAGAAGCTGATGCAACTATTCTGGTTGTGGGGTTAGATCTAATTCGAGAGGCAGAATCACATGATAGACAGATTCTATTGTTACCTAGATATCAAATGGAACTTGTAACTTCTGTGGCTAGTGCTTCCAAAGGACCAGTTATAATGGTCATCATGTCTGGAGGTGGAGTGTCCATTCAGAGGAGGATTTTGATATAAAAATTTCTTGAACATGTCCCATGATCCATTGTCACATCGGTTTCGAACCTCTTCTCATGTTAGTGACCCATTTTTTTCAACCAACATCACCATATAGAAATTTGGATCAACGGGATTGGGTAAAACATGTCCTTTTAGGCCAAGGTTTGGTTCAGGTCTAATTCAAAAAACCACATCACTTGTACCCAAATTGATTGCAAGGTCTCTAGGATGATTCAAAGCTAAACCTGCAAATCTATTTGGATTGTCTCCAAACCACTGGATAACCAAACAATTTTTGTCAAACATGAATTTGTCTACAAAATATGACCTTAAATTACCAGCAATAGCATATGATGGAGCCAATGGTCCAAGTTTCTTTTCCAAGTTTGGAGCAGTGGCCTCTAAGGCTTCCTTAGACCAATTTATTTCTCTTAGATCCATCAAATTCATCCTTGCTCCATCGGTTTCATCAATATTGGCATAGCCACCAATAAAAAGGGATGTCATGAAAGAAATTACAAGAGAAATTATTTCAGTGTTATCATAGATATCCTTGTTTTTCTGATATAATTTCCGTATCTGAGGTCCTGTGTATCTTTCATGTGCACAAGACCCAGTAAGAAAATCCAATTCAAGTATTGCGCCAAAAACCTTCTCAATTTCTCTGCACTATGATGTTGTACTATTGTCCATACAAATAGATAATTCATTTGTGGAGAAATCAACCTGAAGCTAGAAAACCAAAGGATCTTTTGGATTCACTCCTTTTAGAATGGATTCCAGGGAACCATTTCTCCAATAAACACTCCCGGGATAAATCTGGAATCTCTAGTGCAGGTTCTGAAAATGCTCAAAACACTCGAGAGGTTCAGATATCAAAGCAGAAAGGTGAGCAAAGGCCACAAACAACAAAGATAATGCACTGATATTTTTACGCAGCTAACGATTGTTGAGATGAATTTACAAACCTTGGCTTCCTTGATGGCCAAACATTATGTACCTGAAAATGGAACTCAAACATACAAAATGATCATCCCATGTGGTGACAAGGGACAAGTAAAGAGGAACATCAACAGCCAAATAGCAAAGCCTTGAAGCATAAAACACACTGCCACAGCATGATCTATCCTGCATGTCACCTCAGGCATGTCATCAATCACTTTGTCTTGGAAATTTTGATATTTGATGGAGTTAGTTTAGCATCAACCAATCACTCTAGGATCAATTCACTGGAAGGAAATATGACTGGGATCAATCATTCTGTTTAAAAATGGTATTAGAACTAGAAAAATAATTACTGGAACTGTACATATTTTCTGCATGTGCAGATTAGGGAAAACCGGTTTTTGGTAAGGCAGATCAATGGATATCTCAGCTTTCCAGGAGGTACAAAAGTCTCCTTTCTGTATATGAAAGAAGATGGGTAGCTTCTTTTGAAGAATTGTAAATCAGTAGAATCTTGGGGCAAAGGCCTGCTAAAATATAAAAAAAAATTCTATCCCCAAAACAAGGCTATATTGCAATTGAACCTCATGTTTTTGCAGTAGATTTTTTGTTAGATTTGACTGCTGCTTATCATGGAGCAGGAAAATGAATGGCACAGAGCCACTTCTTCCATTTAAAATCCAGATTAATAAGTTGTTGAGAGAGAAAAACACATCACATACTGGCAATCATGTTGGTTGTGAAATAACTAGGCATAAGATAAGTATAAGAAACCACTTGCGGGAATTAATCTTTTCGAATATCACATAAATTAAAAAAAATCATTTATTTTTCAAAAGGTAGCAACAGTTTTGCTGCCAAAAAAGGCACCCTCTGAGCATGAGACCTTGAACATGTTTCTCATACAAAAAAAACATGCAAAACAGCAAAAAACTATAAAAATGCACATGCATGTGCTGCACAATTATGTTACATTGTTGTTACATTCATAAGATCGAGCCAGGTTACACTCGAGGAAGAAATTATATATGGTTCTCAATCCACCCAAGGGAAAGAGTAGATTTTAATATGCTTGGCTCAATACACCATAGTCTATGTAATGGGAAATATGAACTACTTTGTGGATTCTGTAATCATTACTTTGTGATGAATAATAGGAATCATCATTCCTAGATACCCAGATTCATGCTAACATTTGAACTGTGTCCAGGCCCTGCCTGTCCACCCAAGAAATAATATATAATACTCACATCCACCTTGTCAAAAGATAAGATTCTGCCTACTAACTGAACCTGGTTCAATACACATTAGACACTAAAAATAATGACTACCATTAATAGCCTGAGGACCCCATATATGATCACTTTTCAAGGGATTTTCGAAGTTAGCTTTCTTGATTATCTTAAATCCAAACTCTCTGCCAACATTGAGGTGCTACAAGACACACTACATGGCTCTTACAGCTGCATCTACCACCAAAACTTCATAGATGCATGCACAACTGCAAACTGGAGCTAGATTATTCCCATGTCTTGTATTTATCCAGCAGCCTACCCATTATTAAGGCTCTCTTCCAGCCATGACTCACAGATGAAGAACACTATACACACCATCAAAGACCTCCATGGGTACCATCCACAGGCTTTTGAACATAACGTCTCAGACAGTAAAAGCTATCACAGTCCATGTTGCCTTGATGCAGGTGTGCAGAGTTCGAAGGAAATTTCTGACCTTTTCTGCAATAAAATCTTCAATATTACTTTACAAATCCCAAGAGCAGGTACAATACCACCACCAAGCACCAGGGACCCTGAACTGTACGAATGGTGTAACTGGAGGAAACAAGACAGTCTGTTAGATCCAGGCAAGAGAACCACGATCATTTGCAGTTTGAGGACGCCCTCTTGTGGGTGTTGGGTGCCGTTGCACATTTAGCTCCTATAAACATGCAAAAATAGTAAACAATGATCAAATTAACTATAGTCAAAATGACAAAAACGCTAAATGTGCAAACAACACCAATATATGGATAGATTATATACATAACCAAAATGACAAAGAAATACCTACATCCATGTGTCTTCGAGGTGACGTTTAGGTGATGTTTCTGGCGATGTGATCGCAGGAGGAAGTGGATGAATCAGTTTCGGGACTACTACAAGGTCCCTGCCAAGAACTAAGATTGCACCTGCATTATTTGTAGTACCTATAAAAAAAAGAAAATAATTGCCGTCAGAGAGCTAGTTAAATTAATCTCCACACTAAAGTCCATACAACAAATATATAATTACCTCAATAATTGGTGGCAGAGAAAAGAGTTATCAAATGGCCTTGGGAAAATCGCTCAAAGCCATCCATGACACATTCATGTGCTCGTACAATGATCTGCAGATCATTATGGTTGCAAAACTCCATCACTCGATCAGGCTGAAAAGTGGAAGACACCATCAGCTCAATCAGTTGGCTAGCTTTCCATCAAAAACTCAAGAACCTAAACTTCACTCATCTGCTAGAAAGGAAGAAAAACAAATGTCCAGAAATCCATGTCCTCATATAAACAGGTTCATGATTATGCCACGTGACCCACGGTTATAAAATACAAAAATTGAAGACTCAAGTGATTGAGAATGCTTAGAAGAAATATATTTTGTAAGTCTCAGAAATTAAACTGCATGATTCTTCTGCAACAGAAATTTATAGAGCCATAATGAAGGTTTCTTCGAAAATATCCTTGCTAAGAGCTTTGTAAATATATGGAACAAGCAACGAACTTTTGAAATGGATTTCTCCAAAGTTCTAGGTGCCCAGGTCTCTCAGAATCACTTCTATTGGAATCCAAGGAATGTAAGCTGACGTTTAATTCAAAAGGTTATCATTAAGAAGTGAAAATTACAGTTGATATACTTGAGCTATGTTGCATGAAGTATCTGAGGCCGGTCATCATTTTGAGAACCAAGTGCCAGTGTCCATTATTCTTGTTGAGCTTCTGTGGCAGAATCTGTGCTAAAAATGCATATCTTTACTATCTTCTTGATCCTTTCCAAATTTTCTTTCACCTGAGCAGCTATCATATCCTCGACTGGCCACTTTAAATTTATTGCTGCTTTGAAAACAGATCTCTAACTTATGGTATTCTTTAGGTTAATGAGAAGATTAAGGGCGTCCAAATATCTCTCTTTCCTCTATCACTCCTATGTCATTTTATTTTCACTCTCGGAGGAGAAGGGTCAATAGCTTCATAAACTGTTTGATGGGCTTTGTTACACACCCAAGTGGGTAACCCCTAGGAGAAAAATTTTGTCCTATGGATGGATCACTGATTGAACAAAATTATAGATCATTTTTGGTTGTGTTCTTGTTCCCATGCTTCACCTTGGTGGTTTTTACTTACCCCTAGTCTAGTGTGATCTTCCCTGAGGCCTTTCTTCCTGATCTATTTTGTCAAACAAAATAATGTACATCAAAAATTGCTCAAGTTTGCAGATTTTGTGTCAGTTCCCGCATTCAAATTTAGCTCTTTTGCCTCGGTTTTGTTTCCAATATACTTCCAAATTTGATGAGTTTTAGTTTTGGATATAAATTTTATGGGTTTTTGATTTGAGATTGAGTTCATCCTCAAGATATATGCGATTGGGATTTTCTTTGTTTTTGAATTCTCACATTCCAGTTGTCTGTTGTTCAGGCGGGAGCAACAATTCTGTGGGACCTCATAGTTGGTGGGTGGGATGTTTCCTATTGGTCAAAGTTTTTGTTGAGTGCACAGGGAAGCTATTCAACTCTAATTGACAAGAACATAAAGTTGTCTTCATTTGATGAGTCAATTTGCAATTCCTTCAAGGCATCAAAGGCAGGGAAGGTAGTTCTGATAATAGACAAGTCCTCTTCAAACAAGAAGAAGGCTCAAAACTTGACCTATATGCCAACTACTTCTTATGATCATTCCTAGGAACATGAATCGTAATTTTTGTAGGTTTAAAATTTATCACAAGTTTTCTCTATTGTGGTCGAATTTGTGGAGGTTATCTCAAAATTTATTTAAGGTACCATGGATCTAAATTTCTTATGAACTTTCAACATTAACAAAATTTGGTGCAAATTGTTGATCAATTCTCACTTGGTTAGGATTATAGATGTTAATGAAAATTTTGTGTGCATGCATGAGAGTTGGGTGCAAATGAAAAATGTTGTGTAGCATTAGTGTGATAAATATGGGATAGTGCAAAGCATAGTTTTGAAGATTAGTCTAATTTGACTCATACCTAATCAACTCAGTCAAGTTGATTGTTGGTTGAACGGTTAATTGTTGGTTCAATGGACATAAGATCTTGCAGGCAAAAATACCAAAGGGAAAAATGGAGCCCATCATGGGGTACTCTTTGTAATTCTCCACCACTGCTACCTTCCATGCTTCCTCAAACTCCTCTCCAACCTCAATATCAGTGTTAGTAGTAGCATGAGCAACAACACTACGCTTAGCAGAACTAGAAGAATGCGTTTTCCAAACTGCACGAGAACTACTTCCCTCATGAGTCACCATGTGCCATGCTTGGTCTCGGTGGTTCTCTTCTTTCTACTCCTAGTTCAACTACCATATATTCATTGGAACCAACACCTTGAACTCCACTAGACAACGATTCACCATTTTGTAGTAGTGATTCGCCATTTGTACTGGTGATTCGCCATGATTTTACAAGATAATATAATCTCGTGAGAAATTCGCCAAAAAATTATATATACATATTATATTATTAATAAAATCGCCTTCCATTTCTCCTATGTATCATGGGGATTTGCCCATTTATTATATATATAAATTTAGGGGGGTTCTTAAAATTATCCCTGAATACAACTTAATGACACCAGGGAGCCTCTAGGGAAATAGCCAGAAAAAATGATAGTGAGGAAGAAGAAGAATGAAGCTTCAACACATAAGTCATGGCGGGACTAAAGAGGACTCCCGATCCTACATAAAACGCAGCATGGGCAACAAGTGATAGCGAGGAACTAACTAGGAAGCCCATGTAAAGGAAGGCTCTACCACCAAGTCATGATTAAATAATCGGCGAGTGAAAAGGGTGCAATAGTCATGACCTGATGGGATCGACCTTATGGCAAGTGATCAGTATGGAGGCTAGTATGCAAGATGCAACGGAAAGTGATTTCCCTAACCTATATGCCAGTGAAGATCATATACCTGTCGTGACGAGTCGGTAATCATGGATCAAAAACGGGAAAAATATCAAATTCGTCAAAATGTACCTGAAAACATACCAAACTGGGCACTTCCAAGCATCCGAGTTATGCAGCTTAAGATAGATCGAAAAAATGAGCATAACAAATTTTTGCGAAAAATTTCAACTTTTTAGGCATAAATAGACAAATTACCTCATATTTGGTTCATTATTGCATTGCTGATTTGGAAAAAAGTGCTCTGGAGCAAAAAACTTCTTTCGTCAAATCAGGAACAACCGACCATTGAATCGCACCGAATTTGTCAGGTAGGCTCCTCAATCATCTTTGCAAATCATTTTGTCCGTTTGGAAATTAAAATTTAGTGAATTTCACCATTAAAACCCTTGCTAAAAAACTCGGACTTGCACATACGCGGGTTGGTAATAGGAAAGTCACGTATACACGCGACTATGCATAGAAAAAGTCGCGTATGCGTAGGTCCGAATCAAAAAATGCGTGGCTAATGGATAATTTGTTGAAATTTGACAGGATGAAAATCTCATGGAGGGAGCGTGAACATAGCGCAATTGATCAAGAGGTCATGCAAGAACGAGCATCGCAAAATATCCTTCGGAATTGCGGATTGTTCAAATTTTTCAAAATGCCAAATATGAAAAGCAATGCTCAGTTGCTAGAAATGCTCGTCAATTATTGGGAACCAGACCAAGATTGCTTTGTTATAGATCAGATGCCAATACGCATTGAAGTGGAAGACATATATTTTATCACTAGACTCTCCCGGAGGGGTGAACCAGTAGACTTGCACGGGAAGCCCCTGGGAGGGCTAACCGTGGAAGATTATGTCCACGTGTATTGCGTAGAGGGTTCCAAGAAAGTTGGAACTCAGATTGCTATTAAAGATTTACGGGATTTGCACATGAAAATCCTCCTTTTCACCATTGGCAGAGTGGCAGGATCTGCCTCCCTACATCAGGCCTCCAGGACGCAAATGAGCATAGTAGTAGAATGCTTGACTCATGTGTATGACTGGTGCACAGCCCTATTACTGAACATGAAGCAACAGTTGACCTCAATCCGCCAAGCAAAGACCAAACACTTTGGGTACGGTACTATTTTGATGACATTCTTCTTTGAGAAGATACCAGCATTGAGACCCAGAGTTATCTCTACGATCAGTAGCCCGCGGGACCCAAGAATTTCCCGTTGGGCGGACATGATGAAGAGATTAGAGGGAAGTGAAGTTCCCCGGACCACTTGGGATGATGAGTTCTTCCTTTGGTGGGGAGAAAAAATCATCGCAGTGGATGACTATCCCTATGCTGGGATGGACTTTCGTGGAGATCCAGATCTAGTTCTTCCACCAGGCACAGCATGGGGCACAGTCGGTAAGTTTGCAAAAAAATTTTACTTATATAATTTTTTTGGATTTTTTCAAATATGTATAAAAAAATGAAAATAAACATGTTTTTTATTGGATTCATAATGACTGACAATGTAAACATGATCATGATACAGATATTGGACCAGTGCGACGTGAGGGTTTCCCGCGCCACAAGCATCGCAGGGGCGAAGCAGATACAGTGGATTCAGATAGGACCCTCTAGGCTGTGCAGAGGAATTTGGAGGGGTTAACCCGCCAAATACCTATGGCTGCTGTGGAAGACCTGCCGGAAGCCATCCAGAGATAGGTGGTAGGAGTGCCCCGAGACTGGGTATGATTATTCCGCCGAGTTGCCACCGCGGCCACGTTCTATAGGAACACGACTTCTGGGCAGGGACCTCAGGAGTAGACAGATATTATGTATTAGATGACTGTATTTTTTGAGACTGAACATGATCGGGCATAAGCCCAAGTTTTGTATGACCTTATGGATCCAAATTTTTGTAAAGTTTTTGAACACTCTGATGATATATATACAGCGATATTTGATGTGTTGTGATAAATGTATCAAATGTATGATGTTTTTTATGATTAAATTTTATTGTATGGAATGATTAATATGCCAATCAATTGCTTGATTAGCTAATGAGTCTGCTAACCAATTGTCAGCTCGAGGAATATGAATGAAAGTTAAAAATTGAAATGATCTTTGTAACAAATGTACCCTCAAGAACAAATGTAATAAAAATGGGTCACGAACCCGATAAGTATTGTTCAACTGCGACACCACCAGCTGAGAGTCCAAGAAAACTACCAACGAATCAACACCCAAAGGTATTGCCTTCGAGAGTAGATAAACAACTGCAGTGTATTCTGCTATATTATTGGAAGCAGGACCAATGCAGACCCCTCTTGATACTAACAGCTGACCGGAAGGATAATGAAGCACCCAAGCCGCGGAAGCTAAGTTCCGGGTGTGTCTACTAGCACCATCGGCGGAACCAAAATGACTCATGACATCCAACACAACCTGCCAAAGCAGATCAAAAACATCACCAACTCATCAAAGATCGAAAATCAACCAGATATGTACAAAACAAAAACTACTATATACAAAAGCAATATGCCAGGCCAAAGCCTAGGCATAATACTTCTTCAAATAGAGCCCATTTCGGGGCTCCGGCAACTCGTTCCCTTCGAAATCAACCAAGGTATACGCTCCTTTCTTAAGGAATTTTTTAACGATAAAGGGGCCATGCCACATAGATTTAAACTTTCCTGCCCCCGGGGCATCTTTTTCTTGGGCATAGACCAAAACAAGGTCACCTTCCGAAAAAACCCTGGGTTTGACCGCCTTATCATACTGTACTTTAACTCAATTTTTATGCGCTTCATTCATCATGGCGGCATCCCGACGCTGCTCATCGAGATGTTCCAGATGAAGAAGCCGTTCTTCAAGACTAGAAGTGTCAGGAAGAAGTTCAACAGCTAACTTAAGAGAAGGAATCTCGCATTCAATAGAAAATACGGATTCCACCCTGTGCACTAGCTGAAACGGAGTAAAGCCAGTTGCAGTTTTCACTGACGTCCTGTATGCCCAAAGTGCAGGATATAGCATAATATGCCAGTTGGATCTAGCTTTATCAATTGTCCTTTGAAGAATTGTCTTCAAGGATTTATTCACGGCTACCACTTGCCCATTGGCTTGAGGATAATACGGAGATGAATGCTCCTGCCGGAAACCTAATTTTAGAGCCAACTCAGCCATCATGCTATTCTGAAAATGACTGCCATGATCAGTGACAATATCTCTAGGAATACCAAAATGAGCAATAACCTGGTTGAAAAGAAAAAGAGCTGCAGTCTCACCATCATTCCCAAAAGTAGGCATAGCCTCGACCCACTTCGTAAAGTAGTCTACTGCTACAATAATTTACTTGTGACCTTTAGCCGAAGGCGGGTTACAAGTAGTATAATCAATACCCCACTTTGTAAAGGGACCGACAGTAATGACTGGAAAAAGCGGAGCTGGATGAGCGCGCATTTTTCGAGTATAGACTTGACACGGATGACACTTTTTGACCGATTCAATACAATCCTTGAAAATCGAGGGCCAAAAGTACCCAGCACGCAAGATTTTTTAGGCTGTAGCAAGCCCAGATAAATGACCCCCACAAGCTCCACTGTGGGAATCATTCAGCACAGCCTCATCTTCTTCGAGATTTAAGCAGCGTCTTAGGATTGAATCAACCCCTCGACGGTATAAAGCATCACCAATAATCAAATAATTCTTGGCCAAGTGACGCAACTTACGACGCTCATCTTTAGAAAAAGTAGAGGGAAACTTCGCAGTCTGGAGATACACAATGATATCTCCGTACCAAGGATCCTGTGAAGAGATAAGAAACAAATGTTCATCCGGAAAAGATTCATCATAAATCATCTCTTCCCCACAGGGCAACTCGGAAATAAATTCCGCAAAAACCAATGATTTCTTGGACTTGGCAGACATGAACTCAAGATCAAATTCCTGTAAAATCAAAATCCATCTATTATATTTTCCCCCAACCACTCGCCTACTGAGGACAAACTGAAATGGATTGGTAGCTGCCAAAACATAAGTTTTGTGAAGAATAATGTAATGCCGGAGTCGCTGCACAGCATGAACTGCTGCTAAAGCTAACTTTTCTATCGGAGTGTACCGGAGTTCAGGTCCTACCAAGCCTCGACTAAGGTAGTAAATAACATGCTCTACAAGAGCATCATCCTCCTGAACCAGAACCATACCAATAGTAGATTCTGTTGCTGCTAGATACAAAAGGAAATCCCTGCTATAATCAGGTGGACTCAATAAAGGAGCAGAGGTCAATGCTTTTTTCAAAGCATCGAACGAGCGTTGAGCGTAGTCGTCCCAAAGAAAAGGAACTCCCTTCTTCAACAATCTCATGAATCCCTTTGTAACTTCAGCATAATTTACGATAAATCTCCGAAGAAAATTAGACTTTCCTTGTAGACTTTGAAGCTGACGAATTGAGGACGGGGGAGGCAACCGAAGTATTTCCTCAACCTTGAAGGGATCTACCCTTATCCCTTCCCTAGACACAATGAATCCCAATAGCCGACTGGATGTAACCGCGAAAATGCACTTGTTCGGATTCAATCTGATCTTATAGAACCAACATCGTTCAAATATTTGCCGGAGGTGACCAGGATGATCCATCCTCTTTCGAGAATGAGCAGCTAAATCATCTAAGTACGCCTCGATAATCTTTTTGATGTCGTGAAAGGCATATGACATGGCCCGCTGAAAGGTAGCCCCAGCATTTTTAAGACCAAAAGGCATCTTCTTGTATGCAAACGTACCCCAGGGACAAATAAAGGCAGTCTTATGTTGATCTTCAGGACGGATAGTAATTTGATTATATCCGGAGAAACCGTCCATGAAGGAAAAAATCTCATTACCGGCACACTCGTCAATGATCTGATCGATAAATGGTGTGGGGTAATTATCTTTAGGACATGCTTTATTTAGGTCTCTGAAATCAATGCACACTCGAATCGTTCCTTGCTTTTTATCTACGGGAACGGGATTTGAAACCCATTCAGTCAAAGGAACAGGGAAAATGAATCTCGCCTTAAGCAGCTTCTCAACTTCAGCTTTGATAGCTGCTGCCTTCCTAGGATTGACCGGACGAAGTTTTTGCCTGACCGGCTTAGCATTTTCATACGTCTTGATCTCATGCTGGACAATAGATGGGTCTATGCCAGGCATTTCCTCATAAGACCAAGCAAAAACATCCCTATACTCTTTGAAGAGCTCGGTATAGATTTGAACTTCTTCACGGGAACATTCAGCTCCAATGAAAACGTTCTCGATAATGTTGGGATTCCTGGAGATGTTCACCGGGATAGTCGGAGAGATCACAGCCATGTTCCCTTCAGCATAAACCTGTGCTGGTGCTAAGGGGCTCAAGACTGGGTGAACAGGTCCAGGAGACCGAGGACTTGGAAAACTAGCTTCGACTTCGCTCAAGTCAGGTAGGAAGTAAGACCGATGATGCAAGTCATCCCACGGTCTCTCTATACCTGTCATTGCTTCCAGGATGGCCTCTTCGGATGGAAGAGTGGTATCTAGACAATCCTGGGCAGAAGAAGAAGTAAGCGTCCAAGCCGGAGCCACATCACCATCCAACTCTTCCGGTGAAAGAGGAGCTGGATCAGATTCTGCAGTGTCAACAATAGACTGATATGCAATCTCAGCTGCAGAAATCGGGAATGCCATTCCACCCACTTGACCTTCCACTAATGTGGCAGTAGGGGAAGGTAAGGTCCAAGGGTCCGAAAAATAATGAGTTCTGAAGAACTCTCTTCGAAGAGGAGCCTTGGAGGATGAAATTGCATTAATATGAACCGTAGGAGGAGGAATATCGAAAGTACCCATCAAGGAAGAATAAATTCCAACTCCTAAATTCTCAACAGGCGCCTTAGAATTATCCAACTTAGGAATAGATGAGTCAGTAGACGCATTCGGGTCTACAGGAGGACAGTCCAGTTGATCCACTGTAACAATCCTCCCTTCGTGGGGGAAACATATAATGCGAAATAATGAGGATGCAATGGAATCCATTTCATAAATCCAGTTTCTCCCCAACATAAGGTTTGTTATAGCATCATTTCTCACCTTCATATGATTCATGATTGATTTTATGGCTTTGGGCACCCATTCCTACAGACTTGGACAAATTCACTAAAAAACAGTGTAAAAATCCCCATACGCGGTTATGCCCAGACTTTTCCGCGTGTATACGCAAGTCCAACTACACTTTTCCGTGTATGCCATTAAAATCATTAAAAAATATGTAAAAATTCCCTATTTTCGGGCTGGGTTGATGGTTACTCTGGTAGTTCAACCACCCCAGCACGTGGCCAACTATTTCCAACTATTGAAACTACTTGGAGGGAGTATAAAATCCCCTCATGTGTATGGCCTAAGGGAGAGAGAGAATTATTGATATTATACTCTGTTGGTATTCCCTATCCAAGTCTAATTCCCCGTGCCTCCTGCACTTTCCCAGTTCATTACAGGAAACCCTTGTTTCCTTGAGATGCTCATCTCCCTATATGTCATCTTGTATGCACTAGTTTGGAAGGAATCTTAGTGAGGCAAGGGCGGGACGGATCCGGACGACGGTCTACTCGAAGATCGTGGAAGGATTCAGGTGATCTCTCCACTCGTTATTTCTGTACATGCTATTTATAATACAGAAGTACCATCTTGTTCCCGAAATATATGTGTTAGTGTCTGCTTACATATATGAGAAAATTGTTATTTAAGCATTCATTATGGTTTATCTGATGTTTTATATGTATTTCACTAACATTTAGAGTAGATATATGCTGTACAACCAGTTCTTCGTGCTTGTTTCTTCTTGTCTTTCAGGTTAAGAAGGAAGGACGGTTGCTGGGGGTTTGGACCCCGCGGGATCTGCTTCAACCGTAGGACCTACGGGTAACTTCCTCATTCTACTCTATTTAGTTTTTCATGAACATGTATGGTTGTGTGAGTCCTTCTTAAGTAGCATGCCCCTGCTCTGTGGAGGTTTAAGCCCAACAAACCTCTAGGGTGATTTTCCCCGAAACAGAACTGGCGACTCCACTGGGGATCACATTCTTGTGACTCCCCTGTTGGGTGGTTTCAACTGTTTGATAGGTTGCCGACAGTTTTAACTTTCATTTGCAGTCTAGTTTACTTTTTCTCAGTCAGTCTGAAGTCCTGGTTTCTTATCCAGGCTTGATCCTTTTTGTTTTTTCACTATTTACCTTTATATACGCGCTTTTTTATGCACACAGTCGCGTATACACGCAAGTTTGTCTAAAGGAAGTCGCGTATACGCGTGTTTCCTTTAGCACAGTCGCGTATGCACGCTTGTTGCTAAACTGTGAAGTAGCGTATACCTAGGAAGATTTTGAATTTTTGGATTTATTGACTTTCTAGTCCTTTCTGGCTGTGGAGACCTGTTCCTACAGTGTCTTTGTACTCTCTGGATTGTGAAGAAGGTGGTCTTTTGTCTTTTCTCTCTTTCGTTTGATTGAAAACTAGTCTTTTTGGCAAAGTGTTGTTTCTGGTGCTGGCACTTCTGGTTTGAGTACCAAGATATCTTTCTGGGCATTCTTGGCTATTCTGCTTCATCAGGACAGAGAGCTCCTGCTCATTTACTCTTTCCTGTCTTCATGTTTTTCTTAGCACTACGATTTTTACCCGTTTCTTGATTGGTTTTCTTGAGTTCAGTTGGCTAGGTCTTGTTGCAGTTTTCGAAGAGTCTTTCTTGGTTCTTTGGAGTTTTTTGCTTGCGGAAAGGTTGTACTATTCTTCTAGGCTGAGTGGCTGAGTTTTCTTGTCTTCTTTTGCTCTTATTGATCTTGCTACTAGTTAGCCTTATAAGGTTTGGAGCATTGTTGAATTTTTTGCTTGAAATTCAGTGGTGTTTGGCTTGGAATTTGATAGTTTTGCTTGGTCTTTTCGAGCTCTTTCTTTATAAAACTCAAAAGCTCAAAAAACATTTTCTTTGCTTTTTGTTTTTGCATTTCAAAGGCTCAAAAAACATTTTGTCTTGTTATTTTCTTTTGTTGTTGCATTTTCGTTTTCGTTTTGCTATATCTTTTGAGGCTTTTGTGAGGTTTCTTGCTTTTGGTTTTTGGCTTGATTTTGGGGAGGAGTTGTCATTGATTTCTTCCTATTGTTTTTAAGCGTTTTTGGTGTCTTCATATTAAGATTTCTTGATTTCAGGAACTAGCTTTCTGGACAACCAAGGAGAGTTAAAACTGAAGGAATTTTGGGAAATTTCACTCTGCTTTAGGAGATTTTGCATCTTAGGATTTGCATGCTTGTAGTGATTTGCATTAGATGCATTTAATCATTTAGTCACTTTCATAGTTTTTTGTGAGTGTGAGTTTTCTATCTGAAAAGAAAAAATACAATTTTTAATCTCGTAGAACTCGTGTAGAAGTTGTTTTTCATCGAAAGACAATAACTGCATTTGCATGTAGTTTGGTTTTTATTAATTTATTTCTGCGTCAAAACATCATAAGTTTCATTTCCGCATCCTTGTGACTTAACATAACAGCCCATTGAAATAAGCGATATAATTTAAAATCAACTAGCAATTTTTCTAAGTGTCATACACCAACTAGATAGGTTGTAGGGCCTTGGATTAGGTGAGTGGAGAGTTAACTCTCCAAGGCCGCTCAAACAAAACATAGAAGTTGATTAATTGAGCGAAATCCAACTCCATTAGGTGGACCGGGAAAGCTCTCCTCCAGAGAGTCAAGCGCGAGGAAGTGGCGAAGAAGGATACCCCCTCTCGTTAGATGAATACGCTCGAAGACCGGTCGCACGACCGACCGGATTGGTGCCCATAGTTGCCCTCCTAGGTTCCACACGAGCGGCGCACGGGGGGGAATACCGTGGTACACAGGCGGACATCGCATCACCCTGAGCGAGTATGCAGGGGGTGCCCTTGCGGCTTGGGTGCTTGAGCTGGCAAAAGTACGTGGGTGGGAAATTACGGCGTGGCTGTTTACGATACCTTCGCTAGTTGTTATGGGCCCTAATCATCCAAGACTGCTTTTGGGAGGTTCTATATTTTGCTTTCCTGTATTTTGGTGTCCGGTCCTCATGACCCGGAGCGGAAATACTTGCAAGCTATTATCACTTGCAAGCTATTTGTGATTGTTGTCAGAGATTTTTCTTTTAGTGAGTGCTCTTTGCTCCTAGCTTGCCTAGATTTTCACTTTTTTGAGTCTAATTTAAAATCTATAAAAGTGGTTGATCAAGCGCCTCGTCGATCGAGGAGAATCTGGGGGTTATCTCCCGAGAGTCCAGAGCCTTCTTCGAGAAAGCGTAGGAGTGATTTAGCAGGTGGTTACCACCCTGTGGCGTCTGACGCAGTGGAGAGAGACCCTCCAGAAAGGTCTGAAGGTTTCATAGCTGATTCTGGTGTCGGTCCCGAAAGGAGCGTTCCGCTCACCTCGCGAGTTTTTTTTCCTCAGGAAGAAGATTTTCGAATCGAAGACGTACCTGAGCCTCCTGTGACAGGTCCATCTCCTCTTCCTCAAATTGTCAGTTCGTTTGACTAGGCTACATCGGACTGAAAATTGAGAAGACGGAAGATCTTCGTCGTCATTCTTGCTTTCGATGTCCACCGGCCCGGGGCGCGGCCTGTGGCTGGTGGGGCATTCGGACTCTGCTTGTTGAAGCGAGGGACTATTGCTTCATCTTCGATTGCTTCTAGTCTTTCTTTGTGTTTGGCTGCGGTTTCATAAGCACATGCTTCTCATTCTGGTCCCTTCTGTTCAGGGATGCCCTCTAGTGGGAATCCCTCTTTTTCCTTTTCCACTGCTGCAGCTGGATCTACACCCATGTCTTCCATGGCTAGTGGATCAGCTTCTTTCCAAGGGTTCCCCTTTGGAACTAGACACATTCCTAGTTCAAATCCTTCTTTAGGGTCCTTTTCGTTTACTTCTCAGACCCAGAGTTTCAACCCTTGGTCTGGGGGGAAAAGTTCGACTACTTTTACAGGTTGGAACCCTGTATTTACTACATCGGGGGCAGGGAATCAGTTTTACGCAGGTCATCAAGGGAATAATTCTTTCCCTTCGTCGAGTGCTTATCAGACCTTTTTCTCCTCTGTCTAATGCCTGGAACCCCTACCAGGGGCTTTCCTCTTCATTTAATACTTCAGCGGGGGGAACTGGTCTGGGCTTTGGTAACTCGGCGTGGGGAGGAGGTTATTCTCCTTTTTCTACGAGTCCTTTTTGGCAACCTGGTGCCTCATCAAATCCAGGCTATTCTTTTCAGAATGTTGGGAACCCATCCCATCAAGGATGGAATCCTCAGGCTCCGCCTCGCTTACCTTTTCTGGCAACTTTAAACTTGCCAGATCTGTCGAAGTTGACTAATGATCCGATTCGTTATAGTCCGGGGTGGCCTCCGGTCCCGACCAAACTTCCTTCAGATATTCCAAAGTTTGAAGGTAAGAATGGAGAGGATCCGGCTGACCACATCACCACTTTCCACTTATGGTGTTCTTCGAACTCCCTGATCGATAATTCGATTAGGTTGAGATTGTTTCAACGCACCCTAACTGGAAACGCTACCAAATGGTATATCGAGTTAACTGGGGGCAGTTTTGCTACATTTGGAGAACTGGCTGTCACATTTCTAAACCATTTTCAGTTGCCTGTCCGATATGAGGCTGGGACAGAACTCCTGGCTAATTTTAAGCAGGACGAAGCAACCCACATTTCTGATCACATTCAGGAATGGAGGAGGAGGAAGAGGCTTATTAAAGCTCATATTCCAGGATAATTCCTTCTCGAATGGTTTCTGAAATCTCTGCAGTCAGACATTTCAAAATATGTATCCCTATCTGGGGTATTTTCTGAGGAGCAGGCCATTTTTAGGGCCCAGCAGCTGGAACTGATCTATTCTCAGTCTGGGGTCCTTTATAAATATTTGCCCAATGCTCCTCGCTCCAAATTAGATTTATCGAAAAATAATCCCGGTCCTCATGGTGATGGGCTTGTTGGATCAATCAATAGTGCTGCAGCCAACTTGCTTACTCAACTGCAGCAGTTGTCTTTGAAATCTGCTCCTTCTAGTCAGGTTGTGCCTGCTGAGTCATCGCCTTCCCAGTCTTTGTCCATAAATGCTGTCCAAGCTTCTGATCCCAAAGGAAATCAACAATCCGATGGGAAGAAGAAGGGATGAAATAACAAGAGGAAGGGCAAGAACGGGAAGGGTAATGCAAATAAAACCAACGAGCGTGTTGGTGAGGGTCCAAAGGAGAAAAAGAAAGTGAAGTTTCCATGCAAGTTGTGTACTGGAGACCATCTCACACACCTTTGCCCTAAAATTCAGGATGCGCAGTGCTTGTTAGCCCAGCAGGGTTCTTCTAGTTCCCAGGCTGTGTTAACAAACCCTTTTCCCCAAGGGAAACAATTAGTTGTTGGCGCGAACCAAAATCTTGGGGCTTCCTCTGGGGGCACCCAGGAAGGGGAAATTCCATCGAACATTTTCATGATGAGCGCTCACGCGGATATCGCTACGAGATCCCGTGATTATGGCAGAGAAGAGTCTTCAAAAGCTAAGGATGTTCCTGATGCTACTGAGCCGCTTCACATTACGAAGCCTACTGTTGAGTCTATGCCTCGGATGCCCAAAGCATCTTCTAAGCGATCAACGATTAATCCAAATGCTAGGGCTTCCCAGAACTACTCGATTGTGGAAGATCTGGCGCAGAGCCCTTGTGCTATGTCAGCTTTAGAGGTACTCCAGTCTTGTCCGGCTCAGCGCAGTGCTTTGCTCACTGCCATTGGGGCTATTGATCCAAAAAATTCTCTTCTGATTACTTTTGATATGACTAATTTTAAGAAGAGACTTCCTCATCACATGGCTTTTCATATTAAATCGTCATATCGGAAGTGCAATATCTTTCGAACGGTTGTTGATGAGGGTGCTTCCACATGCGTGATGTCTCTCGCATGTTGGAAGACACTTGGATCTCCCAAAGCTGTTCCATCTAGCACTGTTCTTACTGCGTTCGATGGTCATTCTCACAGACCCCATGGTATTGTCCCAGCTTTGCCCATCTGTGTTGGGGGCAAAACTGTCAATATAGAAGTTGAGGTAGTGGATGCAAGCTTGGACTACAACCTTCTGTTGGGGAGAAATTGGATTTATGAGATGGATGCCATTGCATCCTCATTATTTCGAATTATATGTTTCCCCCACGAAGGGAGGATTGTTACAGTGGATCAACTGGAATGTCCTCCTGTAGACCTGAATGCGTCTACTGACTCATCTATTCCTAAGTTGGATAATACTAAGGCGTATGTTGAGAATTTAGGAGTTGGAATGTATTCTTCCTTGATGGGTACTTTCGATATTCCTCCTCCTACGGTTCATATTAATGCTATTTCATCCTCCAAGGCTCCTCTTCGAAGAGAGTTCTTCAGAACTCATTATTTTTCGGACCCTTGGACCTTACCTTCCCCTATTGCCACATTAGCGGAAGGTCAAGTGGGTGGAATGGCATTTCCAATTTCTGCATCTGAGATTGCGTATCAGTCTATTGTTGACTCTGCAGAAACCATCCCAGCTCCTCTTTCACCAGAAGAGTTGGATGGTGATGTGGCTCCAGCTTGGACACTTAGTTCTTCTTCTGCCCAGGATTGTCTTGATACCACTCTTCCATCTGAAGAGGCCATCCTGGAAGCCATGACTGGTATAGATAGACCGTGGGATGATTTGCATCATCGGTCTTACTTCTTACCTGACTTGAGCGAAGTTGAAACTAGTTTTCCAAGTCCTCAGTCTCCTGGTCCTGTTCACCCAGTCTTGAACCCTTTGGCACCAACACAGGTTTATGCTGAAGGGAAAATGGCTGTGATCTCTCCTACTATCCCGGTGAACATTTCCAGGGATCCAAATATTATCGAGAATGTCTTCATTGGAGCTGAATGTTCCCGTGAAGAGGTTCAAATTTACACCGAGCTCTTTAAAGAGTATAGGGATGTATTCACTTGGTCTTATGAGGAAATTCCTGGAATAGACCCATCTATTGTCCAGCATGAGATCAAGACGTATGAAAACGCTAAGCCGGTGAGGCAAAAACTTCGTCCGGTCAATCCTAGGAAGGCAGCAGCTATCAAAGCTGATGTTGAGAAGCTGCTTAAGGCGGGATTCATTTTCCCAGTTCCTTTGACTGAATGGGTTTCAAATCTCATTCCCGTAGATAAAAAGTAAGGAACGATTCAAGTTTGCATCGATTTCAGAGACCTAAATAAAGCATGTCCTAAAGATAATTACCCCACACCATTTATCGATCAGATCATTGACGAGTGTGCCGGTAATGAGATTTTCTCTTTCATGGACGGTTTCTCCGGATATAATCAGATTACTATCCGTCCTGAAGATCAGCATAAGACTGCCTTTATTTGTCCCTGGGGTACATTTGCATACAAGAAGATGCCTTTTGGTCTTAAAAATGTTGGGGCTACCTTTCAGCGGGCCATGTCTTATGCCTTTCACGACATCAAAAAGATTATCGAGGCATACTTAGATGATTTAGCTGCTCATTCTCGAAAGAGGATGGATCATCCTGGTCACCTCCAGCAAATATTTGAAAGATGTCGTTTTTATAAAATTCGATTGAATCCGAACAAGTGCATTTTCGCGGTTACATCTGGTCGGCTATTGGGATTCATTGTGTCTAGGGAAGGGATAAGGGTAGATCCCTTCAAGGTTGAGGCAATACTTCGGTTGCCTCCCCCGTCCTCAATTAGTCAGCTTCAAAGTCTTCAAGGGAAGTCTAATTTTCTTTGGAGATTTATCGTAAATTATGCTGAAGTTACAAAGGGATTTATGAGATTGTTGAAGAAAGGAGTTCCTTTTCTTTGGGACGACTACGTGCAACGCTCGTTCGATGCTTTGAAAAAAGCATTGACCTCTGCTCCTTTGTTGAGTCCACCTGATTATAGCAGGGATTTCCTTTTGTATCTGGCAACAGCAGAATCTACCATCGGTATGGTTCTGGTTCAGGAAGATGATGCTCTTGCAGAGCATGTTATTTACTACCTTAGTCGAGGCTTGGTAGGACCTGAACTCCGATACACTCCGATCGAAAAGTTAGCCTTAGCAGCAGTCCATGCTGTGCAGCGACTCCGGCATTACATTATTCTTCGTAAAAATTATGTTTTGGCAGCAGCCAATCCATTTCAGTTTGTCCTCAGTAGGCGAGTGATTGGGGGAAAATACAATCGATGGATTGTGATTTTACAAGAATTTGATCTTGAGTTTATGTCTGCCAAATCCAAGAAATCATTAGTTTTCGCGGAATTGATCTCCGAGTTGCCCTGTGGGGAAGAGATGATCTATGATGAGTCCTTTCCGGATGAACACTTGTTTCTTATCTCTTCACAGGATCCTTGGTACGGGGATATCATTGTGTATCTCCAGACTGTGAAGTTTCCCTCTACTTTTTCGAAAGATGAGCGTCGTCAGCTGCGTCACTTGGCCAAGAATTATTTGATTATTGGTGATGCTTTATACCGTTGAGGGGTTGATTCAATCCTAAGACGCTACTTAACTCTCGAAGAAGCTGAGGCTGTGCTCAATGATTCTCACAGTGGATCTTGTGGGGGTCATTTATCTGGGCTTGCTACAGCCCAAAATATTTTGCGTGCTGGATACTTTTGGCCCTCAATTTTCAAAGACTGTATTGAATCGGTCAAAAAGTGTCATCCGTGTCAGGTTTATACTCGAAAAATGCGCGCTCATCCAGCTCCGCTTTTTCCAGTCGTTACTGTCGGTCCCTTTAAAAAGTGGGGTATTGATTATACTACTTGTAACCCGCCTTCGGCTAAAGGTCACAAGTACATTTTTTCATATATATTTGAAAAAATTCAAAAAAATTATATAAGTCAAAAAATTTTGCAAGCTTACCGACTGTGCCCCATGCTGTGCCTGGTGGAAGAACTAGATCTGGATCTCCATGAAAGTCCATCCCGGCATAGGGATAGTCATCCACCACGATGATTTGTTCTCCCCACCAAAGGAAGAACTCATCGTCCCATGTGGTCCGGGGTACTTCACTACCCCCCAATCTCTTCATCATGTCCGCCCAACGGGCAATTCTTGGGTCCCGCGGGCTACTAATGGTAGAGATAACTCTGGGTCTCAATGCTGGTATCTTCTCAAAGAAGAATGTTGTCAAAATTGTACAGTATCCAAAGTGTTTGGTCTTTGCTTGGCGGATTGAGATTTTCGCAAAAATTTGTTATGCTTATTTTTTCGATCTATCTTAAGCTGCATAACTCGGATGCTTGGAAGTGCCCAATTTGGTATGTTTTCAGGTACATTTTGACGATTTTGAGATTTTTCCCGGTTTTTGATCTATGATTACCGACTCGTCGCGGTAGGTATATGATCTTCACTGGCATATAGGTTAGGGAAATCACTTTCCGTTGCATCTTGCATACTAGTCTCCATACTGATCACTTGCCATAGGGTCGATCCCATCAGGTCATGAGTATTACACCCATTTCACTCACCGATTATTTAATCATGACTTGATGGTAGAGCCTTCCTTTACATGGGCTTCCTAGTTAGTTCCTCGCTATCACTTGTTGCCCATGCTGCGTTTTATGTAGGCTTGGGAGTCCTCTTTAGTCCTGCCATGTCTTATGTGTTGAAGCTTCATTCTTCTTCTTCATCACTATCATTTTTTCTGGCTTTTACCCTAGAGGCTCCCTGGTGTCATTAAGTTGTATTACTGCATTGCATATTGGCTACTTGTTTATCCTGGCCTTTAGCCGGCTTCATTTGGACTCGATGTTTAAGCCAACTTTTGACCTTGACTTTATGTACAAGTTAACCATTGCATGCACTTAGCTATCACGACTTGACACCTTTGTACCCATGGATGGAACATTCCTCTGAGTATCACTGACCAGTTTTCGCCACCTTGCATTGAGCATAGGATTGTTCCAATCCCAGGAACTAGTGCATCTGCTTTCTTGATAATCGTTCTATCCATTGTACCATAGCATTCTTTTATTCTTTTTCAGGCTTATTATATGAAAAAGACAAAAAAATCAAATATAACAAAAAGAGCGAGAACGGGATGTATCTTCGTTATTTTGATGGCAGTACAGAGTCAGTTTGTCGCCCTTGAACAAAGCACATATACTTATATATATTTCCTTCATTTGGGATGGTTCTAGTTCTGACCTAGGTTCAGCCTTTACCATGTTTCACTTGTCAGTTCTCCCCCGGTTGGTTATCTCTTCCAATCATATGGAGAGTTTGTTGTGCCTCCTGCATAACAGACTTATACAGTGTCACTTTTTACTGCCATGGTCATCATGAGTCGTGTTTTTGTTCAAGGGAAGTCTAGCCTAAGTCGGCCATTCTGCGGTGTCTCTTGACTCATTATTCAGTCGGCCTTCCCGGTCTTGTCAGTATCATGTTCTATCACATCAGATGTTTTGGTCTTCTGCTCGTACTGGTTTGAGAAGGTCCCCATTGGCTTCTTGCCGGCAGGTTTGTCTCTTATCGATCATCACATATTGCCTCAGAGTTAAACCCAGAGCCGCACCCCCGGGCCTATTTCCATCATTGATAGGTGATCTTGTGTCGTGATTTGATCATCATTATGGTCTGACTGAGTGGTTTCCCGTGTTCGACGTCAACACAATCAGGGAGACAAACCCATGTGGGATTCAGTGACTTTGATGTCCATTTGATCTCATCTGGATTTCGCCTCCTGTCGCCTTTCATTATTGTTTATTCTAAGAGGGTTTCTTCCAAGCTAGCTTCATCTTGTGCATGCTCCAAACGTACTTCCTGGCTTTGGTTCCGTCACTCTACTTCGTCCTGTTCTTCCAAGTCTTGGCTCGCCGTTGGGTTACATTAGCACTAGAATAATGTGGGATGCCTTAATGCCTTCCTTCCAGCAGATCGTTTCCCATCGACTTCGACTCATTGCTCTGGGAATAAGGTCTAGAGTCTTTTTGTCAGTACCTTAGGGTTTGCAGTCATCAGTGGCAGACTCTTCGCTATCGACAGTGGGGATTCATCATTGCCTCCTGATTGGTATATTCTTTCAAGTGTTCGACTTCAACTCATTCATTCGCACTTGTTAGATTGTACTGGGGCACCTTGACGCTCATTTTCATTATTGGTGGGTTGTCTCGCGTTGGTTAACGGTATACATCATTGACCGGTAATCCAACAATTTCTCACATGGTCGACTTCAGCTCATTTATTCCCATTGTGTAGAATTTTTCCATAGTGATCGGTGAAGACCTCGGGTTGCATCAGCATTTTTCAGTTCACTTTTGACAGTCCATTCAGTTTCTGCCAGTGATGCCGTCCACTCTTATATGTTGCAGTTCAGTACAGCAGCATCCTATATGTTGGCTCCCGAGTTGTGTGATAGTACCGTTTGTTCCACCTCTTATGATTTGGTACTTGGAGATTTAAAGCTACTTATCCGATCGCACATCCAAGCAGCATCTTTGATCGCCTTTTATAGATACTTGATTGATCTTAATTTAACTTTTAGGCCATGCTCGATGATTCATTGTGTACTTTCGGGCCAGCTTCACTTTAGATACATGTTGGATCTATTCATACTTTATAGATGTATTTTTGATCCAGCATGGGTATGCCTGCCTTAGCATGAGTTGAATCTCTATTTTCTTTCATTGGTTTTTGGCAGGCTGAAATCTGGTGAAGTCCTCTCTTGTCCTTGCGAAGTTCTTTCTATGTGCATAATACATTTCGGCCATCATGTACCCCTTATGACCTCATATATTAGGGGGCATCTGTTATAGCATCATTTCTCACCTTCATATGATTCATGATTGCTTTTATGGCTTTGGGCACCCATTCCTACAGACTTGGACAAATTCACTAAAAAACAGTGTAAAAATCCCCATACGCGGTTATGCCCAGACTTTTCCGCATGTATACGCGAGTCCAACTGCACTTTTCCGCGTATGCCATTAAAATAATTAAAAAATATGTAAAAATTCCCTATTTTCGGGCTGGTTTGATGGTTACTCTGGTATTTCAACCACCCCAGCACGTGGCCAACTGTTTCCAACTGTTGAAACTACTTGGAGGGAGTATAAAATCCCCTCATGTGTATGGCCTAAGGGAGAGAGAGAATTATTGATATTATACTCTGTTGGTATTCCCTATCCAAGTCTGATTCCCTGTGCCTCCTGCACTTTCCCAGTTCATTACAGGAAACCCTTGTTTCCTTGAGATGCTAATCTCCCTATATGTCATCTCGTATGCACCAGTTTGGAAGGAATCTTAGTGAGGCAAGGGCGGGACGGATCGAGACGAAGGCCTGCTCAAAGATCGTGGAAGGATTCAGGTGATCTCTCCACTCGTTATTTCTGTACATGCTATTTATAATATAGAAGTACCATCTTGTTCCCGAAATATACGTGTTAATGTCTGCTTACATATATGAGAAAATTGTTATTTAAGCATTCATTATGGTTTATCTGATGTTTTATATGGATTTCACTAACATTTAGAGTAGATATATGCTGTACAACCAATTCTTCGTGCTTTTTTCTTCTTGTCTTTCAGGTTAAGAAGGAACGACGGTTGCTGGGGGTTTGGACCCCGCGGGATCTGCTTCAACCGTAGGACCTACGGGTAACTTCCTCGATCTACTCTATTTAGTTTTTCATGAACATGTATGGTTGTGTGAGTCCTTCTTAAGTAGCATGCCCCTACTCTGTGGAGGTTGTAACCCAACGAACCTCTAGGGTGATTTTCCCCGAAACAAGGTTGTAGTCCAAGCTTGCATCCACTACCTCAACCTCTATATTGACAGTTTTTCCCCCAACACAGATGGGAAAAGCTGGGACAATACCATGGGGTCTGTGAGAATGACCATCGAACGAAGTCAGAACAGTGCTAGATGGAACAGCTTTGGGAGATCCAAGTGTCTTCCAACATGCGAGAGACATCATGCATGTGGAAGCACCCTCATCAACAACCGTCCGAAAGATGTTACACTTTCGGTACGATGATTTAATATGAAAAGCCATGTGATGAGGAAGTCTCTTCTTAAAATTAGTCATATCAAAAGTAATCAGAAGAGAATTTTTTGGATCAATAGCCCCAATGGCAGTGAGCAAAGCACTGCGCTGAGCCGGACAAGACTAGAGTACCTCTAAAGCCGACATAGCACAAGGACTCTGCGCCAGATCTTCTACAATCGAGTAGTTCTGGGCAGCCCTCAGATTTGGATTAATCGTTGATGGCTTAGAAGATGCTTTAGGCATCCGAGGCATAGACTCAACAGTAGGCTTCGTAATGTGAAGCGGCTCAGTAGCATCAGGAGTATCCTTAGCTTTCGAAGACTCTTCTCCGCCATAATCACGAGATCGCGTAGCGATATCCGCGTGAGTACTCATCATGAAAATGTTCGATGGAATTTCCCCTTCTTGGGTGCCCCCAGAGGAAGCCCCAGGATTTTGGTTCGCGCCAACAACTAATTGTTGCCCTTGGGGAAAAGGGTTTGTTAACACAGCCTGGGAACTAGAAGAACCCTGCTGGGCTAACAAGCGCTGCGCATCCTGAATTTTAGGGCAAAGGTGTGTAAGATGGTCTCCAGCACATAGCTTGCATGGAAACTTCACTTTCCTTTTCTCCTTTGGACCCTCACCAACATGCTCGTTGGTTTCATTTGCATTACCCTTCTCGTTCTTGCCCTTCTTCTTGTTATTTCGTCCCTTCTTCTTCCCATCGGATTGTTGATTTCCTTTGGGATCAGAAGCTTGGACAACATTTATGGACAAAGACTGGGAAGGTGATGACTCAGTAGGCACAGCCTGACCAGAAGAAGCAGATTGCAAAGACAACTGCTGCAATTGAGTAAGCAAGCTGGCTGCACCACTATTGATCGATCCAATCAGTCCGTCGCCATGAGGACCGGGCTTAGTTTTAGACAGATCTAATTTGGAGCGAGGAGCATTAGGCAAATACTTGTGAATGACCCCAGACTGAGAATATATCAACTCTAGCTGCTGGGCCCTAAAAATGGCATGCTCCTCAGAAAATACCCCGGAGAGGGATACATCTTTCAAAATATATGACTGTAGGTATTTGAGAAACCATTCCAAAAGGAATTCACCTGGAATATGAGCTTTAATCAGCCTCTTCCTTCTCCTCCATTCCTGAATGTGATCAGAAATGTGGGTTGCATCGTCCTGTTTAAAATTAGCTAGGAGTTCAGTCCCAGCATCATATCGGACAGGCAACTGGAAATGGTTCAGAAATGTAATAGCCAGTTCTCCAAATGTAGCAAAACTGCCCCCAGTTAGCTCAATATACCATTTGGCAGCGTTTCCAGTTAGGGTGCGTTGAAATAATCTCAACCTAATCGAATCATCGATCAGGGAGTTCGAAGAACACCATAAATGGAAAGTAGTAATGTGGTTAGCCGGATCTTCTCCATTCTTACCTTCAAACTTTGGAATGTCTGAAGGAAGTTTGGTGGGAACCGGAGGCCACCCCGGACCATAACGAATCGGATCATTAGTCAACTTAGACATATCTGGCAAGTTTAACGTTGCCAGAAAAGGTAAGCGAGGTGGAGCTTGAGGATTCCATCCTTGATGGGATGGATTCCCAACATTCTGAAAAGAATAGCCTGGATTTGATGAGGCACCAGGTTTCCAGAAAGGACTCGTAGAAAAAGGAGAAGAACCTCCTCCCAACGCAGAGTTACCAAAGCCCAGACCAGTTCCCCCCGCTGAAGTATGAAATGAAGAGGAGAGCCCCTGATAGGGGTTCCAAGCATTAGAAAGAGGAGAAAAGGTCTGATAAGCACTCGACGAAGGGAAAGAAGTATTCCCTTGATGACTTACGTAAAATGTATTCCCTGCCCCCGCTGTAGTGAATACAGGGTTCCATCCTGTAAAAGTGGTCGAATTCTGACCTCCAGACCAAGGATTAAAACTCTGGGTCTGAGACGTAAACGGAAAGGACCCTAAAGAAGGATTGGAACTAGGAATGTGCCCAGTTCCAAAGGGGAAACCCTGAAAAGAAGCTGATCCACTAGCCATGGAAGACATGGGTGTAGATCCAGCTGCAGCAGTAGAAAAGGAAAAAGAGGGAATCCCACTAGTGGGCATTCCGAAGCAGAAGGGACCAGAATGAGAAGCTTGTGCTTGGGTGAAACCAGAGCCAAACACAGCAGCACTAGAAGCAATCGAAGATAAAGCAATAGTGCCTCATCCTTCAACAGAAGCAGGAGTCTGAATGCCTGCAACACTCACAGCAGAAGCCGCGTTCCCAGTCGTGGCCATCGAAAGGTATGAATGATATGGAAGATCTTCCGGTCTCTTTGACTCAAGTCCGATGTATTGAACAACGAACGGATAATCAGGAGGAAGAGGAGATGGACCTGACACAGGAGGTTCAAGTACTTCTTCAATTTGAAAATCTTCTTCCTGAGGAAATAAAACTCGCGAGGTGAGCGGAACGCTCCTCTCGGAACCGACACCAGAATCAGCTATGAAACCTTCAGACCTTTGTGGAGGATCTCTCTCCACTGCGTCAGACGCCACAGGGTGGTAACCACCTGCTAAATCACTCCTACGCCTTCTCAAAGAAGGCTCTGGACTCTCGGGAGATAACCCCCAGATTTTCCTCGACCGACGAGGCGCTTGATCAGCCACTTTTATAGATTTTTTAAATTAGACTCAAAAAAGTGAAAAGCTAGGAAAGCTAGGAGCAAAGAGCACTCACTAAAATAAAAATCCCTGAGATACAGTCAAGCAAACAACCTCCAAGTATTTCCGCTCCGGGTGATGAGGACCGGACACCAAAATACAGGAAAGCGAAGTATAGGACCTCCCGAAAGCAGTCTGGGATGATTAGGGCCCAGAAAAACTAGCGAAGGTATCAGAAACAGTTACGCCGACCTCCTAATGACAGCCTTTGCCGGCTCAAGCACCCAAGCTTCGCAAGGGCACCCCCCAGAAGTACTGCTGAAAGTGATGCGATGTCTGCCTCAGGTACCACAGGTATTCCCCCCCGCAGTCACCTGTGTGGAACCTAGGAGTGGCAACTATGGGCACCAATCCGTGTCAAAAGCCGGGCGGAACGGTCTTGAGGTCATATTCAGATAATTGGATAGGGGGTATCCCTCTTCTCAGCCTTCACTTCCCCTCGCGCTTGACTCTCTCGAGGAGAGCTTTCCCAGTCCACCTAACGGAGTTGGATTTCGCTCAATTAATCAACTTCTATGTTTTGTTTGAGCGGCCTTGGAGAGTTAACTCTCCACTCACCTAATCCAAGGCCCTACAACCTAGCTAGTTGGTGTATGACACTTAGAAAACTTGCTAGTTGATTTTAAATTATATCGCTTATTTTAATGGGTTGTTATGTTAAGTCACAAGGATGCGGAAATGAAACTTATGATGTTTTGACGCAGAAAGAAATTAATAAAAACCAAACTACATGCAAATGCAGTTATTGTCTTTCGATGAAAAGCAACTTCTACACGGGTTCTACGAGATTAAAAATTGTATTTTTTTATTTTCAGATAGCAAGCTCACACTCACAAAAACTATGAAAGTGACTAAATGTTTAAATGCACCTAATGAAAATCACTACAAGCATGCAAATCCTAAGATGAAAAATCACTTAAAGCAGAGTGAAATTTCCCAAAAGTCCTTCAGTTTTAACTCTCCTTGGTTGTCCAGAAAGCTAGTTCCCGAAATCAAGAACTCTTAATATGAAGACACCAAAGAATGCTTAAAAATAAGAGGAAGAAATGAATGACAACTCCCTTCCAAAATCAAGCCAAAATCCGAAGGCAAGAAACCTCAACAAAGCTTCAAAAGATACAAAGAAACGAAAACAAAAATGTGAAAACAAAAGCAAACAACAAAGCAAAATGTTTTTTGAGCTTTTGTGTTTTATAAAAGAGTTTGAAAAGACCAAGTAAAACTATAAAATTTCAAGCCAAACAACACTGAATTTCAAGCAAAAAACTTCCAAAATGCTCCAAATCTTATAGGGCTAACTAGTAGCAAGATCAATACGAGCAAAAGAAGACAAGAAAACTCAGCCACTCAGCTTAAAAGAATAGTGCAACCTTGCCGCAAACAAAAACTCCAAAGAACCAAGAAAGACTCTTCAAAAGTTGCAACAAGACCTAGCCAACTGAACTCAAGAAAACCAATCAAGAAACGGGCAAAAATCGTAGTGCCAAGCAAAACACAAAGACAGGAAAGAGTAAATGAGCAGGAGCTCTCTGTTCTGATGAAGCAGAACAGCCAAGAATGCCCAGAAAGCGATCTTGGTACTCAAACCAGAAGTGCCAGCACAAGAAACAACACTTTGCCCAAAAGACTAGTTTTCAATCAAACGAAAGAGAGAAAAGACCAAAGACCACTTTCTTCACAATCCAGAGGGTACAAAGACACTGCAGGAACAGGTCTCCACAGACAGAAAGGACTAAAAAGCCAAAGAATCCAAAATTTCAAAATCTGCCTAGGTATACGCTACTTCACAGTTTAGCAACAAGCATGCATACACGACTGTGCTAAAGGAAACACGCGTATACGCGAGTCCCTTTAGACAAAATTGCATGTATACGCGATTGTGTGCAGAAAAAAGCGCGTATACAAAGGTAAATATTGAAAAAACAAAAAGGATCAAGCTAGGATAAGAAACCAGGACTTCAATCTGACTGAGAAAGAGTGAACTGGACTGCAAATGAAAGTTAAAACTGTTGGAAACCTATCAAACAGCTGAAACCACCCAACAGGGGAATCACAAGAATGTGATCCCCAGTGGAGTCGCCAGTTATTTTTCAGGGAAAATCACCCTAGAGGTTTGTTGGGCTTAAACCTCCACAGAGCAGGGCATGCTACTTAAGAAGGACTCACACAACCATACATGTTCATGAAAAACTAAATAGAGTTGATCGAGGAAGTTACCCGTAGGTCCTACGGTTGAAGCAGATCCCGCGGGGTCCAAACCCCCAGCAACCCTTCTTCCTTCTTAACCTGAAAGACAAGAAGAAACAAGCACGAAGAACTGGTTGTACATCATATATCTACTCTAAATGTTAGTGAAATCCATATGAAACATTAGATAAACCATAATGAATGCTTAAATAACAATATTCTCATATATGCAAGCAGACACTAACACGTATATTTCGGGAACAAGATGGTACTTATGTATTATAAATAGCATGTACAGAAATAACGAGTGGAGAGATCACTTGAATCCTTCCACGATCTTCGAGCAGACCGTCGTCCGGATCTGTCCCACCCTTGCCTCGCTAAGATTCCTTCCGAACTGGTGCATACGAGATGACATATAAAGGAATGAGCATCTCCAAAAAACAAAGGTTTCTTGTAATGAACTGGGAAGTGCAGGAGGCACGGGAATTCAGACTTGGATAGGGAATACCAACAGAGTATAATATCAATAAATTATCTCTCTCCCTTAGGCCATGCACATGAGGGGCTTTTATACTCCCTCCAAGTAGTTTCAACAGTTGGAAACAGTTGGCCACGTGCTGGGGTGGTTGAACTACCAGAGTAACCATCAACCCAGCCCGAAAATAGGGAATTTTTATATATTTTTTAATGATTTTAATGGCATACGCAGAAAAGTGCATGTGGACTCGCGTATACACGCGGAAAAGTCTGGGCATAATCGCGTATGGGGATTTTTACACTGTTTTTTAGTGAATTTGTCCAAGTCTGTAGGAATGGGTGCCCAAAACCATAAAAGCAATCATGAATCATATGAAGGTGAGAAATGATGCTATAACAATAAGAAGGAAAAGACTGTAATGACATTTTCTATGTAAATGGAATCATTGACAAATATGGGACGTCGTTCAAAAGTGAAAATGTTGTATGGCATTTTCTGCGTTACTAGAATGGCTGCTAAACGTGAGACATCGCACAGGAGGATCAAATAATTTCTCTACTTTCGGCTAATGTAATCGGACCCTTGTAGCACTGCTAGAAATGACATAATGTGATCTCAATGCTGGTTGCAATCGTTGATTCCCAGCTTCCTTTCATAGTATTAACCCAGCACTCTCCACGTCTGCATCCACCCAAATGCGCTTCTACACTTCTGATCAGCACTCCAATCTACTGAGATAGACTTCCTCCATACGCTGGTTTCGATTTCCAATTGAAACCACTCCAACCACTTACACTCCTGCCAATCCAAAGTTGCCTCTGCAATCGTTGTTCTTTTCAAATGCACCAATGTTCCTGCATTCACACACTCATATACGGCATATATATAATTGCAGAGAGTAAATTCACTCACTCATCTCTTGTACGTGGTTGCATGGATTAATGTGATCTTTTGGCTCTGATACCAAATGATGCAGGGATTTTTCTATAACACAGATCCTTGGGCATAATAAAATGTGTGCTTCCTTAACATGGAATCCATACTTAAATTCTTCGTTAAAACCAAATTTAATTCATCTCAAAATTGTATATAAAGAAGAGAGAGCCAACACAAATAAAATATGCGTATATAATAACACAAGAAAATTCAGATTCAAGCCAATTGCTCGAATATTACATTTGTGGGACTCTCGGCTCTCGGCCTTTTCAAAAATCTCACATCGTTTCTCTCTATCTCTCTATGTATTCCTCACTCTGTCTTTCATCCTCACACAAGCTTTATATTTATACATAATTATGGATCAATTTTAATCCATGATTTCCTCCACACAAATCTCAACCAAATCCTAAAAAAAAATTATCCCTTATTTGACTCAACTAAATTCCATTTAAGGAATTCCTAATCCCTAAATTATCTATCCAACTCCATTCCACTCATATTCTCAATTAATTAAGAGAATATTTACAATAATCCTCACACTCAGATATTTCTCTCTTAATTTATTAAAAATGAGCATAATAATTTATAAAATAATTAAAAAGACATCACCCCCCTAATTACACAATATTTTAATGAAAATAAAGAAGGATGCTCCTGCATCACCATAGTTGAATTCTAAACATAAATAGTCAACTAGAGGATAGGAGGTCTCATCACAAGCTGACCTACCATGATCATAGGTCCTAATAAAGTGAAATTACCACTGCTAGTAACCAAGCCATGGTAATGGCCTTCGGTTATAAAACTGAAGGACAAGAGGTCTCATCAGGAGCGGACTTTTTCACTTTTGTTTGCTCCCATGAATGTCATTGTTATTAACTTGTTACCATGCCAGAACAATGATCTTCAGTTGACATCTAAGTAAATTGAAAGGATTTTTTTAACTATGTACTTATTTCTAATACATGAGACACTGGCATCTCAAATGGTTTAAAAAGGCATCCCTGTCGAGGTTATAGACGCCTGCTGGTGGAAGTGGCTATGGCTATGGTATAGAAGTTAATTTAATATGATAATCTACTTGGTTACCTTGTTTTCTCAAAGCCAATTTTCGATAAATCTAACTATTGCATATACAAGGTTTTCCAGAACTCATGTTTCATGGGGTAATATCTGATCGGTTCTTAGATGATGGTGGTTATGGTTTATATCTATTATTGAGTTATCAATATTTAATTTACATGTGAGAGATGAAAATTTTAGGATATTTGATAGTTGACATTTTATATCATCTAATCCATCATTCCTTTATTCTACAAGTATCATATCTTTAACCAAAGATAGTTGCTTTGCCCAACTAGTCACCATTTATTCATAGCTTAACAACACCACTATTGTTTTGACGTGGAATAAAGAGGCCTAATTCTGATTTGAATCCCAGGCAATTGGACAGACCTTGAGAAGCATCATTTCTGTGCTCATAATAACCAAAGCTTATGGGTATAGGGAATGTATCATTTCCCTTCTTATCCATTATTATCCCATGCCATTCACAATATGATTATGTCACTTTTATATGTAATGAGGTAATTGAGGTGATGAATTACTAATTAAGGATACTCATGAGATGTTGTATAGATGACGGGGAAACTAATCAGTTTGGTGGAAGGAAACACTACTACACTTTCTGATCACTTTTTTTCAGCTTGCATGACTTCCAACTTCCGCATCACTTTCAGCATCGGCTCAACCTGCATCAACTTCAACAAATGTCAATCCATAAATGTCATTCCACAATTTTACGGAGGTAAAACAACATGAGTTTTTGATTTATTAAAATTTTAGGATAATGTCATGAAAAAACATTGAGAATTATTCACCCATATTTTTAAACCACTATTTCCTCTTCTTTACCACTTCCCATTTTTCAGAAACACAAAATCTTTCAGTTTGGGGGAGTGTTACTTTCATTATCGTGAACATTCCATTAATATTCTTTATCATCCATCAATCTCTCTATTCATTCTCAAAATATCCTTTATTCCATGTTGTTATATATCAAACAAATATTTCAGCCATGATTGTAGCAACTGCCTCAAATTATTTTCTAGGGTTGCATGAGGACATGCAACACGTTCAGTTTGGGGGAGAGGAAGGGTTGCTATGCATGATGAATGATTTCTCATTTATTCCTCATTTAAGGTATACAATCCCAAAATTGATTTGTGTATATTCTTAAAACTATCAACTGGATTCTTGTGATTTTTTTTGGACAACAAAGAGGTATCATTAAACCCTAAAAAATATTTAAGCTAAACCAATTTGTAAATTCCAAAAAAATTATGCATTATTACCTACAACCATTTTGCTGACATATTGAAATCCGTTCATTGCATTGATTTGATTTTTGGATTGGAGAAGCATTGATATAGTATAACTTTGCTTACAAAACTTTAGAAAAATCTGGTTTGTAATGAAGTTTGTTTTTATTTGTATCATACTTTGTTACAACTTCATATACATATGGTTGAAAGTAAATATAAATTTTTTTTTAAGGAATCATTTTGGGAAGAAGCCTTCTCTTCCATCAAGATCATGCACTGGGGTGACATTTTGATTATTATACCACAACTTGGTTAATACAAAGGCATTGGGTTGCATGAGGACATGCAACATGTTCAGTTTGGGGGAGATGTTGGGCCGTTAAATTTTCATTATTATTACCATTTCTTAACATATATTTCATCCATTCCTACCATTATTTTATCACATTATTTATCATATTTATCATTTAATCGCATTTTATAATTATTTATGCTGTTATGGATAAGTGATATTTATTCTCCTTTATTTTTAATAAATTGAATATTATTATGAATTATTTTGTAAATGATGGTTTATTTAATGAATTTTTTATAACTCACGATTTTAGCCTCCAAGATCTCTTTCATATTTCAAATCCGATCTTCAGTCAATAATTAAATATTCCAACTTAGAAATTTTCTGGAATAACAACGACAATTTTGTGTTGGACATTTCGAGCAAACGAAGAAGAATATTGAAAATATGAGACATGGGTTTTGTGTAGAACGGACCAAATTAGTTTTTTATGAACAGTTTTCCAAAATTTGGTCTTCATTGGGAGAAACACAAGGTTCTTCAAAGGACATATTCACATATTTTCTGTTGTGGTCGTTTTCCAAATTTCCTCAATTGTAATAATCAGATTCGATTTGTTACAGTTGAATCATGGTGGAAATATCTCTTAGATTTTGTAATCAATTGGTTGGAAATTTCCCTTTTTATCTTGTATATTTAAAGGACACAAATCAGAGTAGAGGAGATCATCATCTTGACTCGGTAACTTTCAATCATCATAATACAAAAATATTGTGTTATTTTTACATGCGTTATCTGATTTAGTTTTCGTTAAATTCTTTCTCTACCTGCACCCTGCTAGGGAGGAAGGGCCCTTTGGGCCTCATCTTTAGCAGGGATTGTAGCGGTTAAGGTAGATGTGTATATATCTATTTCTTATTTTTTTTATGTTTAATTAGAAGTGTTGTTGTTGTTGTTGTTCAGCTGTGAATATATCCACTTCAATTTCAATATTTTGTATGATGTTACACATATGAGATCAGAGATACCAGTTGGGTAATTTTTGTGTGGTGCACTAGGATAGATTAATTGAGGTTTGATTACAGTATTGTATATCATTTTATTTCCACATGAGTGATTTCCTTCTAGCAGTTACTTCAGCAACGATTTCTTTTCTTTGGAATTTCTTTTGGTTGGGTGTATCGGCACAGACAGTGCAACTATCATTGAAATAAAAGACGTCCTTGGATTGATAGTTTATGTGTACTATTTTAGTCATTTAATAGTGATTAATACAACCCAACAAGAAGGATGGAGACAATGGAGACTGCTCAGAGGAAAGCACCTAAAGAAGGGAATGTCAGCACAACATAGGAATCTTCTGAGGAAGAAAGAGAGGCAGCTAAAGTTTTCAAGATATTGACAAAGGCTAGTGGAAGACCAAAGCTGGAAATACCTTTGTATGATGGGAACCTTAATTTGGAAGAGATGATGGACTGGATCAGTTCATTAGACAAGTATTTCGACTATGAGGAGGTCGATGATAAAAAGAAGGTGAAATTTTCAACTACCAGATTGAAGTTCCATGCATCCGTGTGGTAGGATGAGCTACAATTATCCAGAGAGAGAAAGGGAAAGCCCGAGATCAAGTAGTGGGATAAAATTGTGAGTAAATTAAAAGGTAAATTCATGCCAAATGATTATCAGTTAAATCTTGTCATGCAATTACAAAACCTGAGGCAGAAAGGAATGATTGTCAAGGAGTATACAGAGGAGTTTTACAAGCTAAGCATTAGAGCAGGATATGTTGAAGATGATATGGAGAAAGTAGCCATATACATAAATGGTTTAAGGTATGACATACAGGATGAAATCAATTTTTTGAGTCTAAAAACAATTAAGGATGCCTACCAAGCAGCTTTGAAGGCAAAGGAGAAAATGTTGAGGAATCAAAGTCAGAAGAATAGAGGTAAAAGTCCAGCAAGAGGAAGAGAAACTTTCAGATCAAGATTTCAGCACTCTCAGAACGAAGCAGGAGGTTCGAGTAGTAAACCGTCGCAGAGAGGAGACTTTGGTAGAGGTATATTTTCACCCAGAGGTAGAGGTTGAGGAAGAGAAATTCGTTGTTACACATGTGAATAATGGGGACATGAATCATGGGATTTTCCTCATAAAAAACTAGCAAATTAGCAGAATGTGAATGTAGCTGAGGCAAAGGAAGAAAATCCTCAAGTCACGGGAAAAGAAGAGCCACCTGAGGAAGGAGAGTCTTTATTGCTAAAAGGAGCATTTCTTAAGGTAGAGAAGGAAGAAAATGAGCCAGCGCAAAGGAAGAGCTTATTCAAGAGTGTGTGCAAATCAAAAGAAAAATGTTGCAAAGTTGTGATTGACAATGGAAGCACTGATAATATTGTTTCCACAAATATGGTTGGGAAATTAGGGTTGATTAAGATGGTACACCCTACTCCCTATAGAGTGTCGTGGCTACAGAAGAGAGATAAAATTTTAGTGATAGAACAGTGCAAATTAGAGATACGGATCGGTACATATAAGGATGTCATATTTTGTGATGGTATGCCAATGGACATGTGCCATGTATTGCTGGGAAGGCGTTGGAAATTTGACATAAAAATCCATCATGATGGAAGAAGGAATACCTATGCCATAGAAATAATCACACATTGTTTCCTTTGAAGGATGAAGTAGACAAAGGAACAACTGGGAATAATGTTATGCTGATTAATGGAACCGAATTGCTGCAAGAAGTCAAGAAGGAGAAAGAAATTCATTTTTTTGTTGTGGGTAAACCCAAGGTAATCCTGACTTCTACTAATTTATAAAATCTTCCTGTGGAAATTAAAAATGTGTTAGATTATTATGTTGACATGATTGTTGATGAATTACCAAGTGAATTGCCACCAATCAGAAGTATCATTCATCACATATATTTAATACCTGGTGCAAGTTTACCAAACAAAGAAGCATATAGCATGACCCCTCGGGGGAATGAAGAAGTTGGAAGACAGGTATAGGATTTTTTAGATAAAGGACTGATCAAAGAAAGCCTTAGCCCATGTGCAGTACCATCCATGCTTAGTCCAAAGAAAGGAGGTGAGTGGCAAATGTGTACTGATTCCAGAGCCATAAAAAAGATCACTATCAAGTATATATTTTCATTTCCCCACATAGATGATTTGATGGATTTTTTAAGTGGGTCAAATTATTTTACTAAAATAGATCTGAAGAGTGGATACCGTCAAATAAGGATTAGAGAGGGAGATGAATGGAAGACTGTATTTAATACCAACAGTGGGTTGTATGAGTGGTTAGCGATGCCTTTTGGGCTCACTAATGCACCAAGTACATTTATGAGACTAATGAATGAGGTCTTGAAAGATTATGCAGGAAAATTTGTGATATTCTATCTTGATGACATTCTTATTTTCAGTCAGAGTAAGGAAGATAATTTGGAGCATGTCAAGCTGGTGTTAAATACTTTACAAAAGGAGAAGTTTCTTATAAATTTGAAGAAGTGTAGTTTTACGAAGAAGGAGCTCATTTAATTGGGATTTATAGTCTCATAAGAAGGCTTGTAGATGGACCCAGAAATGATCCGGGTAATACTAGATTGGCCAACTCTGAGAAGTGTATTTGAGGTAATGAGTTTGCATGGTCTTGCAAATTTTTACATAAAGTTTATAAGAGGTTTTACTCAAATAAGTGCACCAATAATTGAAACAATAAAGGAGAGAAACCAGCCATTTAAGTGGATAGAAGCAACAAATCAGAACTTCAAGTTGTTGAAAAAGAAGATCACTGAAAGACCTATTTTGGCCCTACCAAATTTTGATAAAATATTCCAAGTTGAGACTGATGCTAGTGGGACAGAAATTGGAGTTGTCTTGAGTCAAGAGTAGATACCGATAGCTTATTTCAATGAAACATTAAATGAGGCCAAGAGGAATTATTCATCCTATGATAAGGAGTTATATGCTATTGTGTAGGCTTTGAAGAAATGGAGGCATTATTTGTTGTCCAAATAATTTGTGTTGTATTATGATAACCATGTACTGTAGTTCATAAATAATAAACCAAAGTTGAACCAAAATCATGCTAATTGGGTGGAGTTTTTCATATTTTTACCTTTGTAATCAAGCACACAAGTGGTAAGTCAAACAAAGTTGTTGATGCTTTGAGCAGAGTAAATTTGGTTATGCAGGAATTGAAGATTGGCATTCTAGTGTTTGAAGAGATGATTGATATGTATAAGGAAGACATTGATTTTTATGTAGTTGTTAAAAATCCTGTGTTTCATAATAGAAGCCAGTGGTTGGACTACCTGATTCAAGGAGGATTGTTTTTCAAGAACAATAAACTATGTATTCCTAAGTGCTCTATGAGGGAAAATCTGATTAAAGAAAAACACAGTGGAGCATTGTCTAGACACTTTGGACAAGATAAAACATTTTCTCAAGTAATTGCTTTTTATTATTGGCCAAAAATGCAAGTTGATATCAAAATTTTTGTTGAGAAGTGCAGGATTTTCCAACATGCCAAAGGAAGAAGCCAAAACACTGGGTTATATCAGTCATTGTCAATACCCAATAGACCTTGGGATGCTGTCAGCATGGATTTTGTTTTGGGTTTGCCAAAGACTCAAAGAGGACACGATTCTATCTATGTTGTCATAGATAGGTTTTCTAAAATGGATCATTTTATTGCTCGTAAGAAAACTAGTGATGCAACTCACATTGCTATTTTTTTTCTCTGAAATTATAAGATTACATGGATTTTCTATGAGTATTGTTTCATTCAGGGATACGAAGTTTGTAGGACACTTCTGAAGGACTCTATGGAGGAATCTAGGTATAAACCTTAGTTTGAGTTTAGCCTATCATCCTCACATGGATGGAAAAACTTAAGTGGTGAGCGAGAACTTGGGAAACATATTAAGGAGTTTGGTTTACAAAAATCCAAAGCAATGGGACTTAGCACTTGCTCAAGCTGAATTTGCCTATAATGATACTCCTAACTGGAGTATCGGAATGAGTCTGTTTCATATTATTTTCGGAATGCATCCAAGAGGTGTGTATGAACTTAGAGATTTGGACAAACAAGAGACAAGGAGTAAAAAGGCTGAAGAATTTGCTAAACAGATACAGAAGTTACAGGAAGATGTCTTGCAAAGATTACAAAAAAGCACCCAAAAGTATAAACAAAGCATTGATATGAGAAGGACTGAAAGGGAGTTTCAAGAATATGATTTAGTCATGGTTTATCTAAGGAAGGAAAGGTTTCCATTCGGGACCTATAACAAACGAAAAATGAAAAAGATAGGGCCATGTATAATTTTGAGGATATTTTCCTCAAATGCATATGAGATTGAGTTACCAAAAGGAGTTGGGATATCACCCATCTTTAATGTTGCAGATTTGTACCAATACAAAGAAACAAAGGAAGAATTACAAGAATAACTGACAGAAGATGAGGGCCAGACTATGAATTGGAAGGAATAGATGCCAAACATAGTAAAGAAATAAGTGGAAGCCATTTTGGAGAAAAGAGCAACAAAGAAGACCAAAGGACAGACCTACTATCAGTAGTCAAATGGAAGGGACAACTAGTGGAAGATGCCATTTGGGTGACAACAACAGAGTTATAGAATTTTAATTCAGATCCTGAAACATTGATGGATCAATCTTTTCTTCCCCAATAGTCTGATGCAAGAGCATCCAGATTTAGCCAACAATGTGATTGTGTGTTCATATGTTGTGGCTAACAAGAGGTGAAAAAATTTGATTATTAATATTTTATTGAGCTTTAATTGTGAGAATTTATTTTGTTTTGATTCCTAAATTAAATAGGAATAAAAATGGAATATTGGTTCTGCCTCTGAGGAGATCAAGTCAAGTAGATTATATCATTAATATAGGATATAATTAGGTTGTTAGATTGGTTCAGAAGAGAGCTAATAAAAGACAAGAGAACCTCTTTCAAGGATATATAACCATGAATAGGTGTGAGAGGTGTCGAATAGGTGGGAGTGAGGTGTGAACAGAGAGAGTGAACAGAGCGGAGAAGAAATGTAATAATCCAGGCATCAAGGGAAAGACTCTATGTATTTTCATTACTGTTAATTCCATGTATGTTTGTATTTTTATTCGGTTGTCTATTTTAAACTGTCGCTTTTTATTTCTCTGTTGGAGTATGGATATTGCATCGCACATAGCAGGGGTTCCATGTAATATTTTTTTGTGAAGTTATAGATTGACTCAAGCTTTTGAAGTTGCGATATAGGCTTTCACAAAAATTTTAGCATTGATCGCACATCGAATCCAGAGAATGGCCGATTGGACATGCGAGTAGTGAAGATCTAGTGAGGACTGTTAGATCTGGGCATAGAGCAACGGTGGAGATTAAATCGCAACCCCAGTGGAATATCACACATCAGTGATTTTTATGTTTATTTCTAAGTCATCACAAGTTATATGTTTTAAGTTGTGATGCGATGAGGAGCTACGTGTTGTCTGAAGATTGACATCGCATATCGCAATCGAGTGAATGAACCTTGAAATTGCGATGAGGCTAAATTTTAAAATGTGTGTGTTGTAGAGGTAAATCCCCTCTGCGGACAGAGGCAATCCCTACTAGCCCAGATCGGGTCTAGCAACAATTGTATCACGCTAAGACGCAAGTTCCTAATTGCAATAGACCAAATTGCGAAGAAGGCCTACCTTAATTCCAACGCTGGTGTTGTTTGCGGAGAAGATAGCGCTCCCGTTTCCTTGCTCCGGCAGATCACAATTCTCCCACTTGTCGCGATCGAACACCTACACATACAAGAAACATGACGAACACGCAAGCGTAAAACCCAATATATGAAATTATGTATCAGTCAGAGAAGATACAAATCATGATCACAAAGTATGAACAATACGAGTGGAACCATAACCAAAGTCGCTTATCATTAATCAATACAAAGAAAGATACAACCTGTGCTCTGATGCTGGATCTTCCTTCGGCGGGTCAACAGCGGAGTACGTCTCGATAAAGCTCGTTGGGAATGGGACAAGCCTCTCTCTTCGGTTGTCTTGACAATAATCTCCTTGCTACTGATTTGGCTCTATGAGGACTATCAAGGCTCTTGCAGCATTCTCTAGGCTATTGAAGGCTCTTGAAGGCTACCAAGACTACTAAGGCTCAATCATTCAGCCCCTTCATCAATGGAAGATGGCTATATTTATAGAGGAGAGGAGGAGGTTGGGATCCCTACAATAGTGGAAGAGAGGCCTTATCCCTTGGGAGGTTCCCCATAAGGTGGAAACAAGAGGCCAAAGGAGGAAGGCCGTCGTTATTCAGTCGAAACCACTCCTCATGACTCATCCACGAAGTTGTTGTAATCGAAACTTCGCCTCTTTTTTTTTTTAAACTTTCCATAAGCAGATTGGCGCGGTGCTTGAATGGGACAAAGTGCCAATTGGCGCAGGCTCAGTGTTAATTTTCCTCATTGGCGCGAGGACATAACGGGCTACCAGCGCCAAGGCAAAAACAGGTGTTTTTAGGGGTTTGCTCAAGAAATGATCAACAGAAGGAATGTTGTCCTCATGGAAAGGGATGCAATGATGGTATTTGCAAGGCATGACACTGCTTATTGATCACATAAACAACCCTCCAATGGGTGAGATGGGGACTGCAGAGACGGTGAAAAATTACTGTGTAACAGTGTGACATGCGATAATGTTATTCGTTGTGATTTGTGAAATCGCAAAATCTCAAATATTGCGAAATCGCAAAATCACAAATATTGCGAAATCATCAAAACTGCGAAGTGCCGACGAGTGTAAATTTGTGATATTGTGATCCGATGTGTTTGGTTAACCAATTTGTGTGGGCCCATAAACCACAGGTCCGTGCGTATTGTGAAAATTTGTAGCCTTGTTGCATCATCCACACTTTTCAATTCCCTCGACTTGGTGTATCAGGTAGTGTTCTTATGCATTGAAACATGTCGGAGTAGATATTTTTTCATTTCACACATTAGATGAGGAATTTGTTTCCTCAAATACTTTATATATTCTTTATCGATTTCTTTAGATGAGAACCATCTATAAATGAAGCAATAAAATCATAGGTTTCAACAAAAAAAAGTATATAGTACATGATGACAAGTAAAACACATGTATTCAAAAATATGTGACACAACAACTTATTAAAAAAATTACACTTTGCACATAAATCTCTGCTTACCTCATGTATTTGTTAAGATCACATTGAACTTGTTTTACATTGTCTTCAAGTTTTATGGGAGAGATAGAAGTAGAACATATTGTAACAAAAATAATGATCGATTATTATAATTTCCCAAATTAGTAGAAAAAAACAATAATTAACAAGATGTTTCACCAATGCATAAATATATACACCAAAATAATTACCCTAATGAATGTATGCCAATCATGAGTTTTTTACCCCACCTAATTCACCTTTCTTTGTTAGGATATTCTTTATGTTTGAATAAAATCCACTTTGAAATTTATTTTTTTCAATGATATCTTTAACATCCTTGCTTTGTTGCTCTGTCAATATCCATGGAAGGGCGCTTATATTTTTGTCGTCTCCATTTTTATTTGAATGAGTCGCACTTTGAAATGCATGGTTGGCCTCCTTAATGTCATTACAAATCTTAACAAAAAAAATTTATCTCTCCTTACAGATAATATTCACCATAAGGTCTTTGTTACATTATTCCAAATTTGCATTATATCAAACAAATGAACAATTTCTAGGTGCTCATACTAGGGGAGTCTATTTAATTTCTTGGGATAACTTTTCATTCCTCGTGGAAGTTCCATGTTATTAATGCATTGACAACCTACAACATGAATCATAGTTAAATATATTCTAACGACAATATAACTTTCCAATTAGTACAGGGAAGAAAATTACATAAAAATATAAAATAATCCAAACATTTCATGTATATTGATACATAGAAAACTTGATTCATACCTTTAGAGACTATTATATTTCACATTACATGCACAAGGTGTCATTCTTCGTGGTCTTGATCCAATCTCTTCTTTCCCATTGAAATTATGTTTTTTAGTACTTCAGTACCTATGGTTCTAAGAAAGGAAGTGCTTATACTCATCAAACACCTCCTTTCCTAAGCTTCTTGAACGACGAGATTTCATCTTAGGCCGAAAACTAAACAAACAAATTTACCCTTTGTTAGAAGACACGAAGAGATGGAATAATTTGTATATCAACTATTTGAAGCATGTGCAATGAAGTCCGAACTATTTAAAAATCATACATGAAATTAACTCCATAAAATTAAACACTATTAAAGTGCAGGGTAACATTATAACATACCACAAAAATGTATTAGCCCTAGCGCATCGTAAATTTTCCATATAATCATTGCATGGAATTCAAATTCTTTGTGTGCATCCACCGGTCTAAAGATAACATACATAGTGACACAGTTCCATAACTCCACTAACTTATCGATAATAGGCTTGATATATACATTCATATCCTTGACCTAGTACTTACCTAATTTATTGAACATACAATACATAATTACTACATATATAGGCAAATAAAAAAAAAATCATAAGACATAATTGAACATATATGAGTAAACAAAAAAATATAGGACATAATTATGAAACAAACAAGACAAATGAGATGTTATTGTGTTAAAAAAATTTATTCTAAACAAATTAATACATAGAACAATAATTGTCAACATTATGTGCTCCCTCTTTATTGACTTCCACGGAGGAATGTTATTGTTGATAAAAAAAAACGGGCCACACCAAGTAAGTAGATTTGGGCTCTTAAAACGGATTGACACCATCAACTGCTAATGAAATCCTAAGATTACAAGGTTATCTTTTAAACTCTGGACACTTTTCCTCTATATTCCTAAATGCAAATCCATCTGTACGCATTCCAATAACACCATCTTCACTTCCATTCATTGCATGGTGATCCATAAGTTTTGTTATGATTTTTCACATGAAAATTTGTCGTAGATGTGGAATTACAGGAATATAACAAAGAACCTTGTGAGACACCATTTTTGTTACTTTATCAGTTTGATATCTACTCTCATCACATTTCGGGCATTTTTCTTTCAATGCATGTTCTCTATAATATGTAATATCATCATTAAGACATGCACAAATAGCTTCATACTCCATTCCAGTATCCTTCTTAATGGCATGTAAATATCAGTATGTATGAGGTAAAACATTTGACAGTGGTAACAAAAATTCACGTAATAATATAAAACATAAAAAAATTAGTATTGGTTAATGTACTAAAAAATATAAATTGTATATATTGCATCCAAATGTTACAAATTAATTAAATGATGATCAATGTACTTACATTAAAAACAATGGAGAAATTAATTTCTTTATCATATATATAGTACTAAATGTCACAAAATGTATTACACACCTTAGGAGTTTTGCCACACTTGTTTGACAAACCATTCACCACCTTTACAACAACATAATAGAGAGAAGAGATGTTTCTAAGACTTCATAAAGAGGTTTATTTTCCCTCTCAAGTATAGGTATGTGAAAATTACGATCATCATACTGGTTTCCATAATCATCCATTCCAACATTATTAAATGTCTCCTGGATTAATCTATTTGTCCCATATTCTTCAACTATATTATCAGCGCCATTATCTTCTTCCACGATCATTAGCTTGATCCTCAATATTAATCGCTCCATGTTATTGAATAGTCGCTTGTACTACAACCACCTCTTCCTCATCCAACAATTCCCTAGGGGGGGCATACTATACAATTACAATATTTAAAGTAATATTAGTATATATATAAAATATTTAAACGTCGATATAACAATCGTTTATAAATATAATATATAAGGAAAACAAAGACAACAAATCAATGATGATGATTTTGTATTTTATTAATATATTTAAGAATATCTTGAAAAAATATAATAAAAATGTTACTTTTCTTGACACGTATAAAGTGAGACACTTTTTGAGATATATAGTCAAAACCATAATAAAAAAACATATTGTTCTTATTTTGCATTCATCATTATAATTCCATATTCTTTCTTAAGTTCACTTAGACACCAGAAGTTTTAAGAGGATGGGTGAGCAACCATGAGCTTGGGTGAGAGCAAGAAACAAATATAGCAAATCAATGTGATCATGAATCTTGTGAAATTTAGCAACATGTTTAATATTATGTTGAAAAATTTAGGAACAATCAACACATGTGAGTTGTAGGAATGTTTCTGACACATATTCTACTGATATGTAAGAGTGCTTAATGCAAATAAGTGCACCGAAACTAACTCTAGTGATGTGCAAAGGTGCGACACATATAAGCATGAACATACTTAAAAGCGACACATGCGACTGTAAGAAGACATGAAAATGACACTTACACATACAAACGACCTTGAAAGCGACACATGCTAGAGAAAATATTGTAGAAGTTATATAGAAACTCTATACCAATGGATTCAATCTGATCATGTAATGTACTAAAACAAGATATTGAATCCTTCTACTATCTTTGCGGAATATAAAACACGATCGCTCAATCACATGAAAGCAAGAGAAATAAATAATCAATCACACAACACAAGATGTTCTTAGGGAATGTACCTACTCAAAACCCCTCTATCATATATTGCAGATATTCAAAGAGTCATGAAACAATAAAATTATTTCTCACACCAAGAAAATCATGCACTCTATCGATCGTCTCACCTTGATCCTGCTCAAAACTAACTAGAAATTCTTAAGAAAAAATGACCAACACTTAGCCAATTCTTAGCCCCTTCTTAGCCCAGCCTTGCTCACACAATCCCTAGGTAGTTAATCCTTATTAAATTGGATAATCAACCTTCCTTGACTGTGTAATCCTTCATGATCCTTCCTCTGACTTTATAATTACACCCGGGAAATTTTCTAATAATACAACTGATAGTTATTCTTCTACACAAAATGGGGTATTATTTATTTTTGACTATTTATTTGATTTGACCAAAATTTCAAAAACTCACTCATTTTTACTTAGTGGTAATTGAATGTTATAGAATAAAAACATTGCGCTTACTTCAAAGGACATTCAAAATGGAATGTTATACCTTGCATGAGTGATAATAAGTAAGATAAATTTGGAAAAATAACCATTGATGATTTATCAAACATTTCATGAATCTACCCTTTTTCTGAAACTATTATAGCTTTGATATTACTTCAATTAGTTTTCTCACAATTTACAACAAATGAGAACCTACCTATCAAAAAAAGATACTTTATATAGAGAATTATTCACTCTATTATCACTTGAGCTTAAAAAGTTCATTGTCACCTAAAACACTTTGAAACACCAAGTGCAAGGCTTGTGTCCCATACTTTTTTCCTTAAAAAATGAAAAAGAGTCTCTTTTATGAGCGAAATAGATTGTGGTTAGGAAAAAAACATTTTAATAAATTGTGGTTTATAAAATTAAACTTTTTAATAAACAAAGTAATTTCTTTTTTTATATATAATATTTTTCATAAAAAAACCTTTTTTATTAATTATCATCTTATCTAAATTAATAAAATGACTCATTTTATCTTTATCCAATCATCTTTCTCTATAATAATTTTCTTTTTTATCAATATTTTATTTAATTAATTTTTTAATGATTTTTATATTTTAGTATTTTGCCTTATAAAAATTTATTACAAGATATTACATAATTATTTTCTTCCTTCACTATCCCATATTTAAAATTATGTGCATAATATACTTTAAAAACTTATTAATAATTCTCCATAAAATCCCATGATTAACCTCTAAATCCTCTAGGTCCTTATTAAACCCCGAAACATACATTAACCCCCTAACACCTTAACCCCATTCCCCTAAGCCCTTAACCCCTAACCCCTAAACCATTAAACAATAACCCCTTATACCTAAGCCCATAAAGTAATTAATCCCTAAATTGACCTAACCCTTAATCGACCCTAACGAAAATAAACAAACAATATTTCTATCCCACATCAAGATGAAAACATCAGTCAAACGCCTCCAAAAAGAATATTATAAAATGCATTTACAAAAGAAACACGATACGATTTACAATACAAAGACATACAATATAAAATATGATATACATATAAACATTTACAAAAACAATCTACAATACAAAGACATATGATGAATAACTTACAAATGGATGATATTCATGTCCACCTTTAGTGTGTCCAAAGTCTCTACAATGTTGTTTAGCTAATTTTATTAGAATTCTCTTTAGCCTCAAGCCCTTGCAATTTTTATAAGGGCAATAACATCTTCGATCCTCAGAAGCTCCTAATGTCGATCCCACATATCCTTAGTCTCCTTGGGGAATATTATGTGATATTTTTTTTCATCAAATTTAGAGCGATTATTTTCTTCAAAAATTAACCTCAAAATAAGCCTACAGCCTTTCCAAACAATCGCAACTAATATATATAGCAACTATTTCAAAGTTATATGATGTTCGAGCCTCCAAATATATATATATATATATATATATATATATATATATATATATATATATATATATATATATATATATATATATATATATATATATATATATATATATATATATATATATATATAATCATATATTATTATGTTAATGTTAATATATTATTGATATTAATATTAATACATATTAATTATATATTAATAATATTATATATAAGTATACTATTAAAGTTATATTTATTTTAATAGTTAAAATCAACGTAAAGCGATCCCATATTAGATGTTGCCAATAGAAAAATCCATTAATGGTGGAATTGAACATTATGCAACGGTTAATTATCATTTTTCGGATATTGGACAACACATGTTCATATTGGTTAAAATGTTGGATATCCGATGGTAAAATAAATCTCGTCGAATATTCGACGACATGAGGGATTAAGGAAAAACATCAGATAATCGATGGGAAAATACATTACGTCAAATATTCGACTGTTAAAGAACTCTCATCAGATATTCAACTAGCATTGGGATTTTAGAAAAAAAAAATACATTTAACTTTTGACACTTTTTTCTGATTTTATCTGTTCCATTGAATTCCTATGTCAGAATGTCCTCCCAAATGTAGTAGTGTATCCCCCTAGAATACTCCCTAAAATATTTGGGTTTTGTGCTCAAGCCAAACAATTATAAAAAGAAATATTGGGCATGGCCAATTACAAAAGTGGAACTCAAAATAAGGAATTGATCAAATAGATGGCTCTCCAGAGCAGGTAGATTGGTTTTATGCAAGGATGTACTGGAAGCTATCCCAGTATATTGGGAATATCTAGCTCTGATTCCTCTAGGAATATTAGGAAAAATAAAGCAAATTTCCCTGAGATATTTTGGGTGGGGAAAAAAGATGGGAAACCTGTCACTCTCACTGCATGGTCTTAGGTAAGAGACCCTAGCTGATTTTCCAAGTAAAAAAAATAAGACCAAGGTCATGGGACATGTATTCCAAGTTGAATGTTCGGTAAAACATAGTGATGGGTATCATTGGTGATTAATTAATGGCTATAGAAATTGGCAAAGGCAAAGTGCAATAATTGCAATTTTATTTATTAAATAAGTGTAAATAGGAGAAAAGGAAGGTGAAGAGACATAGATTTGAATGAGAGGGAAATTGAAAGAAAAATGAAGAAAATATAGGCCTCAATGATAAAAATGCTTATGAGGATCATTTCACAGCTTTTTTTGGTTTAGCTTTTATCATTTCAGTTTTGGAGCTCTCTTATATTCTCTCATTCTCCCATACTCTCTCACACTTAGAATATTCTTGGAGAATTCTTGGAGCACTTTGACATACATTAGATTTGGAGAAATAAGGAAAGAGAAAGTAGGATAGTGAAAGGGCATATTTGGATCAACAACTACAATTAGATTGTTTTGTAGGTAATACATTGCATGTGTGATTTCCTTGTTGATTTATGGATGCATGGCATATTCATTTAATTTCCTAGTTATGTGTTATCATTGGCATGTATATTTTCCTAGATTGAAAGTGGTTTTATCCTTGCCTTGTCATTACCTGGATAGCCATTATAACAGCCCTTGTGAAAATTCCATGTAATATAACTTAATAAAGGAAAAATGATAACCACGGTTATGGGACATGTATTCCAACTTGAATGTTTGGACAAAACATCCTAGTGTGGGTGTTCATTTGGTGTGTTGTGGCTCATTTGCATTTACTTTTGAAATATTTCTCAAAACATCAAAAAAAAGCATATATGTTAGAAAATGTAAAAATTTTGTATACTGAAAAAGAATTTTTGATTTATATGTTGTTGTATTAACATTATGCGTGAAGATGTGAAGGCAGGTCGAGTCTGGCTTATTTGCATGCAGAGCAGTTCAAGGCTTGGGCCGATTAATGCGTTCAGAACATTTCACACAGGTCAGGGTCGAGTCGTGCAAATATACGTGCATAACAATTTTCGGAGGCTTAATCGCAATCGCATGTGGAAGGCCTACCCGCATATCGCAAATCACAATCGCAAAGCTCAAGAGGAATTGCACTCATTAACTATGTTATGTACGCCGATATGCGATTTGCGATAAGTTTTACATTGTTGATTGCGAATTGTGATTGTCCCCACCTCCACTTGCCATATCATTCCTACCTTTATCGCACATTGCAAGCTTAGGAGGAATGGCGCTAAGGAATATGTTATAAAGGCTGAAATGCGAAGTGCGACAAGTTTTCATATCACTGCTTGTGATTTGCGATCGGCCCCACCTCCACTTGCCATGTCATCCCTACCTTTTTTGCACATCACACATCACAAGCTCAAGATGAATGGTGCTAAGGAATATGTTATAAATTTTGAAATGCGAAATGCAATAAAGGGATGGACGCGATATTTTTCAAAGGAAAATTTCAATTTATTTAAAGTCCATGATTATGTGCAGTTACATTTTTTTATGAAGAAACGTGAACATGGGAAGTGGACTCGGGTAAGTGACCCAAAACAGAGAAGAGGAGAAGAAAAGACGGAACATTGCAGGCATAAGTAGAAGAGGCAGAGTCGGGCAGAAGGATACATGATAACATCGTTTGAAATGTAGAGGCATAGGTAGAGCGGGCAAAGGGAACACATGGTGGCATTGTTGGAAACGCAATAGCTGATTCAAGTCGGGAAAAGAAGTGTTATTACAGAACTGTTTGAATACCACATTAGAAACATAAAAGACATGACAGCAAGCTAAAAATACAAATATTGAACTCTGGAAGAAATGCAGGGCAAGAATGTCTGATATGTCAAGGAGACACATCAGCACTTCAGGGAGACGCATTAGCAACAAATCAGATTTAGTAAAAGGAATAATATTTCAAGTTTTAATTTGCTTCTTTGTTTTTTAAGATAGAAGCTATAGTGATGTCCTCATTTGCAATGTAATAAGTAGTTTTAGCAGTTTAGGTAGTCGAATTAGTTTCAAGAAGTTCTAGCAGTTACAAATTGTTTTTGATGTATTTAAGACAGAAAGAAAGGAGAAGGGTTCCAAGTTTTGGACCTCTGGAAGACAAAAATTTTGGTACTTACTTTTCTGAGTAATTAATGAAAGAAGCATCAAGTTTCCTGCAACTTTTGATGGTGATTCGTTTTTCCTGTTCCATTTTGTGTCCCTTCTTCTTGGAATGAAGTGAAGTAAAGTAGCTACCAGACTCTTAATTACATCTATGAGTAAGAGTTAAATAACCTTAATTTGCGCTCCTTACTCCAACTCCTCTCCCTTCACAAATTCTCTCTAGAACTTAAAAGTAATATATTATGTGTTTACAACATATTATTTTGAGTTTCCTCTCTCTCCATAAATTTATTTTGAAATTTAAAGTGATAGATTTTATGTTACAGCATATCATTTTGAGTTTTTTCTACAATTCTTCTTTTCCATTCAGATATCAGTAGTTAATGGCATTGTAGGGTCTTTCATTATATCATATTATTAAGAGTTTTAAAGAATCATTTTCCAAAGGGATTGAACGAAGACCACCTGATATAATTACTTATGTGACACATTGTTAAAAAAATTCTTAAGCACTGATTCCTTTTCACAACCAAGGAATTGTCTCTTAAGATACAACATTTTCTGGCGTCGTTGTCAGGGATGAAGATACAAAGTTTATTTTCCCTGGGTTTTTCACATTATTTCCTCTGGTTTTCATTGAGGAGGAAATATTTGGTTGTGTTTGTTATTCTCAAAATTCTGGCTCACAAAAGGCCTCACAGAGGTTGAATACCTCACAGAAGAAGGTTTATGCTTTGTCAGACCTTGAAATATTGGTTTCTAAAAGGGTTCAAAAACCCAAAACCCCCTCAATGCCTAGTCCTACACTATCTTCTCTTTGCAGTATTTCTAGTAATCCTTTGTTTGAAGATGTCTCTAAAGTACTTCTTTTCTTGGAGAAAGATTCACCTTTCACACCAACTTATTTTCAAGATCCTAAGTTGGAAGAACACTCCTTTGAGTTTTTTTCTTTTACCTTTACTCAATCTCAACAAATTCAAGTTGTTGATCCCTCTTCCATTTTCCATCAACCCACTCCCATATCAGTTTTACCTCCACCTCCATTCATTTTCACAATAGGTTCATCGATTGCATCTAACCAAGGAAAAGTCAATCAAGGTGAAAACATGGCAACACCAGCCATTTTTTTGAACATATATGCTCCATCTAACCTTCCACAACCAATGAATGCAATGCCTCAAGAGTATCTTAAATTAATCCCACGTTTTACTGGAGAAGATGAAATAACTACAGAAAAACACTTTCTTGTGTTTTTTAATTTTGTCGAAAATCTGAATGTAGAACATCTTGATGTTGTAATGAGGCTTTTTGTTCAGTCTCTGGATGGAGAGGCTAGAAAGTGGTTTAAGGGATTGCCAAATAATTCTATTAATACATGGGAAGAACTGGAAAATCAATTCACTCAGAGATGGGGTGAAAAAAGGGATCATGGATATTCACTAACAGAATTCAATGCAATCAAAAGAAAACCAGATGAGAATATATTAGATTTTATCAAAATATTAAATAAATTGTATAACAGTTTTCTTGTAGAAATGAAGCCCAATCCTTTTAGAGAAAAGGTGGTTTTTACTAGGGCTTTTGAAGCCAATTTTAGTTTCACGCTTAGAGAAAGGAGATCCCCTACTCTAGAGAGATACAGACATATGCTTTATAAATTGAAGTTAATATGGCTGCAGCTGGGAAGGCGAAAGGGAAAAAGGCAGTCCAAGAGAAGGGGAAAGAAAAATAAGAATCATCACAAGATCAAAGAATTGAAGATATGACAAAGGTGATAAAAAAAAATCTCAAATAAGCTAGTTAAGATGGAATTGAAAAGTAAAAACTCCCAAAGACAAGTACAACAAAACTGAGGAGGATTTAACCCTCAATTCAGAAGACAACCCTTGCAAATTTTGCAGAGGGAAGGAAAATATCAAGACCAGGTTCAAGCACCATTGTATATAGAAGCAGCACCGAAGAGTCAGTAGAAGATGACCAAAAGGAAGCTGAAGATAAAATATATTATATTTACACAATAGAAGAGGATGAAGAGGAAGATTGCGAGGGAGAATATGTTGAAGATGAAGTATCTTTTGATCAAGATGAAATGAATGAATACTGTAGGAAATTCACAGATTTCATGGAAGATTAGTTACATAAAAAGTATGATTTAAGGTCTAGAAAGAGATCTAGAGCATAGGATAATGAAGGCGAACAATAAGATTCTATTCCTCCTCCAATGGCGTCACCACAACAAAAGGGCCATGTAAAACAAGTCAGTAATGGGGAGAAACCTGTAAATTCAGTTAATAAAACAAAGGTGCAGCAGGGTGAACCTTCCCAGAGCAAATCAGATGATACTAATATTTTGGAGAGAGTTGTTCCTGTACCCGAACAAGTGGCAAATTCTAAAAAGAGTGAAGAAGAACCTGAAAAGAATTTTAAACAAACTCATGCTTTCTTTTTGACAAAAGAGTTGGAGAAGGTAAAAAATCAGGTACCTCTTCTAGAAATAGCTAAAATACCAGTCTACAAGAAAGAAATTTCAGAATTTATTAATCTCACACATATTGAAGATATAAGTGACATTGTTAACTTGTAATAAGAGAAGCTAGTGGTCACATTTGGTCCTCATGTAGAAGAAGTATATCCTTATGTTCCACCATTCTATATTTATCTGTTGCTTCATGATTTTACTCTCCATAATTGTATGATGGACTTAGGAGCATCCCATAATCTCCTACCATTGTCTATTATGAAGGAACTAAACTTGCAGATTACCAAACCTTACAGGGATCTGTATTCATTTGATTCCAAAAGGGTGAAATGTGTTGGGTTAATTAAATATGTATCAGTTTCTTTGGCACAAATTCCAGCAAAGAGTATAGTCATGGATGTAGTGGTTGCTGACATTCCAGCCAGTTTTGGAATGATCCTGTCAAGATCTTGGGGAGAAAAGTTGGGAGGTGTTCTAAAATTGGATTTCACTTATGTATCATTCCTACTTTCAATGGGGAAGAAAGGATATAGTATAGGGAAACAAGGTTTGTGAAGACCACTACCAAGAAAGATGAAGGAAATTCCCCTATTTATAGTCAAGAAATAGAAGATATTTCATGTTTCATGTTGCATGAAGATACGAATTTTGTTGAAGAAATAGGGAAGCAACTCTCTTCAGCAGTTGTAAATAATGAGTTGCACTCAAAAAACATTTGGAAATGTTACTTTGATGGTGCCTACTCCAAGGAAGGCACAAGGAGTTGGATTCTTGTTGATATCGCCAGTAGGTAACCTCATGCCTTTTTCTTTTAAATTAGAGTTTGATTCAACAAACAATGTAGCTGAGTATGAGGCCTTAACCTTAAGTCTTCAAGTTTCTAAACAGATGGGAGTTCAGTGTATTTCAATTTTTGGTGACTCTGTATTGATAGTAAGACATATTAAAAATCATTGTCATACCATGCATCCGAGATTAAGATCACACAGAAATGAAGTTTTGGATCTGATAGAGAACTATTTCGAATCCTTCAATCTTCAGTTCATTCCGAGGGAGGGGAATAGGTTGGAAGATTCATTAGAAGTTTCAGCTAGTACCTTTAAGCCACCAATGAAACCAAGGTTAAGGTATGAGATTGAAATTAAACATACACCCTTTATTCCTGACAATGTGAAACATTGGTAGGTGTTTGAAGATGATGAGTAGATAAATAATTTCTTGACAATGATTGGAAACTTTGAAGATGCTGAGATAGATCAAGAAGAAGAACAGACATAGTAGAAAGGAGAGATAAGGAACCTTAAGCAGTCAATAGGTGAGCAGAAGATTATCCAATTGAAAGACAATATACTCCCTAAAGGATTGGTTCCCCTTGAAATACTATTTGATTCTAATGATGTTGTTGTTAATTCAAAGAAAATACATCAAGAGGAAAAGATGGAATATTGTAAATTGGGAACTCAGCAAGAGCCAAAAATGGTGAAATTATTCAAGGGTGTTCCCAAAAATTATAAAGAAATATACATTGACCTTTTCAGGAAGTATATGGATGTGTTTTCTTGGTCATATGAAGACTTGAAAATGTATGATAAAAGCATAATACAGCATAATATCCCATTGAAATAAGGAATTAAACCACATAGGCAAAATCTCAGACAAATTAATCCATTACTATTAGCTCCAATTGAAAAGGAAGTGAAGAAATTGTTGCAATAAAAAATCGTAGTTCATCACAGATATTCGAATTGGGTTTCTAATCTAGTTCCTGTGAGGAAGAAAAATGGAGAGATAAGATTGTGTGTAGACTTCAGGAATTTGAATAGAGCATCTCTAAAGGATAATTATCCTTTACCTAATATGGATTGTGTCTTACAAAAAGTGACAGGAGCTTATAAGATGTCCATGATTGACGGATTCTCTGGGTATAATCATGTGGCAGTGGATAAGGAAGATTAGAAAAAGACAGCTTTCACAACCCCTTGGGGTACTTTTATGTATGCAAGGATGACATTTGGTCTGATGAATGCAGGTGCGAATTTTCAGAGGGCCATGGAAATGGCATTTGTAGGTGAGAAGTATGTGGTTATATATCTGGATGATGTAACAGTTTTCTCAAGGTTATATGATGAACACCTGGAACATCTACAAAAAACTTTTGAAAAATGCAAGAAGTTTGGTCTGACACTAAACCCCAAGAAATCTTTGTTTGCCTTAGAACGAGGTAAATTATTGGGCCACATAGTTTCAAAACAAGGAGTGAATATTGATCCATCAAGGGTGGAAGCAATTCAAACAATTCCTTTACCCAGAAGAAAGAAATATATTCAGATATTTTTGGGAAAAATAAAATTTCTGAGAAGATTTGTAGCAAACTATGTCGAGATTGTGATAAATATAACTAACATGTTGAAAAAAATGTAGAAGTGAACTGGGATAAAGAAGCAAGAGAAGAATTTTCCATAATAAAAGAAGCACTCCAAGAAGCTCATGTTCTAATAAGTCCTGATTATCAAAAGTTATTTCAAATATTTTCATTCACTTCTCCCACTACTATTGTTGTTGTGTTATTGCAAAAAAATGAGGGTAGTAAGGAGAAGCCAGTAGTATTCTTCAGCAAAGTTCTCAGATATGCTGAGCTCAAATATAAAATTTTGGAGAATCAAGTGTATTCATTGGTTAAAGCACTCAAATCTTTCAGGACTTATGCGTTACAATCCCAACTTATGTACCTAATTCTGCTGTCAAGGACATGCTAGTTCAAAGTGATGTTGAAGGAAAAAGAGGGAAATGGATAGATAAAATACAGGAGTATGATTTGGACATTAAACCCACTAGGTTAATCAAAGGACAGGTTTAGCAAAGTTGCTAATAGAAAAAAAAATTTCAAGCATTAAGAATTAACCTCTTGGCATCAGTGGATGGAGCTAACAACGAAGAAGGTCAGAATAAGCCCAAAACAGGTATTCAATACATTTTTTTGTGTTCAGATTGGTATAAAGATGTTGTTCATTACTTTTGTTTCTTTTCTTGTCCATATTCACTGAATAGAACTAAATACATAGCTCTCAAGCTTAAATCTTAGCCATATGTCATAGTAGAAGCAAAGTTGTACTAGAAAGATCCCACTGGTATTTTGTTGTTGTGTTTAACTTAAGGAGAATCCATTTAGGTTATCAAGGAATATCGTGAAAGTTTATGTGGAGGACACTATAGTTGGAAGGTCACAGGCCTTAAATTCCTCAAGTCAGGTTTCTATTGGCCCACCCTGATTGCAGATGTATATATTTTGGTTAGAAGTTGTATGAAATGTTAGTTGTTTGTTGAAAATAAAAGACTTGCTCCATTACCTCTTATCCATGTATTCATAGAAGAGCCCTTCAGGAAGTGGGTACTCGATTTTATTGGAGATATCAATCCATCATCAAGTTGGCAGTTCAAATGGATTCTAACTGCTACTTATTACTTCACAAAGTGGGTTGAAGCAATCCCCACCAAGAAAGAAAATGACCAAGTGGTGATGAAGTTTCTGGAGGAGAACATCTTCAGTAGGTTTGGTTGTCCAGCCAAGATTGTAACTGATAATTCTCAGGTATTTAATTCTGCTTGATTCATTAATTTATGCCAAACATATAATGTAATTTTGTCACATTCCACAACCACCATCCACAAGGGAATGGATTGGCAAAGTCTTCAAACAAGACATTGGTAAGGATTCTGAAGAAAAAAATCACTGAAAATAAAAAAGGATAGGACTAAAAATTAAAATTTTCTCTTTGGGCAGTTCTAGAAAATCAAATTTTGAGTTGTTATATGGAACCCAGGCGTTGCTTCCTAGTCAGTTGGCCAAACCAGTGACTTCATTCCTTCAAGAATCTCAGGAAGAACCTAATGCTCTGGTAAGAAGAATGAATAAGGTAATTGAGTTAAATGAAAATAGAGACAAAGTTAGACATAATTTGATGACTTTTCAGGCAAAAATGAAGTCTATTTTTGACAGGAAGGTGAAAGAAATCCTATTTCATGCAGGAGATTTAGTGTTGAGATGGGACACTAGGAGGGAGAATAAAGGAAAACATGGTAAGTTTGACCCTCTCTGGTATGGTTCATACATAATTTCGAAAGCCAGATCAAAAAATACTTTCATCCTAGAAGATTTAGATGAAGAATCTTTGCAGCTACCTGTGAATGGGTAGTATTTGAAGCATTATTTTGAGCATTAAATATCAGCATTCCACCACTATAAATACCAGATTTCTCATTTTCCATATGTCACCAAGGAATATTTGACTCCATGACCACTGGATAAGGCATTAATCTGCAGTTCTTAGCACTTTCATGGAAAAAAGCACTATCCCCAGGTGGAGCCAGATGTTGTGGCTCATTTGCATTTACTTTTGAAATATTTCTCAAAACACCAAAAAAATCCATATATGTTAGAAAATGTAAAATTTTTGCATACCAAAAAAAGAAATTTTGATTTATATGTTGGTGCATTAACATTATGAGTGGAAATGTGAAGGCGGGTCGATTCGGGCTTATTCGTGTGCAGAGAAGTTCAAGACTCGGGTCGATTGATGCATTCAGAACATTGCACACAGGTCAGGGTCGAGTCACGAAAATATATGTGAAGAACAGTGTTCGGAGGCTTAATCACAATCGCATGTGGAAGGTCTGCCTGCATAACGCAAATCGCAATCACAAAGCTCAGGAGGAATGGCTCTCATGAACTATGTTATGAATGTCGATATGCGATTTGCGATAAGTTTTACATTTCTGATTGTGATTTTTTATTATCCCCACCTCCACTTGCCACGTCATCCCTACCTTTATCGTACATCATACATCACAATCTCAGGAGGAATGGTGCCAAGGAATATGTTATAAAGGACGAAATGCGAAGTGCGACAAGGTTTCATATCGCCGCTTGCGATTTGCGATCAACCCCACCTCCACCTGCCATGTCATCCCTACCTCTATCACACATTGCACAGCGCAAGATCAGGAGGAATGGTGCTAAGGAATATGTTATAAATTCCAAAATGTGAAATGCGATAAAGAGATGGACACGATAGTTTTCAAGGGAAATTTTGAATTTATTTAAGGTCCAATATTATGTGCAGTTGCATTGTTTTATGAAGAAACATGAACACGAGCAGTGGACTCTGGTAAGTGACCCAACACAGAGCAAAGGAGAAGAAAAGACGGAACGTTGCAGGCACGAGCAGAAGAGGTAGAGTCGGGAAGAAGGAGACATGATAACATCATTTGAAACGTAGAGGAATAAGCAGAGCCCAGCAAAGGGAACACATGGTGGCACTATTGGAAACGCAGCAGCTGGGTCAAGTCGAGCAAAGAGGTGTTATTGCAGAACTGTTTGAATACCACATCAGAAAAGGAAAAGACATGATAGCAAGCAGAAAGGAAAAATATTGAAATCGGGAATAAATGTAGGGCAAGGATGTTCGATCTGTCAAGGAGACACATCATCACTTCAAGGAGACGCATCAACAACAAATCAGATTCAACAAAAGGAATAATATTTCAAGTTTTAATTTGTTTCTTTGTTTGTTAATATCGAAGCTATAGTGATGTCCTCAATTAAAATGTAATAAGTAGTTTTAACAGTTTAGGTAGTCGAAGTATTTTCAAGAAGTTTTAGAAGTTACAAACTATTTTTGATGTATTTAATCAAGACAGAAAGAAAAGAGAAGGGTTCTGAGTTTTGGACCTCTCGAAGACTAAAAATTTCGTACTTACTTTTCTGAGGAATTAATTAAAGAAGCATCAAGTTTCCTGCAACTGTTGATGGTGATTCATTTTTCCTGTGTCATTTGTGTCCCTCCTTCCTGGAATGAAGTGAAGTAAAGTAGTTTTCGGTCTCTTAATTACATCTGAGTAAGAGTTAAATAACCTTAATTTGTACTCCTTCACTCCAACTCCTCTCCCTTCACAAATTCTCTCTAGAACTTAAAAGTAATAGATTTTTGTGTTTACAGCATATTATTTTGAGTTTCCTCTCTCTCCATAAATTCATTCTGAAATTTAAAGTGGTATATTCTATGTTACAGCATATCATTTTGAGTTTCTTCTACAGTTCTTCTTTTCCATTCAGATATCAGCAGTTAATGGCATTGTAGAGTCTTTCATTGTACCAGATTATTAGGAGTTTTAAATAATTAGTTTCCAAAGGGATTGAATGAATACCACCTGATATAATTACTTCTGTGACCACATGATTCCTTTACACAGCCAAAGAATTGTCTCTTAAGATACAACATGGTGTATTATCGCTAAGGAAATTGGAAAAGGATTTGGAAAGGAAAAGTGGCATTTATTGGTATTTATTTATGAAAATAATGGAAAATAGGAGAAAAGGAAGGTGAAAGGTCACAAGTTGCATGTGAGGAGGAAAATAATGGAAAATTGAAGAAAATAGAGGCCTCATTAATAAAATGGATTATGATGATCATTTGGTACCTTTTATTAGTGTTACCTTTTGTCATTTCAGTTTTGGAGCTCTCTCTTTATTCTCTCCCTCACACACTCTTGGACACTTAGAGTATTCTTGGAGCACTTTAGCATTGGATCAAGAAAAGAAAAGAATACAAAGAGGAAGAAAATATCAATCAAGGAAGAGCAGGATCAAGCAGCTACAACGGTATTTTTTTAAGGTAGCAAGTTGCATATATGATTTCCTTGCTAGTTTTGGTATGCATGGTTATGAATGTGTGTTCTTAGTTATCTTGTTGTCATTGGCATGGTTTTTTCTAGGTGTGACAGTGTTCTTCAACCAAGCCTTGCCATTTTTGGATAGCCATGGCGTGATTGGGTTCTCATGTTTTGGTTGAGTTGGATTGTCAAATGGATTCAAAACTGAGTGAGGTGGTCTCTGAAAGAAATAACACATGACCTAGTGATTCCTGAATATGAGTATGGATTGCGGTAAATCCTTAGCCTAGTGACCCCTGAATTGGACTATGGGTTGTGGTAAAGCCATATTTTTTGTTACCTTGATGAGCCTAGGAATCCTTGATAGGTGAATGGTGGGATATATGATAAATCCTAGAGGTGGGTGCCCTCAATTAGTCCTAGGAATCTTTGGTCGGTGATTGGCAGGATATACAGTAAAACCTCGAGGGTGGAGTCTCGATTAGGCATAGGAGTCCCGACCGGTGAATGGTGGGATATACGGTAAATCCTAGAGACTAGGAGACAGGAAAATTCCTCGCGATGTAGGTGGAGAAATCTGGTGGCATCCATGCTTGTTTAGGGCCTAGTGATCCGGTGGGGATTGTGGTAAAGCCTAGTTATATTGATGAGGGTGAGGTGGTTTAGCTTAGGGAAGCCCTAGTTTATTTTTGGTTATGAGTCCCACATTAATGCTTGGAATATGGCACAAGGGTGATTGTCTAAAAGAAATATTTGGTTCAACCAATCTATGGTCGCATGGTATGTGGAAGTCCCAAACCTAGTTAGATTTTGCATTTATTAATAAGAGTTCCTTTCCTTTGCTATTTTATGTGCAAATGTACTAGTTCATATGTGGCATTTATGGTTGTTGTATCCTTGTTATTTCTATTGTTTATATGTTGGATATGAGTATGTTTTATGACAATGATGATGTATGTCTCTCATCATGTTTTGATTTGTAAATGAATGAAATATGAATATATGACCTAATAGATGATAATGCAGCTAATTTGATAAGGCATCAATGCTTCGTAGTGATTCTCAATAAGTATGAGACCCATATGCTCATATTTGTTGTTATGTCCTGTAGAATGCATATTTGTGACTTGTTTGACAAAAATTCTGCTATGGCTAGTAGGGTTCCAATCAAGTAATTGATCAATTTTTTTCATTATTATCTTTGTCTGAGTGGTATTTATCATCCAAAAAGTTTTCATGAAGTTCTGGGAAGTTTCCTGAGTTCTGGCCCTAAAAAAGTGGCACAGAATCTGGGGTCGCTAGCACAGAACTAGCTGAAAAAGTCCATAGTTGTTGGCTTTCCCTAGTTTTGGGAGCGACTGGAGGCCTAAATTCGCATGCATGGCTTGTCAAGGGAGTGATTGGGGTGTTATATCAATGAAAAGGTTATATTCCTTAGGGGTTGGTCACCTGGAAAGGTTGGTTGGATCCTGGAGCTTCGATAAATGTGGGAGGAGGGTGTTACAAAGTGGTATCAGAGCATGGTTCACCCCTTGGACTAGATGGGCAATGTGTTGGTCATGCATTCATGTCAGTTACATATGTGTTCCTTATACTTATGGCCTATGTTTTTGTTTCATATGCATGTTAGTGGTCATTTTTGTAGTGGTGTCGCCATGTGAAATTTGATTTTTTTGTTGTGGAATGTATCGACATAAGTATATGATTGGTTATACAATGTTTATGCATGTTGGTGTTACATGTTGTTAAGCATACATTGATATGGTTGTATTTATGCATGAGTTCATGATGTGTGGTTGATATGGTCATGCATTTATGACTAGACTATGGTTAGGATGATATCCATATGTTGTTATGACTATGTGTATACATGCATTGTGCTAATATGGTTGATATTGTAGATGAGATATCCTCCTCAAAATATACTGAGGTATGTTGGTTTGTTTATGGTTTGGTTTAGCTAATATAGTATGTCTTGCAGGAAAGAGATCAAGATGAATATCAAGATGGTAGACTATAGTTCACAAGATTCTCCTTATGGATCCAATGAGGAGTAGGTTAGTGGGCACTCTTCTGACTTAGCAGACATGTTGAGAATTTAGAAGGCAAAAATAAGAAGTTGTAAATTAGACAATGAAGGAATCATGAAGACACAGGAGAAACAAGCAGAATTCAATGCATTAATCCTTCAAAGTTAGTAAGAATTGTAGAGATATTGACCACTTCAGATCGACCATGGATAGGAGGATAGGACTAATGCGGCATACGACAGTAGATCTTAGGTTGGGCATAGGTCGGATAGGGATGACACAGTAAGAGATGGTAGGCTCTTGGATACTCCAGATAGGAGAGGTGATGGACATAGGTATTATTATAGTTCTGATTCTAATAGGCACTATGGTTGTAAACTTTATCATCCTTAGAAGAGGAGTGACAAGGGATATTTTCTGAACGATTTTAAGTAAGCAAAGCAACCTACCTTTGATGGAGATTTGAAGAAGCTGGAGGATGAAAAGGCTTGGTTAATTGGGTTGAAGAAGTTCTTTGAGTTGCATGAGTAGATAGAAAATGTGAAGGCCAGAATAGTTATATTCATCCTCAAAGGGAAAGCATACAACATACATATAGTGGGAATATGTAAAATGGGTCAAATACATCAAGACAGAAGACTTGATTTTTCATGAATTCAAGAGACTCTTTAGGAAGAAATACTTGTCAAAAAGGTACTACGACAACAAATCCGAGGAATTATATGAGCTTAAGATAGGATTGATGGTATATGAGGAGTATACGACCAAGTTCCGGGATTTATTGAGGTTGTATTGTATCTTGAAGATGAAAAGCCTAAAGTTCAGAGATTTTTCATTGGATTTCCATTAGCTTTTAGAGATCGGATTAAGTATGATGAACCTCGGTAGCTTAAGGAGGTTATTGGGAAATTGAAGCATTTTTATGAACAGTCAAATCATAAGAGTGAATGTCAGCAAGGATGGAGAGGGAAGCATAAAGGTAAAGGTAAATGGCAGCTTTGAAATAACAAGACCTAAGAATGAAAAAGAGAAAGAGAATTTTGCACCATACAAGAAGTTCAATGTATCTAGATAGGGACATGGATCACAGCAGTAGAAAAGAGTTGATGTTACAGGGTAGTTGGAGTGTTGTATATGTGGTAAGGAACATCTTAAGAGAGATTTTCTATAGAATCAGGGTGTTATGCCTTAGATCTATAGTGAAAAGGAGGCACAGACTTTGGGTATGTTGGGAAAATCATTCCTCGTATCTATGCAGTGTTGGAAAATAGGTAGGCGGATCACCAGGAATTTATCATTGAGATGGATGGTAAGCTTTGCGATCAATCTATTTCTATTTTGATTGACCCTATATCTAATTATATTTATGTTAAACTTGACTTGGTGGATAAGTTTGGTTTGAATAAATAAGTGCATGCAGAATATTGGTTAGTGCAGTTGGCTACAGGTAAAAAGAAGAGAGTTTCATCATTGGGTAAGAGATTGTGATTTTTAACTAAATGGTATGACTACATCAGAACACTTGAATGTATTTTTGTTGGGATCATACAGTATGTTGTTGGGTATGGACTGGTTGTATCTTCATAGGACCAAAGTGGATTTCTATGAAAAATCCATTGAGTTCTTGGATGACAAAGGGTAATATAAATTATTACACAGTAAGAATAAATCAACAAAAATTAGGATGGTGACAGTGATGTAGGAAAATCACAGTCACAGAAAAGGGTATGTGTTATTTGCAGTGCACATTTCTAGCGATAAAGGTAAGGAGGATGAGGATGCAGAGATATTGAGCAGGTACCATGTTTTACAGCACTTTCAGGATGTGTTTCCAACAAATATTTCACATTTGTCGCCTTAGAGGGAAGTAGATTTTTCTATTGAGTTGGTATCAGGGGAAACACTAGCATCAAAGGCACCATACGGAATGAGTGCTCTGGAGTTAATAGAGTTGAAGTTGCAGTTGAAGGAAATTCTTGACAAGGGATACATTAGGCAAAGTGTATCACCTTGGGATGGTCCAATATTATTTGTGAAGAAGAAGGATGGTACTCTCATGTTATGCATAAATTAAAAGTAGTTGAACAAAGTGACCATCAAGAATAGGTATATGTTGTTGATAATTAATGACTTATTTGATCGGTTGAAGGGAGCAGTAGTGTTCTCGAAGATTAATCTGAGATCAGGATATCATCAAGTATGCATCAAAGAAGAGTACATTTACAATACATTTCTCCAGACCAGATATGGTAATTATGTGTTTTTTGTAGTTCCATTTGGTTTGATTAATGCTCTGGCTACTTTTATGTGCTTGATGAATAGCTTGTTGTGTCCTTATATGGACAAGTTTTTTATTGTATTCATTTATGACATCTTGATATATTCTAAGAATGAGGAATAACATGTCAAGAATTTAGCGTCATTATTGAGATTGCTAAGAGAGCATCAGTTTTATGCCAAGCTTAAAAAATGTAGTTTCTTTTAGATAGTGGTACATCACTTGGGGCATGTGATCTCTAATCAAGGTATAGTATTGGATCCAGAGAAGATAATGGATATTATGGAGTGGGTAGCTCCTGGAAATTTGGATGAGGTAAGATCATTCATTGGAGTAGCAGGTTATTATAGGAGGTTCACCAATGACTTATCTCAAATTGCATATCCTATTATGTCATTATAGAGGAAAGGTCATAAATTTTAATGGACACAGGAATGTGCAATAATTTTTGAACAGTTTAAGTAGTTTATGACCGATTCTTCGGCATTATATATTGAAAATCCAGACAAAGAGTTTGTGGTATGTACAGATTCTTGTAAAAGAGGACTTGGTGGATTCCTTATGCATGAAGGACAAGTAGTATGCTATGAGTCATGGAAACTGATATATCAGATAGAAAAGCATCTTACATGTACTAGTTGAAGTGGCCAATGCATCAACAAACACATTCTGATCTCAGGGACTCAAATACAACTGATACTCTGGAAAACACTGCAAAAAATCTATAACAACATTCTTGTATGCCCTCATCCTGGGATTTTTATCTGAATATTCACCTTTGATTTGTTTAATAATGAGTCATGAATCTCCATGGACCGAAATTATTTTATCTCCTAATCTCTTCAACAACAATAACCCCAATATTAAATCCTCATACTCAACAACATTATTTGTACATTGAAAAGCAAGCTTATAGGAATTCTTTTTTGATTTACATGTCTTTGTATTTGAAATCCATATACCAACTCTTTCTCCTTCTTCACTTACTACCCCATCAAAATCCATATTCCATAAACTATCTTCCATTTCTATTTTAGCCTTTAACTTTCCCTCCCTTTCTTTATATGATTTATTATCCATATCTTGAATTTCTTCTTATAAACATATGTAGTGATGTAAATGAAGGAATCCATATCTTAGTGTACATAATATATTGGAAAATTATTAGGCTTTTCCTGGTTTCTTAACATGTATTTCAAAATATTCTCCCTATACAATCTCCTTGGTTGTCCAAAAACAAGAATATTTGCACATGTCATGTCCATTTGCAATGTGCCTTGCAGCTTTTCTCCTGAATACCTCGATAAGAGAATTCCATATTTTGGAGGTATATCGGCTACGACAACATCCATTACTATAATTTTTGCTAGGATTTTAGCAAGTGTTACACATAAATATTTTATTAATCCTAAACATCTTACCTTGCTTGAATCAAAAGAGAAAAGGTCTTTATATGGTTTGATTATATCCATTGCAATTTTTTCCATAATCACTTTTGGCATGAGATTATGTGAAGCTCCTGAATCGAGCATGGCATTGTGCAAAATGAAATCATGTATGTTAAGACTAACATAAAATGCAGGTACATTACCATCTTGTTATTCCCTCAACTTCTCGTCCAAAAATAAATCTAGGATGGTCATCACTTATATTTATAGTATATGTTTTGTCTTCTATATTTACTTCCTTTATAATTTTATTTCTATATACATATTTTTTCATTAATTTTGTCAATGCAACAAAAAATTTCACCTTGGACAACTCATTTTCAAGATTAAAATAAGGTTGAGATTTTTCTACCTCTTTCATACTTGTATCTTGCCTTTGAGGGACTTCCTTTGGAGGATCAACCTTTTCTTGACTTGTAGAAGGAGTATATGTTTGGATCTTATTAGGAGGATTTGTTGTAGCTTTTCTATTTCTGAGATTATATTGTTTATGCACTTCCATAATGTAATTTTGATAGAACCTTTTATAATCTTCAGATTCTACAAGAATGGATTGTAGTTGTGATAAAAACAAAATTGTGTTCCTATTTTGCTAAGAAAATATCATCAGTTTCCCCATCACCAACAATATTCATCTGATTTTCTTCATGATCTTCCACTATATCATGTTCATATTCAACATAATTTTCCTGAAAAGGTGGCCAAATTTATTGTTGATCCATTGGGTTTATGGGATCTCTTTACTTGATTTTGGGTTGTTTCCTTCTGAAATTTGGATTTCTAACATGTGGAACACCCTGTGGTTCTCTTGGTGCAATCCTATCTGTCAAGGTCATCTTCTCCATCATCCTCTCCATAGTTTTAACTAGAGTGTCCAATTTTACATCTGATGATGAAGAAGGCTTTTCTTTAACAATCACTCGCTTCTCATTTCTTAACTTATATTTATTGGGCAGTAAATTGGCCTCTACACTAACAAAATTTCTTTGCATTTCCTCTAAGGTAGCAGGATTTATTTCTCTCAAATGATATGCCATATCTGCATCAAAACCTTATGGATATCGAAGTAAGGCCAACCGTGGAGGATGTTTTATCTCTGTTGGAATTGCATTATAAAGGTTATTGAATCTCTCTAAATAATCTTGAACATATTCCCCTGGGGCTCTTTTTAAACCTTCATACTCTGCAAAAATATGAAGTGGATTCTTTTTTACCTCCCAATGAGAAAATAAAACTTGATGAAATTGTTATAAATTATAATAGTGCCTACTTCCAATCCCCTATACCAATTTCTCACCTCACCTGCCAAACTTTGAGCAAAAAACCTTACTTAACCATCATCATCAACAAATTCTTCTAAGTTTGAAAATTCATTCATCTTATCAATGTGTTGTTGGGTTGTAATTTGTCAAATGTCATTAAATTTGGGTATAAGTTGTGCATAATTATGTGGCATAGCATTGAGTATTTTTTGAAAAACCAAAGGAGCATACCGGTCTGCCATAATTTGAATATGAGGGGCAGATGAAATTACAGTTGAGCTTGATGGTGGGGGTAGAAAAGGTGGTGGAGTTATGATCGGTTGAGATGGTGTAGAAGAAGTATGAACCATTGATGAAATAGGAACATTAGAAAAAGGTGGAATCAAAGGAAAGGTGAATGATGGAGTTGGGCAAGTAATAGTAGAGATTAATTTATGAATGATTCTTCAGCGGTTTTATTTTTTTAGCTACCAAATATTCAATCTTTTCAAACTGATGTAAGATGTCCTTATGAGATTGTGAAATCGCGGGCTTTTGTACTGAGATATATGGTCTCATCTACAACTGTTTCAGGGACAAAAATTTTTGATTTGGTTCTAAAAATACTATTCTCAAAAGGTTATTCAAATTCAATATCCTCAATTGTTATAAGGCTTTATGGAAGTGAATTAGTTCTTGGCAAAGGATTATTAATTGCTTGACTTTCTATAAAGATTTTTTTTCTAATCAACCTCTCAGGATTACTTACAACTTTAGGAGGATTAGGATCTGGGTGGGATCTAGTGTAGACTTTTCTAGAAGCCAGATCTTCAAAGAATTTTTTCACAAATGAGTATATATACAAATTTGGGTGGAAAATTCAGCCTAATAGCTTCTACCTCACTAACACCCACAGGAAATAGCTTTAGAACTCTGAAATCAAAATTTACCATGGAGATTTTTTTTTGAATTGTTTGTCCCCAGTATGGTCACGATAATGTTAGCACTCTGTATTTTTCCTAGGCTGATGAGGAAAATTACAAAGGTAACCACAAACCACTTTTAAATTTGGGATCTAACCCTTCTAGCTTTAGAGAGGGATCTCTCTGTATGATTTAATTTATTATTTTGGGATTTTGGGCTAGATATTAAATTTCAAGATAGATTTTTTAAAGTTTTGGTTGTAAAATGAAGATTCCATTGGGCATGGAGTCATTAAAATTCTCAGTAATCAATGAAAAAATAACCGAGTAGATGAAATAACATGAGATAGGAAAACTCTTGGATCTTAAGATATTTTATGGTGTGGTTGAGATGAAGAAACGGATGATCAATTAAATATAAATCATACTTAAATGAATTTTATATTTAATCTCAGAAGAAAAAATTTATATTATTTTAAATAAGCCAGAGCATAGTACAAAAATTAAATTCAACTATTTATCTTCTTGCAACAATCAAGAAAAGAAATCCATGTGAAAAACTCAGAAAGAAGCACAAATTAACATGAGGAAAACATCACCATTTGTTTGACACAAGAATCCTGGAACAAAACTACCTCTATATTTCTTAAATTGATTACTTCAAGTGAAGTTCACAGCTTACAATAAAAAGAGGTCTTCTCTTTTTTATTACCCAACCCTTTCTAAGTCTTATTACAAAATATTAGACTTTCTATTGAACTAACTCTGGATTAAAAAAAGGAATTGATTACAAAATAATATCTAACAAAGATATAGATATTTCTAAAATAGAACCCAAAAACAGAAATTCTCGACAAATTTGGTTGTTCTGTTGAATCTTTAGAAGGAAGTTGTTGGTGATTGTAGCTAATTTTCGGCTTCTTCTGTTTGTCTATTCCCAAAACTATAGTATTTATGTTTACCTTAAATCAATCAACTCTAGTAACTTATCCCATCGCTCTTCCCTTGGAATGGAAAAATATAACATGCTTCTAAATCTCTCATTTACTTCCGTGTATGTCTGAAAATTTGGTTTTTTCAGAAACAGATGATGGATAAAATGTTGAATAAAGAGGTCAAATTGTACTCCCCCCATGAAGACTTCTCCACTGATTGTTCCTCTTACTTTAGCAAAATTGGATGTATCCACAACTATATTCCATAATTGATCTTGATAATTTTCTAATGAAATCAATTTTTCATCAAAAGCTCTTAAGGCTGGAAGCCCTTTCTCCTGCAATAAAATAATTTTTTCGGTTCAATATTTTAACCTACAATTCTAATGCTTTGCATTTTTTTTACAGATGCACCATGTTGGCGAGGAAACAGGTCTCGCGGGCAAGACCCAGGTTCGAAGATTGGGCCAAAAAGGAGCCCGTTGTAGTCTAGCACCACGCCGACATTTTCACCCTACTCCGAAGAGCAAAGAGTCTCACCCAAGGCATGCCGCGACCATGTGAAGGAGGGGAATAGATCGGTATTGGTGGATAGATCCGCAACTCGAAGCTAACATAGGATAATTTGCATACATAACATCATACGTAGAATATCTTCTCAGAACAACATGCAGATACTAAGCAAATAAATTTTTCAAGTACCACAGAGATCATGCAACACATTTGACTCATACGATAAGACAGCAACCTTCAAGTATATTAATAACCATTCAGTAGGATCCAGAGTTACATTTATTAACAGAAAGAGCTTTCCACTTCTATTACATAAGTCACGTAGGACAAAAAGCGAGAGAGACTACAGCCATGATAGATCGATAGAAACACAGGAAATACAAGGATTTCGCACTCAGAATAGAGATATTCTGTGGCGTCTGCTCTAACCTCTTCGATCTCTCTGCATCTGTGCAAGACTCCCTTTTCTGCTGGGTGATGGCCTATTTATTCACCCGCCATCACAACTATTAGTTTCTCTTCTGTTCTTACTCAGTTGCTTTCGGCTTCTTCCTATTGCACATGCGTTCCACTATCTGTTCCTTTGCCACATCTTCTCTTCGTCTACACCTGTCTGCGCCAACCTCGTCATTCATCTCCTTCTCCTCCACAACCTCAGCAGCTCCGCTGCCTATCGTTGTTGTGCCTACCATGTGTCAATCCGCAACCCAAAATCTGTTCTTCATGAAAAATTCAAAACAAGGGCCCCAACAGGCCCCAACCATAGTCTCTTGACTTGTCCTGAGTCAATCGCAAATCATTGTATCTAACTCCATAGCTCCGCCTGACCCTGTGCCCTGTTCCTGCTGCGTGCCTTCATTTTGCTGCCCACATAAGGGCCCCAACTCTGGGAACTTGCTCAAAGTTGAAGCCTTAAGCTCATGGAAGGTTACCACAGCCTGCTGCCACCCTTGTAATAATGTGTCTGTCTCCATCGTGATCTTGGTGACAGCTTCATCTCCAACGTTCGCCGGTACAGCGTTGAATACTGTGTTGATTTGGGTTCTGGCCTAGGTGGCCAACTGTTGCATCTTCCGAGCATTGATCTGTAGGGGCTGGAGAAGCTCCCAAAAATTTCTACTTGGCTGTTGCTGAGCTGGCCTCGGTCTACTAGATCTAGACCTCTAGCTTATCCACTTGGGCGTACAGTTGGTCCAGCTACGAGGGGTTCGTGGCGTCTTGTATTTCTTTGGAGAGTTGTTGCAGCTGAGCCGAAATCGGCTGTGTCTTCACTGTAAGGGCCATTGAGCATTCCTGTAGACCTTTCAGGAGGTCGTAGGCATCTCTGGCTATAGTATTGAGAGCTTCCTGCATCTTGGTTACGTGGCCCTGTTTCTCTGAAATTTTTGCTGTGTAGACTGCTGCTGGGTCGGGTAGTGCCAGTCGTGTTGCCAATGCCGCCCGGAGCTCTGTATTCCCCTGGTGGAGGCTAGAGTATGCCACCCTGAGGTGGATTTCTCGTTGTAATACGTCTGTTTCTTGCACATCTGCGGGCAGCTGATTGTAGTGAGCCGTCACTACAGGCCATACCTCCGTGAAAACCCTGGCCACTTCATCCATCTAGTTTTGTAGCTGCCCATGTGCCATGGTGAGCTGCTCACGCTGTTCAGTAAGCGCGATTATCTACTGCTGCTATTGCTCACACCTCTGTTGCAGCTCGGAGTGGAGCCTTTCCGCCTGCTAGGCTACCCTCCGGATGAAGTGGTACAGCTGAGTCGTGCCCCACGTCTCCATGCTTTCAGCCCCTGAAGTACCTTGATCCAACCGCCGCTCCTGCAGTGGTTGCCCACTGGCAACTGACCTTATTGATTTACCTTGAGAGGATGGCGGCGGAGTTTGGTGGGGTGCAGATTCTACCATATTCAGGTCTGAATGCTCCCCCTAATCTGCTTGGACGAGCTTCTAGAGTGGAGTAGACTCAGGGATTGACCCAACCATGTCTGCAACTATTTGTGCCATCTGTGTGATTAGGTCAGTAAAAGTAGTCTGGGGGTCCACAGCGGGGTTCGCTGGTGGTACCACCTTTGTACCTGAGTCAACTTCTGTTCCGTGGTCCCCATTGAGTAGGTTCAGGATTACTAGATCTGATACGGTGGTGGATGAGTTGGATGGGGCGGATGAAGTGGTAGGTGGGAGTGGGTCGGTACGAGGTGGTGAAATATGGACGTTTATGAAGTCGAAGGGGTTAATGGGAGGGTGGGGTGGAAACCTGCTTGCTTCCCCTGTCTCGGCGATTGGTTCTTCCTAGATGGGTACCCCTGTGCTCAGTTTCCAGGGTGGTTCCTCCTCTGCGAGGTCTACCACCTGACTCGAGTCTATAGTTTTGGTCCTCTTGGCCTTGGGTGCCGCTATGGGGTTAGCAGGCTTACTTTTTCCCCCCCAACGAGGTGGCTATTGGGCTTGGTGAACTAAACAGTACATTTGGAATGGGGGTGGTGATAGAGGTCGTTTTTGGAAGTGGGGTGGACTGAGAAACCTAAAATTCAAAAAAAACTAGGAGAGGAGTGGCACTACTTGATATCACATGCACCACCTCGTTGAAGCTTCATACCTGGGTATTTAGTTGACGAATGATTGGGAGGAGCTGCAGGTTGTAGACCCTATTTGCTACCTCTGCCATTGATTCGCCTAGCAACCAATGTGGTAGCATCTTGTCGAAGTTGTATGTGTATACCCCGCTTCGAACTTCCATCGCGACTCCTGGCCATGAAAAAACTATGGTGTGGAAGGCTACGTCGTCGATCTGTAATTTCAATGACCTCATCTGGAATGTCTCCTCCGACACGCAAGCAGGTCGGAGGAACGTGTGCTTGTGGGTGACCCCAAACCAAACTTACTCGTTGTATTCGTTCAGCAGATTTCAAGGGATCCTTTGTTGGCTCATCACCACATCAATCCTTAAGCCATACCAACTTTGGAAGGCCTCTGTGTTTACCTCCTTGGTGCTGGGGTCTCCCGACACCTTCCATGGAACGAACTTCATTGCCAGCAATTGATTCTCTTCTATCTCTATCGGCATCCTGATGAGGGGGGAATGCCACTTCCACATAGCAACCACGACTATCAGGTATCCATAGATGAATCTCGTTGTCCTCTTATAATTATCCTCGCATGTGTCGAACAGCTCCTTCAGCAGGAAGGAGCACCAGTTCAGCCTGGTCCCCTAGACGTAGTGCTCCGCGACTGAAATGGTGTCTAAGGTACACTCCCCCTTGGTGCAATGCCTCATTGTCTTACTGGCAATGAGGTAGCACGCAAACCTGATTTCGGGCTTGTTGATGAGCTCAATTTTCGCTGCCTTTCCTCCCCTTCGGGTGCCATATTTTTCATAATAAACAGTGTCCCCCGACTTCTTTGCTCTTTTGGATATGGTCTGGAATGCTGAAGAAACGTCTCAGCCTTCTTGTGAAAGCCCTGTCAATCTGTGAATGTCCTTGGCGTGGATTGGAATTTCTTTTCCCAGCCACAAGGAACCATTCTGAATTCTACTTAGCAAGAACTTGGTACATTTCATGGCAGCGCCTGTCACCCCAAAGACTGGCAGGTTCCTCAAATTAAATATTGAGGAATGCTGGATGCCTTGACACTCAGGAAAAATTCTTGTTGCTGCTCGCCCTACCTCTATGGTGTAGTTCTCCATGTACACTTGTTGTTTGAGCGCTGGAAACTCAAAATAATATGTGAGGTCTACATCGATGAGGGCTGCGTTGTCATACTTCCCAACAAGGGATTCCATTTTGTGAATCCTACTATCGAGCTCCTATTCTACTACTGTTGGATTGACTTTTGTCATCTTTGCGCGTCGTTGATATACCTGCAAAACAGTTCTCGGCCCCTTCTCTTGGCTCTCTGCTTCAGGACACCTCTGTTGCTCTGGTTCTGCTCCAGTTTCCTTTGCTCCTTCAGAAATTTCTAACTCTAACGTAGATCTCTCCAGCATTCTCGCACTTTTCTTCATGCAGGCTATGTAATTAACCGGCACGAGTGAGGTTGATGAGACCCCATAACGAATTAATTCTTTTTGGCATCCTCCGTGGCGATAATCGTGTGATTAGTCGTCTGCTAAGGTGTGTTCTAACATCTGCTGACGGTGGTATGGGGAAATGGGTGGACGCGACGGCTGAGGTTACTTCTAATTATGGAAGAATGATTACTGCAAGGTTACTTCTAATTATGGCAATTTATGTTGCAAATCCTGGCAATCCTATGGACTGACACAAGTACTAAATGAAATGATGGGGACTGACACTTGACACGTTTTCTTATCCTACGGGGATGGCATGCTGGACGCGCCCCTCCCCAACTACAATCAGTTGCGTTGCAATCCTCGCAACCCAGTGGTTATTGACGACCTATGCATTGAAAAATGACTCTACCTACGCTCATCTCGGGTGTGAGAGAGTTATTCAACTATGCTACACTACGGACTTCTCTCGGGCGCGGGAGTTATTGAAAGCAAGCTAAAGAAACTTAATCATGGTAGGGCTTCAGGCGTGCGCCATTCACCCAGCCAGGTAAAATAATACCGTCCAGTTGAGCCAACCAAACTGCTCTGGAATCCTTAATTTCGATGATGAAGTAGGGTCCCAACCAGTGCATCTGCAGTTTTCTTGGAAATTTTTGAAAGTTGCTATCGTATAGCAGAACCTTGCCGCCAACCTGGAACGTTTTGCTCTTAATGTGGCGATCATGCCACGCCTTCTACCTGGCTGTAACTCGTGCAGGCATTCCTGGAGTGCCTCGTCAAGTTCCTGTAACTCGTGCAGGCGTTCCTGGAGTGCCTCGTCCTCCAAGAACTTTAGGGAGGTGGCGATCAGAAGGCTCAGTATGGTGAAATCGGCGGGAATCACAGCTTCATAACCGTACACCAATTGGAAAGGTGTGTGATTCGTCAAGCACTTCACTTTGGTTCGGTAGGCCCATAGTGCGGCTGGCAGACGTTCATCCCAATCATCCCATTTTTCATTGCAGATCTTCGTCTTTTTCGAGGATTTTGTTGAACGCCTCGATAGTGCCATTGGCCAGTGGGTGGTACAGGCTGCTTTTTTGATGTTGTATCATGAAAGTGTCCAGAAGAGATTTGATTGTGTCATTAAGGAAGTGTGTACCTTGATCACTGGTTAAGCTCCTGGGGCAACCAAATCTGCTAATGATGTTTTCAAAGATAAACCAGGCTGCCATCTCGGCCATACAATCCTGTACCATTGTTGCTTCGGCCCATCTGGTTAGGTAGTACATAGAAGTGATGATGTACTGGGCCTTTGAATGCATGGCTACAAGTGCTATGGGGCCTACGAAGTCGACAACCCACTTCTCAAACCGTTGCAATACAGTAACCAAGTGTAGTGGGAGCTCGTCTCTATGAGAGGGCCTCCCTGTTTTCTGACAAACATCACATTTCTTAACAAAATATTTACTATCAGCATAGACCATCGGCTACCATAGTCCAGCCTGTAGCACTTTCCTACCTGTGGGTTTCGCCCCCACGTGCCCTCCCGCGATTCCGCTATGGCATTCCCACATAACGGCTTCACATTCATGGTCGAGGACACACCTCCGTAGAATCTCATCAAGTCCCAATTTATATAACTGCCCCGAAATAAGTTTGTAGTCAGCGGCACGGACGACCAGGTGTCGTTTCTAGATCTGGGTATAGTGTTGAGGACACTGCCCCGTGGTGAGGTAAGTTTCGATGTTGGCCAAATAGTCTGGTATGGCTTTTTCCCAGAAAATATCAGCATCAGGTCACTAATCATCTAGAGAGCCCTCATTTTCACCAGTCTCCAACCTGGATAAGTGATCGGGCCCGACATTCAGCCTCCTGGGCTTGAAAATCACTTCGAAGGTGAATTCTTGAAATAGTAGGAGCCATCCGCATATCCATCCTTCCAAAACTGGCTTGTTGACTAGGTATTTCAATGTAGAGTGGTCCGTGAAGAACTTGAACTTACCGCCCAGGAGATAGTGGTGAAACTTCTGGAGCCAGTACACCATGGCTAGGGCCTCCCTCTCCATGGTGGTGTAATTCCACTCCGCATTAGACAGCTTGCGACTGGCGAAGTATACTGGGTGGTCGACTGTCGTCTCCCCTGGTTGCGCTAAGACAGCCCCAAGTGCAATACCAGAAGCATCGATATGCACATGGAACTGCTTGTCCCAATCCGGGTGGACCAGAATGGGCACAGTTTCCAACTTCTCCTTTAAAGTGTCGAGGGCTAATCTATAATCATCCGTCCATTGGAACACCTCTGACTTCCATAGTAACTTTTCCAAAGGAGCAGTTATCTTTGCATAGTCCCTGATGAACCGCTGGTAATACCCCATGTGCCCCAGCAGCGACCTCAACTACTTTACAGTTTCCGGGGCTTCCATGTGGACGATCACTGCCACGTTGGCGGGGTCGACACAGACCCCTTGCCTGCACACAACATGTCCTAGGAGCATTCTGAATGGAACTGCAAAGATGCATTTCTTTAGGTTCAAAGAAATTTGCAATTTCCAACATCGATCGAACATTATGCGTAGCAGGGTGGCGTGATCCTTCAGCAAGTTGTAGACTGTCCAGTCATCCATGTAGACTTCCAGGAACTTATGAATATATTCCCGAAAAGTATCTATGACAATCCTAGAGAACACGGCAAGTGATTTCTTCAACCCAAACGGCATTACGTGATATGAAAAGGACCCCCATTCTGTGGTGAACGTCGTTTTCTTCTTGTCCTCTTCTGCGATGCACACCTGATGGTACCCTGAGAACCCATCAGTGAAGGAGTATACCTCATTCCCCACAAATTTATCTAGTACTTCGTTGCTGAATGGGGTGTGGAATGGGTCATGGATGCAGGCGTTGTTCAAACTTCGGTAGTCCACACAGACGCGGATTTCTGATTTGTCTTTCTTATTTTGAATAACGATGGGACACACCAACTCTGCCTCTTCCACGGGGAAAATTAGGCCTACCTTCAGCATTTTGTTGATTTCTAGTTTCACTTTCTCCTTTATCCGCAGGTTCAGCCGGTCAGGTCAATGCTTCACTGGCCTAGCATCCGGCTTCAATATAATCCTCATCTCTCTGATATCCCCTTTGATCCCTTTTAAATCCACAACCAATGAAGGGAATAGGTCTTTGTATTCCTGGAGGATACTAAAAATTTCCTTTGTCGTCTCCTCGTCCCAGTAATCCCCAACTGTAGCCAGCTTGGGTTTGTCCTCCGTGCCAATGTTTAGTTTTTCTGTCTTCAACGGAAGTAGATGGACTCCTTTGGTGGTCGGCTCTTCTTTGATTTTCCGCTCTCCTTCTGTCTCTTTAAAGTATAGGTGCCTTAGGTCCTTCAAACTGTCATCGTCTAGCTCGCTATCAATCCGTTGGCAAGCCAACTTACGTCAAAGATCAGGATTCAGTACAAATGGCCTCCCGTCTGTGCTCTGATCAGGGAAAAACAATATCCCTTTGATGGCCTACAATGCTTGGGATACCAAGTCTATCTTCCCCTCAAACAAAAAGCATTGAACAAATATGACTACAACCTCCTGCCAAGAACTGGTCCCCCTCTTCCTTTCCTCTTCTAAGTACCAGGCATGCGGAATGGTATCCAAGGAGTAGACAAACCGATGTACCCACAGCTCCTCAAGGTACCCCACACTTTGCCACTGCCCCTGACAGGCTTGCAGGTGGTCTCTTGGATCGGAAGTTCCTTAGTACCTTTTCTTGCATCGAGGTCCTTCGTCTTGCTTAAACCGCGCCCTCGAATCCTTCGCAATACAGCTCCACCGCGATAGGGAGTTGTGGTGATTTTTCCACCACCTGGCAGAGGTGGACTATAATGCCACGTCCAAGAGTGGTATTATGTTCTCCTCTGGTACCTTGTCTTCTACCTTCGCAATGAAGGTATTTCCTGCTTGCATATTGGACAAGGTGGGGTATTCCCTTATCTCAGCCCCAATCCAATGGATTCTGGAAATACTGGCACATCTCCTCATGCTAGTCTCATACCTGCCTTGCTTCCAGTCCTCCCAAGCTAGTTCTGATCCCAGCTCCGAGCTCTGGACACTTCGCCAGCTTACGGAGCCGGTCGTTGTAGGGTTAATGTAATCCTCCCTCTTCCCTGTTGTCATCTGATAGAGTTTGTCCAATATCTGCGCATCCTCCCTGTTATCTACGATTTCCGTATATCTCAGACATTGATACGGGTCGAGCGGCTAAGTGACTTGAACTTCCCCATCCTCAAAAATCATCAGCTCCTTCTTCAGATAAATGATAGCATAGTTTTCAAAAGCCCAGTCGATTCCTAGCAATGCAAGGTATGGATCTTTGTCTCCCATAATATCTATTACCTCAAAGTCTGTGTAAGTTTTTACCCCTGCGATGTCAACCTTGACATATTCAAGTCTACCGATCGGTACAATGCAGTACTAGTTTTCCATCCTAAGCTATATCGGCGAATACGTCAGTCGTGGTCGGCCTAGAGCTTCCCAAGTCTTCTGAGGCGAGATATTGACGTCAGATCCCAAATCGAGCATGGTGTCCCTAATCTGGAATCTCGCAACCTGCGTGTTTAACCAGAACTCTTTTCCCATTCTTCTTTTGTTCCACTTGACTCGTTGTACATACTGTGGTGCTGTTTCCGAGGATTCCCTCGTTCCTGCACTCCCCTGCAACACTTCCTATAGGGTATGTTTGAGTTGTTCCCGCATTGAAGCGTTGTCAAAAATTTTGAGAAATAGGTGGAGCCATTCCTCAATCAAAGCTCCTGTAGCACTTTGTTCTCTGGTATCTTTCTTCATATGTAACTCAATACCTTTGCCTCCCCCCAGCTAGGCAAACGTTTCTACAACCTCCTATAAGTATTTCTTCTGCGTTTCCGGCCTGATTAGTTGTTTCGGGGATGCGGGCCTGATCACCCGCATTGGCTCCTTCTCACAGGAATCCTCCCTCGTTTACTTCCCTCCTCACATAACTATGGCTATTTTTGTCATGGTCGGGGTCTCCATCCCTCGAGGTTTTGCATTCACCAGATTCATGCCTCTCTGTCTTGCTCATTCCTCCCACTTCTTGATAAGTTCTGGGTAGTCCTCTGTTGCATGTGCATTCACGCGGCACTCTGAACACCATAGTCTTCTAGGTAGGGGACATTCTCGGGCCACATGTCCCTCCTGATCATAGTTGTAGTATCTCAGTGTACCCCGTCTGCTTGTACGGCCTCCCCTCATACCGCCTCCTCAGCCTCTGGGAACCTCATTCACTCTATAGGAGGGTCGATCTAATCGGTCTGCCAGTGCATCTAGAGATCTGCACTGTTCGGTGTTGTGATTTTTTAAAGCACAGAACTCGCAGTACACGTTTTTCGAAACATTGGAGTACTTCTGCAAAATCGGACACATCCAAGGTTGATGACCCACCGTTTGGCAGATTTCGCAATACTCTTATGGTTGTTACGGGGGATAGGCCCCTTGCGCGTTTATCTGCGCAACTCCTCTGATAGGCAGAGCCCCCTGTACTGCCGCTACTTAGGTCCCCACTCCCTGGCTTCGCAACCGAGGACACTCGGTCGCCACGTGTCCTTCTACAAGGTAGTGTGTGCACTAGACATTCGGCCTGGCTGGTCTTATAGGCTGCATCTCCTTAAGTTTTTCGGTCAGATTGGCAATCTGATGTTGTAGTCCCAGTAGAGATGGGTCTTGTGGGGCCGCCCCTCCCCTATAATCCTGAGGCTAGCCCACCATCGCCTCTAACTTCATAGCCTATTCCAATGCATCCTGCAAGTTTTTGATATTTTGCTGAGTGAGGGGGGTTCGCGTCAAGGAAAGCAGAGCCTTGATGAACCATTCCCTCTGATGATTTGGGTCAATTGGGTAGCTGAGTTTCCCAATTTCATCTTTGAACCTGCGCATCAGCTCCCACGCAGTCTCTCCTTCTCTTTGCTTGATCTCCCATAGTTTGAACAGACCTTGCTGGTCTGTTTAGGGTAGCTTAAACTCTCTGACAAAGTCCCACTTGACGTCAGTGATCGCTGGATTTGGGTGGGTTTCTGACCACTTTATGAACCAGCTCAATTCCCTTTCTCTCAGCATGGTTTGGAATTCGATCAGCTTTACGGCATCTAGCGTCTGTCGTGCCCTCCATATGGCTTCACAGAGATACCAGTGCTGTTCCACATCGTTGTTACCCCGCTCAGAAAATTCTGGGTACCAGGTAAATGATCCCGCCATATTCACTTGCGGAGGGGTAACTAGAATGAACCCTCCGGGTCCTAGTTGCATAATTATACCACTAGTAATGCTACTATTAGCATGCGTTGCTGCTGGCAACTGACTGTTATTCAATCGACTCAAATATTTTAACTTAATGAAAATATCACTTAAGGTTTTATAGAGTACCAAGGGAAGGTAAGGATCCACGCTATTTGAACTTTGGGAAGTCAAAATACCTGGAGATATGAATTTTGTCCTTTCTTGGAATAGCTGCTGCATCGCGACGTACCACTTAACATTGGAATATTCTGCTGGGCATGCGTCTACATCTCCTTCGTCAGACATTGTCTCTCCCTTCCTCCTAGTTAGGCTTCCATGTACCCTCCGTACTCCTTTGATGTTCCCTCTCATTTCCTAGGGACCCACCTGGCCTTCCATGTCCACTACATCCTGAGGCGCCTCCTTTTTATCCTTCCGACTACTCCCCTGTCACTTGAACTCCCTCATTACCCTTTCTCGCCACCTTTCGATGATCTGATCCCTCCGATGTGCACGTCGCTCCCTCAACCTCCTTGTGGTTTCAGCATCCATTCCCCCACTTCCCCACTTCACATTTCACGTATAATTTGTCGCTCGGCCCTTCCCCCAACAATGGAGGTTTACGCTTCCGTGCTCGATTTCTCGAATTCCATCAGCCCTTCATCCACCATCAGGGCCTTAATCCACAATGGAATTTCCTTCAGCAGCTTCCCTCTTAGTCTGGATTGGAATATAGCTTTGGCTCTAGAGAACGACTGGTAGCACTCCGCTACAAACTCCATAATATATCCGTCCAAGGTAGATTCTACCCAGAAATCTACAGCTTTGGTCAATTCCGTATCCAACTGATGAAGGGCCACTAGATCTCTGTGCACCCACTTGAGGTTGATATTCCATGATTTATCCTTCATTACTTTGGTCTGTAGCCTCCTCAACCAGCTATAGAGTTTGCTGGGGAACTTTCCCCAGAGGATCTCGTAGGTATCGTTGGCAGAATCCGAAAAAAGGACTAGATCTCTGACCGCCTTCCCTTTTTGGCTTCTCAGCTCTGCTTGCTGAGTTATAAACTGGTCTAGGTGGTTATCCCACCATCTCCATATTTCTCCTTTGAATATCCTTGATACCATGATCTAGTTCCCCTAATGAATTTTAGGGTCCTGGCAACAGAACCATTTGTTGGCGAGGAAACAGGTCTTGCGAGCAAGACCCAGGTTCAAGGATTGGGCCAAAAAGGAGTCCGTTGTAGTCTAGCACCACACCAGAATTTTCACCCTACTCCGAAGAGCAGAGAGTCTCACCCGAGGCATGCCGCGACCACGTGAAGGAGGGGAACAGATCGGTATTGGCGGATGGATCCACAACTCGAAGCTAACATAGGATCATTTGCATACATAACATCATACGTAGAAGATCTTCTCAGAACAACATGTAGATACTAAGCAAATAAAATTTTAAAGTACCACAGACATCATGCAACACATTTGACTCATACGATAAGACAGCAACCTTCAAGTATATTAATAACCATTCAACAGGATCCAGAGTTACATTGCTTGACAGAAAGAGCTTTCCACTTCTATTACAGAGGAATCGCAGGATAGAGAGCGAGAGATACTACAGCCATGATAGATTGATAGAAACACAGGAAATACAAGGATGTCATGCTCAGAACAAATCTCTTCTGCGACATCTGCTCTAACCTCTTCGATCTCCCTGCATCTGTGCATGACTCCCTTTTCTGTTGGGTGATGGCCTATTTATTCACCTGCCAGCACAAATATTAGTTTCTCTTCTGTTCTTACTCAGTTGCTTTCAGCTTATTCCTGTTGCACATAATTTCCACTATCTTTTCCTTTGTCGCATCTTCTCTTCGTCTGCACCTTTCTACACCAACCTCGTCGTTCATCTCCTGCTCCTCCGCAACCTCAGCAGCTCCGCTGCCTACCATTTTTGCACATGCCACGTGTCGATCCACAACCCAAAATCTACTCTTCATGCAAAATTCAAAACAAAGGCCCCAACACACCATGAGATTATTCTTTTTTAATACTCTTTTTACTTCCATCATTGTGCCTTTTTTGTCTTGAATTTGGATACATTCAATTTCTTCCTTAGTTTTAGAATTCAACATTTTAATAATTATATTTGCTTCTACTGGCCTATGCTTTATATCAATCTTTGTTTTTTCAACCACTGCCTTGACATTCTGCACTAACTCCTCCTGCTCAAATATGATCTGAACGTATGGCCATAAATCTATGATATTTTCACTTATACTATTCCATTTACTCTTTTTGGCCTCTTCCAACATTTTAGTTGTTAGAGATTACTCCTCATACTTTTGAATTTTCTTGGTCAATTTGAAATTATTTTGCACTTATGCTAGGTATATGCATTATTTGATCTGGTTTTCCTCCAATTTTGATAGTGTTATCATTAACTTTTCATTTTTTTATTTTTTAATGATAATTCTCCCAAATCTTTGACTAGCTTCTCAGAAGCATCATAAGTGGATGCTTGTGTTGTTTTTTGTACTTATTGTTGTGTTGATGTACCTGGTGATGATGATGTACATAGTGATGATGATGTACTTATTGCTGATGATGTACCTGTTTCTTCCAAATTTTCCTTTTCCTTCAATAGCATTTTCATGTCTTGTTCCATCTTCTAGATTTTAACATTCTATTCAACTATTATTTTGAATAGATTCTCCTTCTCAATCTCTAATTTTTTTATTTATTTGGCCTGAGGGTGCTCTGTAGTTGGGAGTTTAAGCTACTTTCTAAGATCTTGAGTATCTGTATTCTTGTTTCTGATTATCTCCTCGACTAATTTTACATTACTAGGATCATAACCTAGCTTGATAATCAAGTCTTCTAAAGCTTTGGTTCTAGTGTCCTTGCCTAGAGAAGTCATTCTCTCTATCTTTAGTTGTGAATGCATATTATTCAGAGATGCTTGTAACTTTGAGGTACCCATAGATAAATTGTTCAGTGATGAATAAATCATCTCACCTTCTTTTTTATGCAAATCAATTTGATCAATTGCATGAACCTTTTTAGTATCAATAGAAAATATTGAAGCTTTATAATATTCAGCACCACTGGGCACTGGAATTGTGCGTTCTAGGAAGGCTAATTGAAACTACCCCTTTTCTTTGTCAAATGAAAATAGTAGCCTATGTTGAGTAGTGGCAATCTGCTTCCATAATTCTGAGTATGTTGTAGCTGCCAGGGTTTCATTCTTCCTCTTGATCTCCTTGTATCTCGTAAATATATTTTTCTATGTGACCATTTGAAATGAATAAGACTCGGGTGATTGTGTTATGTCTTCAAAATCTGGAAAAGGAGTGACTAGAAAACTTGTTAAAACCAATGTAGCTTGATATTGGGTCTCCTTTTACTCTGATGACTCTTTTTGAAAGGTGGCATGTGTGTCATATTTAATTTCAATGATGATTTTGTCCTTAGGGTCTATCTTCTTTCTTCTTTTGAACACATAGGAATCTTGTGACTCTAAAACAGTGGGGGACATGCTTTCCCTTATTATTTTGGCTTCCTTGTCCTTTGGAATAGAAATTTGCAGAGAATTTTGGTTGAGAATTTGTTCTTTAGCCTCATGTAAATGGTTCTTTGTCCACCTCTCCTGCTTAGCATACTGCTCTATCTTTGGTCTAGGTGTATGTTCATATGAAGTGGTTTTCTACTCAACTCTAAGCTTAGAAATTATTCCTAATGGGTCATAAGACCATGTGAATCTCATTATAAACTTCATTTGTTTCAGAAATTCATCCACTTCCTTGTGTTTTGATCTATTGTTCACAATGTATCGACCGACCTGTGTTTTTAACTTGAACCATGATTTATTTTTTCTTGAGAAAAAAGTGCAAATTGTCCTTGCTAATCATTTTTCTAATATATTCAAGGGAAAATACTTTCATTGGTACAAACTTTGGAAATCTATAGGGAGGAAGCTCACACCCATAGATTCTAATCTTTGTATAATTCTGGTATAAATACCAGTCTCCAACTTTAGCATAAACTTTTAGATGTATAACTTTCCTAATCTCTAGTGAAATCATTGGCACAACTTCACTGCTGAGTAGACACAAGGATGTGTATAAAAACTTATCCACAAAATCGGTGAATGAATATTCTTTTGAATTTATTCCGACTAAAGAAGTCCATTTAATGACTGATAATGGGTTTCCTAGATCATCCATCTTTTGTAATTGGAACTTAAACGTGTTTTCTTGATATAATAGCATCAAATATACTAATATTGATTGGTGTTTGAATGTGACTTTAGCTTTAAACTTGAGAAACTACTCATGTATAACATCTGATAAGAACTAACTGTAATTGAAAAGAATTGAAGGCTTCTGAAAAACTGAAAATACTGATAAAAACCCTAAGACTACCTTGTCTACCCACTAGTATGAATTTTAACCTAAAATAAAAGTAACCATAGATATGGCATGCCTTGACATATCAGTAAAAATAGATGCAGAATAAGGAGGGTTAGTTATGGGAAATTCATATTTTTCAGGAAAGAAGCATTCGAAAATATGGGCTCGCTGGGGAGAAGTAAGATTTTTGTATATCTCCATAAGTGCATCAGTAGAAAAAGGATGCAGGGATGCTTGGGTATTTATCTGAAGGGCCTGGAAGATACTTTCTAGAGTTATCAGAAACAAGACTTCATTGTTATAATAAATTACTTCTTTCTGGTTGGGAAGGTACCTGAGATGACACCAGATAGAGAATTCATGGAAAATGTGTCTTAGGAAAGGTAAATTTGGGTAGAAATGATTCCTAAATATTTAAATCATCACTCTGGTCTAAATATTTCTTTTTTCCCAATTATGGAGCTCATGCAGCTCAAAATCACATTGATTTTATGTTATATTATATCGGGTATCAATTAAAGGGGACCTATATAAATCAAAGAAGGGAAGTACCATATGATCATCATCAGGCATATTTCCCTTTCCTTTGTGCGAATACATATTAATTTCAAAAGGAAATTTAAAGAACAGTGTTACCAAGTCGCAATGTGATTGGTTGCAGAAGGGAAAACTTTGCAGAAGGTGTTGGAGAGCTTGGAGATATTTCAATATGAACCTTCTTGGATACAATAACAAGAAAAGGGAATAATACAGGTTGATATGGGATTTTATAAAGGTATTGGAGGGTGATCAACAGGATTATTATCGTTTTGGATAATAGCGTTTATAATTTTTTTAGCCATTGGAGGGAGATTATTTAATGAGAAACAACTATATAACTATTGGTGGGAAATTTAAATGCTAACGGTCACATGATGTGGATTATGGGTGACGTGGATGGATGGGCGACGTAATCGGATGGGTGATGTGGGCATAGCGGCAGATGACGGGTGCCAAGGAGTGTCGAAAGGTGGTTTTTCGAGAGGGGGTAGGAGTGGTATGCGGGAAAGGGAAGGGAGCCCTTGAAACAAATGTGGATATGCCACATTGCATCAAGAATTTTATTACAAACAACTTTTCGTACCCCCCCCCCCCCCTCGTTAAGTCTCGAAAAGGTGGAGGGGGGCCAAACCTCGTTCCCCACCATCAATCCGAGTGGGGACGATCTCAGCCTTTGAAAAGTGAGAAGGTGTTATGAAAATGAAAAATAATGTCAAATCACCTTTATTTACAAGCTTTAAAACAAAATCTAATAGATTTTAACTATTGGTGGAATTTGAAGTAGTGCGCCCTTTAGGGTTTTATTATTTTTTATTTATTTATTTTTCCTTTCCCCTTTTATTTTTATTTTTCTTTCAATTTTTTTTCCTTTTTCACTTTTATTTTTTTATTTTTCCTTTTTTTATATTTTTTCTTTCTTTTTTTTATAAAACAACTTTGAAATGAAAAAATATTTACAATATCCCAATGGGATAAATTATTATATAATCATACCTTGATAACTATATTTACAGGACCCAAACAGTGGCTCCAATGGGGATGGCATCCTCCCTATGAGGTGCCAAGAACACCATAGACTAGTAGTCTAATCCATTGGGTTGATCCCAAAGCTGAAACATGCTCTGCCCTGAAACCACTACAACTGAAACCCAACTGGTAATTTGTTCCAATCCTCAAACTGAACCAAATCCATTCTTCAAAGTGGACTGTGAATTGTACACCGAAAACTGAAAACTCTGTTGCAAACTGCAGTTAAAAAGAATGCTCAAGGTGTTGAGCTTATTCATCACACTCCTACTCCATCTAACTCATCCACAAGCTTCTTTATGAAGTGAAGTCAAAAAACCAATGTAACCATGAAAGTAAATGGATTGATGACTGGACTTTGCTTTCATTTATTTCAAATAAAACGGAAATTTTTACAGTTGGAAACTAGAAATTTAATCAAAATTGATAATCATAATCCATAAATAAAATAAATACATCTTCCTTAATGACTGCAACAAATTGGAAAAAGGGTTTTGGAGATCATGTATTCCTTCATTTGGTTGATCCTTCTCAAATTTCAATGCAACAATTTTCTCTTTACTATCATCAATATTAGAGACAAGGTTTGTGTGTTCTTGCAATTCTTCAATTGAGGTAGCCACATCTTGAATAACTCAAATGTCTACATTCACGACATTTAGAACAACCTGCTCTTCATTATCGTCTTGCAACTGTGGGGTATTTCTTCCATTATCTAGCTCAGTACTCTCATGAATAACATCTTCTTTATCATTTAAAATGAGCTCACTATTTTTAATTTCCATATATACAACTTCAGATGAACTTGACAAGCTTGTTTTTAAATGAAAATTCAGAAAATGAAAAGTATGAAGAAAAACTCAAATGAAAATCCTCATCCATATGTTGGTTTCTTAAAATATTAACATTTTCATTAGACCCAGGGGACAAAACATGAGTTTCCACATCAAGATCCTAACTATATTCATCCTTATCATTATCACATAAAAACTTGCAATCCTACTGCAAATTTTCATCAATTTCAGGGGATAAAACGTAATTGTCATCATTAATTTCCAGTTTTTTTCACCTTCAACAAAGGGAATTAGTACCTACTGAAATTTCTCTTTAATTTCATGGAAACTAAATTCTATTTTATATTATTGATGTTGAGATAAAAATTCATAAAGGGCTTCCTTAATTTCATCACTCATACACTCATCATCAATATCAATTCCCAAACGTTGTAGAATATTGTCAAAATCTCCACAAAAGGTTTCAACCAGCACTGTAGAAGAGTAAATGTATTTATAGTTCTTACAGAATATTGTGTAGAAGTCTTTAAGGTAATAAATTCTAGCAAGAGACAATCCTTCATACCAAGACCGTGCTTTTTCTTCTAAAGTTACCATAAACATTCTCATTAAAAAGTCCTCATGAAAATCAACTCCTAATTTATGTATGTGCATATTAAATTTGATCAAATGAAATGCATCATCATCTCCTTTTTCATATTTGAATTTTGGAAAATATGATTGCCAATCTATATGAGGCATGTGATTTGGAAATCCTAAAATATGATCTCGATTCATGGGAGAATACCTTAAGGATTGAGAATTCATCTTGAAAATGTGGAAACACTAGTGGAACTTGAAAATTTGGATTTTGATTTATTGGAGACGCCAAGTAATGGCATCCTCTCTGTGAGGTGCCAAGAACACCATATATTAGTATCCTTCTCCATTGGGAATTTATTTTTCATGTCATTACTTGAAATTTATCTTTTTAAGTGAAAATTCATTACATAGAAAATCATTTGAAACTTAGGGCCTTCACTTCGGGCTTCAATTTCCAATGGAAACCACCCACACCTACAATATCTGAAAAATAAAATGGTATATACAATGATGCTATGAGAGACTATCTGAACTTTGGGCAAAATAATTTTTGAGAAAATTTCAATTAGCATGCCCTCCAACAAGTAATTCCCATGTTAGATCCTTCAGTAAAAATACATTGGTTCCCCATAAAGATTCAATCTTATAAGTCCCTTTCCATAAATTGTCAAAATTTCCATGTTTTCCTTTCTCCTCATTTTTTATATCCCATTTTAAAACAATTTCAATGAGCTGGAAATCATATGCTTTGACTCTCCTGTCATGAATCCATTTATTTTGTCCTAAATTTCTTGTGTGTTGTTGTAAACTTCTTCTTTGGTCTGTTGAAAATGTACCATTTGATTTATTCTTCTCTGCACATCATTTGATTCAACATCTAATTCCTGCAATAATTTCAACACTGGAACTCCTAGGGGGGTAGGGAAAACTGCATGAACTCCATAAACTAGTTGGAAAGGTGACATTCCAATTGATTTCTTTGTGCTTACCCTATCATCCCATAGATAATTTATCAACTTTTTGTGCCAAGACTTCTTATTTTCCTATAATAATTTATTTATTATATTGACCAAACTTTTGTTAGAATAGTCTTCCAATCCATTTCCTTGAGGATAATAGGCAGTAGAGTGTCCTAAAACTATATGATACTTATTGAAAAAATCTACCATCTTTTTGTATTTCAAAGCAGCAGCATTATCTATGATGATTTTGTGAGGATAGCCAAATCTAGACAGAATACTACCTTCCATGAATTGAATAATTATTGAATATGTAACTTGCCTATTTGGAATTGCTTCTATCCATTTGGTGAAGTATTTTGTGGCTATCAGAATCCACCTATATTGGGTTGAATAACTAGGATGAATCTCTCCAATAAAATCCAAACCCCGCTGTTGAAAATGTACTTCAACTGAAATAGGCTATAAACACAAGGGTAAGAGTTTCTTCTTTCCTTCAAAAATATGACACTGATGACAAGTGGAAACCCTTTTGTGCACATCAACAAATAGAGTAGGCTAGTAAAAACTAGTTGTCAAGATTTTATTTTCCATAGGCTTCCAAAAACGATGCCCTCCACAGTCACCTTTATGAAATTATTCCATCATTTTATCAGCTTCATCTTCTAACAAACAATTCAATAAAATCCCTCCAACATCCTTCCAAAATAAAGCTCAATAAAAAATGCATAATTTGAAAGCTTTTAATTTAAAAATTCTTGCTTTAGTCTTGGTCATACCTAGTGAAGCTTGAAAATTCTGTAAAACATACACAATGCATGTATACCAAGGGGAAGTGACAAAACTTTCAGATACCTATTGGATATATTCTTATTCACCATCTACAGCAGCAAGAAAATTTATATCTAATGCATGCAAATTTGATTCTACCATCAGCTTGGCCAATCCCTGACCCTTAGTAAGCTTTGTAGGCTTAATCTAAATATCATGTTCTTAAATTAGATCTATAAACTTTCCTCTGTTTCCTTTTGGATAATTTTGAGTAAGGATGTATTTCACTACTACATTGGGAACAAAAGCAATTATATGAGAATGCAGTAATATATACTTTGAAATCTTTCAAGGCCTTTACCAAAGAAAAAGCTTATTTTTCCATAATATTATATTTCAAAGAAGCATCTCTTAATACTCTACTAAAAAAGGCTATGGGTTGCTCATATCCCTCCTTATTTTTGTGCATTAGCATTTCCGCAATAGTGTGTTCTAAAGAAAAAGATATAGTAATGAAGTCCTTAATATAATCAGGACTAGCTAAAACAGGAGCATGTGTCAAGCTTGACTTTACCTCACTTAAATATATTCTTTCTTCAGCATCCCATTTTATCTCACTATCCTTTCTCAACATATTAGTAATAGTTGTCAAAATTTCAGCCAAGTTTGGAATAAACCTTCTTAGAAAATTAATTCTACCAAGGAAGTACTGCACTTCTTTTTTGTTTCTTGGGATGTCCACTTTTTGTATAGCTTCGATTCTCCTTGGGTCAATTCGGATTCCATATTTGGAAATAATATGACCTAGCAGTTTACCTTCTTCAAGCCCAAATAGAGATTTGTTGGGATTCAAGGAAATACCATATTTTCTACATTTTTCAAAAACAATTTTCAAGTGTTGCATATGATCTTCAATAAACTTAGAAAATATTTGTATATCATCAAGGTAAATTACAATGAACCTATCCTTCCCATCTACAAAATCAATGTCCATTTCTCTCTAAAATGTTTCCCCTGCATTCATAAGCCCAAAATCCATCTTTACATACATAGATGTTCCCTATGGTGTTGTAAAGGTTGTTTTTTTTTAATCATCTTGATGCACTAAAACCTAGTTGTACCCTGAGAAACCATCAAGCAATGAAATTGTGTTGGAACCAACTAAGCACTATAAAATATGGTCCATATTTGGCAAAGCGTAGTTGTCTTTAAGGGAAAAATTTTTAAGGTTTAGAAAGTCTAAACATAACTCCATTTTACTTCCTTATTGGCACTATATTGGATAACCATTTAGAAAATCTGAGAGGAATAATAATTTTAGCATCAAAAAAAAATTTAATCTCCTTCTCAATTAAGGGCAATAAAACAGGATTTACTCTTCTCATTTTTTTCTTGAAAGGTTTATTTTCTTCTCTGAAAGGAATAGTATGTTGAATAATAACTTTATCATAGACCTTTAGATTCTCATATCCCCATGAAAAAACATCATAATATTATTTCAAAAATTCTATGTATTTATGTTTTTTCTTATGGAGGTAAAGACTTAGAAATTTTTATAATATTTAGATTTTCTTTAGTTCCTATATTACAGTCCTCAACTTCATATCCACTTGGCTCTATTTTGGACTTGTGAGCCACATCATTAAAATGAAATAACTCCTCTAATGGAACAAAACCTTTGGGAATGGCATTATCCTTTAACTACATAATTTCAATATCTGTTTCATTTTTCTTAGATTCTTCATTGATCTGATTTAGTTGATTTTCTCCTACGTCATCATCAATATTACTCTCCCCATCAATATGGATATTTTCAGACTCTTCCTTTACTGTTGAATATTTAGAGGGAAGTTGTTGCTAATTTTAGCTACTTTTTGGCTTCTTCTATTTGTCTGTTCCCAAAACTATAGGATTTATGTTTACCTTTAATCAAGAAAATCCAGTAACTTATCCCATCTCTCTTCACTTGGAATGGAAAATTTTACCATGCTTCTAAATCTATCATCCAATTCTGTGTATGTTTGAAAATTTGGCTTGTTCAAAAACAGATGATGGATCTCATGTTGAATGAAGAGGTCATGATACAGTCCCCCCATGAAGGGTTCTCCATTGATTTTTCCTCTTACTTTAGAAAAATGTGATGTATCCACAGCTATAATCCATAATTGATCTTGATAATTTTCTAATGCAATCAATTTGTCATTAGAATCTCTTAAGGCTAGAAGCCCTTTCTCCTGCAATAAAGTAATTTTTCAGTTTAATATTTTAACCTACAATTATAATTCTTTGCATTTTTTTTCCAGTTGGACCATGATATTCTTCTTTCTTAATATATTTTACTTCCATCATTGTGCATGTTTTGTCTTGAATTTGGAGCTCTTCAAGTTCTTCCTTAGTTTTACAATTCAGAATTTTAATAATTCTATTTTCTTCTGTTGGCCTGTGCTCTATCTCAATCTTTTTTTTTCCACTATTGCCTTGGCATTCTGCACTAGCTCCTCCTGCTCAAATATTATCTAAATGGATGGCCATAAATCTGTGATATTTTCACTTATACTATTCCATATACTCTTTTTGGCCTCTGCCAATATTTGAGTTATTAGAGACTGATCCTCGTACTCTTGAATTTGTTGGGTCAGTTTGAAATTCTTTTTCACCTCTGCTAGGTATGCATTATCTGATTTGTTCTTGTTTTCCTCCAACTTTAACAGTGTTTTCATTAGCTTTTCATTTTATTTTTTTGTTAATTATAATTCTCCCAAAGCTTTGACTAGATTATCAAAAGAATCATAAGTGGATGCTTGTGTTGTTTGTTGTACTTCCTGATGTGTTTATGTACCTATTGTTGATGATGTATCTACTATTGAAGATGTATGTGCTTCTTCCAATTGTTCCTTTGCCTTCAACATTACTTCCACATCTTGTTCCATATTCTGGATTTGAAGATTATGTTAAACTATAATTTTGAACATATTCTCTTTCTCAATCTCTAAATTTGTCATTTCGTTTTCCTTAGGGTGCTCTGTAGGTGGGATTTTAAGTTTCTTTTTGAGAGCCTGAATATATGCATTCTTATTTCTGATTATCTCCTCAACTGCTTTTACATTACTAGGATCATATCCTAGCTTGATTATCAAGTCTTCTAAAGATTTGGTTCTAGTGTCTTTGGCCAGAGAAGACATTCTCTCTATCTTTAGTTGTGAATGCATATTATTCAAAGATGCTTGTAACTTTGAGGCAGCCTTAGATGAACTGGTCAGCGATGAATAAATCATCTCACCTGCTTTTCTTGCAAATCAATTTGATCAATTGCATGAACCTTCTTAGTATCAATAGAAAATATTGAAGCTTTATAATCTTCAACAGTCTTGGTCACTAGAACTGTAGGTTCTATGAAGGCTAATTGAAACTACCCCTTTTATGTGTCAAATGCAGATAGAAACCTATGTTGAGTAGTGGCAGTCTGCTTCAAGAATTATGAGTATTTTGTATCTTTCCAAGCTTCATTCTTCCTCTTTATCTCCTTGTATCTGGAAAATATTTTTTTTGTGTGGTCATTTGAGATGAAGAAGACTCGGGTGACTATGTTACGTCTTCAACATCTAGAAAAGGAGTAACTGGAAAACCTATTAAAACCATTATAGCCTAATCTTGGGTCTCCTTTTCCTCTCATGGCACTATTTTAAAGGTGGCTTGTGTGTCATGTTTAATGTCAATGATGATTTTTTCCTTGGGGTTTGCCTTCTTTCTTATTTTGAACACCCGGAAATCTTGTGACTCTAAATCAGTGGGCGGCATAATTTCCCTTATTATTTTGGTTTCCTTGTCCTTTGGAATAGGATTTAGCAAATAATTTTTGCCGAAAATTTGTTCTTCAGCCTCCTGTAAAGTGTTCTCTATAAACGGCTCCTAATTTTCATATTACTCTATCTTTTATCTAGGTGTATGTGCATATGGAGTGGTCTTCTACTCAACTCTAAGCTTAGGAATTATTCCTAGTGGGTTATAAGACCATGTGAAACTCAATTTAAACTTCATTTGTTTCATAAATTCATCCACTTCCTTGTTTAATTCTCTAGTTTTCACAATGTATGGCCCAACTTGTGATTTTAACTTGAACTCTGCTTTATTTTTGCTTGACACAAAGTGTAAATAATCCATGTTAAGCATATGTCTGATATATTCAAGGTCAAATGCTATCACTGGTAAAAAATTTGGCAATATATAGGGAGGAAGCTCAGACCCATAGATTCTAATCTTTGTATAATTATGGTATAAATACTAGTCTCCAACTTTAGCTTGCTCTATCAGATGTAGAACTTTCTTGATCTCAGGTAAAATATTTGGCACAAATTCACTATCGAGTAGACACAAGGATGTGTATAAAAACTTATCCATAAAATCGATGATGAATATTCTTCTGACTAAAGAATTCCAGTGAATGACTAATAATGGGTTTCCCTGATCATCCATATTTTGTAACTGGAACTTAAACCTATATGCTTGATAGAATAGCATCAAATATACTAAGACTTCTTGGTGTTTGAATGTTCCTTCAGCTTTAAACTTGAGAAATTTCTCATGTATAACATCTAATAAGAACTGACTATAATTGAAAAGAATCGAAGGCTTCTGACCAACTGCAAATACTGATAAAAACCCTAATACTACATTAGCTACCCACTAGTCTGAATGGTAACCTAAAACACAAGTAACTATAGAGATGACCTACCTTGACATCTTAGGAAAAATAGAGGCAGAATAAGTAGGGTTAGTTTTGGGCAATTCAGAATTTTCAGGAAGGGAGCATTTAAAAATATTGGCTTGCTGGGGGGAAGTTAGCTTTTTTTATATCTCCATAAGTGCATCAGTAGAAAAAGGATGCAGGGAGGCTTGGGGATTTGCTTGAAGGGCCTGACAGATACTTTATGGAGTTATCAAAAACAAGACTTCATTGTTATGAGAAATTATTTCTTTATGTTTGGGGAGGTACCTGAGATGACACCAAGTACCGAATTCAAGGAAAATATATTTATGGGGAAAGGTAAATTGGGGTAGAAATGATTCCCAGATATTTAAATCATCACTCTGGTCTAGATACTTCTCTTTTCCCCAATTATGGAGCTCATACAGATGAAACTCACATTGATTTTATGTTATCTTATACTAGGTATCAATTAAATGGGACCTTTATAAATCGGGGACAGGAGGTACAATAGGATCCTCATCAGGAATATTTCTCTTTCCTAAATGTGAAAACATCTTAATTTCAATAGTAAATTCAGAGAACAGTGTCACCAGGTCACAATTTGATTGGTTGCAAAAGGGAAAACTTTGTAGAAGGCATTGGCGAGCTTGGAGATCTTTCAATCTGAACCTGTGTGGATACAATAACAAGCAAAGGGAATAACACAGGTTGATATGGGATTTTATAAAGAGATTGGAGGGTAATCAATGGGATTATTATGGAGCGTAGCATTTATGAATTTTTTAGACATTGGTGGGAGATTATTTAATGGGAAATGACTATATAATTATTGGCGAGAAATTTAAATGCTAATGTTTACATTATGTGGAGGGTGGGTGGTGTGGATGGATGGTAGACGTAATCGGATGGGTGATGTGAATGGAGCGGTGGATGATGGGTGTCGAAAGCTAGTTTTTTAAGGGGCGGAAGGTGGGGTGGGGTAGGAGTGGTAAGCGGGAAAGGGAAGGGACCCCCAAAACAAAAGTGGATCTTCCACGTTACCTCAGGCAGTTTATTGCAAATAAATTTTTGCACCCCCCCGTTAAGTCCCGAAATTTCAGGGGGGATTGAACCTCGTTCCCCGTTGTTGATCTGAGCAGAGACGATCTCAGCCTTTGAAAAGTGAGAAGGCGTTATGAAAACAATAAAGAATATAAAATCACCTTTATTTGCAAGCTATGAAAAAAATATATTTTAACTATTGGCAGCATTTGAAGTAATGTGCCCTTTGGAGTTTTATTTCATTTTCAATTGTTTTTCTTATTTTTTCTTTCTTTTTGTTTAAAACAACTTTGAAATGAAAAAATTATTTACAAAATCCCACTAGGATAAATTATTATATAATAATACCTTGATCACTATATGTATAGGATCCTAACAAACTATTAGCAGGTAAAATCAGTGTAAGCATCCAGGTGGTTTATTATAGTCGATTATGATTCCAGAGTAGAAATGGGAGACAATTTCCATGGATTTCATTATAGGTTTATTGAAGCATCAAGATTCTATTATGGTTGTGGTAGACAGGTTAAGTAAGATATCTCATTTCATTGCAGTTAAGTCTTTGAACTCAGCCAGTGAGGTAACTCATACTTTCATTAGGGAGATAGTTATATTGCATGGTGTTGTGAAGAAGATTGTATCCAACATAGATGCCAAGTTCACTTTCAGGTTTTGGAAGGAGTTGTTTGCAAGTTTGGGGACAGAGTTATATTTTAGTACAACTTATCATCCATAGATAGATGGATGAATGGAGAGGGTTAGCAGGATTCTCGAGGACATGTTGAGGATGTATGTCATGCATCAACAGAAGAAGTGGGAAGAGTGTCTTCCATTGGAAAAGTTTTTGTATAGTAATGGATAGCATGAGTCCTTCAATATGAGTTTGTTTGAGGTTTTTTACAGGCAGAGTTTTCATACTCCCTTCAGTTGGAGTGATCGATTGAACAGGGTATTGATTGGACTAGATATGTTGGTAGAAATTGATGCAGGGGCATTAGGCTAAAACAATTTCCATGTATTTTGTTAGACTTAGGGGTTTCTAGTTTTCAAGAGAATTAGATATTTTGTAATAAAATCAGTAGGTTTTAAATTTATTATAGTTAAATGTGGAGAATTGCAACTGCCCTCGAATGATCAGTTGGGCATATGAAGAGATGAGGGATTCAGAAAACTGCATACTAAAAATAAGTTGGAATCAGTTTCCACAAATCTAGGGACTTAGTCTAATTTTAGACTTGTAGGAGTTTAAGAGTTCTGTTGAGTCACTGAAGAATCTGAATCGATTCTTTAGTATTTTTTGTATAAAAATAAGCCTAAAAGGAATAATAGGCAGAACTGCGTAGTCCCGCAGACCTGCATAGAGCTGCATAGGATAGAGGCCTATAGAGAAGGCAGAGTAGGGAGAGTAGAACGGCCATCGAATAGAAGATCTAGCCTGAGCAAGAGGTTTTGTAAGTAAATTCTAGATTATGTTATGGAAGAAATTGTTTCAATACTACCTGTGCATTTGTTGATTAAATTTATGTGTGAGAATATTTGAATCCCTGTGATTTCTGTATGAATGGCTTTGCACTTCATAAGCACTGCATAGGAAACAGTGTGATGGATTTCTAAATTTGGGATAATGGTGGTTCTGTACGCCTTTGATAGATAAAGGGATAACTGTGGTTGAGTATTGTGAGTTGAACCTGTGTGTCTAACTTCATAATAGACAGAGGATAGCTATGGTGTAAGGGAAGAAACCCTGTAATTGAGAACTTTGTGCATAGATTGGAGGAAGTCGATTCTGTGTGAAACCCTCCTTGTTTCCCTCTGTATGTGATTGGACTCTTGTTCTCAGCGCCGGATGAATCTCTGTGTAGAGGTTTAGTTTTTAACCCTATATATGATAGGGTTGGATCTCATTCGGGCTCGACTGTAGGTTCTAGCCACCTAACTTGCATATATAACTAGATGCATGCAAATAATTGAAGAAGCGGAACCTTGAAGAGTAGTGGAACCGTGCGTGAACAATGTAAGTTGTTTTGGAGGCGAAAGGTGGTTTTCGCGCAATTGAAAAGTGGTAAGGAGTTTTTGGAAAAAAAATGCGATGTATGTCATGGGTTGACGCGTGGTCACAAATGGTATTGGAATACCATTTATATCGCGTAACTTTTGAGGGTTAACCCTCGTGCATGTTAATGACGCGATATCCATCGACGAGCGTTCATCTGAGGTTTGGAGCGCAACGTAATGTGGATCATTAGATCCGTCCGACAGTTAAACCAAGGTACGTTTATACAAGTTGTGGGAGGCCTTTGTTTTAGTTTAAAGTCAAGATTTATTAACAGGTGTCAATTGAAATATGGCCAGCACTTTACATTGGAATTTTTTTATTTAATGAGTGGAAATTTCATAGTGGAGGTGTGGGCCCCGTAGGGCGCAATGTATAGTGAAATGTTGCGTTCATTGAATTAATGGTTGGTTATTAAAGGTTGGTTGTGGTATTCGAATGTCAATTCGACATAAATAAGACCGATAATTGTTAATCAAAGTCTTGTAACACTTTTGAAAAGAGTTTCTATTAGGAGGAAACCTTGAATATGAAGGTGGAATGGATTTTAACCATAAGCTTGAAGAAGTAAAGATTATGTACATAGAAGAGTTGGAATCTGGGTTGAGGGGTCTTCTGACCATAAATAATTGTTGAATTAATATCTCAAATCTCTGATTTGAGATATTAAAATCTCCAGATCTTTTTATTTAAATTGCCAGCTCAAAAGTTAGAATGGTGTGAGCTGCCCAGATTGTGGATTTTCTTGGGGCATAAATTGTGAATTCATTTTATATGCAGCCATGAGAGATTGAAATTGTGAGTAGACAGGGACTGTGGGGTTTACCCGACATCAAGTGGTATCAAAGCTAGAATAGCTCTTTGAGAATTAATTTTTGAAATGCACATGTACTGAAACAGTGAATAAATTTTGGTTTTTAAATCTGTTTAATAGGAATTGCAGATTTGATTAGATATGCAGTGAAGGTATCTAGATGTGCATAATCTAGAGTTGAAGACAAAGAGTCTTGAAGATTGCAGCAGATAGAGATGCAGTGCAGGTGAAAGAGGAAGCAAGATCATTCAAGGATCTTGGAAGGTGAGTTGATGAGCATTATTTGACTCTGGTTTGAAGGATTTGTTTGCAAAATGTAGAGTTCAAGCAATTGAGGAAGAAATCTCAGCAAAAGGCAGATCAGAGCTTTGAGAGAAGTGATGAAAGAGTCCAGCAAGGGATTCTGAGTGAAGAATAAAGTGTGGCAGAACCTGGAGAATTCCCAACAGAGGTTGGATGAAAGAAGAACAGATGTGTTCTTGAGAAGAGTTGCAGAGTGAAGCCTAGAGAGCAGAAGAGAGTGCTCATAAGGTTCTAGAATATAGGGGACCAGTACTTGCCAGAAGCCGGATCCAGAGGAAGGGATTGGTGAGGTAAGTTGCAGAAAGAGAGCTTGTTGTTGCAGAGGCTTAGTGCAGCTTGTGAGTGAAGAACTCATGAAGGAGAAAATGGATACTAATAGCAATAGCAGAGATTGCAGAGGTTCTAAGAGAGGCCAAAACAGAAGAGTGGAGGAAGATGCCAAAGCAAATGGCATGATGAAGAAACTCACTGATGAAGAATATTGGAAAGAGATAGCTGAGATCATAGAGCATTTCAACAAATTAAAAATGATGATAAAGGAAAGCCAGAGAGTTGGTTGGCTCATGAAGAAGAACATAAAGTGGCAGAGGCCACAAAGGAAGAAAGAGAAAATGAAAAATGCTCAGCTGAAGGAGATATTACTCAAGATGATTAAGTATCTGGAGAAGGACTTGAAGACTGAAACTTCAAGTGAGACCAAGAGGTCAAATGGCCTTACATCTGACAAATTTTGTATGTTTGCAAGAGGAACATGTGGAGAAGAACAACCTGCTGATGTTGTCACTAAGGAAGAAAATGGAGTAGCTAGATGTTTTGAGAATGTCCATGCACTGTTGGAGAAAGGTTCTACTTTGCAACATATTGGAAGCAGAGGAGATTTAAATTGTGATGGTTTCCAAAATCTGGAAGTTGGACAACTTGAAGAAATTGAAGAAAGGACCATTGAAGAATCTCTGAAGTGTATAGAAGACTTGGGACAGCAAGAAGATTTGATGATCAAATCATCAAATGAGACCATGGGGTCTTATGTTTTTAAAAATGACAAGTTGTGTGTGAATGAAGGTATTTATGAATACATTTCATATGATGAAACTATGGTAAATGAAGTTGAATGTTGCCAAGCAACATATGATGACTATCTTTTAGATGAAGATCAGATTGAGTTACTACAACAGAAGGAATTCATAAATTCCTTGTTTTATAAAGGAGATTTATTCAATGAGGACATGACAGTTATGTCTGAAGATGATAAGTTTGATAATGAGAGGTTGTTTTTATTGAATGGCCAAATGAAGGGTGATGGACAGATAGCTGAAATTTTTGCAGAAATGGGAGATCAAAATTCTATTCTGATGAGAGATGTGAAGATAGCGACAACAAAAAACTTGACTTATGATAGAAAGGAGGATAGTGAAGACAGTATGAATGTTTTCTCGGATGAGATGGCAGGATTGTGGCATGAGTTAGGTGCTCCAGATCAGAGGACAAAAACACAGAAAGAAGTTGTTCATATTGTAAAGGCAAAGATGAATGAAGATGAGGAAGTTCATTTTTATGAACTAGAGCAGAGATACATCCTTGAAGAGGATGATGCAGAGGAGAGACTAACTGAAAGTCTCGAGAATTGTTTAAAGGATTGGAATCAGCATACTGATATGCTGATGGAGAAGAAAATAAATTTAGGATAGCATACTGAAATGTTGGTAGAGGAAGGAAAGGCACTGAGGCCTTGTGGGTTTTGTTTTGTCAATTGTTTTTTGAATGCAGATTCTATTGATGCTGAAGGGAATTTGACGCCATTGGGCAGTCAATTGAAAGAGGATGAGAATTATGTGGAAGATTTTGATCCATGGAATGAATAATTTGAGTTTCTGAATCAGTAAGATTCAATGCAATAGAGGGAACCTCAATTTTAGAATTGGGGATTGCAAAATGAAGACAGTGAAGGTTTTTTGAGTCTTAGAAAAGACTTAGAGCTGCAGAAATAGGAATTGGTGATTGAATCATCAATTGAGACCATTGGGTCTTGTGGTTTTGAAACTGATAATTTGGCTGTGATGGCAGGGACTGTAGAAGACAATCCATCACTTGGAGTTGTCTTGGAGGAAGATGAACTGTTGCAGAGGAAGGAAGGTGAGGCTATCATGCCTCCTGTAAAGGAACTTGTTATTTCTACAAATTACAAGAAAGAGTTGGCTTGTCTGAATAGCTAAGAGAACATTGTATCATGGTAGAATTTTGGGGCTGCTACAGCAGTGGAGAATCAGATTTTTACTCTGATAGAAGAGGAAAATGCAGAGCTGGAAGAACTTGATTTGATTGGCAGAATCAATCGAGAAGATAAAGGACAGTTGCTGAATATTGTCAAGGAAGAAGGAGGAAAACATGTTGAAACAAGTTTACAGCATATTGATGAAATTTTTGGAAATAAATGGCTGAATTGTTTGTATAAAACATTCAAGGAAAAGAATGAAATGGCAGAGAAGCAGATTGAAGTGTTGCTGGAAGAATTATTGGAGCAACAAATTGAAGTGTTGCCAGAAGAGGAGGAAGAGACACAAAGATTCTATAACTTTGATGTTTGTCTTATGATTGTAGGTACTGATGGAAGGACTAAGGCATTTTTAGTCTAGGAGAGGAAGGGAGATGATGATAGTGATTGGAAATTTAAATACCATTCCAGAGAATTGCTGGAGACAGAGGATGGAGAAATTTTCATAAGTGATAATCAGGAAGAGTTTTTCTGTAGCAGAAGACAAGAGGGTATGGATGATTGGGAGGCAGTAAGAAGAGCTACAGATACATCTGAAGCTAGCACAGGAGCTAGAGATAGAATTAAAGCTAGGGCAGAAGTAAGGACTGAGAAAGCAAAGGCTCAGCAAGAGGCAGTAATAGTTCAGCAATCAAGATGGAGCAGTATCCAACAGTCAGAAGACATATTAGATGAAGAAATTGCATTGATAAGAAGATTGATGGTGAAATTTTCTTAGAAGAAGGCAGCAACAAGGAAGCAGAGAAACAGCAGTAGCAAGAAGAAGACAGTCACAGACTGTGAAGGCATAGCAAGTGGAAAGATGCAGAATAAGATATGGAAGCTTGGAGAAGTGCAAAAGAAGAATGTTGCAGTGGATGATCAACTACAGAATAAATTGTTGGATCCAGGAAGACAAGGATGAAAGCACATGATCAAGAGATCATGAATCATTTGAAACTGGGAAGTCTGATGCAGGGGCATTAGGCTAAAACAATTTCCACGTATTTTGTTAGACTTAGGGGTTTCCATTTTTCAAGAGAATTAGATATTTTGTAATAAAATCAGTAGGTTTTAAATTTATTTTAGTTAAATGTGGAGAATTGTAACTGCCCTCGAATGATCAGTTGGGCATATGAAGAGATGAGGGATTCAGAAAACTACAAAGTAAGAATAAGTTGGAATTAGTTTCCACAAATCTAGGGACTTAGTCTAATTTTAGACTTGTAGGAGTTCAATAGTTCTGTTGAGTCACTGAAGAATATGAATTGATTCTTTAGTAGTTTTTGTATAAAAATAAGCCTAAAAGGCATAATAGGCAGACCTTCGTAGTCTTGCATACCTGCATAGAGCTGCATAGGGTAGAGGCCTATATAGAATGCAGAGTAGGGAGAGTAGAACGGCCATCGAATAGAAGATCTGGCCTGAGCAGGAGGTTTTATAAGTAAATTCTAGATTATGTTATGGAAGAAATTGTTTCAGTACTACCTGTGCATTTTTTGATTAAATTTATGTGTGAGAATGTTTGAATCCCTGTGATTTATGTATGAATGGCTTTGCACTTCATAAGCACTGCGTAGGAAACAGTGCGATGGATTTCTAAATTTGGGATAATGGCAGTTCTGCACGCCTTTGATAGATAAAGGGCTAATTGTGGTTGAGTATTGTGAGTTGAACCTGTGTGTCTAAATTCATAATAGACAGAGGATAGCTATGGTGCAAGGGAAGAAAACATATAATTGAGAACTCTGTGCATAGGTTGGAGGAAGTCGATTCTGTATGAAACCCTCCTTGTTTCCCTCTGTATGTGATTGGACTCTTGTTCTCAGCGTCGGATGAATCTATGTGTAGAGTTTTAGTTTGTAATCCTGTATATGATAGGGTTGGATCTCATTCGGGCTTGACTGTAGGTTCGAACCACCTAACTTTCATATAGAACTGAATGCATGGGAATAATTGAAGAAGCAGAACCTTGAAGAGTAGTGGAACCGTGCGGGAACAGTGTAAGCTATTTTGGAGGCGAAAGGTGGTTTTCACGCGATTGAAAAGTGGTAAGGAGTTTTTGGAAAAAAAACGCGATGTATGTCATGGGTTGACATGTGGCCACAAATGGTATTGGAATACCATTTATATCGTGTAACTTTTGAGGGTTAACCCTCATGCATGTTAATGACACGAGATCCGTCGACGAGTGTTCATCTAAGGTTTGGAGTGCGACGTAATGTGGATCATTGGATCCATCTGACAATTAAACCAAGGTACGTTTATACGAGTTGTGGGACCGGCGGACCTTAATTTCTATTGGCTTTTGTTTTAGTTCAAATTCGAGATTTATTAACGGGTGTCAATTGAAATATGGCCAGCACTTTACATTGGAATTTTTTTATTTAATGAGTGGAAATTGCATAGTGGAGGTGTGGGCCCCGTAGGGCGCAATGTATAGTGAAATGTCGCATTCATTGAATTAATGGTTAGTTATTAAAGGTTGGTTGTGGTATTCGAATATCAATTCGACATAAATAAGACCGATAATTGTTAATCAAAGTCTCGTAAGACTTTTGAAAAGAGTTTCTATTAGGAGGAAACCTTAAATATGAAGGTGGAATGGATTTTAACCATAATCTTAAAGAAGTAAAGCTTCTATACCTAAAAGAGTTGAAATATAGGTTGAGGGGTCTTCTGACCAAAAAGAATTGTTGAATTAATATCTCAAATCTCTGATTTGAGATATTAAAATCTCCAGATATGTTTATTTAAATTGCCAACTCAGAAGTTAGAATGGTGTAAGTTGCCCAGATTGTCGATTTGATTGGGGCATAAATTTTGAATGCATTTTATATGCAGCCATGAGAGATTGAAATTGTGAGTAGACAGGGAATGTGGGGTTTACCCAACATTAGAAATGTAATAGGAAATGTAATTTATTAAGAGTAATTTCAAGGCAGCACAGGACATGCAGAAGAGTTATGCAGATCAACACAGAGTATTTAAGGATTTTCAGGTTGGGAACATGTGTACTTGTGCATAAAACCCAAGAGGAGCTCCTTGAGGATTGGATCATGTATCAAGCTAACACCTTGGTATTGTGGGCCTTTCGATATCCTTGAGAGGATTGGACCAGTTGCCTACCAACTTGCACTGCCTGTGACAATGAAAGTCCATGATGTTTTCCATGTTTAATTACTTAAGAAGTATCTACAAGATGTTGATCATGTGATTGATTAGTTTGTATTGCCTGTGGAACCAAAGGGATAATTCCATCCAGAACCACAATGCATATAGAAGCATAAATAGCTCATGCTCTAACGCAGAGCAATCAAATAGGTTAAATTTCAGTGGAATCACTTTGGTCCTGATGAAGCTACATGGGAGATGGTTGATCAGATGCGGGATATGTATCCTTCATTATTTGTTGGTTCGAACAAATGAATTTTTGGTATATGTACATGTATATGGATGTTGTTGTAGATGTCACATCGAGTTGTGTTATAAAGCTCCAATAAGTGGTATGATTTTCATGTTTTCATGTTGGTCATGGTTTGCAATTTATTCATTGTAAATACTGCATCGAGTTGTGTTATAAAGCTCCATGGGAAGTTTGTTTTTATTCAATGGTTTGTTGTTCATATGTGTCATTGAACACCGAGGAATATGTTCCCCCAAAGTGGAGGAGTTTTTAATAGCCCCTGGTTGATTTTCCATGTAAATAAAATAAGGCCAAGGTCATGGGACACGTATTCCAAGTTGAATGTTGGGAAAAAAAGAGTGATGGGTATCACTGGCTATTAATTAATGGCTATGGAAATTGGCAAAGGTGAAGTGGAAATAATTGGAATTTTATTTATCAAATAAAGGAAAATAGGATAAAATTAAGGTGAAGAAACACAGATTTTCATGAGAGGGAAATTGAAGGAAAAATGAAGAAAATAGAGACCTCAATGATAAAAAGGCTTCTTAGGATTAGTTCACAGCTTTTGCTATTTTAGCTTTTTTTAGTTCAGTTATGGAGATATCTTCTATTCTCTCATTCTCTCATACTCTTGAACACTTAGGAGTATTATTAGAACATTCTTGGAGCACTTTGGCATACATTGGATTTGGAGAAAGAAAGAAAATGAAAGTGACAATGCGCAAGGGAACAGTTGGATCAGCAGCTACAGCTAGATTTCTTTGTGGGTAACATGTTTCATGTGTGATTTCCTTGCTGATTTATTGCATGCATGGTATATGAAAGTGATTTCTTGGTTATGTATTGTCAATGGAATGTATATTTTCCTGGATTGACAGTGGTTTTAACCTTGCGTTACCATTTCCTGGATAGCCATGGTGTTGTGGGTTTTTCCGCTTGATTGTTTTTTTTATTGGTTCTCATAATTCCTTATGGTTGTGGGTTGGAAAAAACACTTTGGAAGCCATGGAACAACTTCGGTCAAGTTTCTAGTCTTGGATACTAGGTTGGGAAAAATGCTCTGGAATCCTCGATTGGTTGAGTTAATAGTCCCTGGAGCCAGGTTGGACAAACACTTGGGAGCCCTAGAAGACTATGGGTTGAGTTACTAGTTCCTAGAGCCTTGGATAGCTTGGGTAGAGACCAATCTAGTTGGTGTTAGCGATGTATGACCATAGAGGTGGAGTCATTATGGTTGATGGTTGAGGTGGTTTGGCCTATGGAAGCCCTTGTTTAGTTTTGACTTGGTTTATTCCATGAGATCTCACATTCATGCTTAGAATATGGCGCGGGGGAGATTAGTTGAAAGAGAGATTTGGTTCAGCCAAATCTATGGTCGGGTGGTACTTGGAATTCCCTGAATTGGTTGGTATTTTTCACATGTTAATATGAGACATTTTCCTATTGTGATCTATGAACATTTGTAGTGACTATGTTGGTGATATTATGGTTGAGTTGTCATGGTTTCTATGCTAGTTATTTTATGGTTATATTTTGGTTATATGATGTGTATCATACATGGCTCTTATCATGAATTTCTTAGTGATTCATTGGTTGATGAATGTATGGACTAATAGTGTTATTATAGCTATGTGGAGAGGGCATAGGTCCTTCTTGGTGATTCTCAGATGAATCTCATACTCTTATGATCATATATGCATTCATGACCTATAACTTACATGTTTTCCATGTGTTTGACGAAATGTATAGTATATTATAGGTAGTCTAGGTCAAGTTATGCCTTCAAGTTTGAATTTTTAGCTTTTTTGTTAAGTCATTTATGATTCTGAGAAGCCTTGGGTAGTTCCGGATAGTGGTCTGTAGGCTAGCCTAGAATTTTAGGTCAAATATCGAGACCAAACCCTCTAAACTAGGAAATTTGGGTCACAACCGTACTCAAGCAATGATGTGTGTGTATTTGGAGGAATTCAACCGCACCCAAGCCTTGTCATGCATATGGTTGGGCGTCTAGGTCAGTGAAAAGGAGCCCTCACTCAGGGTTTGGTCACCTGTGGTGGGGTCCTTTAGCCCCTGAGTGTATTGTAACCCTGAGGAATGTTGTGAGTTGTAAGTTTGTGGTCAATATGCATGCCAAACTTCTTTAAAAGGAATTGTGAAGTTGGGTCATGTTATAGTAACTCTTCATCTCACGTTTACCCTTGCAGGATGATAAAATTGGTTAAATGTGGGAGGGGTGGTTACATATTCAATATTCCATAAATCTTTAGGAGGATATGGCTTAAAATATTTAAATTGGTTCTCAAAGGAAATTGCAACAAAAGTAGCTTGGAAACTCATAAATGGGGAGGGACTATGGTCATAGATAATGGGGGGAAATGTATTTATACCTCATCTATTATGGGTTGGCTTATATCCCCCTGGAAAAAAACTTTGAATGGGTCAATAGTATGGAGGGATATCAAAAGTTTGATCGAACTCATTATAAATGGCCTTCGATGTAAAATATTTGATGGTACCAAAGTCCCTTTTGGGAGAGATCCTTAGATTGGGATTAGGGACTACCATACCCTCTCAGACCACCTCATAAACTATTTAAACGAGAAAGGTTTTTTTCACTTAATCAATTTTCGAGAAGGACAATTCATCTTGGTCAACAAACTTGGGCAGGGGATAATACTGCTCATCTGTATGGAAACTTGTGGCTGAGGAATGAACCCAATATATTTCTTTATTATAGTAGAGCCTTGTTTCCCTCTCTTTTTTTGATGATCGGTGGGTCTGGTAATTGGCCCCTTCAGTTTCATAAAACCCAAAATATGGATGTCTTTCTCTGTCACATCATCAAGTTGCTCATCCCCCTCCTTGGTGGGAAATATTTTTATGGAAGCTAGGCAATCATCCCATGTCAAAACATTTCATGTGGTTAATATTAAGGAATAACGCTCCCACTTTGGAAGCGCTTCAGAAACGATCCTTCCATGGTCCTAGCATGTGCCCTTTATGCTTGTAAGAGGCCAAATCAATTCCTCATATTTCCATGCATCGTCCCTTCACTGGATGTATTTGGATATAAATCCAAAAAAAATTTGGACAAGATCTCAACAGGGGTGGAACCTCGGTGGATGAGTGCATAAAGACTTAGATAAAAAATACAAGGCAAACATGTGTGCTTTACCACTGGTTATTTATTGGGGCATATAGCTCCAAAGGAAAGGGGCCATCTTTGATGACCAATTTCAATCATATATCAGGGTAGCTCTTACTTGTTTGCCTCTCCATGACTCTCTCCCAAAGATTATCTCAACCCAAGGTCCTAGAAAGTGTGCTCCAACAATCATCCACAAGGACAAACCGTGGGATTTTTTTATGGAACAACACAACATTCCCCAGTTTTTGGTGGTGTTGGAAAACACGTTTACTTATCTGAATCACATTTCTACTCTTACTCATGTAGGCAAAAAATAACTTCGTTGAACTCTTTGTGTTAAAATGTCTCCTCCAATTGGCCAAATTCCTGTAGGTCATAGAAGTGAACATCTGTGGGGACTACTTGATAGTGATAAATTGGATGAATAGAAAGTCCAAATTAAGGAATCATACACTTCTTCCTCTTTATCAAAATATCTCAAATGGATTACAAAACTTCACTCATATCACCTTTTTTCATGTCTACAAGGAAGAAAATTAGGAATCCGACCAACTTTGAAAAAGAGGATTGGATGTGGTTGAAATCCAGTGGAAAATTCAAGAAGATAAGGATGAATTACTCAACTTTCTCTAGTTATGTCTATGGGTGTGATCAATCTTTCCTTTTTATGGCATCTTTTGGCTGCATATGTGGTTCTGTTTTGTTCATATTTTCATGGATGTATTATAGACTTTGTATATGGCTCTATATATGTAATTTTCAAACATGGTTATATGATGGGACTCACACACGTCATTTTAAAACTTGTGATTTTAGTTTTTTGAACATTATATATATATATATATATATGGGTTTTCAACCACTTTCACTTATGATCCTTCACAGGACAGGTAAATTAAAGGAAATATAGCTTGGGAAAAAGGATAAATAGACCCGGGTGAAACTTGGTGTTCATTTTATCGCTCGTATAGGATATCTGCTATAGTTTTGGATAGTATTTTTCTATAGAAAAGTGTTATGGCACAAATTTTGTTGAATATTAATTGTAAAATCCTTTTGGCTAAACATCTCTAGGCAATATGCAATATAATTGTTGGAAATTATATATGCATATATATTTTATTTTGTCTATATATATATATATATAGAGAGAGAGAGAGAGAGAGAGAGAGAGAATTATAATATATCAGCAAAATTGATATATGTGTGTGTGTGTGTGAATTCTAGCCCCAAGGGTTACCTAAATTGGTTGAGTCTCCACAGTTAAAACACCTTTACTATTGAGAGGTCACAAGTTCAATTCTCTTGACACTCTCGAAAGCAAGCTCAATGATTAAGCCAACAAAAAATGATCCCTTTGGATAGATCATTCTAGTACAAATATTTTATAGACATAACAGTCACCAATCACCAATCTCTAGAGTCTATAAACAACAAAATATATATATATATAAACTAACTTTAATATGTATCATATATAAACATGAATATACAATCTCATATATATTAAAATGTTATATATAATATTATACATATTAAATTAATATTGATATTTTAAACATATATATAATTCAAATTATATATATTATATATTACAACAAAGTAGTAAAATCCATCCAATATTTTTATCAATCCATTGTTCTGTTTATAAAGTGGTATTGTTTGTGTTAGAATTTTCTCTTGTATTTAATTGGCAACTTACTCGTCAAACTTCAAAGATTACTTAATATTGAAGTATAAATTATTATATTATACATATAATAAACAATATAGTTTTCTTCATTTTTGAATAAAATAAAACCTTGCGTAAAATCTAAAATAATAATGTTAACTGGTGGTAATGAGTGTTCATGTGTTCAAGCATCGATGATTAAATGGTCCATATCATGATTCAACATTTAATTTTGATATGCACATCTATCATATGTATGGATGGGTTGGAATTACTTTTAATTGAGAGAAATTATGCACATGGAATACCAAACTCTAGTGTTTTTATTTTTATGTCGACTTTCGATGTAGTTTTCACCAATTTACATTGCTAATTGTAATTCTCTTTTGATTAATTTTGAAATTTTTTTCTAATTGTAATTCTCTTAATTTCGAAGCTGTTTTGTAAGTTTGCTTTGTTTTTAAACTTCCCTCAATATGACAAGGTTATCTCTAATTTAATTATTTTGTATTGATTATAATATTGTTAATAAACTATATTACTATTATATTAATTTTTTAATTATATGTATTTATATTATTTATTTAATTATATTAATATGTGATATGATTATTTAATCTGGATTTATTTAATATACTATTTTATTTTTTAATCTTTAAAATATACCATTTGAATTTAGTTAATGTTGGAATTATTAATAATAATATTATATTAAAATTTAAAGTATGGTAGCTTATGCAAGGTATAAAGTAAAAAGATTTTAGAGTTGTATATATAAGTCAATAATAAAAGTATTCAAAGAAAATAAAGTATAACTAGCGTAATTGAGGTAAAAATAATTATATGATTAGTTGTATGTAAGATATCAATCAAAGTAGTGATGATAGAGTTTGAGAATAAAAAAAATAGGCTTGTGGCAATGAGGAAAGTCAAAACTTCGTAAAAATGCAAAACATAGAAAAAAAAAAATAGGAGTCATTTCTAGTTACAACCAATATAGATCAATTTAAGCATATATATAGCATGAATTGAAAGGGATCAAATCCCTTCAAGTATTAACCTCTTTTATAGTGCAAAATTTGAAAAATAAAATGCATCCTTTGATATATCTCTGTGTATCTATAGTGGCTCTCTCTCTCTCTCTCTCTCTCTCTCTCTCTCTCTCCATATATATATATATATATATATATAATGGAAACCATGACACTACTGAGAGGGGGGGTGAATCAGTAGTGTGGTCAAACTATACAATTCTTCACAAATTACATTTTTCAATCACTTTGACAATTACTCATGGATCAGCAACACAACGCAATCATGTAAAACATAACATCATAAGCACATGAGCAACGTATGCACAAGAAACCAATCTTATTTTTATTACAAGCTTCAACTTGATTACATCAATGCCCCACAAGCTACTACCTGTAGGTTTATCAGCTTCTACTGAAAGGAGCTTCTATCCCTACCCGTTTATCAGCTACAACTGAAATGGATTGTTACCCCTGCTCGTTTACTAGTATGCAAAGGAAGGGACTCTTGGCCCCGCTCGTTTACAATCTCTGTTGAAAGGGACTCCTGCCCCCACTCCTTTATCAGTCTCTCTAAAAGGGACTCTTGCCCCCAAACATTTACCCACTGGAAGGAGCTCCAACCCCTGATCTGTAAGATATCACTTGTTGTCCATGTTGATCCATCATTCATTCATTATCAAACTAGAACCAATATACCTCTTATGTCATAAACAGATAGATCTTTCTCACTACAACTGCTCACTAAATCCACCATACAAACACCATCATCAATATTTGATTATTGATGCAAACATGTTCATTAATCTTTGATTACTCATGCAAAAATATTCAACAATATCTAATTATTGATGCAAACATCTTCAACAATCTCTGATTACTAATACAAAACACCAAAAACATCACCTTCAGTAAATTTCTGATTACTGAACAAATTGTGCATCACCAGCACCAACACCAATCACCAATGCACTTCTTTGCATCTCTAAAACACCTTTTAGATACCAATATTTTTCTTTGATACACCTATAATGCATACCACCATGATGCATTATGTTGCACCAAAACCCTCTAATCCTGACATTATGCTCTCTTGCAACGTCTAAACTTTTTTGCTCAAATTTTTCTTATAAAGGTTTCTAGACTAATATTTTTGGCTTCAAAATTTGGTTAACTTATTCTTTGATCTGCAACATTGTTTTCTTATTTTTTCCTTTGTCCTATTCAATTTATTCTTTTGTATGTGCTCTTAACTTCTCAATATTTGATCTGCGCTTTTGGGCTAAAATTTTGAGTTAAATGGTTTATTTTACTCATTCTGGCATTTTTCAAAATTTAACTGTGACTTTCTAATTCTGGAAAATCTCCAAATTTGTAACAACTTCCAAATCTACCTCTTAACTATTTCCAACTCGTTCATGCAATTAGTGTACTGTTATCCATGCATTTAGCATTCTTCTGTTATGTTTGGCTTTAACTGCCAAACTCCAAGAGTTGTTGACTCAACTATCCACGCAAATATATTGCATCTTCACTTATTCCAAAATAGTTGTCGACTAATCCATGTTTCTGCCCAAGGAACTTTACTATAGCCTCAAATCCTTCTTAATATGTGCTTCCAACTGCATTTCTAAAACTCCAAGCTCCACGACCTTTTTTATTTTATTAATAGAATAGATGCCAAATTTGGCCTTTAGGCCCTTTTTCTTGGCTCCTTTACCTATTTTCTACCATAATAGTCTTCGTGACCATTGGCCAAGCATTTGAGTGTTAAGACCTTTATGCCCTATACGAGCTTATTTTCCTCATTTGTGGATATATGTCATTGGTCTTTTTCTACGTGAAACAACCAAAGGCCAGGTCCTAGCACTAAGGCCGGAGCTCTCACTATCCCGACACTTTCGCTTGTGCCCATTTATAAATTCATCAGGGTCTTCCTTATGGGATGAATTTTTTTGTGGATTCGACCCAACTTCAATCTCATTCGCTGCCACTCTACCAACTTGTCAATGTTGACATGTCCCAGCTCTCCCTGCCCAACACTTTCGTTGCATGCACCATAATAAATCGTTGGGCTCCAACCAGCGAGATTATGTCATGATGATGCCACCTATGCCACGTGTTGACTTGCAAGTGGTCCATGTTTCCACCAGATATGGGACATCCGGGTGCCCAAAAACACCAAATATACCTTCCAGATGTCCATCTTTGATTGGTCCTCATCATGCTTACATCATCAACCACCATCATCTCCCGAGAGCCAATAATATGTTGCCACCTGTCCTAGTCAAAGAGGAGGGAGAAATGGTCCCACAACCCTTGATTTTTCATTGATTTCCTTTGTTAAAACTTTAACAGGCTCTTGGTTATTTATTTTGTTTTTTTGTTAGGTAGGCGCTCTATCTTATGCTACTTTTTTATCCCTCCGGGCTAGCCCTTAGCAGGTTGATTTTTCATGTGATGGCCTCCCGCTTAAGCCTTTTTCCAATCAATTATTTCCCTTTGCCTCATTGCACGATCCAATGTGTCCCTACGCTTAACCTTGTAGTCCCCAAGCTCATACCCATCAGGCTTCCTCTGTCGGGCCAGGCTGTCAAGCGGACTCCTCCACTCGCTTCCCATTGGATGACACTCTGCTACAATGTCCTGACACCAGTATCTCAATTCATTCCTTTTTTGTGTCAAAATGTTGTGCCAAGGTGCACGTGTCAAGGTAATTCCTTCAGGATGGAGACATTGCGCTCCATTCATCCCAACGATAATCATTACGTCGGGGTACTACCTCCGAGTGGGCTCCACCAATGCCCAATAGAAATTCTTCTCGTTGTTGCGCTAAACATCCACGTCTGCCTGGTCCTCTGTTTGTTTGCTCCGCTAGGGTTTACCATCCGGTTCATAACTTCTTCTAACTTTGGATATGTGCCAATAATCCTTCGTTCACCTCTTTAAATATGCTAACTTTGACTTGATTCAAGCAACTTTGACTGGCTCTATCTCTCGATTCAGGAGGCCATTTTCAAATTTTTGCATACCACTAGAAATCTCTTTCAGAGATCTTCCATATGAGTATGTTTCACCTGTAGTGGAGATGATCTACTCTCTAAGAAATTGCTCCAAAGTCTCTGCACCATTACTGTTACCATGTTGATCATCTTGTGACTGATCATTTTACATGCTTTACCTTTTCCACCTTTTCCATTGTTGTTTCCATCAATCTTTGCCTTGGCAACCAATTACAACATATTTACTAATGAAATTGCCTTCAATATTTTCCATTTCCTTTTCCTTTGCCTTTTCCTTTGCATTTTCTTTGCCTTTTCTTTGCCTTTACCACCTTTTATGTTTCCTTTTCCATCAATGACAACACATTTCCAACAATATCCCCCTTTTGAATTGATAGCAACACTAAGATAAAACAAAAACATCATCACCAATGATCAAGAAAAGACAAGTGTAAAGCTCTTCTTTGTCTTTGATGCTTCTCTCTTTGTTTTTTTGGAGGTCCTTCTCCCTCTTTTTATGAGGTTATTTAGCATCTTTTTTTTTTATCAGCAATACTTCTCCCCTTTTGACATCAATGGAAAAGTTACTAACATGCCCCCCCTGTCAACAATCTCCCTCTATATTTTGATTTTGTGGACTTATCAACTGCTACTTCTTATGTTGAAAACCTCGGGACCTCTTATATGATCCAAGTAGCTTCCTCTTTGTCCTGTGAAGAATATTTAGTTGAAGGGAAAGGAGTAATTACTGCCAACATTTGCCTTAAGTAACAAAGAGGGGTCTCTTGCTGAAACAACACATGCTTTTGCAACTAAGTCGTGAGAAAATGATTCTTGTTGGTCTGAGTCTCAGCTAGGATTACATTCATAACAATTCCTACCTACACACATACACCTGACCTCTAGAAACGAGAACAACCTTTTCTTATGCATGACACCATTAAATTACAATACTTTTGACAAACATAGAGGGACTCTCACTAATTCATTCCTTTAAAACTCACTTATATTTCACTTGGAATACTTTTGATGGTAACAGACCCAACATGATACATTTGACTCATCAAAAACCAGTCATATAAATCAGGACTTGCCTACTAACAATTGGACTTACAATATCATATTGGAAACATGAACACCATACTCTAACAAAGAGTCTAATGATTGATAGTACCTTTAATACCGAGTGTTGAACTGATACAAATTGTTGAATTGATGCTAGTGATTGCAATTGTTGAGCACTTGATAACATATTGTTCTCATCCTTTGATCATGCCTCTTTCACAAAAAAATATGATGCCTAATACCAATTAACAACATTACAACACCAATCCATTTTATAGCAAACACCATTTTCCTATCTCTTACAGAAACTAGTTGATACCAATTATGATACCAACTATTAATGAATGATTTGATACTCAAATATTGACTTGAGTATACTCCTCCTATGGCCATGCTATGTCTTTCTGTTAGGAACCTATAAACAATACTTGCTAAAGAAACCTCAGAAGTAAGCATAGCATCACCATCTACACATACTCCAGCTACCAATTAATTTGACAACAAGATTCAATCAACCACACTACTCAGTAATCAACATAAAATGGCATACTTCCCATTATCATTTGGATTCATTCCTAGGCATGTTCCTTTTTTAACCTTGCATCTGACCTTTTTGGATTCCATTCAATCCACCCTCTTCTCTTCAGTAAATAGGAACAAGATATCTACTCCCCTTTATTAGATTACCTTCATTTTTCTTCCACACTTGTATATGAGATGATTTCTTACACTGGTTTTCCTAACTGCGTGACTTTTTTCCATTTCTTGAGCATAAAAACCTCGCTTTCTCTACTTTCTGACTGTATTCATTTGGAGATATTTTAGGACTGATGTTGATTCTTTTAACTGATTGAAGTCTCTTCCCATTACCGGTTATATAGGAGAGATTAGCTATGGGAACTTCAAAGTCTGATGTGCCTATATTTTATTGATTATCTTCAAAGCCTAAACACCATTTTTCACTTCATCCATGCAACATTCGACCAGCCTCTCTTATGAGTGTTGAAGTAGCTCCTACATTGTTGTCCTTATTGGCTCTCAACATGATCCATATCTCTATTTGTAGTGTTCTGAAAAGAGGTTTTCTTTCCATATTTTCATGCAGCTTCTTTGTGCCCATAATTCTTACTCATGTAGCATTCAACATTATTTAATATTGGAATTAAGGAATTGTTCTTCTTACCAAATCTTGCGTTTGTCTAATTTCCTGGATTGTAATTCACTCTCTTGCTACTATTGGGCCATTGAAAATATTCCCTTTGAGAAGGAAAGGCTCTTTGTAATTGGTTGTTTGAATTTCCCTTCTAAGGAATTCATGGTTGTGGCTAAAATGGCACATCCAATCTATGTTTTTTCACCTTCTTTTTCCTTTCTGGACACTTGGAGGCAAAGTACCCTGCATTATAAAATAAAAAAATATAAGGCACTACATACCTTTGTTTTGATTTCTGGAGGTATTTTGGTATCTTTGGTTCTGCTTTCTTTTCTCTGTCACTGTAGTGTTATGGGATCTTCCTTTATCCAAATCTGCGGGTCCCTTTAATGATGTTGTTGGATCACTTTCATCTTCAAATTTTATCTTGGAATGAAAGGAACAATGGTTGGTTTGAATCTCCTTGAACACTTTAGAATTATTTTCAAGCTTCTGAAGATTCATCAACTACTCATTTAATCTCTTATTCTCTTCTTCCAACTTCGTATTTATGGTTCTTAATTTCTTAACCTCCTTAAGATATAATATGAGTTTCCTCCTCAAATATACATTTTCATCAAGATCTTCCAAGTCACTAAAGGAGCAATTGGATCCACAACAAGTTTCATTTTCACTCGCATCTTTTTCAAGAGTTTGTTCCCTTGATGACTCTAGGGATTATTTTACCGACACACAAGTTTTCCTTTTTTCCTCTTCACCAGAGGTGAACCCATTGTATTCTTTTCCATTTTGAAGGTCTTATATTAATATCAAGGTGGTCCTTTCTCCACTAAAACTTGATGAGAAACTCCCACTGCCACTAGTACTTTTAGGTGAGTAGTTTGAAGATAAATGACCTACTATGTGACAGTAACAACAAAAAAATAACTTACTATCAAATTGCATCTCCTCTAGGTGTTCATCAATAACTTGGCCTTTTTTATAGAAAAAGAATCATCTGATTCATGATATTCAATGCTCTTTGAATATTTCACTGCTTCATCCTCCAAGGAAAGCCTCTTGACATCACATGTAGCTTGCATGTCTACTCCATAGATGGACTGCAATTTATCCCATATCTCCTTGGCAGTTTTAAAATAGATTAATTTTTCAATGTCTTACTTAGATAAACCTCTCATGATTTCTTTCCTTTATTGTTTAGAAAACTTATCATTTATTACTCCATCCTCCACAAATAGCCATACATCCAAATCAAGAGCTTGTAAGTACATTCTCATCCCTACCTTCCAAGTTGTATAATTTGAGCCATTCAAAAATGGAACTCCATCTGAGGTAATCCACTCCTGGTTATCCATGATCCCTAATCTTCCTTCTAGTTTTTAAAATGATCCTAAAGGACACTAGCTCTAATACCAGTTGTTATAAACAATGGAAACTATGAAACTACTGAGATAGGGGTGAATCAGTAGTGTGGCCAAATTATACAATTCTTCACAATTACACTTTTCAATCACTTTAAAAATTGTTCATGGATCATCAACACAACACAATCATGTAAACATGAAATCATAAGCATACGAGAAACATATACACAAGACACCAATATTATTTTTATTACAAGCTTCAACTTGATTACATCAATGCCCCACAAGCTACTGCTTATATTTTTATCAGTTTCTACTGAAAGTATCTTCTATCCTCGCTCATTTATCAGCCACCACTGAAATGTACTACTACCCCTTCTCGTTTACCATTACTCATAGGAAGGGACTCTTACCCCTACTCATTTATTGGTCTCTGTTGAAAGGGACTCTTGCCCCCGCTCGTTTATCAGTCTTTGCTAAAAGGGACTCTTGCCCCCAAAAATTTACCAATACCCACTGGAAGGAGCTCCAACCCCTGATCTGCAAGCTACCACTTACTGGCCCTGTTGATCCATCTTTCATCCATTTTCAAACTAGAACCAATAGATCTCTTAGGTCAGAAAAAAAATAAATCGTACTCACTACAACTGCTCACCAAAGACACCATATAAACACCTTCGGAAATCTATTATTACTGATGCAAAAATATTCAGCAATATATGATTATTGATGCAAACATCTTCATCAATATCTTATTACTAATGCAAACATCTTCAACAATATTTTATTACTGATACAAAACACCAATAAGATCACCTTCAGCAATTTCTGATTACTGAAAAAATTGTGCACCAGCAGCACCAACACCAATAACAAATTCACTTCTTTACATCTCTAAAAACATTTCAAATACCAAGATTGGTCTCTTATACACCTCTAATTCATACCACCATTATGCATCACGCTTCGCCAACAACCTCTAATCCTCACATTCTTCTCTCCTGCAACTTCTAAACTTTGATTCTTGAATTATGCTTATATTTTGGACTGATATTTTTGGCTTCAATCTTTGGTTAATTTGTTCTTTGATATGCTGCATGATTTTCTTATTTTTTCCTTTTTCATGTTCAATTTCATATTTTGTATGTGCTCTTAACTTCTCAATATTTTATATGCAGTTATGGGCTCAATTTCTGAGTTAAACTATTGATTTTACTCATTCTAGATTTTTTCATAATTTAACTGTAACTTTATAATTCTAGCGAATCTCCATATTTGTCACAAATTCCAAATCTGCCTCTTAATTGTTTCCAACTTGTTCATGCAATTAGTGTTATGTTATCCATGCATTTAGCATTTTGTTGTTTTTTTTGGCTTTAACTGCCAAGCTCCAAGAGTTTTTGACTCAATTGTCCATGCAAATATATTGCATCTTCACTTATTCCAAAATATTTGTCTACTCATCCATGTGTGTGCCTAAGGCACTTCAATATAGGCTCAAATCATTTTTAATATGTTATTAAAATTGTGCTACCAAAACTCCAAGATCCGCGACCTTTTTTATTTTATTAACAGAATAGCTACCAAATCCACCAAAATTGGCCTTTAGCCCCTTTTTCTCGGCTCCTTTACCTATTTTTTTCCATAAGGCCAGGTCTTTGTGACCATTGGCCAAGAATTTTGGCGTAAAGCCCTTTATTTCCTACATGGACTAATTTTCTTCATTTGTGGCTTTGTGCCATTGGTCTTGTTTCTATGTTAAATGACCAAAGGCCAGGTCCAAGCGCTAAGGCCACAGCTCTCACTATCCTGACACTCTAGCTTGTGCCCCTTTATAAATCCATCGGGGTCTTCCTTACAGAATGATGTCTTTTGTGGGTTCCACCTGGCCTCAATCTCATTTGATGTCGCTCTACCAACTTGTCAATGTTGACATGTGCCAGCTCCTACTACACAATGCTTTCATTGCATGCACCATAATAAACCGTCAGGCTCCAACTAGTGGGATAATGTCATGACGACGTCACCTATGCCACGTGTTGACCAGTGAGTGGTCCCATGTCCACCAGATATGGGCCATTTGGGTGCCCAAAAACACCAAATATACCTACCACGTGTCCATCTCTGATTGGTCCTCATCATGCTGACATCATGAAACATTGTCATCTCCCAAGAGCCAATAATATGCTACCACCTGTTCTTGTCAAATAAGAGAGAGAAAGGGTCTTGTGACCCTTGGTTTTGTACTGATTTATTTTGTTAAAAATTTAACGCACTCTCGGTTATTTTTTTTTCCGCTAGGTCGACGCTCCATTATTGATCTGAAATGTGTGAACAAAATATTTCTTATACAAATATAGATAGTAGGGGCTTTTACTGGTTATTTCACCTTTACTAGAAAGGATGAAACCAGAATCTTCTGGCCCTCTTACTGGCTCTGCCTAAAGAAATATGAAGTAAACACTAAATTGATCTGGCAATGAAAGTATTTGTTTATGTTTGCAAATTATTCATTAACCAAATTTTATGTGTGAATAAGCAATTTCAAGTATTCTACAATGGAAGTAATGTGGTTTGAAGTGAAACAAATGAGTTTTTATCCCTATATAAGTCTCATTGTGAAAAGTGGACTTATTAAAAATTATTGTTTAATGTAGTAAAATCTAGAATATAGCAGCAAAAATGCACAGCATAACAGTAAGCATTTGTTTAAGCAATTCACCCCTCTCTTGGGCTACCTCTGCTGGGTCCAAAAGCCTCCAAATAGGCTTTTCCCTCTTTCATTAATGCTCAAAATAAGTATTACACTGTGAAGAAAGCCTCAAAAGGCTAAAATAGCTGCAAATTCAGAAACAAAGTTCTAGAAACAGTAAAAATTGACTATTCATTCACCTTAAACTGATGAATATAGTCCAAAATAGCTGATTATTCCCTTAGCCCTGATGGCTCCACAAGAAAATTCGCTGATAAAATCACTGACAGAGTGCCCTGATGGCTCTGCAACCTGTTCCAACAGCTTCAGAATGCTTCAATACCCCTAGAACAAAAAACAATTCGCTTCAATTGGACTTTCCTAGCCAAAGTTATGACTAACTGAATTTTGCCCAGTGTCCCCTTGAAAAACTCCACTAAATGTGGAGAACTGCCAAATAACCCCAAAAATTATGGAGCCAACGCTAAAATTAGCACCTCCACCATAACTCAGCCAATTTTCAAGGCTAAAGAATAGGGACGTGGGGGTCATGTGACCGCGCCCGTCGGAGAAGATGGTTGTAACTTTGAGTTATGCACGGGTTTGTTTAATGTTAAAAACATATATTATAACGTGCATAACACAAATTGTGCTCCCATATGACTGAACCTTATCCACTTGAATTGCACGCCAATGGTTTTAACTCCCGGTTCTGAGCGGTTGGTTGCATGCGGAGGGGGTTGGCCCTTAGGGGCAGGCCCCCTTTCGGCTCCACTTGAAACAACTTTAAACTTCAAATAGAATTTCAGGCCCATGGTTTAATAAGAACTGTCCGTGGCCCAACGGTTGGGCCGCTCGGATGTTACCGCCTCGACCTAGGGTCGAACCCTGCCGCTCCAAACAAAATTTTTTGAAATGCACAACAATTTCGTTTGACCTTGGGGCCACGTGGCGGCCTCCGGGCTGGCCACGTCGCGCCCTTTGATTGGCTGCCTCTAGAATATTCCATAGAATATTTTTTAGAATATTCCACAAAATATTCCCAGAATATTCTGTGGAATATTCTTTTTTTAATAAAAAAAAATTTGTAAAGTCCATTTGGATATTTTTTTTTTACTAAAATTGGCAAAATTCAAAGCTGAATAACTTTCTCATACAGCGTCAGTTTTCAATGTCGTTCACGTCTACAGGATAATTTTTCCAAGCTATTTTCGTTCGTTCTGGTTTGGACCAATTCTAAGCAACTAAATTTTTTAGCATTTTTCCACAAAGGACTTGATCTCCTGATCACACCTCCCAAATGGGAAGCTTTTGGACCCCAAAATCTCTCTGACTAGTGAAACTGATAATGTGGAGACTAATTCTCCACTCTTCCACCCTTGAATAACTGAAATATACCCGATTTCATAAAATGAAGCTTTTGAGAAAATGATAAACTGTCTCTGGAATCAACTGATCGACCATTGCTAATATTGACAGAGTCATGATGCAAATTATTAAAATTTGCAGAACAGCAATTGTAATCTGCAGAAAACAAAATTTGTCTACACTAATCAAACTTCCCAGAAGACTTAAAATGACTTTCACCTTGAAAACTGTTCCCATGGCTTATTCTACCATTTTGAAACCAACTTTGTCCCATGCTGAATTGTGTGTCCTCCTTTCTTGCACTGCTTTGCTTTGACACTTCATTCACTGCATTGGCTGACCCAATAGGAAATTTGTGAAACATAACATCATCTTTTTTCAAAGACAAACTATTATTAAACTGAGACAAATCATTAACAACATCATAAAAAGGTGAATGCTCAAAATATGGTCGTTTCAACATTAACAAAGTTAGACTTTGACTTGTATTAACTAGTCTTTTCAATTGACTTGCATGGAGTAAAGAAGATTCCAGCTTCTTCTTGTGTGCTCTCACAATGTACTCTTTACCATCTTTGAACAAGTGATACTTTTTTTCATGGCGATGAAAGATGGCCTTCCTGTCAAATAATTAAGGACTTCCCAAAACAATACCTGAGATATCAAGCGGCACCACATCAAGTTCCACTGTGTCAATAAAATGTGCAGTTATTGCAAAGCGCAATATGCACTTCCTTGAGACTTGCAAATTGGAATCCTTGCATGTCCATCCAAGTGGATAAGGCTTCGGATGTGGAATGGTCTCAAGTTTAAGCTGCTTGACCAAGTCTTCAGATATGAGATTTGCTTGTGACCCACTGTCAAAAAATGTGTCAATTTTGGTATGTTTTGAAATTACCCTCACATGGAAGAGCTCTATCCTCCTCTTTTCTTCATGAGTATCTTTGTGACAATTCAAAGAGCTAGAACTGGGAGTTGTGTCTTGCACCACTTCTTTCCCCTTAATATTCTTTAAAACCATGGCTATGCTTTTTGTCTCATCTCCTGAGTCTGACCCTAAGTCTTGCTCAATTGTTGCTACAGTTTTCTCCTTTTCTTTGGTCTTGTTTTTGTTCTTGTATTTTTCTGGTTTCAGTTTAGGATGAAGCTTCCAACAATGATCTTCATCATGACTTGTCTTTGAACAGTTCTTGAAAAAGAACTTTCCTTTCTCTTTTCTTGAATTTGCAATTCTTTTCTTTCCTTTGTTTTTGAAATTACTATCCTCATCAAAAGTATTCTTTCCTCTAGCTTCTAAATGTGTAGCCTGGACACAGACTTCATCTAAGCTGGTAGGATTGAACATTAGAATAGTATGTTGTAGATAATTGTGCAAACCTCCTATGTATTTCAACAAGGTGTCTTGACTTTGTAAGTCTACCCCAAGTAGAATTGCTCTCCTTCTAAACTCTTGGGTATAATCTTGCACATTTTGACCCTTAAGTTGCCTAAAATTTTTCCAATTCATGATTGCTTTATGAATATGAGCAAGAGGATAAAACTATTTCTTAATAGCAGTAATAAACTCAGTCCAAGTTAGAGTTATCTTACCATGCTTTTTTGTTTCCTCTCTGGTCTTGGCTTCCCACCAAACCAAAGCTGCTCCATCCATTCTCAATGAGGCTAATTGGATTTTTGTGTCATCATCATGCAAATTCTGAATTCTTAGATAGACTTCTAGTTGTTTAATCCAGTTATCCAATTTTTCTGCATTCACATCACCATTAAACATCGGCAACTCAAACTTTACATCAAGATTTAACAAAGGATTTCTAAGAGATGTTTTTGTTTTGTGTGACTGATTAACAGAAGTTGAAGAGGATGATGTGGAGGAAGAGGATGATGATGGAGATGAAGGATCACCATTTCCTCCATTCCCTTTCTTAGACTCATCCTTGTCTTTCTTCCCTCCTGAAGAATCTCCTTCTTCTCTTTGGTTTCTAGACCCTTCTCCAGCAATCCTACCATTTCTCTCCTGATAGAGGATCCTAACCATCTCAGTCATGTCCAAGAAATATTTTCTAAAGACTCTTTCTTCTTCCTTGGGATCCATTTCCTCATGTACTTCTCCTTCTCTGGAAGACATGTTTGTGGCTGATTCTAAGGCTAATGAGAATGAAATGGAAGGTGGAGATAATGGCACCCTAGCCCTCCTTGGTTGAGGATTATCTTGTTCACTCACCAATTGACCTTCCCCTATTTTCAATTTCAGCCTAGTAAGCATCAAATTTTGCAGAACAACACAATTTACTCGCACAAAATTCACAAACTCTTAAGCAAAACCTAGAGCTCTGATACCAATCTAATCTGAAATTGTGAACAAAATATTTCTTATACAGAGATAGACAGTAGGGGCTTTTACTGGTTATTTCACCTTTACTAGAAAGGATGAAACCAGAAGCTTCTGGCCCTCTTACTAGCTCTGCCTAAAGAAATATGAAGTAAACACTAAATCGATCTGGCAATGAAAGTATTTTTTTATGTTTGCAAAGTATTCATTAAACAAATTTTATGTGTGAATAAGCAAGTTCAAGTATTCTGCAATGGAATTAATGTGGTTTGAAGTGAAACAAATGAGTTTTGATCCCTGTATAAGTCTCATTGTGAAAAGTGGACTTATTAAATATTATTGTTTAATGTAGTAAAATCTAGAATATAGCGGCAAAAATGCACAGCATAACAGTAAGCATGTGTTTAAGCAGTTCACCCCTCTCTTGGGCTACCTCTAATGGGTCCAAAAGCCTCCAAATAGGCTATTCCCTCTTTCATTAATGCTCAAAATAAGTATTACACTATGAAGAAAGCCTCAAAATGCTAAAATAGCTGCAAATTCAGAAACATAGTGCTAGAAACAGTAAAAATTGACTATTCATTCACCTTAAACTGATGAATATAGTCCAAAACAGCTAATTATTCCCTTAGCCCTGGTGGCTCCACAAGAAAATTCGCTGATAAAATCACTGACGGAGTGCCCTGATGGCTCTGCAACCTATTCCAACAACTTCAGAATGCTTCAATACCCCCAAAAAAAATAAAAATAATAAATAAATAAATAAATAAAATCGCTTCAATTGGACTTTCCTAGCCAAAGTTATGACTAACTGAAGTTTGCCCAGTGTCCCCTTGAAAAACTCCACTAAATGTGGAGAACTGCCAGATAACCCTGAAAAATATGGAGCCAACGCTAAAGTTGGCACCTCCGCCATAACTCTGCCAGTTTTCGGGGCTAAAGAATAGGGACGTGGGGGTCATGTGACCGTGCCCATCGGAGAAGATGGTTGTAACTTTGAGCTATGCGTGGGTTTGTTTAATGTTAAAACCATATATTATAACGTGCATAACACAAATTGCGCTCCCATATGACCGAACCTTATCCACTTGAATTGCGCGCCAATGGTTTTAACTCCCGGTTCTGAGCATTTTGTTGCATGCGGAGGGGACTGGCCCCCTTTCGGCCCCACTTGAAACAACTTTAAACTTCAAATAGAAGTCTAGGCCCATGGTTTAACAAGAACTACCCGTGGCCCAACGGTTGGGCCGCTCGGATCTTACCACCTCGACCCGAGGTCGACCCCTGCTGCTCCAAACAAAATTTTTTGAAATGCACAACAATTTCGTTTGACCTTGGGGCCACGTGGCGCCCTTTGATTGGCTACCTTTGGAATATTCTGCAGAATATTTTGTTGAATATTATTTTTTTAATAAAAAAAAATTTGTAAAGTCCATTTGGCCATTTTTTTTTACTGAAATTGGAAAACTTCAAGGTTGAATAAATTTCTCATACAGCATCGGTTTTCAGTGCCGTTCACATCTATAGGATTGTTTTTCTGAGCTCTTTCCATTCGTTCTGGTTTGGACCAATTCTAAGCAACTAAATTTTTGAGCATTTTTCCACAAAGGACTTGATCTCTTGATCAATTGTATGCCTATTTTTTATCCCTTTTGGCTAGCCCTGAGCGGGTTGAGGTATCATGTGGAGGCCTCCCTCTTAATCCTTCCTCCAATCAATTTTTTACCTTTACCTCATTACACGATCCAACATGTCCCGGTGCTTACCATTGTACTCCCCAAACAATATTTTGAGCTCATACCCATTGGGGTAAGTCCGTTGGGATGGCATCATCACATGTCGTCATCCTTCTCCATTCATCCTAACACTAATACTTTTTTTCCATAGTCATTCTATTGAGGTACTACCTCCAGGTGGGCTCCAGCAACACCCAATAAAAAACTTTCCATTGTTGTGTTGTACATCCATGTATGCCTGGTCCTTTATTTGTCTACTCCGGTAAGGTTTAGCATCGAGTTTAGAACTTATTCCAACTTTGGCTATGTGCCAAGACTCCTTCATTCACCTCTTTAAATCTACTAACTTTTACTTTATTCAAGCAAATTTAATTGGCTCTATCTCTCGGTTTAGGAGGCCATTTTCAATTTTTTTCATACCACTGGAAATATCTTTCAGAGCACTTCCCATATGAGTGTGTTTCACCTATAGTGGAGATGATATACTCTCCAAGAACTATCTCCAAAGTCTTTGCATCATTGCTGCTACCATGTTGATCGCCTTGTGATTGATTCTTTTCCATGATTTTCCTTTGCCACCTTTGCCATTGTTGTTTCCATCAATATTTTCCTTGGCCACCATTGACAACATATTTACTAATGCATTTATCTTTTCCAATATTTTTCATTTCCTTTTCCTTTTCCTTTTCCATTTCCTTTGCATTGCCTTTGCCACCTTTTCCATTGCTTTTCTATCAATGGAAACACATTTCCAACAATATCTATATATATATATATATATATATATACATGATGTGTAATTTTTCATTATTTAAATTGTATTCATGAATGCTATATAGAATACATAACTTAAACTTGTGAGTCCAAAAAATATTTGTTGGATTTCAGAGAAAATTGACAAAAAAATATACTTAAAAAAAGGATCAAAATGTAAAATAGTGAGACTAATTTAAATGTTTTAACCATAAAACCTTTCTTTTTCAATTGTTTTATATGATATGTACATATTTTTTTAAACAATATATAACATATACATAGTTCACATTAAAATATTTTACGTAACATGTGCAATGAGACATTTTATCTATGTATTACATTATCCACATTAAAATTGTTTTTTTTTGTTATTAACATATTTTTAGGTTTGAGAGTGTAAACTTTGTGATCCATAAAAAATTAAAATAAATATTCCAGGAAATCAGGGTCACGTGAAACAGATTGCATAATTATGTCTGAAGGTTTTGATTATGATGATATTTATGCGTTGATTTCAGCTGTTGGTGGTGGGCGAGTGGATTCAGAGGACGTCATCGTTGTTGGTTTTCAGCAAGAAGAAGAGCATTCCATAGGGTTCTATCCAATTGCAAGTTTCTCGGCAGTATCAAATAAGGACGCGTGATGCGCATTGATGTGCAGTCGACTCCATTTAGCATTTCCTGTGATATTCTGTCAGTGGGTAATCATCCGTTTCTATTTGAGACTTGGGAAAATATGTTGGGCAAGAGTGATGACCCGTCCTCTGTCCAAGACGTTAATATGGTGAATAAAACATGGGATCCCAGTTCCTGGATTTCTACCACTGTCGAGCATTTAAGTGGTTCGCATCCGGAGCTACTCGTGCCCCTGTGCCCGCAACTGGCCACTGCCCTTCAGCTCTGTCCTCTAGCTGGCTTCTCCAACTCTGCTGGTAGCCTGCATCGCTCTGCATGGCCACTCCAAAGTCATCCCCGGATATGGCCACCTCCCTAATCCAGGTTTTTTCTTTTTTGGACCTCATCAGTTCTTTGGCTCCATTGAGACCTAGACCGACAGTCTCAAATTTTGTAAAAAAATTGGAAGGCTTACAGGAATTTTTTCTCCATCCCTCTCTACTTCAGATGGTTGCTCTCTCCCTGGTAGATAAGGGATTAATAGGACAGTTTACTGGGCTTTGGCCCTCTCCAAAAAATATTCAGAGATGGATTGAAAGAAACTGGGCAGATAAGATCAACGACAAAATCTCAATCAAGTTCTGTGGAAGGGGTTATTACACCTTCCACTTTAAAAAAAAAAAAGACAAGGACTTGATCTTCAGAAATGGTCCCTATTTCATGGATACCAGAGGTATGTACCTCAACAAATGGACACCAGGATTTGATCCTGAACTTGATGTGTCGAATGTTGTCCCTATCTGGGTGCACCTCCCGCACCTCCCTCTGCATTGCTGGGGGGACGATTTTGTTAGAGCCATTGGAAATGTGATTGGGAAATTCATTGACCAAAGTGAACCAAAGGAAAACATGCAAGCATGCGCCAAGATCTGTGTTGAAGTGGATTTTGGCAAGGGTCTCCCCGAGGCAATAAAAATAAAAGTCGACGAATGGACGCACATTCAGCAAATCGACTATGAGCAGATCTCGTTCAAATGTAATGTATGTCACAAGTATGGTCACTTTTCTAATCGCTGTTAAAAAATTATTGATGTTGAAAAACCGAAAACTGACCAGTAATGGGAAACTGTTAAGAAAAAAAAAACTAACTCAAACCCCAAGACCTCTTCTCAAGTTGTTCCCCCGCCTAAGCCCACCACCACACAGTCCTCTTCTCCCAAGATTCTAGATCCATCCAACTTTACCTCTACCTCCTCCCAACCCCCCATTAATTTGTTTGACCTTTCCAATCCCTTCTCAGCCATTTCCCCCCATGATGATGAAATCCTTCCTCCTCCCATCTCCTCTCGGGATACCCCTCTTATCTCTCCTTCCATCCCCGACCTTGTAATTTCCTCCCAAGAACCACCCAATACCAGAATCACCAGAAACTCTTCTAAGGAGCATGGAACTAGCCTTGAAACTCAAAACAATCAGGGACCTGGCAGAAGATCAATGAAGCAACAACATGACAAAAATGCACAAAAGGACATAGCACTGGGAACTCAGAACCCCATTGAAAACTACATACTGGGACAGAACAGCAAAGACACTGGGAAAAAGGAACAGGGAGGGAAAGAAACTCTCCAAACAAACCTTATGCAATGATGAAGGTTCTCTCATGGAATAGCATGGGACTAAAGCACCCCTCCAAAATAGCAGCCCTAAGAGATCTTATAAATCAAGAGAAACCGGAAATTATTTTGTTGCAGGAAACAAAACAGGGAAACTTAGAAATGAAGACAATAATAAGCAAATAAAAACGTTATGATGGCATGCTAACTGAGTCAAGGGGAGCTTCTGGTGGATTAGCTACCCTTTGGGACCACAACATATGGGAACAAAAAGGCATCATGATAAATCCAAACTGGCTCAAAGTAATCTTAGAAAACAGGAGAGATAAAAAAAATATCATTGTATACAATGTATACAGTCCAAACCATTATAGGGATAAAGAGTTATGTTGGAGCTCCATAAAGGAAGAAATGAACAACGAGGAAAACAACAACATTGTAATGGGAGGAGACTTCAATATAATACTCCATGCAAATGAGAAAAGAGGAGGTTACTTTAGTCATGATCCTTTTAGAAATCAGCTTGAAGACATTAGCAGGACCATGAGTTGGTGGACATAATGCCAAAGAATCGTAGGTACACTTGGAGTAATAGGAGATTAGGCAGAGATAATATTATGGAAAGGCTCGATAGAATCTTGATAGCAGTCACTCTCCTTTCTTACTATTCCACAGCTGCTACTAATGTGCTCACTTATTTAGCTTCAGACCATTATCCCATTACTCTTTCTTGTGGCGACCATCGCTCCCTTGCACCTATTCCCTTCAAATATATCCCTCTCTGGAATTGCATGCTAGAATCTAATCATTTGGTGTGGGGTGTGTGGATGCAGCATGTTGAAGGCTCTCAAGTTTATATATGGGAGACTAAACTGAAGAAAACAAAACTAGCTCTTAAGGAATGGGCTAAAACTCATTATAAAGAACCTGATAAGGTCAAACAGGAAATTAAATCCAAACTAAAAGAAGTTCATGAAAAAATTGAAACACAAGGCCTCAACCAAGACATTCTTAACCAAGAAAATGATCTCTATTGGTAGCTCTATCGAACCAATAGAAAAGAGGAAGAGAAATGGTGTATTAAGTCAAGGAACTTATGGCTCCAAGCTGGCGAGAAGAACACAGCTTTTTTTCATAAGAAAACTATAGTCCGCAAAGCTAAAAATAACTTGCTTCTATCATTGACGATGTTGGGCATCTTCAAACAGACCAAGAGGCCATAGGGCTGCCACAACGCATTTTAAAGAGATTCTCACTGAAAATAAAATGCCTGAAGATTACTCGGACTTGTTACAGCACCTCCCAAATTTGATCACGGAAGAGATAAACCATTCTCTCAACAGAGAAATTGGAGAAGATGAGGTCCAAAACGCTATCTAGACCCTGCATCCGAATAAAGCGCCGGGGCCAGATGGGTTCTCGATTTCCTTCTATAGAACCTGCTGGGATCTTATAAAAAAAGATCTGATGAAAATGTTACAATGTACTAATCAGAAAAATAAAATTTGAGGGTATACCAATTCTACTTTTCTGGCCCTCATTCTCAAAGAAAATTGCCCCTCCTTTTCTAGATTTCGGCCCATCTCCCTTTGCAACTCCTCCTACAAGCTCCTCACTAAAATCCTAGCTTCTCATCTTAAGCCCCATCTTCACAACCTCATCTCGGAAAACCAAGGAGGGTTTATATCCCAAAGACAAATCATTGATTCTATCCTCCTTGTTCAAGAATCCATACATTCCATCATTTCCGCAACGAAAAAGGCTTTATCCTTAAGCTTGATCTTGCCAATGCTTTTGATAGGGTCAGGCACTCCTTTCTTCTTGTTGTGCTTAAAAAAATGGGTTTTGATCAAACATTCTTAGCCTTAATCAGCTCCTACATATCTGGACCCTGGATATCACCTCTTATCAATGGTATACTAGCCCCCTTCTTCCAATCCACTATAGGTTTATGGCAAGGGTGTCCTCTCTCCCCTTACCTCTTCATTATTATGGCAGAATCCTTTAGCAGAGCTCTGGATCATATGAGACAGGTGGGTCTCATTACTAGCATCAAATATGGCAATGGAGTTAAAAACATGAATCATTCCCAATTCGCAGATGACACTCTGCTAATGGGAGGAGCTACCAACACTATAGCACAACGATTTAAAAATATCCTAGAAAATTTCATGCTCTACTCTGGCGGCCTGATCAAAAATCATAAAAGTTGTGTCTATGGCTGGAATGTGTCCATTCAAACCTTGCATAGTATAGCTAATATCCTTGGCGTTCCTTGTAAAATAAATTGGGACCATTTCACCTACTTAGGCATGCATGTAATCATCAGCTCTCTGAAGGCAGATGTTTGGAATGTTACAATTGATAAAATGCAGAGAAAAGTTAATCAATGGGGATCAGCATGGCTCAATCCAGTAGGTCACCTCATCCTTCTCAAGTTTGGGCTCTCCTCTCTTCATCTATACCACTTTACTCTCCTTCAAGCTCCAACTAGCATTCATGCCAAAATAGAAACTATCATCAAGCATTTCCTATGGCAAGGAGGAAAGAATGATAAAATAAAATACAATCTCGTCAATTGGAGGCAAGTAATTCAAGATCAGGAGCATGGAGGTATTGGTATTCGTTCTCCCAAACTCCTAAATAGATCCTTTGGTGGGAAGATTGCTTGGTGTCTTATTAATGGAGGCCATGCTTGGTGTAAAAAAGTCATGGAAGTGAAGTACCTAAACACCTCAAGACAGCATCTCCTTTATCACGATATTCCCAACAGGCCTTGCTCAAAAATCTGGTCTCTATGAAAAAAATCCATTCCATTTCTTGCTCATAATCTTTCTAAAGTTCCCATGGGAGGCAACACCATCAACATAGGAACTAACCAGATTATGGGTCAAATTCCCATTATGGATAGGCCTGGTGTGCAGCGCATTCTCCTCTTCTTCAACAACATGGGTCTCAACCTCCTAGGCCATTTCTCCAAATGGGACTATCAGACTCAAATTTGGACTGGATGGAACTTCCCTAAAGTCCCTTCCACCTTGCAGATGACCTCAATAACCTCCAATTTTACCTTCATGGCACTGCACCTATCAAAAAAGGGAACATTGATGGTTATCGTTGGGACCCCTCTGGTACTTCTTTTACCATCAAATCAACCTATCAGTATCTCTGTAGAGAAAACAATCTAATGCCAATATGGCCATTATGGAAGACTGTTTGGAAGACTGAAGCTATACCAAAGACCAATTTCTTTATTTGGCTTCTCCTAAAAAACAAAATTTTAACCTCAGATAATCTCAAAAAAATAGGTATTATAGGACCATCTATGTGTCCAAACTATCAAAATGAAGAAGAGACGATCCCCCATCTCTTTCTATGGTGCCCTTTCACTTCTAGTTGTTGGACTGAGCTCACCTCCTTTACTCAACCCTGATGGACACAATATCACTTGGTTGTTGAAGTTCTAAAAACCTGGAAAAACAGCTTTCCATGGGGGAGAAAGAAAAATAATTTTTCGCAACGGGTATGGGATACCCTTCCTTATGTAGTGCTGTGGAATATTTGGCAATCTAGGAATAATAAAATATTCAGGGACAAAGAGCCTTCAGCTAGGAAAGTGTGCAGAAAGTCTTGGAGCCTCACCATTGAAGCAATATACGCCAAAGGCAACTACCGAATTAATCATAATGATCTTTGTGTGGAGGAAAAGATATTCCTTGGATATTTACTGAGCAGAAGAAACAACAACAATCACTTTATAAACCAACCCCACAGAACTGAAGCAAGCTGGAAAATCAGATTAAAAGAGAATGACCTTGCTGATTTGATAAAGAGCAATCACAGACCCTCTCTATTCTTTAACGGGGATTCAAATTCTAACCCAGGCATAGCAGGAGCAGGTGGTATCATAAGAAGTGAAAATGGAAGCATCCTTACCACATTTGAATGGGGTCTTGGCACCCTATCAAACAACCGTGCAGAGGCTCTAGCTCTAAACCAAGGTTTACATCAACAACAAAAAACTCAAAATAAAAAATTCCATGGTCTTTGCAGACTCAGCCATTATCATAAATCTAATGGTCCGTGATTTCTCTGTTGCAAACATAGATCTTCAGCAAATTATTAGCAGGTGTCATAATATTTTGCAAGATATGACAGAGGTAAATTTCTTCCACATTCTCCAAACTCATAATAAAGAGGCAGACCTATATGAAAATAATGCCTACGCTCATATCCCTGGTCAGTTGATGTGCAATGATTCCCTAGATATTTACCCTCTACCGTAATCATGATTATTACATCTTGCAAATTTGATTCGATTTTCCCCTCTTTTCTATCTGAACTTCGGTGTGACCTTGGTACTCTTTTTCCCACCTTGCCCGTGATCGTTTCACCTTGGGTTTACCCCTCTGCTGCTCCCCGACGTCTATTTTCTTCTATATATTCCTACACTATGCCTTCAGCGAATCACTCCCCTCTCTACTCCATGTGCTCTGCCTCTCTAACTCCTCTGCTGAGTTCTCTGCTTACTGTGTATCTGCTTATCTTTTTCATACAAAGGCGTCTTCTCTATGCGGTTTTGTCGCCTCAATATTCTACTCCATTCTTTGGTGGTGACTCCGTCAAGCTCTTCGTGCAGCTCAGCGTAAGTCTTAGATCTTGCTGTAGATTGTTTTCTAACTTATCCATCATGTCTCGCAGTGAAAACTGTATTCACTGTGCGGATCTTCAGTTAGAGCTGGAGCAAATCAGGGCCCATCAAAATATCCTTGAAACAAAGCTAAAAAATGAGGTTAAAATCTTGGATGACAAGCATGAGGCATATGTAAAGGTCTTTCATTCAATAATCTCTTCTCTTCAATCTCAGTTCGACAATCTCTCAAATCAATGCGCACATGCTGAAGAATCAGTGCAAATTTTGAAATACATGCTAGAGAAGCTCTCAGCTTCCGGTTCCAGCTCCAAAAACTCAAGGAATGCAGGAAATAATGAAAACCCTGAGGATTCCACAGCACACCACATCAGCCACATCAATATCGACTAATCTGTCTCTATTTCAGCATGTCTTGCAAATATGTTTTTCTTCTTTTTCAGTTTGTCCGAATATATGCATCTACAATATTTCAGTTCTATTCAAAAACTAGAATCAAAGGAAAATTTAATTTTCAGATGTAGTCATTTCCTCTATTGCTCCATAAGAAATCTAGCATGTAATCATGGAGTTTCAGCTCCTCTTACTTTTTGGAATATAATATAGCAACAAATTGTGTTAAAAAAATAATAATAATAATAAAGATTTAGATGATAATAGTAATAATAAAGTTATTAATCTTTCTAGGTTTTCTTTTGATTCGTCTATTGTTTCTTTGTTAGGAAAAGGTCTTAATTTCGCTCTTGCTCCTAGGAAGATTCCTTGGGATGATATTATTTGTAGTATAGAATATGGCATTAAATATTTACCTAAAAAGTTGCAGGATGGGATTACACAGGATTGTGTTGTGGCTCTCGGGAGAGCTAGACCACCTAGAAGCAATATTAGTAAGTCAGAGTTTATGGCTCTTAAGTCTCTTAATTAGAACCCTGATATTGTTGTCCTCAAGGAAGATAAGGGTGGTGCGGTTGTAATCATGAATAAATATGATTATAGAGCAAAGATTCTCGACCATCTTTGTAATAGTGGGAGTTACAAGAAGCTCTCTAAAAACCCTATTAACAAAGTCTCTAAGATTGTGGAAAATGATACTAAATCTAATGGCACTGTGGGTTCTATGAGCCATAAGCTCATTGAAAGTAATCCTATCACCCCTAGGATTTATGGGCTCCTTAAGATTCATAAAGAGGGTGTTCCTCTTAGACACATTGTTAATACTATTGGTGGGCCCACTTATCTCCTAGCGAAGTATTTGGCGCGTAAGTTGAAGCCTCTTGTTGGTCATTCGAATTCTTTCATGAAAGATTCTGCTTCCTTTGTCCAAGAGTTGAAAAGCTGGGATTGTGAACTGGATGACTCTATTTTTATTTTTGATGTGGTTTCCCTTTATACAAATATCCCTACCAAAGAGGTAGTGGAAGTAATCAAACACATCAATGATCCGGACACTGCAAGGTTGGTAGAAATTTTCCTTACCTCAACCTTTTTTTGTTTTGAAGGAGAGTTTTATGAGCAAACCTATGGTGTTGCCATGGGTTCGCCGCTCTCCCCTATTTTTGCTAACATTTTTATGGAATATTTTGAATCTAAAGCTTTGGCTTCTGCTCCTTTTAAACCCAAGGTTTGGAAGCAGTTTGTGGATGAATCCTTCATAAACTAGTCTCGTGGTCGTCAAGAGTTAGATTCTTTTCATTAGCACTTGAATAATCAATCTAACTCCATTAAGTTCACGATGGAAATTAAGACTGATGGAAACCTTCATTTCCTTTATGTTCTCATCTCTATAAATAATAATGGCTCTTTCTCGCACCGTGTTTTTCGAAAGAAAACTCACATAGATCAGTATTTGCATTCCTGCTCTCATCATCATCCAGCTCAAAAGGTTGGAGTTCTTAACACTTTAGCCACGAGAGCTCTTAGAATTTCAGATAAGGATCATTTGGATGAGGAGAGACCCATCTCCTTAGCGTCTTTGAAGAGAATGGCTATATTAATAGTCAGATTTTGAAGGCTTTCATGGATGCTAGCAGAGGTCCAAAACAGAAAAAAAGAAAAAGAGGATTTTATTGGTAGGGTTAATTTTCCTTTTATACAAGGTACTACTGACAAGATTTCTCAGATTTTAAGGAAGCATAAGATCTCTTCCTCTTTTAAACCTTTGAACACCATTCATGGTTCCCTTAGTGTTGGGGCCCTTGTTTTGAATTTTGAATAAAGAACAAATTTTTGGGTTGCGGATCGACACATGGCAACCGCAACTACGGTGAGTCGCGGAACTACCGAGGTTGCGGGGGAATAGGAGATAGCTGAAGAAGCTGATGCAGATAAGTGCAGACGAAGAGAAGATACATCAGAGGATGGAGAGCAGAACTCATAGACAACAAGAGAGAAGCTGAAAGCAGCTGAAGAAGAACACAAGAGGAACTAGAAGTTGCGATGGTGGGTGAATAAATAGCTGTCACCCAGCTGAAAAAAGAGAGATGGATGTAGAGTGATCGAGCGGATGCTGCAGAAGAGATATTTTCCCGAGCATGATATCTTTGTAGTTCCTAGGCTTCTGTTATCTATATTTTTGTCCTATGAGACGTCTGTAACAGAATTGTAAGCTCTTCATGTGGAAGTGATGTAACTATGGATCCGGCTGAAAGTTATCAATATACTTGCAGGTTGTTGTCTTATTATATGAGTTACATGCACGCATGATGTCTTAAAATTTTATTTTCTTAGTATCTGCTCAATCTTCTGAATGTTCTTACGTATATGATGATATTTTTGCAATCAATTCTATATTAATCACTAATTGCGGATCCTTCCACCACTATCGATCTATTCCCCTTCTGCATGTGGTCGCGGCACACCTCGGATGAGACTCTCTACTCTTCGGAGTAGGGTGAAAATTCCGGCGTGGTTCTAGACCACAGCGGATTCCCTTGTTGGCCCCAATCTCTGAACCTAGGTCTTGCCTGCGAGACCTATTTCTTTGCCAACAAATGGTTCCGTTGCCGGGACCCTACACGTTATGAGGGAAACTAGATCATGGTATCAAGGGTCTTTGAAGGAGAAATACGGATATGGTGGGATAACCATCTGGACCAGTTTATTGCTCAGCAAGAGGAGATGACGAATCAAAAGGAGAGGGTGCTCAAGGATCTCGTCCTTTTCTTGGATTCCGCTAGTGATACCTACGAGATCCTCTGGGAAAAATTCCCTAGCGACCTCTATAATTGGTTGCGGAGGTTGCAGACCAAGGTGCCTAGGGATAACTCACGGAAGATCCAATGCAAGTGGGTGCACAGAGATCTGGTGGCCCTGCATCGGCTAGATACTGAGTTGACCCGCGCGGTGGATTTCTGGGTAGAGACCACTTTGGATGGATATATTGTGGAGTTTTCCGGAGAGTGCTACCAATCCTTCTGTAAGGATAAGGCTGTCTTCTGATCTGGGCTAAGAGGGAAGCTGCTTAAGGAAATTCCATTGTGGATTAAGGCCCTGATGGTGGACGAAGGGCTGATGGAATTCCAAAAATCAAGCATGGAAGCGTAAACCTCCAGTACTGGGGGAAGGGCCGAAGGGACAAATTCTACGTGAAGTGTGAAGCAGAGGAGTGTGGGAATGGATATTGAGGCCGCAAGGAGGTTGAGGGAGCAACGTGCACATCGGAGGGCGCAGATCACCAACAGGTGGCAAGAAAGGGTGATGCGGGAGTTGAAATGATGGGGGAACAATAGGAAGAATCAAGAGGAGGCACCTCAGAGGATGGGAAATATGGACACTCGGGCGGATACCCAGGAGAGGGAAGGGACCGATGTGGGAGTGCGGCGGGTGCATGGGAGCCCAGCTAAGAGAAATACGGAGACGAAGTCTGATGAAGAAGATGCAGGTGTGCAGCCCGAAGAAGGTTCCGATGGAGAATGGTACGTCGTGATGCAGTGGTTGTTTCAAGAAAGGACGACATTCATATCTCCAGGTATCCCTACTTCCCAAGGTTTGCATGGCAAGGATCCCTACCTTCCCCTGGTACTCTATCAACCTTTAAGTAATATTTTCGTTAAGTTACAAGCATTGAGTCGATTGCACAGAAGTTCATTGTCGGTAGCGACACATATTAATAGCAGCGTTACTAGTATTATTGCAATTCCTAGGGGTATAGTCACGCAACCAGGACCCAAAGGGTTTATTCTAGTCACACCTTCGCAATTAAATATGGCTGGGTCATTCACCTGGTATCCAGAATTTTCTGGCTGAGGTAACGATGATGTGGAGCAACACTAGTATCTCTGTGAAGCCATATGAAGGGCTAGGCAGATGCCAGACACGGGGAAGATAATATAATTCCAAACCACGCTCAGAGAAAGGGCTCTGTGATGGTTCATAAAATCGTCAGAGGCCCACCCAAATCCAGCAATCATGGACGTCAAGCGGGATTTTGTCCGAGAATTTAAGCTTCCCCAAACAGACCAGCAGGGTCTGTCTGAGCTCTGGGAGATTAAGCAGAAAGAGGGAGAGACTGCATGGGAGCTGATGCATCGGTTCATGGACGCGATCGGGAAACTCAGCTACCCGATCGACCCAAACCATTAGAGGGACTGGTTCATCAAGGCTCTACTTCCCTTAAGACGAACCCCCCTCGCCCAGCAGAAGATCGACAACTTGCAGGATGCTCTGGAGCAGGCTATGAAGATAGAGGCAATGGCCGGCTACCCTCAGGAATATCGGGGAGGGCCAGCCCTACAGGATCCTTCCTTATTGGGATTTTAACATCAAATTTCCAGTCTGACTGAAAAACTTAAGGAGATGTAGCCTATAAGACCAGCCAGGCCGAACGTTTGGTGCACTCACTGCCTGGTCGAAGGGCACGTGGCAACTGAGTGTCCCTGGTTGCGTGGCATAGGTGTGGGGCCCTCAGTCACGGCAATACAGGGGGGTCCACCTAGTGGGGGTGGTGCGTCGATGAATCTGCATGGGGTTTATCAGCCGCAACAACCTTACACGGGGTTCCCACCTCAACCAAACCAAACCGTCACAGAATATTGCGAAATTTTCCGGACAATGGGTCATCAACCTTGGACGTGTCCAATATTGCAGAAGTATTCCAATGTCCCAAACAACATATACTATGAGTTTGTGCTTCCATGACTCACAACATCGAACAGTGCAGAGCTCTTGATGCTCTAGCGGACCGATTGGACCGACCCTCCTATAGGGTGAACGAAGCTTCCAGGGGCAGAGGAGGCGAGATGCGCGGAGGCCGCACAAGGGGACGGGGTCCGCTGAAATGCTACAACTATGACCAGGAAGATCACATGGCCTGGGAATGCCCCCTTCCCAGGTGCCCATGGTGTTCCCAGTGTCGCGTGAACACCCATGCGACAGAGGACTGCCCTGAACTTATCAAAAAGTGGGAGGAACAAGCACGGCAGAGGGGCACGAATCTAGTAAAATTCAAACCTCGGGGAACCGCAAATCTGGCCGTGCAGAACGTAGCTATTGTGACACGAGGAGGAAAGAAGATGGGGGAGGATGCTCGTGAGAAGGCATCGGTATGCGGGATCTGGCCCGCCTCCCCGAAACAAATGATCCAGCCAGACGTACAGAAGAAGTACTTCCAAGAGGTAGTGGAGACATTTTCTCAGCTAGGGGGAGCCAAAGGCCTTGAGGTACCCATGACGACCGATACCAGGGAACAGAGCACCAGGGGGGCCCTGATTGAGGAATGGCTCCAGTTATTCCTCAAGATTGTTGACAATGCTTCGATGCGGGAACAACTCAAGCATACCTTGGAGGACGTACTGCAGGGGAATACAGGGCCGAGGTAACCTTTGAACACAACACCCCAGTACGTACAGCGGGTCAAGCGGAACAAGCGAAGAATGGGAAAAGAGTTCCAGCTCAACACGTAGGTTGCGAGATTTTAGATCAGTGACACCATGCTCTACTGAGGATCTGACGTCAATATCCTACCGCGAAAGACGTGGGAGGCTCTTGGGTGGCCACAGCTGACCTACTCTCCAATCCAGCTTAGGATGGAAAACCAGTACTGCATTGTACCAATCGGCCGACTCGAAGGCGTCGAGGTCGACATTGCAGGGGTGAAGACTTACATGGACTTTGAGGCCATTGATATTATGGGAGACAAGGATCCTTACCCTACACTGCTAGGAATCAGCTGGGATTTTGAGAATTACACCATCATTGACCTCAAGAAGGAGTTGATGATTTTTGAAGACGGAGAAGTCCGAGTCACTCAGCCTCTCGACCTATATCAAGGCCCAATATATACAGAAACTGTGGATAACTAGGAGGATGCTCAGATGTTGGACAACCTTTATCAGATGACAGCAGGGAAGCGAGAGGACTATATTAACCCGACCGCAACCGGCTCTATCAGCTGGCGCAGTGTCCAGAGCTCGGAGCTGGGATTAGAACTAGCCTGGGAAGACTGGCAGCAAGGTGGGTATGAGACCAGCACGTGGAGATGTGCCAACATTGCCAGAGTCCATTGGATTGGTGCTGAGATCAGGGAGTACACCACCCTGTCCAACATGCAAGCCATAAATACCTTCATTGCAAAGGTATAAGACATGGTACCAGAAGGAAGTAGGATACCACTTTTTGACGTAGCACTACAGTCCACTTCAGCTAGGTGGTGGAAAAATCACCGCAACACCCTGTCGCGGTGGAGTTGTGTGGCGGAGTCTTTGAGGGTGCGGTTCAAAGAAGACGAAGGCCCTCGACGCAGGCACAAGTATCAAGGGACTTCTGATCTGAGGGACCACCAGAAAACCTGTGAGGCGCAGTGGCAAATTATAGGGTACCCAGAAGAGATGTGGGTACATCGGTTCGTCCACTCCTTAGATACCATCCCTCATGCCTGGTACTTAGAGGAAGAGAGAAAAAGAGGGACTAGCTCCTGGTAGGAAGTCATGAACAAATTTGTTTGGTGCTTTTCCTTCGAAGGAGAGACAGAGCTGGTGTCCCAGGCATTGCAGGCCATCAAGCGGGTATTGTTTCTCCGTGATCCGGGGACCGACGGGAGCAAATTAGCACTAAATTCGGAGGGTAGGCATGAGCTGGCTTGCCAACAGGTCGACAGCAAGCTAGACAAGGATAGTCTGGATGACCTAAGGCACCTGTATTTTGAAGAGAAGGAAGGCGAGCGGAACATCAACGAAGAGCCGACCATTGAAGGTGTCCATCTACTCCCACTGAAGACAAAGAAGCTAAACCTCGGCACGAAGGAAAAACCCAAACTCGCTACAGTTGGGGACTACTGGGATGAGGAGACAACAAAGGAAATTTTCAACCTCCTCCAGGAATATGAAGATCTGTTCCCTTCATCGGTTGCAAACTTGAAGGGCATCAAAGGGGACCTCGGAGAAATGCGTATTGTTCTGAAACCGGACGCTAAGCCCGTGAAGCATCGACCTTATCGGTTGAACCCGCGGATCAAAGAAAAGGTAAAGTTGGAGATCGATAAGATGCTGACAGCACGTCTAATCTTTTCTGTGGAAGAAGTAGAGTGGGTGATTCCTATCGTCATTCAAAATAAGAAGGAAAAGTCAGAAATTTGCGTCTATGTCAACTACCGAAGTCTGAACAACGCTTGCATCCATGACCCATTTCCCACTCCATTCAGTGACGAAGTATTAGACCATGTTGCGGGGAATGAGGCCTACTCCTTCACTGATGGATTTTTGGGCTATCATCAGGTGTGCATTGAGGAAGAAGACAAAACAAAGACAATGTTCACCACCGAGTGGGGGTCTTTTGCATACCACGTGATGCCATTCGGGTTGAAGAACTCCCTCGCTGTGTTTTCCCGAATCGTCATCGCTGCTTTTTGGGAGTACATTCATAAGTTCCTGGAAGTCTACATGGATGATTGGATTGTCTACAGTTTGCTGAAAGACCACGCCACCCTGCTATGCATCATGTTTGATTGGTGTCGACAGTTGAAGATTTCCTTGAACTTGAAGAAATGCATCTTCGCAGTTCCCTTCGGAACGTTATTAGGACATGTGGTATGCAAGAAAGGGGTCTGCGTCGACCCCACAAAGGTAGCTGTGATCATCCATGTGGAAGCCCCAAAAACAGTGAAGCAGTTGTGGGCACTGCTTGGGCACACGGGTTATTACAGACGGTTCATCATAAATTACGCGAAGATCACTGCTCCTCTGGAAAAGCTACTACAGAAGTCAGAAGTGTTCTAGTGGATGGATGAGTGCCGGATGGACATTGACACTTTGAAGGAGAAGCTAGCAACGGTGCCCATTCTGGTTCACCCAGATTGGGATAAGCAGTTCCACGTGCATATCGACGCTTCCAATATTGCACTTGGGGTTGTCTTGGCGCAACCAGGGGAGACGATAGTTTACCACCTAGTCTACTTCGCCAGTCACAAACTGTCTAATGCAGAGTGGAATTACACCACCATGGAGAGGGAGGCCCTCAGAATGGTGTACTTGCTCCAGAAGTTCCACCACTATCTTCTCGGAGGTAAGTTCAAGTTCTTTACGTATCACTCCGCGTTAAAGTACCTGGTCAATAAGCCCATTTTGGAAGGACGGATCTGTCAATGGCTTCTACTCTTCCAAGAATTCACCTTCGAAGTGATCGTCAAGCCCGGGAGGTTGAACATCGAGCCTGATCATTTATCTAGGTTTGAAACGAGGGAGAACAACGGCTCTCTCGATGATCAGCTACTAGATGCTGATCTTTTCCAATTCGAATCCATACCAGATTATTTAGCTGATATCACAACTTACTTGACCATGGGGCAGTGCCCTCAACACTACACCCCACTCCAGAAATGGCACTTGGTCGTTCGCGCCACTGAATACCAACTGATTGCGGGGCAGTTGTATAAATTGGGCCTCGATGAGATTCTGCGCAGATGTGTACTCAACCACGAGCGCGACGCCATGCTGTGGGAGTGCCATAGCGGAGTTGCGGGCGGGCATGTGGGGTAGAAACCCACTGCCAAGAAATTACTCCAAGATGGACTATGGTGGCCGACGGTCCATGCTGATTGTAAGATGTTTGTTAAGAAATGCAATGTCTACCAGTGAACAGGGAGGCCCTCTCACAGATATGAGCTCCCGCTACACTCGGTGCATGTGTTGCGGCCATTTGAGAAGTGGGTTGTTGACTTCATAGGTCCCATAGCCCCGGTAGCCAGACATTCTAAGGCTCGGTACATCATTACCGCCACCGACTACCTCACCCGGTGGGTTGAGGTAGTGGCGGTATAGGACTGTACGGTCGATACAACAGCTCGGTTCATCTTTGAATACATCATCAGCAGGTTTGGTTGCCCATGGAGCTTAACCAGTGATCAAGGTATGCACTTCATTAATGAAATGGTCAAATCGCTGCTAGACACCTTCATGATTCAACACTAAAAAATCATCACGTACCACCCGCAGGCCAATGGTACTATTGAAGCGTTCAACAAAATCCTCAAAAAGGGCTTGATGAAGATCTACAATGCCAAGCAAGATGATTGGGATGAGTGGTTTCCAGCTGCACTATGGGCCTCCCCGACTACGGTGAAGCGCTTGACCAATAAAATACTATTCCAGCTGGTGTATGGCCGTGAAGCGGTGATTCCCACCAAATTCACCATACCGAGTCTTCTAATTGCCACATCCCTCAAGTTCTCGGAAGAGGAATCACTACAGAAGCGCCTACACGAATTGCGAGAATTGGACAAGGCCCGGTTCCGGGCCGAGTTTCACCAAAAGGTTCAGAAGGACAGGTAGAAGGCATGGCATGACCGCCACATCAAGAGCAAAATGTTCTAGGTTGCAGGAAAGGTTCTCCTCTATGATAGCAGGTTTCAGAAGTTTCCAGGAAAATTGTAGATGCACTAGTTGGGACCTTACTTTGTCGTCGAGATTAGGGATTCCGGAGCCGTTCAGTTGGCTCAGTTGGACGGTATTGTTTTACCTGGGTGGGTGAATGGCGCATGCTTGAAGCCCTACTAGGACTAAGTTTCTTTCACCTTTCATTAATAACTTTCGCACTCGAGAGAAGCCGTAGAGTAGCGTAGTTGAATAACTCTCCCGCAACCAGGATGAGCATAGGTAGTGTTCGTTTTCCATGCATAGGTTGTCAATAACCGCTATGTTGTGGGGACCGCACCTCAACAGATAGTGGTCGAGGAGGGGCGCGTCCAGCGTGTCATCCTTGTATGATACGCAAACGTGTCAGGTGTTAGTCCATATCATTTCAATTAGTACTTGTGTCAGTCCGTAGGATCGCCTAGATTTGCAGCATAAATTGCCATAATTAGAAGTAACCTTGAAATAATCATTTTTCCATAATTCAAAGTAACCTCATTCGTCGCATCTGCCCATTTCTCCATGCCACCGTCAGCAGATGTCAGAATACACCTCAGCAGGCAATTGATCGCACGATTATTTCCATGGAGAATGCCAACAGGAATTAACTCGTTGTGGGGTCTCATCAGCCTCACTCGTGGAAGTTAATTACATAACCTGCATGGAAAAAAGCACGAGAATTCCAGAGAAGTTAGAGTTAGAAATTGGAGCAGAACCAGAGCAGCAGAAGTATCCAAAAGCACAAAGCCAAGAGAAAAAACTGAGACTGATTCTGCAAGTGTATCAACGCCGAGCGAAGATGAAAAGAGCCAACCCACCAGTCATAGAACCACAGCTCGATAGCAGAATTCATAAAATAGAGTCCCTCGTCGAGAAATACGACAGTGCTGCCCTCATATATGTAGACCTCACGGACTCTTTCGAGTTCCCAACACTCAAGTGCCCGATGTATATGGAATATTATACCATAGAAGCAAGGCATGCAACAAACAGGATTTTTCCAGAGTTATAAGGCCTACATCAATCCTCCATTTTGAATTTAAGAAATCTCCCGGTATTCGGGACAACACGACCAGCCATGCAGTGCACCAAGTTCTTACTCAACCGCATCCAGAACAGGTCATTGTGATTGAATAAGGAAATTCCAATCCATGCCGAGGATATCCACCAGCTCACAGGGATTTCATAGTACGGCCAGGATGTATCATCTACATGTCAGACCACTTCCAAACAAGCAAAGAAGTCGGGAGATGCGGACTATTATGCAAAATATGGCACACGTCGGGGAGGAAAGGGAGCGAAGATGGAACTTATCAACAAGCCCGAAATCAAGTTTTCATGCTACCTCATTTACAGTAAGACAATGAGGCACTACACGAAGGGAGAATGTACCCTGGATACTATTTCCATTGTAAAGCACTATGTCCAGGGGACGAAGTTGAACTGGTGCTCCTTCCTGCTGAAGGAGCTGTTTGACTCATGCGAAGACAACTACAAGAGGCCCAAAAGTTTTATTTATGGGTATTTGATAGTTGCATTTGCCACACCGACGGAAATAGTAGAGGGTCAGCCTCTGGAAATGAGGTTCGTCCCATGGAAGGTGTCGGGTGACCCCAGAAGCAAAGAGGTCAATGCAGAGGCATTTCAAAGTTGGTATGGTTTAATGACAAATGTGGTAGCAGGCTAGTAGAGGGTGCCCAGAAACCTGCTAGACGAGTACAGCTAGCAAGTATGGTTCGGGGTAAGCCACAGGCATACCTTCCTCTGACCTACTTGTGTGCCAGAGGATACATTTCACATGCGGCCGCTGAAGTTTCAGCTCGAAGACACAGCCTTTCACAATGAAGTTTGTTCGTGGCCGGGGGTCGCGATGGAAATACGAAGCGGGGTACCCACATACAATTTTGATCAGATGCTACCGCAACAACGGCCTGGAGAAACAGAAGAGGAGGTGGCACAACAGGTCTCCACCATGCAACTTGGCCCCCTCATTCGCCACCTAAACACTCAGGTACGCATTTTCAATGAAGTGGCCCAGGTTGTCTCAAGCGGTGCCATTCCTTTTCCTGTTTTCTTTGAGTTCCAGCTTTCTCAGTCCACCCTGCTTCTCCACATGACTTCCATCACCTCCCCCATCCCTAATGTTGTATTTACTTCACCAAGTTTGATGACTACCCCAATAAGGGAAAAGAGCAAGCCCACAAACCCCTTAGACACTCCTCAGACCAAAAGGGCCCGAACCATAGAGTCGAGTCCAGTGGTGGACCTCACTGAGAAGGATCCGCCCTAGCCACCGAGTCCAGGGGTACCTATACCAGAAGAACCAGTCATTGACACAGGGGCAATAGGAGGGATCCCACCTCTACCTCCCATTGACCCCTCCGACTTCATCAACATTCGGTTTCCACCACCACGTACCGTTCCACCTCCACCTCCACCTACCACTTCATCTGCACCATCCAACTCATCTGCCACTATGTCAGACCCAATAATCTAAGATCTACTTAATGGGGACCACGGGGCCAAGGTTGACTCAAGTACTGTAGCAGTGCCACCGGTCAACCTCGCTGGGGACCCCCAAGTCCCTTTTTCTGATATAATTACACAGATGGCGCAAATTGTTACAGACACGGCTGAGGCACAGCCTTAGCCTACTCTATTTCCACAGACCCTCCACACAGATCAGCAGGAGCAGCCAAACCTGAATGTGGTAGACTCGGCACCTCATCAAACCCCTCCATCGTTCCCTCAAGAGCACTCCACCAGATCAGTTGCCAGTGGGCAACCCCTACAGGAACGGCAGCCGAATCAAAGTACTACGGGGGTTGCCAACTTGGAGACATGGGGTACGGCTCAGTTGTACCACTTTATTGAGAGGGCAGCCCAGTAGGCGGAAAGGCTTCATTCCGAACTGCAACAGAGGTGCAAAGTGCAACAGTAGCGGATCACCGCGCTTACTAAACAGCGCAAACAACTCACAGCAGCACATGGTCAAATAAACGAAGTGGCTAGGGTGTTCACAGGACTATGGCCAGCCGTAGAGGCTCACTACACTTGGATTCCTACAGATGTGCCAGAAACAAATATATTGGAGTGGGCCATCCACCTCAGGGTCGCATTCACTGACCTCCACAAGGAAAATGCAGAGCTCCAAGTAGTGTTAGCAGCACGGCCAGCGCTGCCCAATTCAGAGGCAGTCTATATAGCACAAATTACAGAGAAACAGAGCCAGGTCACCCAATGAAGGAAACTCTCAATTCTGTAGCACGCGATGCTTATGACCTCCTAAAAAATCTCCAAGAATGCTCGACGGCCCTTATGGTAAAGACTCAGCCCATTTTAGTGCAGCAGCAACAACTTTCGAAAGAGATTCAAGATGCCACGGACCCCTCGTAGTTAGACTAGTTATACGCTCAAGCGGATGCTCTGGAGGTCCAGATCCAGCAAACAGAGGCCAGCTCGGAAATGGCCAAACAAGAAATTTGAGAGCTTCTCCAGCCCCTCCAACTCAGCTCCAGGACAATGCAGCGTTTAGCCGCCAAAGCCGAAACCCAAATCAACACAGTGTTCGGAACTGTACCGGTGCCCGTCGAGGAAGCAGCTGTCACCAAGATCACTGCAGAGACAGATGCATTGTTACAGGGGTGGCAGCAAGCTATGAAAACCTTCAATGAGCTTAAGGCTTCAGCGTTCAGCAAGGTCCCGGAGTTGGGGCCCTTGTTTGGGCAACAGACTGAGGGTGCACAACAAGAATAGGGCATGGGTTCCGGTGGGGCGATGGAACTAGAGACAGTGATTTGTGATTGACTCGGGATGAGTCAAGAAACTGTGGTCGTGGCCTGTTGGGGCCCTTGTTTTGAATTTTGAATAAAGAACGTATTTTTGGGTTGTGGATCGACACATGGTAGCCGCAACCAAGCCGCAACTATGGTGAGTAGCGGAGCTACCGAGGCTGCGAGGGAACAGGAGATAGCTCAAGAAGTTGATGCAGATAAGTGCAGACGAAGAGAAGATACAGCAGAGGACGAAGAGCGAAACTAATAGACAACAAGAGAAAAGCCGAAAGCAATTGAAGAAGAACACAAGAGGAACTAGTAGTTGCGATGGTGGGTGAATAAATAGCCGTCATCCAGCCGAAAGAAGAGAGACGGATGTAGAGCGTGTTAGTGTCGGTATCTTCATCCCTCCGTCAGAGATGAAATTTCTCTTGTTGCATTGCATATTAGGTGTCTCATTCAGTCAGTTGCATTCCATTAGGAGCATGGATCATCTTACGGTAGTGGCTTGTTGCTCATGTCCCTCATGTCCTTTACTTGCTGACCTATTTTTGTTCATTAAAATCATTTGCAGTCACTTTTGGTCTCATAGTTTGAAAAGAGTCATTTTTAGTGTTTTAGTGTCATTAGTTCTAGGGTTTCATTAATAAGGTCTTCAGAATCCCTAATAATGGTCAGCAGGCACATGAGGAGTTTGAAATAATGTTTCAGTGCTAAAAATCTCATCATCATATACTTAATAATGTATTTTTCTTCAAAATTCTGTTTTGAAGAAAAATAGAGTTTTTCATATTTATGTATAAATAAATGTAATTTTAAATTTTCTCAGTTGTAATAATATTTTCACTAGAAACCTTGGTCGCCTTTGTCAAAGCTCCAGCCATTCATTCCCTGCAGAACAAACAGAAAGCTCATCATTCAGTTAAAAATCCAAATGAAGCAAAACAGAGTTTTTTTTTAAATGTCAAAGTCTGAAACATTGCAAAGTAGGTTTTTTGAAAAGAAGAATCAAAATCCTTAGCGTATAAAACATTTTCATCTTTCCAAAGTTCATTTGTATGCCAAGAAGATAGGAGTGAGCAAAGGAGAAATCGTGAGGAGCGAAGGAAGCATTTGAAGGCAGACTGTGTTGAAATTTCCCTGCGCGACGCATCGGCTGGGTGTCGCAACACATTGGGCGAGCACGAACTGTGTCAAATTTCTCTTGCGCAACACATTGAAGCTGCGCAATGCACTGGGTTTGTTGCGTGAAACATAGGGCTGGAAAGCAAATTTATTTCCATTCCTTTCCAACTCCAAATCTGCTCGGTCCCTCTTTGTTCAAGTAAGTCAAGAAATCTCTCCATTTCCCATGAAAATGTGTTTGGTGATATTTATGAGGATTTAAATACAAAAAATCAAACCCTATTTGATTGTGCAAAGATTGTTTCCTTAGGGTTTAGAAATTGGTTTTGTGCCTATCACTCCTACTTCCCCACCTTGTATTCCCTCATCATTGTTATTCTTGTTCCATTTCCCTATTCCCTCATATCCCTAAATCATTCATTTCCTATCCCATTCCCATTACCCCACATCCCAATTATAAATTTTCCCAAACCCCAATGTTATTCCAAAAAACCTAGTGACTGTCCCTAAACTCTTCAATTGACAGATTTCACTTGGAAATATTCCATCATCTCCCCTACCCTCTCCCTCCATAGTCCCTCACTTGTTATCACATATTTGGCAACAAAACCAAAGACATCAAACTTCTCATATACATCCAAGACAACATAGAATTTGGAAATCATGGAGACTGAGATAGTGACTCCACAACTGAATTGCATGCACCTAGAAGACCTCATAAGAGTGGCAGACATGTGAGGGAGGAGCCTACTTCATTGGATGAATTTCAAGCTTGTCCTCTTGCTATGGCATGTTTTCAACAGCAGTCTTGTTATCAATTTTGTGAAATGGTTGCTAGGGTCCATCACCATCAAGAGCTGGCCCGTTTTTTTGTGTTGCATTTACATGATGGTCAAGTCACCCTTGCAGGTGTTACATTCACTTTAACACCTGAAACTATCTCTCAAGCAACCGGAATACCAAATGTTGGAGAACAATGGAACAAAAGGCAGCAGGTTGATAGGGTACACTATGAGCCATATATCAAACCTAGTTTTGTGAGACAACTCAGCAAATTTATTCCCTTTCGGTTCCTAAAGGATTCATATGCTCCTCTGATGAAACTTATTATCAAATATTTCAGTTGTGAGGGTCGGTTTTCACGTCTCTATGACTATCATATCAGGTTGCTGATGCATTTTACCAGGGTGAGGATGATGAACCTCCCTTATTTCATGTGCCAGAATATTGAGAAGATGACCACTCTCGAGCAAAGGAAAACTCCTGAGCAGCAGTATAGCAGTATCTATCACTTTGCACTCATCAAAATTGTGGTTATGCATCAGCTTGGCTTGCAGGGTATTTCATGCGAGGATTTCATTTCTAATTATTTCTTCACAACTTCTCAGGTACCTTCGGAGGTTGTTCATGAGGCAGGTGAACCTTCATATCAACATGAAGGTCATGAGACACAGACCACTAGTGTGCCGGTGTTTTTCACTTATCAGATAGGCACTAGAGGGTTATTTGCAGCAGCCAGGTGAGTATTATCTCCACCCGGGGTGGAAGGGATCTCGTTTCCATCACCAGAAGCATAGGTATAGGTACAGGACAAGGGTAATAGGCCCATGCAGGATGAAGGGCCTTTAGGAGGCTAGGATACAGATTTCATACTCATTGATGAGGATTTGGACTCACCAAGCTCAAAGTTGAGAGAGATTGTTCAGGAGAAAAAAGCGGAAATAAACACTTTGTCCGTCAAGTTGCAAAGAGCTCAATGGATAATCAACTACCTTGAGCATAGAAACAAACATTTTGAATATCATCAAACTATCATGGAGTTGCAAAATATACGTGAGAACCGGCAAGCTGCCCAAAGGAGCCAAACCGAGATGACATCCATTGAGCAAGAGATTGAGGCTGATCACGAAACTTGGCTTGAAAGGGTCAATATTAATTTGGAGAAGTTGTTGGAGAAGGCCAACAAGGAAAAGAGCATGTTGAGGCACATTAAGAACCATTATTGGGCAAGAAATCATGTTTGCAAGGCACGAATCAAGATCCTGAAGGCTAAGTTGAAGAGGGCATTAAAGCGTCAGAAAAGGCAAGATAGACTTCAAATTTTGGCAGAAGCTTCCTTGGCCCAGCATAGTGCATGATGGAGGACACTCAGCCCAAATTTCAAGAAATTTGGGACACTTTTTGCAAATTTTGATTTTTTTGGCCTAAACATAGATTTTTCAACTCAACGCGTCGTGCCACTTGGCGCGCGCTTCTGATTGGGATCTCCTCTTGGGTAAAAATTTGTATTTTTGGATTTTTCATGAAAATTTATGCATGTATACCCATGGCCAAGATATTTTGACAGGTTTTGGGCTTCCAGAAGGGTCAAAAACACCCTAAAAATGACCTTTCTGCCCCTTTTTGGACACACAGAAAGCAGTGTTGGGAAAACTCATTTTTGGAGGGGAAAATGGAAACCAAATTCAGAAATTTCACTTGTGTTGGAAATTAGATAGGCAAATATTTCCAACGAGCTATCCTACGCTCAATTTGGACACCGGGAAGGCCTTCAAAATTGGCTCCAAACTGGCGCGACGCATTGGGGATTTTGGCTCATTTTTCACTCAGTAACTCTGTTTTTCGGCTAGTTTTGGCCAGTTTAACTTTATTACTTCCACATGTAAAAATATTGATGTAATTTGATGGGTCTAGATGTAATTTTGTCAAATTTTTACTCATGGAAGTAGCTTTATTCATCAAAAGGTGAATTTCAAATGAATGAATCAATTTCCTATCTTATAGAGGCAAGCTGTTCCACTACCTATTTTCCAGTTCTTAGTTTAGATCTTGTTGAAACAACTCCTAAAATTGTGAGCTCGACCCCTAGAGGCTGGGGATGAGTTATGCTTGTCTATATCTTGTATTTTTTCAGTCATTTGCATGGTTGGACACTTGGGATTGCTTTGAGCTTCATTGTACATTTCATCCTTGCAGTTTGGCAAAGGAATAGACCAGGGTTTGCAGCACTCCTTGGGATTCATGTGGCTCTTTGTTTTGATGATGTCTTTCTCTCTGTTATTGTAATTTCACTGGTGCTTTATGTGTATCATCTTCTCTCTTATTTCTTCTTAAGTTAAATAAACAAGGATAAAGGTGGAATTCATTAGATTTGTAGTGCTCTACCTTGAGTTTTGTTTAATTTTCTATGTTTTCTATTGTTTGAAGAGGATTCCTGAAAGCCTCTTACCCTCTTCAACTCCTCACCCATCTAAGCTATCCATTTCATTCAAATTGAAGCATCAAAACAGTTGCCTACCTTGCCCCATTCAGACCTCTGCAAAAACTAGGACTCATTCCCCAGACCCAAAATCTGCCTTTCCCTTTGATCAAACAAACACCTTCAAAATAAAATCAAACTCTCTTACATATATACCTAGCCTAAAATCAGCCTTTATTCAAGTCATCTCAAGCCTCACTGATTATTTTTGCTGAGATTGACCAAGAGAGAGCCCTCTCCCGATCTGGTAGGGCTAGCTACCAGGTTAAGCGTGGTTTGATGTTACCCTAGATTCTGCCTTTATTAGCCTGAGGTAGATTTAGGCCATAACATAGTGGCGACCATACTAGGGATAAGCACAAAATGGTTTTTTTGTTAGTGTTATTCGTTTTATAAACTACAGACGGAGCCTGAAGTTATTCCAGGTAGCCTTCGAAACGCTCTTGCTTTGCATTAGCGAAAGTAGATAAACATTGCTTCAGTCAATCTCTGGTCTAGTTTTATAAACGTAACATTTAACTTGTAAATTGCCCCAGTACATCAGACAATTCTGGACTTTTGGGTGATGAGTCTAGAATTCGATAGGCTGAACAAGTTGGTTTTGTCCATTTGATTTTTGAAAATAATTCAACACATTGGCTTCCAGAAGACATACCAGAGAAAATCTGGATCCCGATCCACCTCCTGTGTATGAAAATCCATATCTTATTTCGAGAATCCTTCATTGAGAAATTCTTGTGATTCCTATGTTCAAATCTCATTCATGTCCCACTGATTTTGAGTATCTTGAAGATCTTGAGTTTGATGAACAATTTGAGTTGTTGTTGTTTGAGACTAAGTCTGAAAGTGCTATTGATTCTACTGTCCTAAATCCAGAGTTTGTCACAGATCTTGAAATTGAAAAATTTAATAGATCCATTGACAGATACATCTTGAATATTCAGAGTTCTATTGTGGCAACAAACATTCCCGAATTCATAGAGTCTACATCTACAACTCTTGGGTCATCCGCAATTACATCTAGTTCACAAATTCCCACCGAGCCTCCTTTCATTCCCACCATTCCCGTGCAACCTTCTATTTTTGATCAACAATCTGCAGTAGTATCACCTCCATCCACCCCACATACACCTCATACATCAACTGCTATGACTCCTCCTATATCCCCAAACCCGGTTGTAAATCCACCCAGAGCAATGGCTGCCCGATTTGCACCCCTCGCATTGCCTCAAAACTTGGATGACATGCCCGCTGATTATCAAAGAAAAATTCCATTGTTTGATGGCACTCCTCAAAGTGTTAGTGCTCAACAGCATGTGGATAGGATGGCAGATTTCTTTGACCTTCATGAGATTGAGGTGGAAAATGTAACAATGAGATTGTTTGTACAAACCTTTGGAGGTGAAGTAAGAAATTGGTTCAGAGCTTTACCAGCTAGAAGTATTACTACATTGCCTAATCTTCAGAGACAATTCTTGGATCGATGGGAAGTGAAGAAAGACCCTCTTTAGATCCTTTCCGAACATGACAATATCAAGCGTAATGTTGGTGAGTCGGTTCAAGATTATTGTATTAGATTCAATTTTGTTTACAATGCAATTCCTGCTGATATAAAGCCACCTAGGGGGTCGGCTTTGATTAATTTTTCGGATGGCTTCGATCCTGACATGGCTTATCAATTAAGAGAAAGAGATCCGGGTACTTTAGAAGATATGCAGAAAATTGCAGTCAGTGTTGAAGACAATTTGCTTGCCAGGAGAGCTAGAACGAAAGCTGAAAAAAAAGTAGCAATAAAGGAAGAGGTTTCCACTTCAGATCAAGTGCTTCGTAAGATGGAAAATATGTTTGAAATATTAAAACTTGATAAGCCTGAACCGCAGATCAGAAATCCTAACTTTCGTGGCCAGCAGCAACCACAATTTAGAATCAAGCAAAGAGAGGAGCGAGTACCAGAACAAGCAATGCAACAGCAGGTGAAGACACCTTTACAGCAGAATTTTCTACATGGTCTGGAATTAAATGATGAAGAGAATGTAATAGGAGAAGATAATCATTTCTTTACACCTGATGATATGCCAATTTTTATCACTGAAGATGAGGAGTATTCGAAAAACTCAGTTGTACAAAAGGACGAGAATTTCATCTTGGAAAATGAGACAGCTCTTGAAGAAGAGTCTGATGAATATCATAGGGGGTACATGAATGCCTTGACCGCCCAGCAGTGACAATATTCACTCAGAAGTAGATATGTGCCCATTAATCCAATTCAAAAAAGAAAGGAAGCTACAGCACCAAAGAATGATTCACTTGTTGTGCAGAAAAAAGAAAAAGAGACAGCTGATCCCACTATTAGAAAATCACCATCAGCAAATGAAAGATCCAATCATCCAAATATATCAAGGGAGAAAACTGAAAATAAGGATGTTCCAGCTAAAGAGGTAGAGAAAACTTCAGTTTTTAACTTAGAAAATGAAATTTCTAAGTTAAAAGTATCCATTCCTTTGACTGAATTGATGAAGAATAGCAGCTATAAGGGTCAGGTGTATAAGATTTTGAATTTAGATCCATTATCTGATATGGTAAACATGGAAGATGATCAACCTGAGTTGATTTTTGGTCCAGCATTGGATGGTGAGTCTCCAGATAGTGATGTACCTCCTTTTTATATCATCCTTAGATTGCATGACTATGTGTTACACAATGCTATGTTTGATTCCGGAGCCTCTCATAATCTCATGCCTAGGGAAATCATGGAGAAATTGGGATTGGATATCACTAGAAAGTATCATGACCTTTATTCTTTTGATTCTAGTAGATTAAGATGCATTGGGCTTATCAAATATTTGGTGGTCAGTTTGGATCAAATTCCGACTAAAAATGTTTTGATGGACGTGGTTGTGGTGGATATTCCTCCTAGATTTGGCATGCTTCTTTCCAGATCTTAAGGAGCGAAACTTAAAAGAACATTGCAGCTTGATTTCTCCTATGCTACTATTCCCATGTTTGGTCAGATGAGGAAATTATACCGGGAGAAAAAGATGAAGTATATGATCACTAGCAAGGAGAAATCAGTAAATCATCCAATCAATTATGTACATACTGATTTAGAATCATTTTTTTTGTACTCAGATAGCTTTAATGATGTAAATAGTCAATTAGTTGAAGTAGAAGACATTCCGGAAATCACTAAAAATTTCAGAGAGGTCTTAAAGAAAGAGAGACAAAGACTTGATAATACTGATGAGAAATCAGCCTCCCGACAGCAGCAAAATGTTGATGGACAGCAAAGCGAAGCAAAAAAGAAAATAGAATTTCAGCATTTGGAAGAAGACGAATATGGTTTGTGGACCATGGATTTTTATGGTGCCATAGGAAGGGACGGTGCTGGAATTGGCATTTGGGTATGCAGCCCTTTTTCCTCCCCAAACAAAGTGCCAAGTAATGTAAGGGTCTGTTCTTATAAATTGGCTTTTTATTGTTCAAATAATGAGGTTGAATATGAAGCTTTAATTGTTGGTCTGAAAATCCTTAGAAATTTTAATGCTAAGAGGATTGCAGTGTATGGTGACTCCGAGTTAGTTATCAAGCAAGTGAAAGGTGAATATCAAGCTAAGCATCCTCGAATGAGGGCATACCACAACGCGGTACTATATATCTTGAGATTGTTTTCATATTATACTTTGACTTGTGTCCCTCGTATTCAAAATGTTATTGCAAATTCACTTGCAATAGCAGCAACTTGAAAATTCCGATGAATTCAAGCAACAAATTTGAAATCCATGTGAAGCATCGTTCGATTGTTCCTGACAACCAAAGGTATTGGCAAGTATTTCAAGATGACAAATTAATTGATGAGTTTCTGCAAAATGAAGGTAAATTCAAAGACACTTCTATTGATGTGGAGCATGATGATGGCGAGGTTGATGTACAAATCAATCAGATGGAAGTTTTGCAGCTGAAGGATAATTTCATTCCTAAAGGTTTAATACCTTTAGAGGAGCTTTTCAACCAAGATGATGTAGCTCGGAAACCAAGCTTGATGCCCACCAAGAAAGGAGTTGAGGATGTGAACATTGGATCAGCAAAAAATCCAAAAATGGTGAAATTGTCCAAATCATTGCCCCCACAGGTAAAAGAAAAGTATATCATTTTATTATCTTCCTTTGCTGATGTATTTTCTTGGGACTATTCAGATTTGAAGACATATGACACAAACATAATTCAGCATACCATTCTGATCAAGCCAAATCAAAAGCCCTTTCGGCAAAAATTGAGAAGAATAAATCCAAAGTTTTTGCCCTCAATAGAGAAGGAAGTGAATCGGTTGTACAAGGTTGGTATCATCGTCCCCATAAGATTTTAAGATTGGATTTCTAATTCGGTGCCCGTGCGCAAGAAAACAGGTGAGATTCGCTTATGCATTTATTTTAGGAATCTGAATAAATTTTCTTTGAAAGATAACTATCCATTGCCCAAAATGGATCACATACTTCAGCGAGTAGTTGGAGCATCCCATATGTCACTACTCGATGGTTATTCCAGTTATAACCAAATTCTGGTCCATGAGGATGACAAAGATAAAATAGCGTTCACCACTCTGTGGGGAACTTTCCATTATGCTAAAATTCCTTTCGGTTTGAAGAATGTTGGTGCGACCTTTCAGTGAGCAATGGATATGGCATTTGCAAATGAGAAGAATGTTTTTCTAGTTGTGTATCTTGATGATTTGATAGTTTTTTTCTAATTCAGATGAAGAGCACCTTTATCATTTGAAGATTATTTTTCAGCGGTGTAGAAAATATGGTGTGTCTCTCAATCCAAAGAAGAGTTTGTTTGCCATGGATGAGGGCAAGCTTCTTGGTCATATTATATCAAAGGATCACATCCACATCGATCCAGCTCGAGTAGAAGCTATTCAGAAAATTGATCTTCCCATAAACAAAAAGGAGATCCAATCATTCAATGGTAAGATGAATTTCTTACATCGCTTCATGCCCAATCTTGCAGAACATTTAAGGGAAATCACAAACATGCTCAAGAAAGATAGTGTAGTGAAGTGGATTGAGGAAGCAGTAAAGTCTTTCGATTTAGTAAAATTGGCTCTTTCTTCAGCTCTGGTTTTGATCAGCTCGGACTATACTCAGGATTTTATTTTGTTTTCATTTGCCTCGGATCATACTATGGCAGCAGTCTTGATGCGGAAAAGAGATCAGCATGAAAAACCAATTGCTTTTTTCAGCCAAACCATAAGATATGCAGCCTTAAATTATAATATTATTGAAAAGAAAGCTCTTGCCTTAGTGAAAGCATTGAAAGACTTTGGAGTATATATTCTGCATTCTCACATTCTTGCTTATGTTCGTAATGCTGCTGTTAAGGATGTCTTAGTGCAAACAGATCCAGAAGGGAGACGAGGCAAATGGATTGTTGCCTTGTTGGAATATGACATGGAGATAAAGCCTACAAAGCTTATCAAAGGATAGGGGCTGGCTAAGCTAATGGCTGAGTCAAATTCGCATGCCTTGGACATTAATCTTATTGCTGCTATGTCTAAGGAAAATGAAGAAAGTTCGCTAATTCAGGTATCAGAAATCTTTGTTCTTTCTCTTTGGTATTCATACATTGTATATGTGCTCCAAAATCTGTCACCACCACCAAGAATGGCTAAAAACAAAAGTAGGACGTTGAAATTGAAGGCTGCCAAGTTTTGTATTATAAATAATGCACTCTATTGGAAAGATCCCGGTGGTGTCTTGCTCAATTGTTTGGTTGAAGAAGAAGCAAAGCAGGTTATGGAGGATTTTCATAAGGGAGATTGTGGAGGTCACCTTTTCTGGAAAAAAACGGCCAAGAAAATTTTGAGAGCAGGATATTATTGGCCGACTCTCTTTGCTGATGTGTACAAAACTATTAAAAGCTACCATGAATGTCAGATTTTTGAAGGGAGGAAAAAATTGCAGCCTTTGCCGCTCAAGCCCATTGAAGTAAGTGCTCCTTTTCAGCAGTGGGGTTTGGATTTCATTGGCGAAATCCATCCTGCTTCTTCAGCACAGCATAAGTGGATCCTTACAGTGACGGACTATTTTACTAAATGGATTGAGGCGATTCCCACCAGGCAAGCCACAGATTTGGTAATCATTTCATTTCTAGAAAACAAAATTTTGTCTCATTTTGGTTGTCCAAACAAGCTGATCACTGATAATGCAACAGCCTTTAAATCTAAAATAATGATTGACTTTTTGATAAGTATCAAATTACTTTGGGGAACTCAACCGCATATCATCCACAAGGCAATGGATTGGCCGAATCCTTAAATAAATATTTGGTCAACATTATCAAAAAGATGCTGGAAATAAACAAGAAAAGTTGGCATAAGAAATTGGTTAATGCACTTTGGGCAGATAGAGTGAGTCAAAAGAAATCTATAGGCATGTCTCCTTTTGAGCTCGTGTATGGTGTTGACACAGTATTCCCGACCTCTCTCACAGTTCCAGTGGTTAAACTTCTGCAGGAAGATGGCAGTGAAGAAGATCATATGCAACGGAGAATAAATCAAATGATCCATTTACAGCAGACTAGAGATGATGTTTTTCAAAACACTTTCAAGCTGCAAGAGAGAATCAAGAAGATATATGATAGAAATGAAAAGGTAGACAAGTTTCAATTAGAAGAAGTGGTGCTGAAATGGGATGCAAGAAACGAAGATAAAGGTAAGCATGGCAAGTTCGAAAATCTTTGGAAAGGACCTTTCAGAATTGCTGCATATCGAGGCCAAAATGCTTTCCTTTTGAAAGAAATGAATGGAGAAGATTTTCCAGGAGGGCCGGTCAATGGTCGGCTACTCAAACGGTACTATTTTTGAAATTTTTTTTGTTGTCATACATATCACTGTTCATACAAGTTTGTTTAAGTTTCATTGCAAGCATGTGCTGTCATCATTCTTTCAGTTTGGGGCCTGAGGTGAAGGCTATAAATCTGAAGGTTGATTTCAGTTTTGGTTTGGTTTGTTGAGTCAAGTCTTTCAGTCATTTTTGGTTTCGAAAATTGAGTCAGTTTTCAGTTTTCAAAATGAGTCAAGAGTCTTGTTTTAGTTTTTCGAAGTTATTGACTCCATAGCCCAATGGACAAAGGCACTGCCTACTTTCCCAGAGATCTATAGTTCTTGGCACCTCCAAGGAGCTACCATCCCCATTGGAGCCAATGTTAGTGTCGGTATTTTCATCCCTCCGTCAGAGATCAAATTTATTTTGTTGCATTGCATATTAGGTGTCTCATTTAGTTAGCTGCATTCCATTAGGAGCATGGATCATCTTGCGGTATTGGCTTGTTGCTCATGTCCCTCATGTCCTTTACTCGTTGGCCTATTTTTGTTCATTAAAATCATTTGTAGTCACTTTTGGTCTCATAGTTTGCAAAGAGTCATTTTTAGCGTTTTAGTGTCATTAGTTCTAGGGTTTCATTAATAAGGTCTTCAGAATCCCCAATAATGGTCAGCAGGCACATGAGGAGTTTGAAATAAGGTTTCAGTGCTAAAAATCTCATCATCATATACTTAATAATGTATTTTTCTTCAAAATTCTGTTTTGAAGAAAAATAGAGTTTTTCATCTTTATGTATAAATAAATGTAATTTTAAATTTTCTCAGTTGTAATAATATTTTCACTGGAAACCCTGGTCGCCTTTGTCAAAGCTCCAGCCATCCATTCCCTGCAGAACAAACAGAAAGCTCATCATTCAGTTAAAAAGCCAAATGAAGCAAAACAGAGTTTTTTTTTTTTAAATGTCAAAGTCTGAAACATTGCAAAGTCGGTTTTTTGAAAAGAAGAATCAAAATCCTTGGCATATAAAACATTTTCATCTTTCCAAAGTTCATTTGTATGCCAAGAAGATAGGAGTGAGCAAAGGAGAAATCGTGAGGAGCGAAGGAAGCATTTGAAGGCAGACTGTGTTGAAATTTCCCTGCGCGACGCATCGGCTGGGTGTCACGACGCATTGGGCGAGCGCGACGCATTGGGTCGACTCCCACTGTGTAAAATTTCTCTTGCGCGACGCATTGAAGCTGCGCGATGCATAGGGCCGGAAAGCAAATTTATTTCCATTCCTTTCAAACTCCAAATCTACTCGGTCCCTCTTTGTTCAAGTAAGTCAAGAAATCTCTCCATTGCCCATGAAAATGTGTTTGGTGATATTTATGAGGATTTAAATACAAAAAATCAAACCCTATTTGTTTGTGAAAATATTGTTTCCTTAGGGTTTAGAAATTGGTTTCGTGCCTATCACTCCTACTTCCCCACCTTGTATTCCCTCATCACTGTTATTCTTGTTTCATTTCCCTATTCCCTCATATCCCTAAATCATTCATTTCATATCCCATTCCCATTACCCCACATCCCAATTATAAATTTCCCCAAACCCCAATGTTATTCCAAAAAACCTAGTGACTGTCCCTAAACTCTTCAATTGATAGATTTCACTTGGAAATATTCCATCATCTCCCCTACCCTATCCCTCCATAGTCCCTCACTTGTTATCACATATTTGGCAACAAAACCAAAGACATCAAACTTCTCATATACATCCAAGACAACATAGAATTTGGAAATCATGGAGACCGATACATCTTATGACCGAGACAGTGACTCCACAACTGAATTGCATGCACCTAGAAGACCTCATAAGAGTGGTAGACATGTGAGGGAGGAGCCTACTTCATTGGATGAATTTCAGGCTTGTCCTCTTGCTATGGCATTTTTTCAACAGCAGTCTTGTTATCAATTTTGTGAAATGGTTGCTAGGGTCCATCACCATCAAGAGTTGGCCCATTTGTTTGGGTTGCATTTACGTGATGGTCAAGTCACCCTTGCAGGTGTGACATTCACTTTAACACCTGAAACTGTCTCTCAAGCAACCGGAATACCAAATGTTGGAGAACAATGGAACAAAAGGCAGCAGGTTGATAGGGTACACTATAAGCCATATATCAAACCTAGTTTTGTGAGACAACTCAGCAGATTTTTTCCCTTCCAGTTCCTAAATGATTCATATGCTCCTCTGATGAAACTTATTATCAAATATTTCAGTTGTGAGGGCCGGTTTTCACGTCTCTATGACTATCATATCATGTTGTTGATCCATTTTACCAGGGTGAGGATGATGAACCTCCCTTATTTCATGTGCTGGAATATTGAGAAGATGACCACTCTCATGCAAAGGAAAACTCCTGAGCAGCAGTATAGCAGTATCTATCACTTTGCACTCATCAAAATTGTGGTTATGCATCAGCTTGGCTTGCAAGGTATTTCATGGGAGGATTTCATTTCTAATGATTTCTTCACAGCTTCTCAGGTACCCTCGGAGGTTGCTCATGAGGCAGGTGAACCTTCATATTAGCATGAAGGTCATGAGACACAGACCACTAGTGTGTCGGTGTTTGTCACTTATCAGAGAGGCACTAGAGGGTTATTTGCAGCAGCCAAGCGAGTATTATCTCCACCCGGGGTGGAAGGGGTCTTGTTTCCGTCATCAACAGCACACGTACAGGTACAGGACAAGGTTAAGAGGCCCATGTAGGATGAAGGGCCTTCAGGAGGCTAGGATATAGATTTCATACTCATTGATGAGGATTTGGACTCACCGAGCTCAAAGTTGAGAGAGATTGTTCAAGAGAAAAAAGTGGAAATAAACACTTTTTCCATCAAGTTGCAAAGAGCTCAATGGATAATCAAATACCTTGATCAGAGAAACAAACAGTTGGAAGATCAGAAAACTATCATGGAGTTGCAAAATATACGTGAGAACCGGCAAGCTGCCCAAAGGAGCCAAACCGAGATGACATCCATTGAGCAAGAGATTGAGAATGATCGCGAAACTTGGCTTGAAAGGGTCAATATTCATTTGGAGAAGCTGTTGGAGAAGGAAAACAAGGGAAATAACATGTTGAGGCACACGAAGAATCATTATTGGGCAAGAAATAATGTTTGCAAGGCACGAATCAAGATCTTGAAGGCTAAGTTGAAGAGGGCATTAAAGCGTCGGAAAAGGCAAGATAGACTTCAAATTTTGGCCGAAGCTTCCTTGGCCCAGCATAGTGCATGATGGAGGAAAATCAACCCAAATTTCAATAAATTTGGGACACTTTTTGAAATTTTTTATTTTTTTGGCCTAAACACAGATTTTTCAGCTCAACGCGTCGCGCCACTTGGCGCGCGCTTATGTTTGGGAGCTCCTCTTGGGTAAAAATTTGTGTTTTTGGATTTTTCATGAAAATGTATGCATTTCTACCCATGGCCAAGAGATTTTGACAGGTTTTGGGCTTCGATAAGGGTCAAAAACACCCTAAAAATGACCTTTCTGCCCCTTTTTGGACACACAGGAAGCAGTGTTGGGAAAACTCATTTTTGGAGGGGACAATGGCAACCAAATTCAGAAATTCTACTTGTGTTGGAAAGTAGACAGGCAGAGCTTTCCAACGAGCTATCCTATGCTCAATTTGGACACCGGGAAGGCCTTCAAAATCGGCTCCAAACTAGCGCAACGCATAGATAATTCAGGCGCGGCGCATTGGGGATTTTGGCTCATTTTTCACTGAGTAACTCTGTTTTTCGCCTAGTTTTGGCCAGTTTTAATTTCTTAATTCCACATGTAAAAATCTTGATGTAATTTGATGTAATTTTATGGGTCTAGATGTAATTTTTTCAAATTTTACTCATGGAAGTAAATTCATTCATCAAAAGGTGAATCGCAAATGAATGAATCAGTTTCCTATCTTATAGAGGTAAGTTGTTCCACTACCTATTTTCCAGTTCTTAGTTTAGATCTTGTTGAAACAACTCCTAAACTTGTGAGCTCGACCCTTAGAGGCTGGGGATTAGTTATGCTTGTCTATATCTTGTAGTTTTTCAGTCATTTGCATGGTTGGACACTTGGGATTGCTTTGAGCTTCATTGTACATTTCATCTCTATAGTTTGGCAAAGGAATAGACCAGGGTTTGCAACACTCCTTGGGATTCATGTGGCTCTTTGTTTTGATGATGTATTTCTCTCTGTTATTGTAAGTTTAGTGGTGCTTTATGTGTATCATCTTCTCTCTTATTTCTTCTTAAGTTAAACAAACAAGGATAAAGGTGGAATTCATTAGATTTGTAGTGCTCTACCTTGAGTTTTGTTTAATTTTCTATGTTTTCTACTGTTTGAAGAGGTTTCCTGAAAGCCTTTTGCCCTCTTCAACTCCTCAGCTCTCCATTTCATTCAAATTGAAGCATCAAAACAGTTGCCTACCTTGCCCCATTCAGACCTCTGCAAAAACTAGGCCTCATTCCCCAGACCCAAAATCTGCCTTTCCCTTTGATCCAACAAACACCTTCAAAATAAAATCAAACTCTCTTACATATATACCTAGCCTAAAATCAGCCTTTATTCAAGTCATCTCAAGCCTCACTGATTATTTTTTCTAAGATTGACCAGGAGAGAGCCCTCTCCTGATCTGGTAGGGCTAGCTACCATGTTAAGCATGGTTTGATGCTACCCTAGATTCTGCCTTTCTCAGCCTGAGGTAGATTTAGGCCATAACAGAGCGATTGAAGAGGATCGAGCGGATGCTGCAGAAGATATCTTTTCCCGAGCATGATATCTTTGTAGTTCCTAGGCTTCTGTTATCTATCTTTCTATCCTAGGAGACGTCTGTAACAGAATTGTAAGCTCTTCCTATGGAAGCGATGTAACTGTGGATCAGGCTGAAAGTTATCAATATACTTGCAGGTTGCTGTCTTATTATATGAGTTACATGCATGCATGATGTATGTGATGTCTTAAAATTTTATTTGCTTAGTATCTGCTCAATCTTCTGAATTTTCTTGCATATATGATGATATTTGTGCAATCAATTCTATATTAATCACGAATTTCGGATCCTTCCACCACTATCGATCTATTCCCCTTCTACATGTGGTCGCGACACGCCTCGGGTGAGACTCTCTACTCTTCGGAGTAGGGTGAAAATGTCGGCGTGGTTCTAGACTATATAGGATTCCCTTGTTGGCCCCAATCTCTGAACCTGGGTCTTGCCTGTGAGACCTGTTTCTTCGCCAACACTTAGATCTGTTAAAGACCTATTGGATCCCAAAAGTGTGAAAGGTGTTTATTTGATCGCATGTTCCTATGGGATTCCTTACATTGGAGAAACTGGTCGGTTTATTAATAAAAGGATTCAAGAGCATACTGCAGATATCAGGCATGGTAGAACGAGGCCCTCAGCCCTAGCTGAGCATGCAGAGAAGACGAAGCATCACATTTGTATGGAAGAATCCAGCGTCATTGCTAGGTCTGAGCATTTCCATCGCCGGAAATTTAGGGAAGCTAATGAGATTGAGAAAAGGCCACATACGTTGAATAGGGATGACGGGTGGAAAGTGAGCAGTTTTTGGATTCCATCTCTTTGCTCTAAGTAGTGGTCCTTCCTCTTGGGTTTTCCTCTCCTTTTGTTTCCCTGTGTTTTACTTAATATGTGTTTTGGGTTTAATGTTCCCTTTTTATTATAAACTTTAAAAATTATTTCTATTACTAACATAGTTTTAGTATATTTTTCTTTTTAGTTAGGTTTATGTTTTTAATTCCTTTTATTTAATTCTTTATTTTTTAACTTTTAAGGCTGATTTTATTTCATATTATATATATATATATATATATATATATATTATTTATTTCATTATTTATATATTTTTAATGTTTATTTTTATCTTTATTGACTTAATCTTTATTATTTATTTTTTTTTTAGTTATTTATTTTTTTATTTTTATTTTTTTTATTTTATTTATTTTTTATTTTATTTTATTTTATTTTATTTTTTTAGTACTATTATTATCCTTTTATTTTATTTAATTCTTTATTTTTAATTTTGATTTAATTTTAATCTAGTTATATGTTTATTTTTTCCATTTTATTACTTTTAATTTATGGTTAATTAGTCTTTGTAAGATTTTGACTATTTTGATTATTTTATTTCATTTTTATTTTTATCTTGACTATTTGTTTTTTGACTTGGTCTTTATTTTTTATTAATTTATGATGAGATTTATTTCGTTTTCTCTCATTTATTTATTGTTTTTGACCGTTTTTAACGTGTAATTTTCCAGAGGTTTTGACCATTGCTTTTCTCTGCATGATATTTATATGATAGTTGGAACAACGAATCTTCATTATCCTGATGATGAACTACATTCAGTAGCTCGAAACATGTCGGTCCAAAAAATTTCTCATGTGATTTCCCGAAAGATTTATTTTAATATTTTTAGGTATATTTCAATATTAATTATTCTTGCATATTCAAATTTATGAATATTTTAAAATATCACATATTAAAGAAAGGGAAAAAGGACCGCCTTGAGGATCAACCCCAATTTGGGTGATTTGTCTCTCTAGTTGTTTCTTCTGTCCCTTTATGTTTTCTTTGCTACTCAATACCGCTTATCTCTACTTATATAATGTTAGTATACGGAAAATTATGCTACAAAATGAGGCATGATGGCAAATGATGTAATTTTTTTATGTTTTATCAATATAAATTTTATACTTACAAAAAAAATCACATACTAATTTATTTTTTTCATAGTGGTTCACGAGCACAATGTTCCCGCACACATATGTACTCGCTACGTCCACGGTCAGAACATCTCAGGAGAACCTCCCGAGGGGGTCTAACCGTCTACGATACATGCGAGGCCTAACGCCGAGGGCGTCAAGGAGATTTGATCATGTGACCACCCAATTGGCAAAGTACTTAGCAGCAAGGACTCAACCAGTTGAGCTAACCCTTGGGGATATTCACATACTAATATTATATGAAGAATTGAATGAATTACACATCTTCCTCTTATTGTTTTTATTAAGAAGTAATTGATATTTTTTATTTTATTTCTCAAATTTTAATCACTTTTTCTTTTGACATTGAATATTTGTGTAGAGAGGTGCTCTCCAGCCTAGTATTGAAGAGATGTTGTAATGTCTTATATAGTCATGTTTAACATTTCGACTTAGTCAATTTACGTAGAAATAAAAATAAAAATTTAAAAATTTAAAAATAAAATAATAACATTAATAATTAAAATAATCAATTTACCATTAGCTATTTTTTGGCTCCAACTTTTGACAACACACAAACTTTTAGATGAAATAGTTTTTTTCAACACAATCCGATAATACAATTTCAAGTGAGAATGTGAATTTTTATTATTTAAAATTCACTTTCAAATGAATAAATGGATTCAACGCCATAAAAAACCCATGAGGCACTTGAAATTTTCATAGTAAATAACTTAAACTTATGATTCTTAAAAATATCTACAATATTTTGGAAAATTTGACCAAAAAAGGTGCTCTGAAAAAGGACTATTTCATCTATTAATTATACTATGTGTATGTACACACACGCACGCACACACACACTACTTGCATAGATGCATATTAACTATGGATATACCAAGCATCAATAGCTATCAAATCTTGAGGTGCTAATCTCATCTAGAGTAAAAGGAGATTTGGCCCCTCTTTGTGCTTGGTATATCCGGAGTTAAGATGGATCTACACTAGTTTATTATATACAAAATTAAAATATTTTCTTTGAAAATTTTCCTTCTATATATAGATATATATGATATTTATATCAACATAAATTAGTTAAAATAGATATTCAAATAATTTATTTAAATCATATGTTGAAATATTTTTTTAAAGTATAAGGTTTAAACATCATACTCACACTTTTGTTTTACTTATAATTACTCTATCTCTTGATGATGATAAATTTTTTTGGTTAAATATATGTTCTCAATGATATTTCTAAAATTTCAAGTGAAAATTTCACCCATCTTCTCGCCTCCCCAACGAATTTATTACCCACCAAGTCATTTTAAATAAAACTCATACCGATAGGGACCTCCATGTTAGTTCTGACCATCACCGTTCTCAAAATTTTGTTGTGCTTAAAACCCTTGTAAATAAAGCCATTCAAACCTCCTCCACTCAATCATTTCCCAATGAAAAAACCTATCTCAACAAAGCCCTAAAATATAATGGGTACTCTTCCGCCTAAATAAAAAAAATGCATCATTTTACTTTGTTCATCCTAAGCACAAAAACCTCTCCAGTGATCTAACCTTAGCCAAATTCCTCCTTCCCTACAATGAGGGAGTTATTGATCATATTTCCAAGGAAAATAATGATCCTATGTTTGGCCCTGGATTCTATGAGATCTCTTACTTATATGTAATGTCCTACATAGGACAAACTTGGAGGTCCTTCAAAAATCACCTCAAATAACATATGGTTAATACCTCCCATAACTGAATCACTAAATCTGCCATCGCAAAACACTCCCACAATATCATGCATTTAATATGTTTTGAAAAGTCCTAAATTTTTGCATTTGTCCCATTCCACTAAACAGTGTCATTAGGGAAGCTCTTGAAATCGAAAAGCACACTAACAACTTCAATCAGAAAGATGGGTTTCAGTTAAGCAAGCCTTGGAAGCCTACTATCCATTTTTTATCGTCTAATGTCAATCCTAGGGCCTTATTATACATTTTATTAATTAATTATAAAAATAATATTATTATTAAAACCCCTTTTAAAATACTTTATATTTTAAAGTCCTTATCTTTCTCTTCCTTTAATCTCATTTTTTTTAGATTAATCCGCCAATACAATTTCAAGTGAGACTGAATAAATGGATTCAACACCCTAAAAAACACACGAGGAACTTGAACTTTTCATATTAAACAACTTAAACTTATGCTTCTTAAAAGTATCTACAATATTTAGGAAAATTTGACCAAAAATAGTGCCCTGAAAAAGACTATTTCGTCTATTAATTAGACTATGGGTATACACACTCATACTACCAGCATAGATACATATTAACAGTGGATCTACCAAATGCCAAGAGGGATCAAATCTCTTGATTTTATAATATCATTTAGAGAGAAAAGAGATTTGACTCCTCTTGGTGCTTGGTATGTCCAAAGTTAAGATGGATCTACGTTGGTTTATTATATACAACATTAAAATATTTTCTTTTAACATTTTATTTCAATATATAGATATATATGAATTTTGTATCAACATAAATTAGTTACAAATATATATTTAAATAATTTATTTAATTCATATGTTGAAATATTTTTTAGAAGTATAAGGTTTGAACATCTTACTCACACTCTTGTTTTACTTCTAATTATTTTATATCTTGATGATGATGAATATTTATGGTTAATTGTGTTAGAGTCGGTCCTTACAGCCCTCTGTCAGAGATCATTTCGCTTTTTTCATATCATTTTTAGGTGTCTCGCTCGTTCCACTTCGTTGCATTTCGCTAGGGGCATGCCATTGACTGACGAGAGGGTCTGGTCGTCTTGTATTTCCTCATGCTTGTACCTGCAGGGCTAATTAAAATTCCTCAAAAATCACTGAAGTTCAGGTCACTTCATTCATGGTCATAAATGATTATTTTTGTCAAAAAGAGTCTTTAGTTCTAGAGTCTAGGGGTTTCAGTCTTTTGGTACATGTAATAAAAGCCCGCAGGCCTTGAGGTTGGTTTCAAAATGTTCCTATTTCACGTTTTTATTCTCAAAAACATTTGAAGACATTTCTAGTTCAAAACTCTGTTTTGGAACTAGAAATTGTCAAATTTCATTTTTTGTAATAATTGTGTATTTGTTCCACCATAAGAAGTTCAAAAGCAGCCTCTGATCTTTGCCAAAGTCAAAGTGCCAAATCCCTGCAAAAACAATCAAGACATTTCATCAGTCCAAGACTCAGAAAAAGTATTGAAGAGCCAAAAGACAACATTGTATTAAGTGATAAAGTGCCAAATTCCCAAACATTACAAAGTGGGCTATAGAGCAAATTAAAATCAAATTGATTTTTATGAGATATTTTTCTACACATATAAGCCATGGAAGGCAACTCATTTGCACAAATTCCCAAGGCAGAGTTCGAATTGGTGAGTTGAGGGGTGAAAAATTGTTTTTCAAAGCCGTGGACCGGAGGTGGAAGTGCGTGCTACGCACACCAGGCGCGCGACGCACTGGGCTTCACAGGCCCGTGCAAATTAGCAAGCGCACTACGCACATACTGCGCGCAGCGCACTGGGTAAGTGCGCTACGCGTATAATCTCAGAGCCAAAAAAAATTCGCTCCTTCATCCAGATTCATGCCAAATTGCCTCCAACTGCTTGCAAGTAGGTTTTTCACGTTTTCTCAGTGAATTTTGGACATGATTATGGTGTTTTGAAAGTGGAGAAACCATTGTTTAATGTGGAGAAATGTAAACCCTATTTTTATTTCCAATATCACTTCCTAGGGTTTTGAAACGAATGTTAATGGTTGTGTGGGGGTTTGCAAACTTGTGTTGTTGATATATATGCTCATGCATCTACTGTCAGTGGTGTCCCTGCTCATTTTTCACCTTAGCCACATGCTCTCTCTTTGTCATTACATCACTGCTCTCATTGTTATTTCCATTTTCATTTTCACACTATTTATCATTCATGTTATGACATAGTCCTATTTTCAATTGTCCACGTCCTCCATTGACATTGTTAAACACTGCCAGGGCTATTGTTACTTTTGATCCTAATAGTTCTTTCCCCCATATTACACTCTTTTCTACCCACTTGTCAAATCCCCTTATAATCAAAGCAGTGACTATTTTTCATGCAAACCCATTTGACAGAGCCATTACCACTGTGGCTTTCCTATGATACTTTGATACATATGTGACATATTTGGGTTTTGAGCATACACTGAAACTTTTGTCTTCACTACACCTATATCAGCATACATTTTGCAAACATTATGGTTTCAGCACAATGTCAGAGACGGATTCAGTTTATGAACAGGAGTATGACAGTGATTCCACAGCAGAGATTAATGTGCCACGGAGGTCTCACAAAAGTGGCAAAAGTGGTAAGCATCTCAGGCAGGAGCCTACTTCTTTGGCTCAATTGCAGGCTTGCCCGCTTGCAATGGATTGTTTTCAGCATCAGTCATGTTTCCACTACTGTGAGATAATTTCACAAACCCAGCATCATCATGAGCTAGCTCGTCTATTTGTTCTACATTTACATGATGGTCGTGTAAACCTTGCCGGAGTAGATTTCATTCTGTCACCAAAGACTATTGCTCAGGCCACCGGGATACCAAATATAGGAGAGGAATGGAACAAACGACAACAGTTAGAGAAATCCTACTATGAGCCATACATCAAACCTAGGTTTATGAGGCAGCTGAGCAGGGTATTTCCATTCAGATTCCTGAAGGATGAGTTTGCACCATTGATGAAACTCATCATTCGATATTTCAGTTGCGAGGGCAGATTCTCGCATCTCTATGTGTACCATGTCCGTTTGTTGATGCATTTCACGAGGGTACGTATGATGAGAATTCCATACTTCATGTATCGCAACATAGAGAGGATGACAATTTTTGTACAGAAGAAGACCCCAGCACAGCAGCATAGAAGTATATATCATTAGGCGCTAATCAAAATCATGGTGGTACATCAGTTGACGCAGCAGGGCATTACTTGGGAGGATTTCATCTCCCGTGACTTCTTCACAGCGCCGCAGCCGCCTCCCGAGGTAGTTAATGATGAGGGAGAGCCTTCACATCAGCTAGAAATTCCTGAGATCGAGCATATCAGTGCTCCATTGTATGTGACATACCAGCGAGGCCATAGGGCCTTATTTGCAGCTACACGACGAGTACTATCTCCACCCGGGGTGGAAGGGGTCTCGTTGACTTCATCAGCAGCGTGAGTATTATCTCCACCAAGGGTGGAAGGGGTCTCGCCTTCTTCTTCAGCACAGGTACAGATCTAGGACAGAGGCAAGAGGCCTATGCACAATGAGGGCCCATCAGGCGGTCGAGACATTGATTTCACATTCATCAATGTTGATGCAAGCTCTCCTAGCTCGAAGCTGAAAGAGATCATCGAGGAGAAAAAGGCCGAGAATGACACGCTGAAAGAGAAATTGCAGAGAGCTCAGTGGGTGATAAACTACCTGGAGCAGCGTAACAAACAGCTAGAGGATGAGCACACACTTTTAGAGCTGCGGCGAATCCGTGAGGATCGACAATTGGCCCGGAAGAGACCAGGTGACATGACACCAGTTGAGCGAGAGACCAAACTAACGCATGTTAACATTCATCTAGAAAAGTTGCTGAAAAAGGCCAATAGAGAGAAATACATGCTTCGTCACATGAAAGGACATTATTGGGCCCGCATGCACGTCTGCAAAGCAAAAATGAAAATTCTGAAGAGGAGATTGAGCAGTGCACTAAAACGGCGGAAGAGGCCTGATCCACTTCGGATTTTGGCCGAGGCTTCATTGGCTAGGCATGATACATGATGGAGGTTCTTCGCTCCGAATTTGAGCAAATTTGAAGAAGTTTTTGTCATTTTGGAAAATTTTGGTCTCAAAACAGATTTTTCAGCCCAATGCGTAGCGCGTCGACGCGCTCGCTTATGATTGGGACACTTGCTGGAGGAAAAATTTATATTTTTGGGTTTTTCATGGTAATTTATGCATGCTCCAATAGGAATAAAGAATTTCATCAAGTTCTAGATGATCAAAAGGGACAAAACACCATGAAAATCACCTTTCTGCCACCTTTTGCACCAGTAGGAAGTACTTGTGGGAGAATGAAGTTTTGGAGGGGCAAATGAGCTCCGAATTGGGAAATTCTACTTGGGTTGGATAGCAAACATCCAGGGCTTTCCAAAAAGCTATCATGAGCTTGATTTAGATGCCAGGAAGTGCCTAGCCTAAAATCGGTACACCAATTCTCGATCATCTAGCCTTTGAAGACCTTTTGCCGAGATAGACCCGGAGAGAGCCCTCTCCTGTCCTCGTAGGGCTAGCTATGAGGCTGAGCGTGGTTTGATGTAGCCTTGAGTTTTACCTTATTTCAGCCTAAGGTAGATTTGAGCGCTAACATAGTGGCGACCATACTGGGGAACAAATCTCAATGGTTTGCTTGTTGATGTGTTTTTTTCATGAGTCTTAGACGAAGTCTGAAGTCATGCCAGGTAGCTTTCAAAACGCTTTTTCCATGCATAAGCGGAAGTAGATAAACGTTGCTTCAGTCGATCTCCGGTTAGCTTGTGAATGCGACACTCGATTTGCGAATCACCCCAGTATACTTATTCGTTCTAGACCTTTGGATGATTGGGTCTAGAAGTCGATAGGCTGAATTTTTCTATTGTGTCCTTTGAATTTTTCTTGGATAGATCAATACACTGGCTTCAAAAAGGCATACCAGATCAAATCCTGATCCAAATCCGCCTCCAGTATATGAAAACCCCAACCTAATCCCAAGAATTTTCTGTCGAGAAGCTCCCATTATTCCTTTGGTCAAATCTCACTCATACCCCACTGTTTTTTAATACATTGAAGACATTGAGTTTGACGATCAGTTTGAGTTATCATTGTTTGAAACCAAATCCGAAAGTGCCACTGGTTCTACCGTCATCAATCCTGAGTTCATCAAGTATCTAGAAGTTGAGCAAGCAAATAGATCTATCGATAATTATATTCTGAAACTTCAAAACTCCATTGTGGCAACCAACATTCCTGAATTCATTGAATATGCTTCACAAACTCTTGGGCCATCTGAGATTGCATCCGGTTCACGGATTCCCACTGAACTTCCCTTTATCCCTACCATTTCCGTACAGCCTGAGATCTCTAATCAGCAATCAGCAGTAGTTTCTCCTTCATCTCCATCGCATACACCTCGTTCACCTACTACTCCTATTCTACCTGTTTCTCCGAGACAGCAGATTATAAATCCACCAAGAGCTATGGCCGCGAGATTTGCACCTCTTGTTTTACCTGCAAATTTGGATCCTATGCCTGCTGATTATCAGAGCAAGATTCCAATATTCGATGGCACTCCATAGAGTATATCCGCTCAGCAGCATATTGTTAGAATGACAGATTTCTTGGACCTGCATGAAATAGATGAAGAAAATGTGTCCATGAGGTTGTTCGCCCAGACTTTTGGAGGTGAGGTTCGTAAATGGTTCAGAGCTCTACAACCCGCAAGTATCAATACATTACAAGAGCTTCAGACACAATTCTTAGATCGGTGGGAGATGAAAAAATATCCGCTGCAAATTACTTCTGAATATACCAGCATCAAGCATAATCCTGGTGAGTCTGTTCAGGATTATATTATCAGATTCAATACAGTTTATAATGCAATTCCAAATGACTTAAGACCGTCTAGAAAGTCAGCTCTCCTTAAATTCCCGGATGGTTTCGATCCGGAGATGGCTTATTCACTACGAGATAGAGATCCGCCTACCTTAGAAGATATGCAGAATATTATTGTTAGTTTTGAGGTGAATCTGAATGATAAGAGAGCCCGATTGAAAGCAGAGAAAAGAGTGACTATAAAAGAAGAAGCTTCCACATCTGCATCAGAACAGCACTTGCTTCGTGAGATGGAAAAAATGTTCAAAAGAATGACGCTTGATAAGCTAGAAATGCAGATTCGTAATCCCAACTACCGTGGCCAGCAGCAGCCACAGTTCAGAATTAAGCAGCGTGAACAGAGAGCACAAGAACCGGCAGCTCAACAGCAGATTAAAACACCTCTTTTGCAGAATTTTGTGAGTCAAGATTTAGACGATGATGATGATGTAGTAGGTGAGAAAAACCACTTCTTTACTCCCGATGATCTTCCTATTTACATCACTGAGGATGAGGAATATGGAGAAAGTTCAGCTGCACAGAAAGATGAGGATTTCATTTTAGCAAATGATGCAGATCTGGAGGAAGAATCAGATGAATACCAAAGAGGGTATATGAATGCTTTATCCTCTCATCAGAAGCAATACTCATTGAGAAACAGAGATGTGCCCGTAAACCCAATTCAGAAAAGAAAATAGGCTTCAGCACCAAAGATGGATTCGCCTATACCACAGAAGAAAGGAAAAGAGACAATTGATCCCGCAGCTAGTAAATCATCATCTGCAGAAAAGGAAAATCAGTCAAGTATGGTGACAGATAAGGCTGAAAAGAAAGAAGTTCCGGTCAAAGAGGTTGAAAGAGTTTCATCCTTTAGTTTAGAAAATAAAATTTCCAAATTGAAGATATCTATTCCTTTGACAGAAATTATGAAGAACAACAGCTATCGGGGTCAAGTCTCCAAAATTCTGAATTTTGATCCAATGTTTGACATGGTAAATATAGAAGATGATCAGCCTGAATTGATATTTGGGCCTGCTTTAGATGGTGAGTCCCCTGACAGTGATGTTCCTCCCTTTTATATCAGTTTGAGGTTGCATGAATATGTTTTGCACAATGCCATGTTTGATTCTGGTGCTTCGCACAATCTTATGCCAAAGGCGATCATGGAAAAGTTGGGTTTAGATATTACAAGGAAATACCATGATTTGTATTCATTTGATTCCAGCCGCGTGAGATGTATTGGACTCATCAAAGATTTGGTTGTAAGTTTATATCAAATTCCTGCGAAGAATGTCTTGATGGATGTAGTTGTGGCGGACATTCCTCCTCGATTTGGGATGCTCCTTTCTAGATCTTGGGGGCCAAAGTTGAAAGGTACACTACAGTTAGATTTTTCCTATGCTACAATTCTAGTCTTCGGTCAAATGAGAAATTTATATCGAGAGTAGAAGATGAAATACATGATAACAAGCAAGGAGAAACCAATCAATCATCCTGTAAATTATGTACATACCGACTTAGAGTCGTTTGTTTTGTTTGCTGATAGTTTTAATGATATAGATAGTCAGTTAGTTCAAGCAGAAGATATACCAGAGATCACTGAGAATTTTAGAGAAGTTCTGCAAAAATAAAGACAAGAAAAGCAAGATACTCTTGAGCAATCAGCTAAAGACAATGGGCAGCAAACAGGAAAAACAGATCTGACGCAATTTCAGCACTTGGAGGAGGATGAAGATGGTCTTTGGACCATGGATTTTGATGGCGCAGTGGGTAGTGATGGTGCTGGAATTGGTGTATGGATACGCAGTCCATTTTCCGCTCCGGATAAGGTTCCAAGCAATGTGAGAGTATGTTCCTACAAACTAGCATTTGACTGTTCTAACAATGAAGCGGAGTATGAGGCTCTGATTGCTGGCCTTAAAATTCTAAGAAAGCTGAAAGCGAAAAGAATTTCATTCTATGGTGATTTATAATTGGTGATAAAGCAGGTAAAGGGTGAGTTTAAATCCAAGCATCCTCACATGAGGGCTTACCGTAATGCAGTTTTAGACATTTTGAAGTTATTTTCTAATCATACCTTGACGTGTGTGCCTCGCATACAAAATGGTGTTGCTGATGGACTTGCTAAAGCAGCAAGCAATTTAAAAATCCCAATGAATTCCAGCAACAAGTTCGAGATCCATGTGAAGCATCGTCCCACCGTTCCAGACAATCAGCGATGTTGGCAAGTTTTTCAGGATGACGAGGAGATTAGTGATTTTCTGCAAAATAAGGGTAAGTTTAAAGACACCTCCATAGATACAGAACATGATGATGGCAATGATGATATACAAATAAATCAAATGGAAGTGTTGCAACTTAAAGATAACATCATTCCTAAAGGATTGATTCCTTTAGAGGAACTCTTTGATCAAGATGATGTAGCCCGCAAACCGACATTGAGACCAACTGAAAAAGGTGTTGAGGAGGTAAATATTGGGACAGCTGAAAATCCCAAGATGGTAAAGTTATCCAAGTCATTGTCACCGAAGGTAAAGGCCGAGTATGTGAGATTGTTGTCTTCATTTGCTGATGCTTTTGCATGGGATTACTCAGATTTAAAAACATATGACACTAATATCATTCAGCATACTATCCCCATCAAACCAAATCAGAAGCCTTTCCATCAGAAGTTGAGGAGAATCAATCCAAAGCTGCTACCATCGATTGAAAAAGAGGTAAAAAGGTTGTATAAGTCAGGAATCATTGTGCCTATCAGATTTTCAGATTGGATATCAAATTTGGTGCCCGTGAGAAAGAAGACAGGTGAGATCCGTTTATGTATCGACTTCAGAAATTTGAATAAGGTATCATTAAAAGATAATTATCCACTGCCAAAAATGGATCATATATTGCAGCGAGTAGTTGGAGTATCAAGGATGTCACTACTCGACGGCTATTCAGGTTATAACCAAATTTTGGTGCATGAGGACGATCATGACAAGACTGCGTTCACCACTCCATGGGGAACGTTTCATTATGCAAAGATGTCGTTTGGTTTGAAGAATGAAGGTGCACTTTTCAGCATGCAATGGACATGGCTTTCGCCAACGAGAAAGATGTATTTTTGGTTGTTTACCTTGATGACTTAACTGTGTTTTCAAACTCTGATGTAGAACTTTTATATCATTTGAAAGTTGTTTTCTAGAAGTGCAGAAAATATGGCATTTCGCTGAATCCAAAAAAGAGTCTTTTTGCCATGGATGAAGGCAAGCTCCTTGGCCACATCATATCGAAAGACGGCATTCGTGTTGACCCTGCACGTGTTGAAGCCATCCAGCAAATAGAACAGCCCCGGAACAAGAAAGAAATACAGTCATTTAATGGTAAAATGAATTTTCTGCGTCGTTTCATTCCAAATCTTGCTGAGCATCTTAGAGAAATCACGAACATGCTTAAAAAGGACAGTCAGGTAAAGTGGACAGAAGAGGCGGTGAAATCATTCAATTTGGTAAAGTTATCTCTTTCTTCAGCCCCTATTTTAATCAGCCCGGACTACACACAAGACTTTATTTTTTTTTCATTTGCTTCTGAGCACACTTTGGCAACTGTTTTAATGCAGAAAATGGATGGAGTTGAGAAGCCCATTGCTTTTTTCAGTCAGATAATAAGAGACGGAGTGTTGAAATATAAAATTTTTGAGAAACAAGCGCTTGCGCTTGTAAAGGTCTTGAAATATTTCCGTGTATATATACTGCATTCCCACATTATAGCCTATGTTCCTAACGCAGCAGTTAAAGATGTTTTGGTACAGGCAGATCCAGAAGGAAGGCGGGGTAAGTGGATCGCTGCGTTATTTGAATATGATGTGGAGATTAAACCGACCAAGCTGATCAAAGGACAAGGACTAGCCAAGCTCATGGCTGAAACAAATCTGCATGCTCTAGATATAAATTTGATCGCTGCCATGTCCGATGAAGATGAGAAGAGTACATCATTTCAGGTATCTGATATTTTTGTTTCTTCCCCTTGGTATGCTGACATTTTATACGTACTTCAGAATTTGTCTCCACCACCCGGGACGCCTAGAAATAAGAGTAGAACCTTGAAGTTGAGGGCTGCAAAGTTTTGCATATTGAATTCTGCATTATATTGGAAAGACCCTGGTGGAATGTTATTGAATTGTTTGGTAGAGGAGGAAGCCAAAAGAGTTTTGGAGGACTTTCATAGAGGTGATTGCGGGGGCCATCTATTTTGGAAAACCACAGCGAATAAGATTCTAAGGGCAGGTTACTATTGGCCTTCTTTGTTTTCTGATGTATATAAGGCTGTTAAGAATTGTCACGAATGCCAAATTTTCGAAGGGAAGCAGAAACTACAGCCTTTGCCTCTCAAACCAATTGAACTCAGTGCACCATTTCAGTAGTGGGGATTGGATTTCAATGGGGAAATCCATCCGGCATCGTCAGGTCAGCATAGATGGATATTGACAGCAACGGATTACTTCACGAAGTGGATCGAGGCCATTCCCACTCGAAAAGCCACGGATGCGGTAATTATCTCTTTTCTTGAAAACAATATTCTGTCACGTTTTGGGTGTCCTAGTAAGATAATCACAGATAATGCAGCGGCCTTCAAGTCAAAGAGGATGGTTGAATTTTGCTATAAGTACAACATCAGCTTGGGACATTCGACTGCCTACCATCCGCAAGGAAATGGCTTGGTGGAATCTTCAAATAAATCTTTGGTAAATATCATTAAGAAATTGCTGGAAATCAATAAAAAGGGCTGGCACAAGAAATTAGTGAATGCACTTTGGGCTGATAGGGTAAGTCAGAAAAAATCTATCAGTATGTCCCCTTTCGAGTTGGTGTATGGGGTAGACACAGTTTTTCCCACTTCTCTTGCTGTCCCGGTAGTCAAATTTCTTCAGGAAGCCGGTAGTGAGGAAGATCCCATGCAGCGAAGGATTAATCAGATGATTCATTTACAGCAGACAAGGGAGGAGGTATTTCAAAATACATTCAAGTTGCAGGAGTGCATAAAGAAGATCTACGACAGGAAGGCAAAAGCAGATAAGTTTCAGCTGGAGGAGGTGGTTTTGAAGTGGGATGCTCGAAATGAAGATAAGGGAAAGCACAGAAAATTTGAAAATATATGGAAGGGTCCTTTTAAGATAGCAGCGTATCGTGGTCAGAACGCCTTTCTTCTCAAGGAAACGAATGGGGATGATTGTCCGGGAGGGCCGATCAATGGTCGGCTACTCAAGCGATACCACTTCTGAGTATTTTCTGTTGATTTCATCTTCATTGTATATATCGTTTTAATTATGTTTCATCGCAAGTGTGGACTGATCTCTCATCTTCAGTCTGGGGCCGGGAGCGAAGGCTATAATTCTGGAGATGGATGTTAGTTGGTTTGAATTTTGTCAAGTCAGTTTTGGTCAAATTTCAGTTAAGGTTTCAGTCAAGTTTTCAGTCAATAAATGTGTCAAAAGTTTTTTTTTTATCTGTTGAGATAATGACTCCATCGCCCAATGGATGAAGGCACTGTCTAACTCCCCCAGATATCTGCCGTTCTTGGCATCTCCTTGGAGCCACCATCCCCATTGGAGCCAATGTTAGAGTCGGTCCTTACAGCCCTCCGTCAGAGATCATTTCACTTTTTTCATATCATTTTTAGGTGTCTCGCTCGTTCCACTTCGTTTCATTTCGCTAGGGGCATGCCATTGACTAACGAGAGGGTCTGGTCGTCTTGTATTTCCTCATGCTTGTACCTGCAGAGCTAATTAAAATTCCTCAAAAATCACTGAAGTTCAGGTCACTTTATTCATGGTCATAAATGATTATTTTTGTCAAAAAGAGTCTTTAGTTCTAGAGTCTAGGGGTTTCAGTCTTTTGGTACAAGTAATAAAAGCCCGCAGGCCTTGAGGTTGGTTTCAACAGGTTCCTATTTCACGTTTTTATTCTCAAAAACATTTGAAGACATTTCTAGTTCAAAACTCTGTTTTGGAACTAGAAATTGTCAAATTTCATTTTTTGTAATAATTGTGTATTTGTTCCACCATAAGAAGTTCAAAAGCAGCCTCTGATATTTGCCAAAGTCAAAGTGCCAAATCCCTGCAAAAACAATCAAGACATTTCATCAGTCCAAGACTCAGAAAAAGTAATGAAGAGCCAAAAGACAACATTGTATTAAGTGATAAAGTGCCAAATTCCCAAACATTACAAAGTGGGTTATAGAGAAAATTAAAATCAAATTGATTTTTATGAGATATTTTTCTACACATATAAGCCATGGAAGACAACTCATTTGCACAAATTCCCAAGGCAGAGTTCGAATTGGTGAGTTGAGGGGCGAAAACTTGTTTTTCAAAGCCGTGGACCGGAGGTGGAAGTGCGCGCTACGCACAGAGGAGGCACGCTACGCACACTAGGCACGCAACGCACTGGGCTTCACAGGCCCGTGCAAATTAGCAAGCGCGCTACGCACATACCGCATGCAGCGCACTGGGTAAGCGCGCTACGCGTATAATCTCAGAGCCAAAAAAATTTCGCTCCTTCGTCCAGATTCATGTCAAATTGCCTCCAACTGCTTGCAAGTAGGTTTTTCATGTTTGCTCAGTGAATTTTGGACATGATTATGGTGTTTTGAAAGTGGAGAAACCATTGTTTAATGTGGAGAAATGTAAACCCTATTTTTATTTCCAATATCACTTCCTAGGGTTTTGAAACGAATGTTAATGGTTGTGTGGGGGTTTGCAAACTTGTGTTGTTGATATATATGCTCATGCATCTACTGTCAGTGGTGTCCCTGCTCATTTTTCACCTTAGCCCCATGCTCTCTCTTTGACATTACATCACTGCTCTCATTGTTATTGCCATTGTCATTTTCACACTATTTATCATTCATGTTATGACATAGTCCTATTTTCAATTGTCCACGTCCTCCATTGACATTGTTAAACACTGCCAGGGCTATTGTTACTTTTGATCCTAATAGTTCTTTCCCCCATATTACACTCTTTTCTACCCACTTGTCAAATCCCCTTATAATCAAAGCAGTGACTATTTTTCATGCAAACCCATTTGACAGAGCCATTACCACTGTGGCTTTCCTATGATACTTTGATACATATGTGACATATTTGGGTTTTGAGCATACACTGAAACTTTTGTCTTCACTACACCTATATCAGCATACATTTTGCAAACATTATGGTTTCAGCACAATGTCAGAGACGGATTCAGTTTATGAACAGGAGTATGACAGTGATTCCACAGCAGAGATTAATGTGCCACGGAGGTCTCACAAAAGTGGCAAAAGTGGTAAGCATCTCAGGGAGGAGCCTACTTCTTTGGCTCAATTGCAGGCTTGCCCGCTTGCAATGGATTGTTTTCAGCATCAGTCATGTTTCCAATACTGTGAGATGATTTCCCGAACTCAGCATCATCATGAGCTAGCTCGCCTATTTGTTCTACATTTACATGATGGTCGTGTAAACCTTGCCGAAGTAGATTTCATTCTGTTGCCAGAGACCATTGCTCAGGCCACCGGAATACCAAACATAGGAGAGGAATGGAACAAACGACAGCAGCTAGAGAAATCCTACTATGAGCCATACATCAAACCTGGGTATATGAGGCAGCTGAGCAGGGTATTTCCATTCAGATTTCTGAAGGATGAGTTTTCACCATTGATGAAACTCATCATTCGATATTTCAGTTGCGAGGGCAGATTCTCGCGTCTCTATGCGTACCATGTCCGTTTGTTGATGCATTTCACGAGGGTACGTATGATGAGCATTCCATACTTCATGTATTGCAACATAGAGAGGATGACAATTTTTGTACAGAAGAAGACCCCACCACAGCAGCATAGAAGTATATATCATTACGCGCTAATCAAAATCGTGGTGGTACATCAGTTGACACAACAGGGCATTACTTGGGAGGATTTCATCTCCCGTGACTTCTTCACAGTGCCACAGCTGCCTCCCGAGGTAGTTCATGATGAGGGAGAGCCTTCACACCAGCCTGACATTCCTGAGATCGAGCATATCAGTGCTCCATTGTATGTGACATACCAGCGAGGCCATAGGGCCTTATTTGCAGCTACACGACGAGTACTATCTCCACCCGGGGTGGAAGGGGTCTCGTTGACTTCATCAGCAGCGTGAGTATTATCTCCACCAAGGGTGGAAGGGGTCTCTCCTTCTTCTTCAGCACAGGTACAGATCTAGGACAGAGGCAAGAGGCCTATGCACGATGAGGGCCCATCAGGCGGTCGAGACACTGATTTCACATTCATCGATGTTGATGCGAGCTCTCCTAGCTCGAAGCTGAAAGAGATCATCGAGGAGAAAAAGGCCGAGAATGACACGTTGAAAGAGAAATTGCAGAGAGATCAGTGGGTGATAAACTACCTGGAGCAGCGTAACAAACAGCTAGAGGAAGAGCACACACTTTTAGAGCTGCGGTGAATCCGTGAGGATCGACAATTGGCCTGGAAGAGACCAGGTGACATGACACCAGTTGAGCGAGAGACCGAACTCACGCATGTTAACATTCATCTGGAGAAGTTTTTGGCAAAGGCCAATAGAGAGAAATACATGCTTCGTCACATGAAAGGACATTATTGGGCCCGCATGCACGTCTGCAAAGCAAAAATGAAAATTCTGAAGAGGAGGTTGAGCAGTGCACTAAAACAGCGAAAGAGGCCTGATCCACTCCGGATTTTGGCCGAGGCTTCATTGGTTGGGCATGATACATGATGGAGGGTCTTTGCTCTAAATTTGAGAAAATTTGAAGAAGTTTTTGTCATTTTGGAAAATTTTGTTCTCAAAACAGATTTTTCAGCCCAACACGTAGCGCGTCGACGCGCTCGCTTATGATTGGGACACTTGCTGGAGGAAAAATTTATATTTTTGGGTTTTTCATGGTAATTTATGCATGATCCAATAGGACTAAAGAATTTCATCAATTTCTGGATGATCAAAAGGGCCAAAACACCATGAAAATCACCTTTCTGCCACCTTTTGCACCAACAGGAAGTACTTGTGGGAGAATGAAGTTTTGGAGGGGAAAATGAGCTCCAAATTGGGAAATTCCACTTGGGTTGGATAGCCAACATCCAGGGCTTTCCAACAAGCTATCATGAGCTTGATTTTTATTCCAGGAAGTTCCCAAAAAGTAGGCTGAAAGGCGCGCTACACATAGAGATTTTTGGTCCATTTTTCATCTTCCAGCTCAAGATTTCGGCCAGTTGGACCAGTTTTGCTTGTGGATGTAATTTTTGAGTTATCTTGATGTAATTTTATGGTTGGCATGTAAATTGGACTCACTTTTACCTATTCTAGATGATTCACTCCTAAAAAAGTAAAAATCAAATGTAAGAATCAGTTTCCTTCCTTTTAGAGGCAAGTTGTTTGGCTGCCTATATTCTAGCTCCTTGTTTAGAATTAGTTGGAACTGCTCCTAGAAGGAGGAATTCGACCCCCAAAGGTGTGGGAAGGGGTTAGGATAGTCTATATGATGTAATTTCTGAGACATTCTACAGGTTGTATAGGTTGGACTCTTGGGAAAAGTTTGGCACACTATTGTACATATTTTTTATATTTTGGCTAAGGAAAGATCAGAGGTTTTGCAGCACCTATTGGGATTCTTGTGGATTTCAGTTCTTGATGGTGTTTTCTCTCATTTTATTGTAATTTATTTCATTTTTAATGTATTCCATTCCCTTCTTATGCTTCTGAAACTAAATGAATGAGTAAATGAGGTTGAATCCATTGTTTCCAGTGCTCTGCCTTTAAATTTGTTTAGTTTTACATGTTTTCTCCTGTTTGGAGAGGATCCATGTTCTCCCTTGCCCTCTTCAGCTCCTTGTCGTTCTGATCCATCCATACACCTGATCAAAAGCATCAAGACTATTTCCTACCTTGCCCCAACTCGAATTCTGCAAAGATCTGGCCTTATCCCCGAACCCAAAATTGTTTTTCCCATTTTCAACAAAAACCCAAAAAATCAAAATCAAACTTTCCCATCTCTTTACTAGCCTAAAATCAGTACCAATTATAAGTCATCTCAGCCCCTTTGAAGATATTTTTCCGAGATATACCCGGAGAGAGCCCTCTCCTGTCCTCGTAGGGCTAGCTACGAGGCTGAGCGTGGTTTGATGTAGCCTTGAGTTTTACCTTATTTCAGCCTAAGGTAGATTTGAGCACTAACAAATTGTGTGTTCTAATTGATATGTCCAACGTTTCGGATGAACATACACCCATATTCTTGCCACCCCGATGGATCTCTTACCTACCAATTCTATCAAAAGAAAACTCATACCAATAGACACCTCCATGCTAGTTCCCACCATCACTGAGTCTCAAAATTATATTGTACTTAAAATCGTTGTTAATCGAGCCATTAGAATATCCTCCTCTAAAAATTTTCCCAATGAAAAAATCCATCTCACCAAAGCCCTCAAATCCAATGGGTACTCTTCCCCCCCAGATAAAAAAGGCATTCCATTATGTTGTTCAGCCCAAGCCCAAAAAATTCTCAAAGGATCTTCCCTTAGCCAAAGTCTTCCTTCCCTACATTGAGGGATTTATTGATCATATTTCCAAAATAATTTCTAAAAGGAACATCAAAACCTTTTTTAAAGCCATAGACAATCCTTAACCAGCTCTTCGGAATAATAAAGGATAAGAATGACCCTAATCTTCCCCCTGGAGTTTATGAGATCCCTTTCTCTTGTGGAATGTCTGACATAGGACAAACTATGAGGTCCTTCAAAAATCACCTCAAAAAACGTATGAATGGCACCTACCATAACAAAATCACTAAATCCTACATCACAGAATACTCCCACAATATCATGCATTTAATATTTTTTGACAAATACAAAATTATGCCCTTTATCCCCTTCCACTCAAACAATGTCATTAAGGAAGCTCTTGAAATTGAAAAGCGTTCTAACAACTTCAATTGGGAAGATGGGTTTCAGTTAATCTAGTCTTGGAAGCCTATTATCCATTTTTTATCATCTAATGTCAATCCTAACCCTTCTTAGCCCCCGTCCCCTCTATCCTTTTATTATTGTTATTAATTAATTATAAAAATAATAATATTATTAAAACCCATTTTAAAATAATTTTTTTTAAGTCCTTATCTTTCTCTTCCTTTAATCTCATTTTTTTCATATTCCAATCAATCTTTCTCTTTCTAATCCTAAACTAATCTAATATGTTATATTACAATTCAATACTTTAATGAATTATATTATTTTATTTTATTTTATTATATTCTAAATTTTATTACGTTATCACTTTATTCTAATTTAATTTAATTGTATTGAATAATTTAAATCTAATCACTAAATAATTGCTTCAAGAGGCTCTCTCCAGCCCAGTGTCGTAGAGATATTGAAATGTAATGTTTAAAAAAAAAATTAACGCAAAAGATTACTTTTATTGTATTTTAATCTGCGCCTGGATCGCGGCTAAAACCGGGTGCTTACAATTCAAAGTTGTGCCAAGACTGGGCAAACTGGTTTCTTTCAATACTAAGCTAGCCCATAGACTTTTCATAATTACAAAATACAGCATCTATATTTTTGTCTTTATACTATAGATTCTACAGTACATGTTGAGCAGAAAAAACACATTTGTATTTACTCTTAAAAACTACATGACAATTAATCATTTGGGTCAGCAGGACGATTAAGGTCAATGCCACTCGACTCCTCCTCTGAGGTGGTGGTTTTTTCTGCAAAGTGAAAATTTAAGTCCTCAATATGGCTTTGGAGTGAAAATATCTCATCCTCTAGCTTGAGTATCTTTTCGTTCTTCATGACCTCTTTCTTGCTCCATGCGCATGCTTCTTCTTGCTACAAATATATGTTCTTCCTTAACTCCGCCAAGCCTTCCCTTAACTCTAAGTGCTCACGCTCACAAGGAGAACAGAAGTGAGGGGAAAATTTTGTGAGAGAATGTATCCTTTCAATTTTGTTTTCTCTTCTCCCTGATCATTTGCATCGAGAGCCCCAGTGCTCCAGATCCATCTTACTTATCTCTGTTTCCACCCAGTATTGTGTTTCAATTTTCTTGTTTTTTCCTTCTACTTGCCTTGAATTCCACTGCATTTTTATACATGCGTCTAGACTATCTCTCTCATCCACAAATTCCGGTGTTAATTCCCAACTACAATCTCCCCAGAACCCCACTCGACCCTCTATCCTAGAATGTCAATATATTCCAAAAGGATCCAATGCAGGTTAAACACAATTCTCCTTATCAGAGACCGTAACTTGATAACAGGTTTACCCCTAAATTTTCTTCAGGAAGTATCTCACAAAAACCTTACTTCCCCAACATAGAATCTCATATTGATCACCCATGCATAGAGAATTCACTGCCCTCCAGTCTTACCTCTTCCAATTATAGTATATCCCCTCACAAGTTCTCAAAATCATTCGCCAACAGGTTGAGAGACCTCTACCCTTGTCTGCAACCTTGGTAGCCCACAAAACCACAATTTTCCACCCTTTTCCAAACCTCAAATTCTATAAACCCCACCACGCATCTGTCACTGAGCCATGCAATCTACTACCCAGTTGTACATCCTCGATTTTTTCTCAATCATAAACATGTCTGTTACTCCTCATTTTATTGTGAAAATTGATACAGATGGATAGGTTCTTAGCTCCAGACTCCCTGCAATTTCCCATGATTAATTCTCTGCTTGAATCGACTGCATTCTGGTGCGAATTAATTTTCACTCCCTTGAACCATCTGCTCAAATTCATCAATATTAAATCCGTCTCAAACTCATAGGGACTATGCATTTTCCTAATGCACTGGATCCTGTTACAAGCTTGAAGACTAGGCTAAAACTAGGTGCTTCCCACGTTGATATCCTTTTCTACGCCATCTTTCATGCCCTTCTCTTCACTGATGTCATGATAAACATTAATTGTTTCACACGACATTTCCCCACCATATGAGATTCCAGTACACATCCACCTGCTCCAGACGCAATGAGCCAACAGTCGGGAGTGCGAGGAGAATCGAGGATGAATCGTGAGGATGGCAGAGATAGGATAAGGAAGAGGGAGTTGAAGGGTTGAGAGGGATTTAGGGAGTGAAGAAGAAAGGAGAAGGGGATGAGAGAAGAAGGGGTTTATCCAGCAATGGAGAGAGGGGAAATAGAGGAGGAGCGGAGCCAAATAACAATAATTAATCAAGAGCCTTATATCACCTACGTCCATATTATCCCTTTTGTTCTCTTTTTATGAGTTTATTCCTTTGAAATTAGATAGGATCCTATCCATATGTTAATTCCTTTCAAACATAGATAATATGGGATGAGATAGTTTCCTTCCCTTCCATTTATTAGATTCCTATTTTCTTCAATTTGACAAGCTATGTTTGCTTGAATGTCAACCTCCCTATTCAATTTCCTTAGGATGTGATAGAAGTATAATTTTTCAAAGTGATTTTAGAGACCTTTTTTTCCTTTCATGGCTTTGTTCAGCATAAAGTTCTTAGCCACACTATTTTTTACCATATATTAAATTATAAGGAGGGATTCCCCCAGAATTTTCATGACCCTGATCCCTCTTTGTTGTGAAACGATGAGGGCGAAGAGAAGGCCATATGCCTCTGCTTCATTATTTGTTTTCTTGCCTAGACCCCAAGCATACCAATCCACTATTTTTCCATTAGGGTTTATGAGAACTCCTCCCCCTCCTTCCACCCCACTAATGTTTAACATCTTGACTAATTCAATTTACATAAGAAAAATAAAATAAAAATATTAATGTAATGCAATGTTTTTTTCACAAAAAAAAATGTCAATAAAAAAACTATCATTAATTTTTCAAAAAGATACATCAAACGTTCTAGAGGCCTTTTTCTCTCTTTGCTTCACTCCAACTAGATTAGTTAGCCAGGAGAGTAGTGAAAAAATAGAGAATATATTTCCATTTCTTACATGAATCCAAAAAGAATAATTTTCATATATTCCAAAATACAAACATAACCAAAAGACAACCAGCAGGTTTCATATCAAGGGAGAGGATTCAAATCGTGACCACCACCTAGAGTCGCAGGAGGGCCATGCCCTTTGTGTACATGATATTCAATATGTGTCAATTGTACCTCAATCCCAACCAGCCGCTAGATATTCTGGTGTTGTCTATGTCTTACAAAAGCAATATGCTTTGTAATCTATCCCTAATTGTATTAAACATCACTGATGTAAGAAATAATCTCATTTCAATCATCATACCTCTCCTACAGGATGACATCAAGGTTGGCCTGAATATCCTACAATTGATCAGCTATTAAATCTAATGAAGGTGGTTTCTCCACACATCCCAGAGACTAGTCCTGGACATGAGCCACATCGCCTTCCACATCCACTCCCCCAACAACATCCCCATTCCGTGCATGTGCCTGGTCGGGCCACTCCCCTAGCTATCCATGAGGTAAAACACCCCATCGATCACACCCCTATTGATGTAGCATGTCCACCACCACTAGTAGGTTTTCCATGCATTATGTCTTCAAAAAAATGGAGTCACACCACCCACTCCAGTAATTCCAATTAAACTCGCCCTAGTGAGGGAGCTTAGCCACCCAACCTACGTAGAGGCCTCGAAAGTTTCCGGAATACCATCAATGGGCCAATTTAACATTGTTACTCGAGGAAAACCCCTTTACAGAGCCTATAGAGATGGAAGGCCCCCTAGTGTTGTCTCCCCAAATCTCGAGAGTGAGGATTTTATTTAGAGTAACACCCTCCCAATAGAAGGAGCAAGCCCAGAAGACCAAATATTGATGGAATTCATAAAACAAAGTGAAATTGAAGCAAAATGGAGGCCTCCCATTTATCGAATTACCTTCACAAGTGCACCAGCTTTGCCCAAGGCCAGGCTCTGTCCTTTAAGGATGCCACAAACATATTTTAATTGAAGTGTCCATGCATACTCCAATTCCCCTCTCTGCCTAACCGCTACCCAGACATGCACTATTGAATTAGAGAATGGAGCGCCTTAAAAAATCCATTACTCCAACCACTCTTGGTCAAAAATTATTACTGACGCGTCTGTACCTAAAACCAAAGAAACACATAAAGCCCTCTCGTCTAAGCCACCCAAAAGAGGATTGTGGGGCCGAAAACCATTTCTTGGATCTGATAATCTGCACAACTAGAGCATACATTATAACCACTATAATAGGAAGGAGTATCTAAATTACCTAATAGGCGACTTTATCCCCTTCACTAATGACCACAACTTCATTGTTTCTGGGTCTCGAGGTTAGCCTCTAGTTGGCCAGGCCAAAGCCAATAGCCTGGCTACTAGAAATAACGAACTCCCATGCATGAGCTGACCTAGGGTCCCATATTACTCTTTGATCTATACTTCATATGGAAAGGCTTCATATGGCTAGACTGTAACTGCAGGCATTCATCTCCAATACTCAATACCCCAGCTTGGCTCTCCAAAGAGGCCCCCAAAATGAACCAAGCAGGTAATGGCATCCAAAATCCAAACTTTCATCTCCAGCTTGTTGTATCTAATCGCAAATGCCATCGCCAATGGAATAATAACCAGATTATTTTGAGAATCTCCACCTACGTGCCACCAGGCCCTTCGTACACTACACATTTAAACTTCATTTTTGTTGCGTGGGAGGGATAATGCCATGCCCTCGTGAACTTTCCAACTCTATCACCCCCAACAAGGAAAGTAGTTTTCACCAATTACATAAAACAAATAAAATAAAAAAATTAATGTAATGCAAAGTATTTTTCACCAATTAAGAATGCTCATTGTAATTCTCTTTTCTCTTTTGATTAATTGTTTTTTAAGTTTTCTTTGTTTTTAAACTTCCTTCCATATGATAAGGTTATTATCAATTAATTTAATTATTTTGTAATATTAAATATTTATATTTTATTGATTATAATATTTTTAATAAACTACATTATTATTATATGTATTTATATTATTTACTTAATTATATCAGTATATGATATGATTATTTAATCAATATAATAACTTTAATAATGGATTTATTCAATATATTATCTTATTTTTTAAGATTTAAAATATGTAATTTTGGAATAATTAATAACAATAATATATCAAAAGCTAAACCTGTAGAAATTTGAATAACTAATATATTATTCACCTAGATTCTCTTGATCACACACTATTTGACTTCATGCACAATACAGAATCTCTTCTACCATTGATCATTACATGCGGAAATAAAATCAATTGCATGCACGCATTAAAGCCATAAAAATTCACACATATGAACACGGTATTTCATGGGAAAGCTTAAAGCTGAAAACCCCCAACTATCTGTATATTATATATGTCATAGAGATCATGTAACAATCCTCATACAAAGCTCCTCACAAGCTCTCAGTACAATCTCCAGTTGCTACACACTAATCAGGCTTGATCTTGCAAAACACATGCACCGATCTTTGCCAGCCTTTAGCCTGCCTCTACTGCGCAATCCTTGCTGAAGAATAGCTCTTGATGAGTTCAAATTACCCCAGCCTTGCTCACGCAGTCTTTAAAGGCATCTCTACTGAGTGTTGGATGCAAACCATGCATCACTTATAGTCACAACTGATAGTCACACTGCTCTTTCACCTATCTACTGCCTTGAGATGGAGGTGTGAAACTGTCCATGCACTGCAGTTAACTGATGTATTCTTTAGTTGAGTTATGAGTTAATAATTAGTGAATTAATTAATAATTAATTCACACCACTCTCACTAATTGTATCAATCAGTTAGACTAGATACAACTAGCTCAACTAAGTTAAACCGAACACAACTCCATTAACTGTCTCATCAACTCCACCAAACTCTGTCACATGAGTTCTAACTGAATTCAACCATGCAATAGCTCCACTAAACCCTAGGAATAGCATAATTCCTTCTGTCAGCTCCTGTGCCACATCTGTGCACTTAGCTGAAGTGCTCCAAGAGAATAAGATAATGTTTATAGTCCAAATATTATTAAAAGCTTATAATATTCGACATATCTATTTTTAGACTGGCAATCTAAAAACAGATTCTGCCCAATATGTCTAAAAATAGAAGTCCATCTATTTTTCCAACTTGACCAACCATCCACAAATAGCATCCTGCAACTCATAGAATATGATCAACATGTCTAAAAATAGACATAGTCTAAAAATAGACTTTGCGACAAAAATCACCTGTGTGGCCCCCACCTAGTTTTGGTGATCACTTTCCAACTAGGATCAGGAATGATGTTTCAGGATGCCTCCTTCACTGTTCTTGTTGCAATCTTCAACAAAACCATGATTTTTTACACAGTGTATAAAGTAAGAAAGTGTTAGATTTGCATATATATATAAATGCATTGAAAGAAAATAAACTATAAGTTTGGTAGCTAAGTTAAAAATGATTATATGATTATGTTGATGTGTCTTGCAAATCCGAGTCAGCTAAGGGGGGGTCTCCCTGATATGTGGTCCCAATTAGACCTCACACCATTTTGGATAGGAGCCACATCCGGAATACGAATTGTTTATTGCTTTCTTAAAGGTTTTCCTTGGCTCTAAATATTAGAAAGAGAGAGGAACACACATGAGCCTTCAAAAATAAAGTGAGTGTGCTTAGTGAGTGTTCAGTTGCAGGTGTGTCAAGGTTTTTCTACTATGGAGGGAAAAATGAAAGTGAGCCTCTAAGAGAAAGGTAATAGTACCACTCTAATAGAGACACACACAAACAAAAAATATCCGTCTAACATCCAAAATAATATTCCACAAATATGCGACAGTCATTAAAACAAATAGAAACAAGGAAGATTTTTCTAACATCCAGTGGAATAATCCACAAATATGTGACATTCATAACAAATATTACAGCACATTCTCAATATGATAGGCACTAAAATAACCAAAATAATTCACTTACTTTAGCATAGGTGAAAACAAACATGAATTACAAACATTCACATAAGTCTTACACTAAATTTCCATAATATGTTGAAAATGGCAACAAGAAACAGTGAAGGAGGCCTCCTGAAACATATTTCCTGATCCTAGTTGGAAAGTGATCACCTAAACTAGGTGGGGACCACACATGTGATTTTTGTCGGAAAAATCTATTTTTTAGACTATGTCTATTTTTAGACATATGGAGCATGGTTCGGGGATTCCAGTTTGAGATTCTTGGAGTATGCGACATGTTGGTAAAAATAGATGAGACCCTTATTTTAGGACCCGAAATTTATTTTTTATTTGTATCTCCTACATTTCATCGTCAATATTATTTACCCTTAATAATATTTAGACTATAAACAACGATTTACTCTCTTGGAGCACTTCGGTTTGACCCCCGGAGGTGGGGCATGCAGCTGACATGAGGATTTACGCTATTCCCATGGGTTTGGTGAGCTCATGCATGATAGACTTCAGTTAGACTCATGTGGCAGAGTTTTGGTGGAGTTGATTGAGGAGTTAATGGAGATTGTGTTCCGGTTAACTAGTTGAACTAGTTGTATTTAGTTTAACTGGCTAATACACTAGAGATGAGTTGTGTGAATTAAATATTATTTAATTCACTAATTATTAACTCATTATTCAACTAAAGAACACATCAGTTTAACTCGGTGCATGGACAGTTCAGTGGCGACAAGTGAAAGAGGTAGATGAAAGGGTTGAGTTAGCTATCAATTGCGACATCAGTTGTGCATGAGATTTGCACCACACTTGGAGGAAATTACCAATGAAAATTGCGCAGTTGGAGCCAGTGAGATTCAAACCTGGATCTCTATTTAGACCAGCCTTGATTGCGCAATAGAGGAAGAGAAGTAGTGGGTGTGTTTTGAACCTGTGACTTGTTCAAAACCAAGCTAGTTTTTGTGTAGCTTTGGGAGATAGTACTGAGTACTTGTGAGGAGTTTGTACTATGTATTTGCTGCATTTTCTCTCCATTTATAATATACTATAGCTGCGGGGTTTTCAGCTATAAGCTTTCCCCATACATACTGAGTTAATGTGTGATGATTTGATGTGCTATCGCTTCTATTCTTTCCGCATGTGACAATTAATTGTAGAAGAAGGTTATGTGTTATGCATGCAATTCGAAATTGATGTATGATCGGGTTAATATTCATTGAATAAGTGATTTATTCAGCTAATTTCTACAATCCATGCATGAATAATGTGTTGGCCATCAAGCTTCAAATATTAAGTAAAAGTCACAAGAAACATGTGTGCAACGAACATCACTAGCTCCAATAGTGGAGTGTTGGAGTCACTACTTGCTCCCCAAAAGAACTAGCTTGTTTCTCTAATTCCTTGTGGGAGGATCCAAGGTGAAAATTCCTTTGCTCATACAATGAGGGTGTATATATAACCAATGGGGGGGTGATGCTTCACCTTCTTTGTGACTCTTTGACTACCCTCATGATATTTTTACTTCCTATGACTTTTATACTTTACATGACTCTTCATATTTTGTACATGTCCTTTGAACTTCTACTTTACAATATATTTTCAAATAGAAATTTACATAATCCACAATACTGATGTGGAATATAGTGACTCATGATCAGACATGACATTGATGACATGGACTACACGATGATGTGGCAGTGCTAATTTGTCCTTATTGTTGCTTTTTCTTCCTTAGAGATATGCCTTGTTCTTCATATCTTCCCTACAAAGGGTTGTGAATCAAATGGAGTCTTCATCTTGTCCTGGTCTTTGGTCTTCTTTTGTAATCCAATTTTCCTTCATCTTCTTTCCTGATGATCATCTTATCTCGTCGGCTCCTTAGGTGTCTTATAGCATTGTCTCCTTCTCCATGTCCTTCATCATCATCCTACCTTGACATAATAGAAGACATGTGACTGCAATCCACCCATGATAAGATGACATTAGTCTGATAAACCCCTAGCCTAAGATGCTTCATGAAATCACTTGTTATGGTTGGCACTGGTGAATTTTTGAGTAACTGACTTAGGGATTGCATAGTTCCAGAGGCCAAGGTCCAAGACTGAGGCTTGTGATTGTGCAATGTGTAGTTTAGGATGGTCATGGTTAAATGATTATGCAATTGAGGGACTCAAGAACTTAGATTGGAGGCTTGAGCCTTGACACTACGCAATGCATAGATCTGGAGGTGTGGACAAATGGATTGTGCAGTTGAGGGACTCAAGGGGCTCAAATTCCTAGAACGAGCCTTGAGACTATGCAATATGCAGTTCGGGCTTGGACTGAGAAAAAATATTGTGTAGTTTGGGAGCTCACGGAGCCAGGATGAGGGCTTTATCATTGATTTTTCCCATTGCACAATTCTAGAAGGTAGAGGAGGCTAGGTGATTGTGCAAATGTGCAGTTTAGGAGGGTTAGATGAGGTTAGCTTGTCTGGTTAGGACGTTTTCCAATTTTGACAAAGTGTTGGATCCATGCAACTGATGTGAATAGTGACAAGACTTGATTATGATCACACACTTATAACACTTGAATACATAACATAGATCATCTAGAAGACATGAGCAACATACTTCCCTTAGTGCGGCGACTTTGCGACAACTTATGAAAAGTGCGACACTAAGGAGACACTTTGCGACGACCGTGATGACACTTGTGCGACAGTGCTTAAAAGTTTTGGAATGAGTTTGATACATGTTTACATGGTAATTATAACTCATTAACGCAAATATTACCCCTTGAAACACACAAAAACTAGCTTTCGTGCACTATGCGACACTCCACATGCCAAAAGATGACATTTCTTATATGAAGAGAAAATGGTGAATGACACTAGCGATATGCGAACAACAGTGAAAGTGACACATGCAAGAGTGAAGATAACATGAAAATGACACTAATTCAAGTGAAATCAAGAAAAATCGACATTTTAAATCATTAAAACAACACTCGCGAAAGTCAAGGTGCAAAAACCAACAGCTTGAAAAACTCACCAAAATAGAAGTACAAACACAGCCAAAAGTGAGGGACTCTCAATAAAAATGTGCACTAACTATTGAATTGGGTTGAACATTGCACAAACATTGTGTTGATGGATTGTGTTATTATTGTTCAATCTTGCGTAAGTTAATGCTCTCATGAACTTGTCGCAAACTAAGCATGTGTGAGCAAGCGGCTTCAACCAATCAAGAAGTGACCATAGAACGACCGATCACAAGATCCACAATAGGCTCCAAATTTCAATTGTAGGTAAAATTTTGGAGGGTGTTTGTCACAATGAAAACACTTGGCAACATACTCTTAGAACTCCAACTTATCTTCCTTGGTCAATTATTGCGTGCAGGATATAGTTCTTCAGGCTGTATTGATTCATCGTTCAGATTACCATGGCTTCCCCACTTATTTGAATCATAAGTGTAGCGGGCCTTCACTCCTTTACTCAATTAAACACAAAAATAAGGTCAGTATCACACAATGTTTCAACTTATGAAATGGTAATGACGTTTGCGAGATTTAGATTTTCAGAGTGTATATTTTCATCTTTGGTGTTTCTCCACTGCCAAAAGGCCTGGGTAGTACCCCGACAGAGACACTTCAAGGACATAAACATTTCTATGCTACTAGTAGTTCTGGATAGTATCCTAACAGAGTTTCTTGCTTCACCTATCTACGCATTAATCCTTTCTCTTTTTCTCCTTTTTATATATAAATATGCATCGACACTTATTTATTTCTTGGGAAAAATAGGGATCCTAGCTTATTGAGAGAAGAAGAGGTTGTCCCTTTAGATAAGTATATATAAGACCATTGATATTGGTTTGCTCAATTATATTTTCCCCTTTTGCTTATCTACTTGATTGGATCAACTTGAAAACACTGAAACATAAATACCCAAGTGCAGGCATGATGTTTCCATAATAGACGTGGAGATCATGGTTTGACACGAGGATTTCTTTATGCAAGGATCATATTTTATGTCAGAACATCACCGACCAAAAGGTGTAACCAAGACAAGGAAGAATGAAAAAGATTTATCCAAATGTTTCAATGTCACGTATCCTTATTATTTTTCCACGTTTCCTTTCAAGCCACATTTGACACCCTTCATGCAAAGTATCATTAAACAAATCACAAAATACAAAACACAACAAAGAAAAAAAACTGGGAGGACAAAAACAAAATGAGGCTAACCGAGAATAGGGTATAAGACAAAAGCTAGAAAACACAAGATAAACTATGGAGAACAAGTGCAGGATGAATGTGCAAAGGAAAATAGCATGCAACTAAACCTACTCCTAACCTAACCAGTTAGAAGGTCGTGGTTATGTATAATGAAATTTCCAATATATCCGGCGTATTTGTTCCCGGCCTACAATCACAAAGATATGATCAATTAAAACTGAGATAAAACAATGTGCAACAGAAAAGATAAGTACTTGAAGAACGTATACAACAAAAATAAGGTATTTTATGTTGGCAGAAATATGTGTCACAACCACTACTTCTAACGAGTTCATTTTATTACCTTTTCGATGAAGACCAAAGTTAAAAAAACCTTGGAAGCTTCTTGCAAACATAACTTCATATGCACTGTACTTCTTAGCAAGCATGAGGAAATATTGAAACCCATTATTTATGACGGAGCATTCCAGGTAATATTTCTCCAACCATTCAGTGATTGGATCATGAATATCGAAATAGTCCTCTTATGAATCCTGAAATATTTTAAGAGATGAATTTCCAATTAGAAGTGCAAGATCAAGATGAGAATCTTATGAGGGGAAACAGATCTAGTCATATTGGTAGGTATGCCAAGATAGTGAGGACCTAACACAACCAGCAGAAAAGGTTGAAAGGCCTCAACTACTTGACAAGTATCTGAATAGTGAGGAAAACCATAAATATTAACCATGTGAAACAACTGTCACCTGACATACTCGTGGGAAAGTGATACAATGAATGGAAATCAATATTATGATTAAATGGATTGTTTATGACATGATATTCTCGATTGAAAGATGGATCAATTTGTACATATTTATGAATGCCTTGAACAAATGAATCATCTTCCTCGCATGATAGATATGACAGCATGTTTCCTTGTAACTAGTAACGTAGTACAATAAGATCGTAATCATCGAAAGAAGTGAAAATAAACGTCAACACAGCAAACATATAAAAAAAATCTATATATAATGATCGAAGAAGAATTTGATCCATCATATAACCCGTTCATTCATTATCACTCGAGAGGATTTCAAGTGAGGTGAAGGGACATATTTTCAATATAACATTTTCAAGGGGTTGACTGTTAAGAAATGAATATGATAGGCATGATTTCTTAGGCCAAAGATATTATTTGAAATAATCAACTTTTCAATTTCATGACTCTATGAGAGAAACACATTCCAAACCTAAGTTAAGTACAAAATCCTTGCATGGAGGTGAATCATGTGAAATAGAAGCTTGAATCTCATTAGAAGCTAAATCTCGAAAATTCAAAAGATTACATTCGGAACACCAAACATTTTTCAAAAATAAATTTACATTGAGTGAAACCATGAAAAGAGAAGGAGTGTGCGAGAGAAACTAGATCTGACTTAGTTTGGGGGACTTACCAAAGTTGCAAGATCCTAACATAACCATCAACATAATTTTAAGTGCCTCGACTTCCTTACAAGTCCCAGAAATTTCAAGGATTGTAAAATCACATTCTAAAGATTGAATCAGATCATGCATGGTGTGAGGACAACTACTATTGTTGATTTCAACAATAATACTACTAACCGAACGGAAGCTATCTTTTTCACTGATTTGATCATATCTTACAACTTCAACAACCAGATTACTCAAATTGAAAGATTCTTCTGGTCACAAATATGAAGATGTATGACTCGGAGAAATTTCATGAGCAAGTTGATTTAAATATTTATTTTCATGCAAAACAAGAGATGATGAGGCATGGAAAGAATACTCAATGATTCAATTATTTCCTTTCATATCATGGATAATCTCACTACCTTGTTTCAATTGGGAAGTTAACTCATCATATGGAGAACTTGAAAATCATGAAGCATCTTCATCAATAGATGCATTAAAAACAGTAGAGCACAAGGGATAGTGAGATGAGGGGGAAGTTTCAATAAGAACATCTTATTTGACTGAATCGGATTCTAGATTTAAATTAAAATCTCATGAGAAACTGAAAGATCATTTGATGCACCTGGGAGTTCATGATTGCATACATCAACATAGTCATCATCATTAGAATGATTGTTGCACAAAGAAATGGATTGATTAGAAGAATTTATTTCATTTGATTCACTATCGATATTAGGAGAATGAAAATTATCTAATAATGGAAGCACATCATCTTGACATGGGGGACTTTGAAAAAAGGAAGGGAGATCAAAGGTCTCTTCACTTTCCTCCTCCTCTACCAGTGTAATGTGATTTCCTTGTATCTAATTACAATTTGAACCAGAAACTTGAAAATCAAGAGAGAATGAAGAACTAGTTGGTGTATCATATTGATCAAGCAGATCATGATACGTAGAGTCATGACATGTAAATTATAGAGGATGAAAAATGTCCCTTGAATAAGTAACATTTCAATGGAACCAGATTTAATATTGATGTTAAGAGTTCCAATGTTATATTAAGGAATGAAAGGATTAGCCTTAACCGTGCAAAGAGATATGAACTAAATGATTAAACTTTTGTTTAAATAAATCCCATTATGTTTCCTCTCTGGGAAATTCATAACAAATGTGAAGGAATCGATTAGAGAAATCCTCAATTGATTCATTAGCCTTAATTCTTAGGTTATTAATTCTTTGAAGAACATCTTAATAACCATACCTATCAAATGATTTATGAAGCTCCTTTGCAAGTTGGTCAAATGAGTGGATAGAAGTAGAAAGTAATGTATGATACCATTTCTTAACACAGACTTCAAATGTGAGGGTGAGAAATATGGCCATGACATCCTTGCAATGTATTCCATTAGAGAGGAAAATTTTGAAAACTTGAAACAGATTCTCACGAAGAGTTAATTCACCCTAACCATCAAACTTAAATTAGGGCAGGTTATGAATAGCTTCCATGGGGATGGTAAGATCGAGCTCTTTAGAAAAACATCCCAGGACTATGATTTGAGAAAGATCCATTTTGGGTAAGGGAATTAAAGCAGACTCAATGGGCACATCTTGTCATCTAGCCCTCCTTCTAGCACCATTTGTTGACGAGTGCTGAAAATTTGTCAACTAAGGGGGTCTCCCCAATATGTAGCCCCAATTATACCTCACACCATTTGGGATTGGAGGCCCATCCAAAATACATCTTGGTTATAGTTTTCTTAGAGGTTTTCCTCGGCTCTAACTGACAACAAGAGAGAGGAATGCATATGCTCCTTCGAAAATCAAGTGATTTTGCATGGTGAGTGTTTAGTTGTGGGTGTGTCAAGGTTCTTATACTGAAGAGGGGAAGAAAATTGAGCCCCTAAGAGAGCAGTAATAGTACCACCCTAGTAGAGACACACACAAACAAGAAGGTTCCATCTAATATCCAACGAAATAGTCCACAAAGATGCAATAGTCATTGAAACCAACACAAACAAGGAATATTTGTCTAACATCTAGTGGAATAATCCACAAATATGTAACAATCATAGCAACCATTACAACACATTCTCGATATAATAAGCACTAAAAAAACATAAATCGTTCACTTACTTTATCACAGGTGAAAACAAACATGAATTACAAACATTCATAGAACATTATGACAAATATTCATAATCCATGCTTGAAGAACATGTTGGCCATCAGGCTTCAAATATTCATAATCGATGCATGAATAACATTTTGGCCATTAGGCTTCAAATATTAATTAAAATTTCTAATACACATGTATGCGATGAAAATCACTAGCTCTAATAGTGGAGTGTTAGAGCCACTACTTTCTCTCTAAAATAACTAGCTTGTTTCTCTAATGCCTTGTGGGAGGAGCCAAGGTGAAAATTCATTTGATCATATAATGAGGGTGTATATATAACCAATGGGGAGGTGATGCTTCACCTTCTTTGTGACTCTTTGACTACCCTCATGACATTTTTACTTCCTATGAATTTTTGACTTTACATAACTCTTCATATTATGTACATGTCCTTTGGACTTCTACTTTACAATACATTTTCGAATAGAAATTTACATAATCAACAAAAATGATGTGGCATATGGTAACTCATGATCAAACATGACATTGATGACATGGGTTGCATGATGATGTGGAAGTGCCAATCTATCCTTCTTGTTTCTTTGTCTTCATTACAGATATGCATTGTTCTTCATATCTTTACTACAAAGGGTTGTGAATCAGATGGAGTCTTCATGTGGTCTTGATATTTGGTCTTCTATTGTAATCCAGTGTTCCTTCATTTTCTTTCATGTTGATCTTATTATATCCTTAGCTCCTTAGGTGTCTTATAGCATGGTATCCTTCTCCATATCCTTCATCATCATATTTTCGTGACATAATAGAATACATGTGACTATAATCCACCCATGACAAGATGACATCAGTCTGATAAAACTCGAGCCTAGGATTCATCATGAAATTACTTGTTAGGGTTGGAACTGGTGATTGGTTGAGTGACTAACTTGGGGATTTCATAGTTACATAGGCCAATGTTCAGGACTGAGGCTTGAGACTAAGCAATGTGTAGTTCAAGATGGCCAGGGTTAAATGATTGTGCAATTGAGGGACTCAAGAATTTAGTCTGGAGGCTTGATCCTTGAGACTGTGCAATGTGAATCTCTAGAGGCATGGACAGAGGGACTGCACAGTTGAGGGACTCAAGGGCTCAAGTTAATGGAGTGGGCCTTGGGACTTCGCAATGTACAGTTCAGGTTGGAATGAGAAAAAATATTATGGAGTTGGAGAACAAAGGCAATCAGGCTAAGGGTGTTTTTCCCACTACACAATTCTGGAAGGCATAGGAGGCTAGGTGACTGTGAGATTGTGTATTTCAATGTCTCAAGAGCTGGGCTTGAGTACTGATACTTTTCCATGCGCAGTAATTTTGGAGCTCAAGGCATCGAGCTTGAGCACTGTGATTGTGCAGTGCAAAATACTGGAAGGAAAAACTTGCACATTGTGCAATTCCAAGAGGCGAGGTTATAGATTTAGGGTTGATATTGCACAATGCACAATTCAAGAGAGTTGGATGAGGCTAGGTTGTCTGGTTAGGAAGTTTTCCAAATTTGACCAAGTGTTGGATCCATGAAACTAATCTGAATAGTGACAATACTTGATTGCAATCACACACTTACAACACTTGATGAAATGACATATATCATCAATAACAAATGAGCAACATACTTCCCTCATTGTGACGAATTTGCGACAACTTACGACAAGTGCAACACCAAGGATACACTTTGCAATGAACGTGACGACACTTGTGCGACAGTGCTTGAAACTTTGGGAATGACTGTGATACATGTTCACATGGTAAGTTGTTGCAGCTACTACAACACCCTCCAAATTTTGCCCCCCTTTCAAAATTTTGAGCCCCTAAGTCGGCAAGATGAGGTCAAGCCTAAATATTTTTTTTCTAAGTCTCCAAGTCGCAAACTTCTTCATTTTTTTTATTACGCGACCTTGCGACCCAGTGACCCAGGTCGTTGAGTCACGAGATCGTTGAAGTCGCAAACCCAAAAAATTCCACAGTTCGTGACTTTGCGACTTGGCGACCTCATGACCCCCAGGTCACGAGGTCGCGAGGTCACACCACCCGTAATTTATCACTTTTGCGACCTAGCGACCCCGATTTATGGTGCACAGGTGGGACCTCTTTATATATACAAAGTTCGCTAGGTCGCATTTCACTCATGCGAAGAAGAAGGAAAACGCCTCTGACAGTCCGACTGGAACGCGTTTTTTCCGGGTAAGTTGTCGTTTCCTCCTGCTTTTTCCTTATTATGACTACCTGTTTCTCCCCCTTTACCTCACTGATACTCTTTAAAGCTTCATTCTTACCATAGGATTTATTCCCGTGAGCCCTAGCATGCTTATATTCCAGATCTATTATTTCTGCTCTCATCCCATCCATGTTCCCCATCCGAGGCCCAGCGTGACTCTGTGACCTTGTCACCATGTGACCTAGTCGCAGGTCGCTAAGTCACTAAGTCGCATCTCATTTCAAGTTTTTCGACCAAGCGACCAAGCGACCCAACGACCCAGCGACCTGGTCACCAGGTCTCCAGGTCGCTAAATCGCATTTCCTTGCAAATTTATCAATTAGCAACCCAGCGACCCAGTCGCCAGGTTGCTAAGTCACATTTCCTATTGAACGCACCCCTGCGCGACCCAACGACCTGGTCGCAAGGTCGCTAGGTCGCACCTTTTCCCATTCCTTTGGCCATACTTTGTCAGAGATAGCCCTGTTATTATTAATATTAAGTTTGTCTTATCGTGGGATGGTTTTCTGACAATACCAGGTAATAATGAAGCAGAGCTAAGTTGCATATCCATCTCGTCACCCTCAAGCGACATGGGTCCCCCAGCAGTTCGAAAGAGGAACAGAAGTCCTAAGGTGGATTTTGTGGAAGAAGAAGAGTTACAATTCTCCCCTGCCCCCATGTATGGGGACTCAGTATGTACCTTTGGCCGGGGAGACAGCATGACCTGGTACCAAATATACCAGGAATTCACCAAACCCGATTTCCCAGAGGACCTTCTAGATAGGCAGGTATATATACAAGTAAAATGGTCCAAGTTGCATTATAGAGGAGCCCACCCGCCAGTATTCCCTTGTGCAGAGATTTTAGACTAGATCTTGTAGAGATTTGATCCCAAGAATTGGGTTATATGGGATCATGTCAAGGATGTTGTGGCTGCTCTGAAAGGACAAGACACCAAGGTGTATTACAGATTTCCTGCCAGGGAGCAGACACTCAACGAAGAATGGTGTAAGACCCATGCCGTGCCCATACCTGAGATTTTGAAAGGATGGTGGGAAGAATCAGAGAAGTTCTAGGTTAAAAAGGACCAAGAATATCTGACGCAAGGCCTTAGAACAACATACAAACTTGTGGCTGCAATGTTGTGCAAAATGTATGGCCACTCGGATGCAACCTATTTCAGTGGTACAGGGTCTGTCTCATGTATGTCATCACAGTACATGACACCCACTTTAATTGGGCCAATATAATTATGGCAGCCCTCAAATCTAACATCAACCCAGCACTTACCCCTGACGATGGTTTTGCATCCGAGTTTTACATGGCTTCGTACCTTTTAGATGTAGTTTGTGCAAGGTGCATCTTCAACGAATGGGCGCACAACTGGGTAGCAAAGAAAAGCAGCCTGATTCATAAGCATCTCAGGGTGTTTTGGGACTCCTGATACAAGAAAGATATGGAATCAATATCAGATATTTTTTTCCCAACCCTCTATCGTATATTATTTCGGGACGGAGGCTCCTTGCATGTCCTGGTGGGCAATGGAAACAATAACTCAGGTAGCTCATTGGTTCCCAGATGTAGAATCTACTACTATCAGAGTGTTTGGGTCCCTCAAAGCCCCTCACACAGTGCCCAAGTTTGCGACAGACAAACTCCTGCTCCAAGAAATATGCTATCAGATGGTCGAAGGGTTCACCAAAGTACTGACCAAAGGAAAGAAAAATCCATGGCCAACTCTACCACTCACCATCGGCACCTATACAGTCAAAGATTTTAGAGAGGTGGAGGCATAAACTGGGCAGATGAAAGGATTCCATTTTCCCACTTTGGCGCACCGGACGTATGACCCTAACAGGATCGTCCACCCACATTGCAAACGAGCCAAATTCAGGTGGATCTATCAACACACTGACTGCTCCACTGAAGACATAATTCAAAACTGGTACATTAAAGATAGGGAGTATGCCCCAGATGAATCCGTCGATCAAGAAGGTCAGGAAGGCCAAGACGACCAGACCTTCAAATAAAGAGCACATACCACAAGGGGAGCTTCATCATCCAAGGAACATTTACAGAGATAACACCTGATCTCGTGGCCCAGAAACGAGAAAGAGAGGCTAAAGCTCAAAAGGAGGCTGAAGAGAAGGCCAAAGCAGAATAGGAAAATAAGGGGAAGTAAGTAAAATATGACCCAAAAAAGATGAAGAAAGAAGAAACCCGCAAAAGGAAAGAGGAAGAGCAGAGGAAGAAATAAGAAGAGCGGAAAAGGAAAGAGGAGGAAGACAGGGCTAAAAGAAAATGTCGGTTAAAACAAAGCCAAGAGAAAGCAGAAGTCAAACAACTCTTAAAGGAAGAGCAGGACAGACTAGCGGCTGAACAAAGGAGGAAGGAGGAAGAAGATAGGAGGGAAAAATACAAGGCAACCGATGAGGCAGAGGGCAGCAAGATGCCTCCCCCTAATACTGATATCGAGATGCTTCAAACGAGCCCTGTGAGTACAACTCGCGTTACCCTCTCAGAATTGGGCGTTGTTGTGAGACAAGATGAAGAATTATTTGATCTTACCAGGATCTCCTATGACCAATACTCACACAAGATTCGTAAAGAAAAAAGGAGATGCCTAGCATGAGACCGCACTAGACCTCTCACAGCTACCACCAGCAAGGATATCATACTAGACACTCGGACAAATCCAGTAATGATCGCCTCAGCTAGCACAGCATTTGCATCTACCACGAAGGATAATGTTAGCAGGATGAGCAAAGAAATTTTGGCCTTACAGAACATGCTGTAAGATTTGGAGCAGAAAAAAGCCAAGGAAGAGCTCGAAAAGAAAGCATTGGAAGAAGAGGTACAGCATCTGTAGGCTCGCAGCACTTCCTCAAATGAAGCAGCACTGACCATACAAGGAGATGGGGTCACATTAGAAGTCACTATAAGGCAGGTGTACAAAGAGATGTTTTCTATAAAGAAAATTGTTGCACCACTGTTGAAGGCTCGGGCTGAAACAAAGAAAAATAATGCCCAGCTTAAAGAGGATTGCACTTCTTTAGATCGCATCCTAGAATGGTCCAATGCATACCCACAAGCTCCAGCTACCTTGCTGAAGAGGGACTGGATCAATACCCAGAATGATAAGGCTCAGATCCGGATCGGGGTACAATCTAAGGAAAAGCTGGTCAAATATCTGAAGAAGTTGATGACCACATATGATCACTTGATCAGTGGAATAGAATCAATGGCTGAGTTACATCACATTCCTCCCCTCAGCCCTCTCAGTGAAGACAGGACTTGGAAGCAAATCGATCAAGATATCAAAGCCTTTATGCAACTCATCGAGCAAGCAGCAGCTTCCCGAGATCTACAAGCATCAAGGGAAAATCTAGTCCAGTTTATTGTGACACCAGTGCGAATCTACACTAAGTTGGCATCCTTGTCAAATCAGATTAATATCAAAATAAATACCTTGATTCCAAATTCACTCGAATGCATACATATATTAAAGGAATACACACCTCTGGTCACCCTGATTGCAACTGATTATCAAGCATGGTAGACCTACCTCCGAGACCAGTTATAAGTGATCGTCCCCGACCTAGAAATCACTCATCTCATAAAATTATCAAGGCATTGCACAGGTCGTAGAACAATGAAGGTCGCAGATCGCAGAATCTACTAGGTCGCAAGTCGCAGGATCCACCAGGTCACAGGTCACAGGATCCACCAGGTCGCAGGTCGCAGGGCAGCCCAACGGGTCGGAAGGCAGAAATTCGGAAGCCCAAAGGGCAAGTCTTGTGTTATAAATACCTCCTTCGGGAAATTTTAAAAGGGGATTTTTGTTTGGGACTCACAGATATATAGAGAATTGTATAGAAGGACTACACATTTTTTAGTATGAATACAAGCATTTGTTAACTCCATTTTTGGACCTGATGTTGGTCAATGTGTGAACACTATGAGTATTCTGTTTTCAGTTTCTAACATCCTTTGATTAATGAAACTGTGTCTCCAATTACATCATTTATGCATTATATTTTTCTAAACATGTGTTAATGGTGCTAAGTTTATTTCGCTTTCTCAATGAATGTCAATAACTTTGTTTACTGACATTTATATTATCACCAAAACCATTTAAGGAAGTGAAGGGTATTCTGCCATAAAGAATTGTTTCTTCTATGGTTAGAATAGCGTACAAGCATGACCCTAATGATATGTTGTTGACAACATTTCCTTTGGCCCCATGATTTATTATTCAGCTTGCTACCCATAGTGTTTTATGTTCATTTAATTCATCAATCATGTGTCTTGTATCATCCGAATAAGCATGTGTTCGCAGGTTGACAGAGTCCTACTGAGACCCAAGGAAAGAGAATTAAGTGGTAGCCAGCCCCACACCCCGAATGGGATCCCTATTCCAAATGGTTTAGAGTCTAGTTGGGACTTTTTACTGGGGAGATCCCCTGCTATTGGCTGGACAGATTTTCCCGTCAACAGAATTGGCGCTAGAAGGAGGGCCTATGGTAGGCTCCCAGCACACGAGTAATATTATGTTACAAACTCCCCAAAGGGAGGCCTTACACAATGACACCGGTCCTCCCCCTTTAGAAGATGCCCAAGGGGAGGAAGCTCCTTATTATGAGGTTACCAGGGATCAGTTAAGATTTCTGCACCCAATTTCCTGTAACCTCATCAGAGATTTTCAAATCACTCCAGTCATGAGTTGTCTAACCCATACCAGGACCCCTGCACCTAACCTCACTCGCAACAGTGCCCTTGTAAATTCCCTGCCCCAGTTGATAAATCTAATGGTTGAAGGCCTCACAATGGTAGTTGAGAATAATTAACCTATTACTGGGCCCCAAGGAGCAGAAGAGGAAGGTCCCGACATGAATGGACCCCATGCTGGCCCTCAGCCTGACCGGACCCAAAATGACAACACCCAAGTCCACATTCCACCAGGGGGGGTGAGGGAAATAGAGGCCAAGGGAATAGAGGTCGGGGAAACAAAGGTTGTGGCCAAGGTCACAATACCGCCCACTGCCATCAAAAAAAAATAGAGCCCCCATATACAATTGGAGAAACATTAGAAATATGGCAAATCGCGGGGGACGTCAAGACAAGCACTCCCACCATGAAGGAGAAGCATCTGCGTCGAGTGCGGGAAGTGAATATGAGTTAGAAATAGGGCACGAGCATGCCAGGTAGGTACAACTGCTTTCTTGGATGGCCCAGTCTCCATTAGATCTCCAAGGACCCCTTCATGACATGCCTAGACACCCCGAAAAACACCTTCCCAAGTTTGACCCTGAGAAAGGCACGCTGGCCAAAGACCACATAAGCAACTTCTACCTTTCACTTCAAATGATGAGAGTCCAAGAAGATGATGTTGACTGCCTTCTTTTTCCCCATACCCTTGAGAACAAAGTAGCCATATGGTATCGGTCTCTCCCAAGTGCTTCCATAACTTCATGGGATCAATTCTGTCACACTTTCCTTCAGAATTTTTCGAAGGAAAAGACCTCCTCCATGCTCCTCATGGAGTTGAGTACAGTTAAATGCCAAAATAAAGAGAAGGTCAGAGATTTTAATCAACGTTTTTCTACCATATTGAACAAATTCCCTCCCAACTTGGCACTGGATGACTCCATTTCTATAGACTACTACACAAAGGCTCTTCCCAGAGACATCGTCGTATTCGTAAAGCGCGAGGCTAGGGCTACCCTTGCAGCAAATTACACCACTTCCCTTGCTATAGAAAAAGACATGCTTTCCATAGGGGTCATCGACCATGAAGGTCGAGACGATCATAACCTGCCTCGAAAAGGAACCAGTCTTCCACATTCAAAACCGGGGAGAAGGACAAAGATACTTTTGACTTCAAAGGTAAAGCAAAGTCCCTTAAGTTATTAACCAATGAAGTCTTTGATCTAAAGAGAAAAGACATTGAACCCACTACTGGCACCAAGACACAAAAGCATTTTTTTAGAAAAATTACCCCACAATCAGCCGCCCCCATCAAACACAAATTTTGTTCTTAACGTGGAAGAAATTGGAAAAGATATTTTTTGTTCTTTCCACCAGGCCGCCCACTCCGAGAAGACATGCCCCCAATGGATTGGCAGCATGACTGCAGTAGTGAATCATCTCTTAGATGATCAAACCTGAGGGGAAGCAGGCGAAGACGATGTCTCAGACAATGAAGAAAACCTACCCCCGGATGAAGAACCAAGATATATCTTCCTTGCGTTTGATGTGATCCGCAGGGAAAGCACCCATACCATCACCGACATTAACGTGGCCGATGATCCTAAAGCCAACCCTATGTGAAACTATGGCTTAAGAAGAAAAGGACCGGTTCCTAAACAGTCCTTCGAAGAGAAGAGGAGGGCCTTCTTAAGGAAAATCTTACCCCTAGGGAATGAGCACCAAGATGCTATTCCTGAGAAGTCTACTCCTAGCAACACCCGAACAAACCAAAAGAGCAAACTGCCGATAGGGTCACCCAAAAACCTTGCCAAGACTATTCCACACTCTGATTCTGGTTACAACATTTTTGAGGACATGAAGAAAACTAGAGCCAACATCTCTCTTTATGAGCTCGCCCGCATCACCAAACAACAAGAGCTTATTCTCAAAGCCTTCGCCAACGCCTCGACAACCAAACCCATGAGAAACACATCTGCCCAAGCTAGTGCAAGCCTCCAATCTATTGTGAAAGTCGTAAATGCGAACTCTAGGGGATTTACTCCCCCCTTTATCCTGTCTTTTGAAATATTTAACTTTAACGTTCATAACTGCCTGGTCGACTCCGGTGCATCCACAAATGTCATGCCCCTGTCTGTCTGCAAGAAGTTAAACATTCGCCTGAAGAAACCTGATGCTAGGATTATTCAGCTCGACAGTTCGCAAGTGCCCGATGTAAGTGAACTAAATAATATCATCATTCGCCTATCTTCTGACTCCAGAGTCCACCAGTGCATAGACATAGTAGTCATAGAAATCCAGGAAGCCTACGGTCTCTTGTTGAGAAGGGACTGGTCCAGTAAGCTACAAGGGTACTTCACTACCGATTGATCTCACCTATGGCTTCCCTACAAGGGTTGAAACAACCAAATCAGAGTTGAGAGTGAACCTTATATGAAACATATTGTGACCAGCTTGGATACTACCAATGAACCTGTCAGCTTTGCCCAAGAATAGCTCGGCATGTGTTTCTTAGATTCCATCTTCGAATGTTACCGTCCCCCTCAGTCTCGGTAAACCCAGACGTCCAATCAAAGCTAATGCTCATCACTGAAGACCAAGTTGTACCCATCATAAACCAAACTGAAATCTCTCCCTAGCCCATGGTTCCACATAAACCAGAAGATGATGTATGGACCTTGTATTATGATGGCTCCAAGATGCATGACGGAGCAGGTGCGGGCTGCATCCTGTTGGACCCCCAAAAGAACAAGTTTTTGATCTCATGTCGGCTAGAATTTCAATGCACCAACAATACCATCGAATATGAGGCCTTATTCCTCACACTCAAAAAAGCGTTGGACCTAAAGGTGAAATTCTTAAAGGTTATCGGAGATTCCGAAATCATCACTCGCCAGGTACGTAATACCATCCATTTCTCATCTCCTTACTTGAAAGCTTACCAACAAGAGGTATGGAATTTAATTTTTTCTTTTGATGCATTTGGTATTAAATCTATGCTTAGGATGCATAATGCGGCAGCTGATACTCTAGCTAACGCTGCCGCTAGGTTCACCCCTCTAAGGGATGGTTTTTCTCTTGAAATAGTGTATAAACCATCTGTGCCAGATAACATCACTAATTTACGCATCTTTGATGATGATCAACAGGTACTTGAATTCATGCTCAACACCGAGGTGTTCAAAGACGTAGTGATAGAAGAAGCGGACCATGATCAAGCCTTTCAGGAAGAACGAGAGAAACGCAAGGAAAATCCCATGCCCAAGGGAATAGTGTCGCTTGAAAATTTGTTTGATCTGCAGAACCATTTTCGCGAACCCCCTAACACTAAAGTACAGAGCTCCACTCTGGCACATCAATAGGTAAACTTAGGGACATATAAGGACCTGAAGTTCGTCAACCTCGGGAAGGATTGTTTCGATCAGGAGATGCAAGCTTTCACCAAACTGTTCCAAAAATACTTAGACGTGTTCGCTTGGACGTATGATGAACTGCGTAGTTATGACACTCGAATTATTCAGCATGTGATCCCTATGAAGGAGGGAGTGAAGCCTTTCTAGCAAAAGCTAATAAAAGTGCACCCTACACTGGAACCAATGATTTATAAAGAACTTAAGAAGCTTTTGGATGCACGCATAATCTTCAAAGTTTGACACTCCACTTGGGTATCGAATCTGGTTCTAGTACGAAAAAAATCTAGTGAGATCCGGTTGTGCGTGGATTTCAGAAATCTAAACCGAGCCTCAGACAAAGATAACTATCCAGTTCCCCCTATGGAACAGATACTGCAAGCCGTATCCAGATCGGAGATGTTCTCGTTGTTGGATGGTTTTTCCAGGTATAACCAAGTACTGGTAGTGGAACCCGACAAATTAGAAACTATGTTCTAGACTAAATGGGGAACTTTCACTTTTAGGCACATGCCCTTCGTATTGATAAATGTCGGGGCGACATTCCAATGGGCTATGGACATAGCTCTCCTAGGTCTAATAGGACAAAGCATGGTAGTATACTTGGACAACGTCACTATGTTTTCAAAGCACAGAGGCGATCACTTACGTCACCTCAGGCAGATTTTCGAAAGATGCAGAAAGTATGGGATCTCACTCAACCCAAAGAAAAGTGTCTTCGCTGTGTCTGAGGGGAATTTGCTGGGTCATATCATAACCAGGAACGGTATAGTTTTAGATCCCGAGTGAGCAAAGGTCATCGCCCACATTCCACCTCCTAGTAGCAAAAAGGCCATGCAATCCTTCCTTGGGAAAATCAACTTTGTACAGAAATTCATATCATATTTTTCCCATATAGTCAGGCCTTTGCAAGGGATGATTAAAAAGAATGCAATTTTCAAATGGAATCCACCCAAGAAGGAAGCATTCGATAAGATCAAGCAGGCCATTGCAGAAGCATCATCCCTCCAAAGCCCAGACTTCGGCAAAGGCTTCATATTATATACCTTTGCCTCAGATTCATCACTCGTGGTTTTCCTCACACAGAAAGATGCTAACAATGATGAACGACCCATATCATTCATGAGTGCCGGTTTGCAAGGTGTTGAACTGAATTACCCCGAGATTGACAAGCAGGCTTACGCAGTATACAAAATGGTCAAGCATTTCCAGCCATACATCTTGAAGAACCATGTCACGGTGTTTGTCCCTCACCCAGCTGTTCGCTCACTTTTCGTGCAGCAAGAGCTGGGTGAAAGATGAGAAAACTGGATGACATGTCTCCAAGAGTATGACCTGGAGTTCGAACCAGCACATACTGTCAAAGGTCAAGGACTTTCCAAAAGGCCACGAAGGCTGAAAATTCACGTGGGTGCGAAGAAGAATGTTGGGAGAAATAAATCGACATGTATCAGATTGACAACGTGCCTCAGCAGGGAAACATTTCCTGGTACTCCGAAATTTTGAAATATTTGGCCCACGGTGTTATGGATCTTGTTTTAACTGCTCGGCAGAAACGGGCAATAAGGCTGAAAGCTGCATCCTACCAGTTAGTACAAGGAAAAAATTTCAAGAAACATTACAATGGAGTCCTACTACGCTGCCTGGAACACAATGAAGCACAAAGTGTCCTAACCGAACTACACAATGGACCAGCCGGAGGGAATTATGTAGGTGATACCACTGCCCACAAAATCATGCGCACTGGCTACTATTGGCCAACCCTCTTCAAGGATGCTCACGCATATGTCTGGAAGTGTGTTCAATGTCAAAAATTCACCAACTGGGAAACACGGCTAGCTGCTCCATTACAATCGGTGGCAGTAGAGGAACCTTTTCAACAATGGGGGTTGGACGTGATTGGAGAAATCTTACCGCACTCCTCCAAGCAACACCGGTATATCCTCACCGCTACCAACTATTTCACCAGGTGGGTTGAAGCAATACCACTACGCCAAATAAATGATCAAGAGGTAATAGATTTTTTCACTCATTGTATCATGACCAGGTTTGGCGTTCCAACCTCCCTTATTTTTGACAATGCAACTTATTTTTCATCTTTCAAGTTGTATGATTTTGCTTTGGAAAATGGTATTGTACTTATACACTCTGAAAACTATTACCCCCAAGGGAATTGGTTAGCTGAGTCGACTAATAAGAACCTTATCCACATCATCAAAAATACCTTGTTGTCCCACCAACGAAACTGGCATAAAGCCCTCCATAACGCCCTTTGGGCTAATCGGGTCACACCAAAATCTTAGCTCGGCACCTCCCCATTTTTTCTTGTATATGGAAAAGAGGCCATCCTTCCTCCCCACCTATCTCTCCCAGCCCTCCGGTTGTCCCAAGAGACCCATGGCACCCCATGCCCCACCTTGCAAGCCTTAATCAACACATTATTGAAACTGGAGGAGGAAAGGCAAAAAACCTGGGAAAAATTCGCCATCCACCAAAGTTGGATTAAGATATGGTTTGATAAAAAGTCCACCGGGAATAAAATTTTAGAAGTAGGAGACCTTGCTCTTAAATGGGATAAAGCTCACGAGGAGAAAGGGAAACATTCCAAATTCCAAGCCCTTTGGACAGGTCCATTCCATATTAAAGAGAAGCTAGGTTCCCACACTTTCATATTGCAAACTCCAGAGGGAAGAATTGAGGTCCTCCCGGTAAACGGACATGACCTCAAGCACTACTTCACTTAACGGCCCTAGGAGGGTCATCACCACCCCTGTACCATATTTTTTTGTTTTCTTTTATTTTAGTTTTTAGTTTTTCATTTCCCGTAATAAAAGTGCTTATTCAATCAGTGCCTTAGTAAAAGTGTCCTTCTAATAACTTCAAAAGGCGGAAGGCATTGTAGAAGTCATGCAATTGGCATGCTGCGCAAGGATCTGTGCTGATGAAAATTTATTTCCAGAAAATCACAAAAGGTGGAAAGATCTTGTCTCTGATTGACACCCAAAGGTAAAACATGACCTAGTTCGGGCTACTAAGCATAGCTAGCTCACCTAGCAAGCTTGAAAGGGTGTCTGTGAAAATAAAGTTGGTTAAAGCGGCAACTAGACTGAAAGGGAACAAGGCTAACTTTGGGTGACACAAGGATATCGGGGAAAAACCTAAATTCCTCATATAGACCAGGAGAAACCTCTCTTGCAAGTAAAATAAGTCGAGATCCCTTATCCACCCAGGCAACATTGCCTCTTTCAAATAAGTGCCCTGAGAACATATAAATAAGTTCCTTGAGCACATTTAAAATAAGTGCAGTAGCACACCAATAAAGGGTAAAGGATTTAGAAAGGATTCCTAGCAGAGAGGTGATGCGACGACTCCGCAGGGGTACTGACCAAGCTCGCCAATAGCGGAGCAACGTCCGTGACTCCTAGGCAGTGACTCTGCATTTCCCTAATGATATGTTGTTGACAGCATTTCCTTTGGCCCCATGCTTTATTATTCAGCTTGCTACGCATAGTGTTGTATGTTAATTTAATTCATCAATCATGTGTCTTGTATCATCTGAATAAGTGTGTTTCTGCAAGTTGATAGAGTCCTACTGAGACCCAAGGAAAGGAGAATTAAGCGGTAGCCGGACCCACACCCCGGATGGGATCCCTATTCCAAACGGTTTAGAGCCTAGTTGGGATTTTTTACCAGGGAGATCCCCTGCTGTTGGTTAGATAGATTTTCCCGTCAACATAATTATAACTCATTAATGTAAATACTACCCCTTGAAACACATTGAAACTAGATTTTGTGCACTATGTGACACTCCACATGCCAAAAGACGACATTTCCTATATGAAGAGAAAAGGGTGAACGACACTTGTGATACGCAAACGAAAGTGAAAGCGACACATGCCAGAGTGAAGATAACATGAAAAATACACTAATTAAATTGAAATCAAGAAAAATCATTATTCTAAAGCATGAAAACGACACTCATGAAAGTGAAGGTGCGCAAAATGATACTTTTAAAAACTCACCAAAATAGAAGTACAAACACAGCCAAAAGTGAGGGATTGTCAATAACAATGCACACTAACTATTGACATGGGTTGAACATTACATAAACACTCTATTGATGGATTTTTATATGCTTGTTCCAGCTTGCGTAAGAGAATTTTCTCATTAACTTTTCACAAACTAATCATGTGTGAGAAAGTAGGTTCGACCGATCAAGAAGTGACCATGGAACGACCGATCGCAAGATCCATAGTAAGCTCCAAAATTCAAGTATAGGAAAACCTGTGTAGGGTTTTTTTGATCAAGAAGTGACCATGGAACGACCAATCACAAGATCCATAGTAAGCTCCAAAATTCAAGTATAGGAAAAACTGTGTAGGGTTTTTTCGCAATGACAAAAGATTAGTTGTAAGTAAGGTATCAATCAAATTAGTGATGATAGAATTTAATAATAAAAAAATCTTATGGCAGCGAGGAAAATCAAAACTTTGTAAAAATGAAAAACATTGAAAAAAAAAAGGGTTCATTTCTAGATACAACCATTTTAAACATAGATCTAGCATGAGTCAAAAGGGATCAAATACCTGCGAGTATTAACCTATTTTAGAGTGAAATTTTTGAAAGAAAAAAAATTATCTCTCTCTCTCTCTCTCTCTCTCTCTCTCTCTCTCTCTCTCTCTCTCTCTCTCTCTCTATATATATATATATATATATATATATATATATAATGTGTAATTTTTCATTGTTAAAATTGTATTTATGAACGAAAATTTATTTGTTGGATTTCAGAAAAAATAAAATAAAAAATAAAAAATAAAAAATAAAAATAAAAATGACAAAAAACATTACTTAAAAAAGGACCAAAATGTAAAAAATTGAGGTTATTTTAAACACTTCAACCACAAAACTTTTTTTTTCAATTGCTTTATATGATATATACTTATTTATTTTAAATAATATATAATATATACATACTTCACATTAAAATATTTTACATAACAAGTGCACTGAGACATTTTATCTATGGATTACATTATCCACATTAAAAAAAAATTGTTATTCATATATTTTTAGGTATACTTCAATATTAATTAATCTTGCATATTAAAATATTTTATTGATGCCCACATTGAAATTTTGTATTACCATGAACATTTTTAAATGTCACATATTAAATAAAGGGAAAAAGGACCACATGGAGGATGAGCCCCGATTTGGATTATTCATCTCTCTAGTTGTTTCTCCTATCCCTTTATGTTTTCTTTGCTACTCAGTATTGTTCATCTATGTTTAGATACCATTAGTATAGGGAAAAGTGTGCTATAAACTAAGGCATGATGGAAAATGATGAAATTTTATTTATGTTTAATCAATAGAATTTTTAGAATCACAAGAAAATGTCACACATTAATTTTATATTAAGGATTAAATAAATTACACATCTTCGTATTCTTATTCTTATTAGGAAGTACTTGATATTTTTAATTTTATTTATCAATTTTTAATTACTTTTTCATTGGACATTGAATATTTACGTAGAGAGGGCTCTCCAGCCTAGTATTGAAGAGACGTTGTAATTTCATGTCATGTCTTGTCTTATTTAACATTTTGACTTAGTCAAATTACATAAAAATAAATAAAAAATAAAAAATAAAAATCAAATCAAATCAAATAATTAAATTAATAATTAAAATAAATTTGAGGTAACTAGTCAATTTACCATTGGTTGTTTTTGGGCTGCAGGTTTTGACAACCCATGTTTTTTCCAATGATGTGTGTGTTTGTGTGTGTGTGTGTGTGTGGGTGTGCTCGAACTTTTAGATGAAATTTTTTTTTTAATAGAATATGCCAATACAATTTCAAGCGAGATTGTGAATTTTCTTTGTTTAAAATACAATTTGGAATGTATAAATGGATTCAACATCCTAAAAATCACATGAGTCAATTTAAATTTTCATATTAAACAACTTAAACTTATGATTCTTAAAAATCTCTACAAGATTTAGGAAATTTGAACCAAAAAAGTGCCTTGAAAAAGACTATTTTGTCTATTAATTAGACTATGAATGTACACACTCATATTACTAGCATAGATACATCTTAATTGTGGATCTACAAAGCGTTGAGAGAGATAAAATCTCTTGAGGTGTAAATATCATTTAGAGTGAAAGAGATTTTACCCCTCTTGGTGCTTGGTATATACGGAGTCAAGATGGATCTATGTTGGTTTATTATATAAAACACTAAAATATTTTATTTTAACATTTTCTTTCTATATATACATATATATGAACTTTATATCGACAAAAATTAGTTAAAATATATATTCAATAATTTATTTAATTCATATGTTGAAATTCTTTTGAAAATTATAAGGTTTAAACATCTTTCTCACACTTTTTTTAACTTCTAATTACTTTATATCTTGATGATGATGAAGGTTTTTGGTTAATTGTGTGTTCTCAATTATATGTCCAACATTTAGAGTGAACACTTCACCCATATTCTCACCTCCCTGATGGATATCTTCCCTACCAAGTCTATTGGAAGAAACCTCATACCGATAGGTACCTCCATGCTAGTTACCACCATCACCATTCTCAAAAGTATATAGTACTTAAAACAATTGTTAATAGAGCCATTGGAATCTCCTCCTCTTAATATTTTCCCAACAACAAAAAAATATCTCACCAAAGCCCTCAAATCAAATGGGTACTCTTTCCCCTATATCAAAAAGGTATTCCATTATATTGTTCATCCCAAGCCCAAAAACTTCTCCAAGGATATTCCCTTAGCCAAAGTCTTCCTTCCCTACATTTAGGGAGTTATTGATCATGTTTCCAAAATCCTTTCAAAAAAGAACATAAAATCCCCATTTAAGCCCCAAACAACACTCAACCATATCTTCCTAACAACTAAGGATAAGAATGACCCTATGATTGGCCCTGGATTCTATGAGATCCCTTGCTCCTGTGGAACGTCCTACATAGGAAAAACTGTCAGGTCCTTCAAAACTCACCTCAAAGAAAATATGGCTGACACCTACCATAAGCGAATCGCTAAATCCACCATCACAAAATACTCCCACAATAGCAAACATTTAATATTTTTTGACAAATATAATATTTTGGCCTTCATCACCTTCCACTCAAACCATGTCATTAGGTAATCTCTTGAAATTGAAAAGCGCTCTAACAACTTCAATCGGGAAGATGGGTTTCAGTTAAGCCAACCTTGGAAGCCTACTATCCATTTTTTATCCTTAAATATCAATCCAAACCCTTCTTAGCCCATCCCTCGTCTATCCTTCTAATCAATTATAATAATATGATTATTATTAAAACCCATTTTAAAATTATTTATCTTTTAAAGTCCTTATATTTCTCTTCCTTTAATCTCAATGTTTTTTCCATATTTCAATCAACCTTTATCTTTTAGTCCTAATTTAGTCTAATATATTACTTTACAATTCAATTCCCAAATGAATTATATTATTTTATCTTGTCTTATTATATTCTAAAGTTTTATTACTATCAGTTTATTCTAATTTATTTTCATTAATTGGAATTTGATCACTAAATAATTGCGTCGAGAGGCGCTCTCTAACCCATTATGGTAGAGATGTTGTAATGTAATGCTAACATTTTGACTAATTCAACTCATATAAAAAAAGAAAACAAAATATTAATATATTGGACTGTATTTTTCATCAATTAACAATTCTAATTGTAATTCTCTTTTCTCTTTTGATTAATTTTGAAATTGTTCTTAAGTTTGCTTTATTTTTAAACTTCCTTCAAAATAATAAGGTTATTATCATGTACTTTAATTATTTTGTAATATTAAATATTTATATTTTATTTATTATAATATTGTTAATAAAATATGTTATTATATGTATTTATATTATTTACTTAATTATGTAAAAATATGATATTATTATTTAATGTAACACCCTCTTCCCACATCTACACAAGTAACAGGCCAACCGGGGTAAACATGTGATGAGAAGGTACTATAATGAGATTCAACCTCCTAGGTGACCTTAAGGAAGTGGAACCGATGGAAACACAACATACAAACCTTGTAAAACAACCACAACACCCCCAAGAGGTAACCCAACCATCCAGGCCTCTTACCCCTGGGTCACACTGATATTTTGACCTCTTTGAGCCATAGTCACAAGTACATGCTTGGATGCCTATGTCCAGGAGGCTATAGCTGCAGGCATAACACTGCACGTCAATAGACAGGGCCCCAAATACTCAGTTTTGTGCTAGCATCTCCGAGATTTGAGCCACCTTTTCAAGCCCAAAACCCAATGCTCTGCCCAAAACTTCATGAAAATTTTAGAGATGATAAATAACAACAGGACAATCATACTGAAGCAATCACGTCATTAAGAGCTCATCTAGACCCCTCCTATCCATGACATAAATTTTTTCAAACATTTCAAAAACATGAAAGCTACAGGTATAAACAACAAAATAGAGCAAATGGGTCTCATACATATCTGAGAATCGTTAAGAAGCATTGCTCCCCTACATCACTAGTTTTCATACAATATATTTGACCATAGATACATTGTGTATTCATTTACAATTAAAAACATAGGGAGAGACATACATCATCACTGTAAAAATAAATGCTCATAACCAACATAATAACAACAGAAATACCATCAATGCAACATCAATGGAATTCAAATATAAATTAGTACATTTGCATACAAAATACCAATTGAATTAATTTCTCATTAATGAATGTAGAAACCAACTAGAGATGTGACTTCCACGTTCCACTCAACCATAGATTGGATGAGCCAAGTCTCATTTTAGCCAATCACTCTCGTGCCATATTCCAAGCATGAATGTAGGATCTCATCAAACACATCAATCACAATCAATCAAGGGCTTCTAGAGGCAAAACCACCTCAACCCTCAACCAGTGATTCCACCTCACAGTCAAACATCACAACCATCATTGATTGGTCTCTATCCAAGCTATTCCAGGGCTCCAGAGTGTTTGTTCCAACCAGGGCTTCCAAGACTAGTAACTCAACCCCAACTGTTACGGGGCTTCCAGAGCGTTTGTCCAACCAGGGCTTCCAGGACTAGTAACTCAAGCCACCTAGGGATTCCAGAGCATTTGTCCAACCAAATTTTCTAGGACTAGTAACCCAACCCACAGTTGTTTTTCGGGCTTCTAGAGCGTTTGTCCAACCAGGGCTTCCAAAGCATTTTTCCAACCAAAGCTTCCAGGAACTAATAACTCAACCCACAGCTAAAGTAATCATGAGAACAGACCAAAAATAAATAAATGGAAATAAACCCACAACACCATGGCTATCCAGGAAATGGCAAGGCTAGGAAAATCCACATGCATACACCTTGCATGCAAAAACTAGTGAGGAAAACATACATGCAACTTGCTACCTGCAATAAAAACTTGTTGTATTTTTCAATCCCGATGACTAATTGTGCTTTCCTACTCTTCCTTTTCCTTCTTTCTCCAAATCACCAAGTATCCACACTCTCCAAGAGTGCTCAAAAAAAACTCGAAGTATACAAGAGTATGAGAGAGAGAAAGAGAATAATGAGAGGGCTCCAAAAATGCACTGACAAAAGGCACCAACTGATCCTCATAATCCTTTTTATAGATGAGGCCTCCATTTTCTTCATTTTCCATAATTTTCCTTCATTTTCCTCCTCACATGCAACCTGTGACCTTTCACCTCCCTTTTCTCCTAATTTCCATTATTTTCATAAATAAATGTGCCAAAAATACTTTTTGCCTCTTTAATTCCTTAGCCATAGAATTTGCACATTTCCTTAGCCACAAATAACCATGTGAACACCCGCATTAGAATGTTTTACCCAACATTCAGTTTGGAATATGTGTCCCATCAACCGTGGTTATTATTTTAACTTTATTACATGGAATTTTCACCAGGGTTGTTACACAACGTTCCCCCTTGGGTGACACCACCCTCGGTGTTCAATCACACATATACCTCAACAACACAGTTGAAAAGAAAACATACTACCCATGGAGATTTATAACATAACTTGATGCAGTATTTACAATGATCACCCTGCTGAAAAGAAAACCAACATGACATCACAACAACATGAAAACTATAAGGACATGACACCCATACCGCTTATTGGAGCTTTATAACATATCTCATGACGGTATTTACATCCATATAAATATGTACATATACATGGACATCATATCAAAATATGTATCAAAACATCACCAAAACATAAGCAACATCACACCAAAACTACTTTGCCTCAACTAGCAAACAAGGAAGGATACATAGCCCGCATATTATCTGCCATCTCGCATGTAGCTTCATTGAGCCAAAAGTGCTTCCATTTCACTTTAATTTTCTCAATTGATTGATTCCGAAGCATGAGCGTCTTTTTCTGCAAAATGCACTGTGGTTTCGGTTGGAACTCTCCTTCTGGCTCCACCTGCAATACAGACCAATCAATCACATCATCAGCATATTTAACATATTTCTTAAGCAATGATATATGAAAAAATTCATGGATTTTCACTATGGAAGGAAGTGCAAGTCGATAGGCCACTGGTTTGATCCTTTGAATGATACTGAAGGGTCCAAAAAACCTTGGTGCCAACTTGGCACATGATCCAATCCGAAAGGATCTCTTCTTGGGCTTGAAACGAAAGTATACCTGTTCCCCAACCTAAAACTCCTTGAACAAAATTTTCTTGTCTGCATAACTCTTCTTCCTATCCTCCACTGCTTTCAAGTTCTTCTTGATCACATGAATTTCTAGTTCTGTTTATGCCAATATATATGGTCCAATCAGTACCATGTTAACTGGATCCCTCCAAATAATGGGAGTGTTTCAACTCCACCCATACAATGCCTAAAATGAACTCATCCTTAATGACTCCTGATACCCGTTGTTGTAGGAAAAATTTACCATTGGAAGATAATCTTCCCACTTACATTGTTTATGCATCACATACATCCTCAACATATCCTCCAATATCTTGTTGACCCTCTTAGTATGTCCATATCTCTGTGGATGATAAGTTGTGTTGAAGGCAAACTCGGTGCCCAAACCTACAAACAACTCCTTCCAAAACATGGAAGTGAACTTTGCATCCCTGTCTGACACAATATTCTTTGGAACACCTTGAAATCTAACTATGTTTTTAATAAACACATGTGCTACATCACTAGATGAGTATGTATTCTTCACTAGAATGAAATTTGCAACCTTTTTCAACCTGTCCACGACAACCATGATAGGAATCATGTTGTCTAGTTGTCCTAGGAAAACCTGTGATGAATTCCATGGAAATGTCCTACCATTTCCACTCTTGAATCACAATCGGTTGTAGCAGTCCACCTAGATGCTTACACTTTGCCTTAACCATCTAAAAATCCAAACATCTGGCCACAAACTCTTCCATTTCCTTCTTTAGATTTTTCCAATAATATAATCTCTTCACTGCAGTCAATGTCTTCTAGTAGCCTAAGTGACCCAAATATGGTTTCGCATGAAACTCCCTCAATATCACCTTCTTGAGATCACTGTTGTCTAGTACATATATCTTGTATCTAAATATAACCAATCCATCTATCATGAGACAGTAGTCCAAATCCTGTACACCTGCACCTGTACTTGTACCTATGCCTCCACCTATACTTCCACGTGTGCCTATACATGTACCTGCACCTATACTGCCACCTACACCTGTACCTATACTACCACCAACACATGTACTTGTACCAACACTCGTACTTGTACCAACACATATACATGTACCACCACATGTACCTATACCTATACTTCTGCCACTACTTGTACATGTACTCTGCTGCAACCTATGCACAATATCCATATACTTGTGATCCAACTGACCTACCTATAATATCCTATCATGTAAGTTTGTCCCACAGGATTTCATAGCTGCTATGTGCTTTACATGTACATGCCTGTTAAAGCATCTGTGAACCCATTATCCTTTCCCTTGATATACCTAATCTTGAAGTCAAACTTGGTGATCGTGGCCATCCATCTAACATGTTTGGCATTCAAATTCGACTGGTCAAACAAGTACCTCAACCCAATGTGATCACTCATCAGTAAAAACCTCCTGCCAAGAATATAGTGCCTCCACATCTTCAATGCATGAATAATCGCTACTAGCTCAAGATCATGTGTCGGGTAGTTATGCTCGTGCTCATTCAGTTTTCATGACTCATGGCATACAACTTGTCCATCATGCATAAGGACCACACCAATTCCTCTCTAGCATGCATTTGTACATACTACAAACTCCTTGTCTAGATCTGCAATATTTAACACTCGAGCATGTGTCAAAAACTACATAATCTACTCAAAACTAGCCTCACACTCCTCTATATAATCAAACTTCTTACCTTTCCTTTGCAATGATGTTATAGGATAAGAAATCTATGAGAAGTTCCTGGTGAAGCTCTTGTAGTAACCTGATGATCCCATGAATGATCTCAGCTCATCTACATTCTTAGGAGCTACCCACTCCATTATGGCCCTTATATTCTCTGGATCTACTGAAATTCCCTCCTTGGAGACAACATGTCCCAAGTAGTGCACCTCAATCCAGAAGAAACTACATTTTTTGAGCTTAGCATACAATTGATGCTCTCTCAAGAACCTCAGCAGTGCTGCCAAATGCTCAGCATGTTATTCCTAATTTTTAGAATGTACCAATATGTCATCAATGAACATAATAACAAAATTATCCAAATAATGACACAACACATTGTTCATCAAACACATAAATTTAGTGGGGCATTAGTCACACCGAATGGAACTACAACAAACTCATAATTCCCGTACCTGTTCATGAATGTGGTCTTGTATATGTTTTTCTCTTTGATGTGTACCTGATGATATCCTGATCTCAAGTCGATCTTAGAGAACATCATTGCTCCCTTCAACTAATCGAACAAATCATCAATCCTCGGTAATGGGTACCTATTTTTTATGGTCACTTTGTTCAAGTGCATGTAGTCAATGAACAATCTGAGAGTTACATATTTCTTCTTCATGAACAACACTGTTGCACCCCATGGCGATACACTTGGCCTAATGTACCCTTTGTCAAGCATCTTGTTCAATTGCAACTTTAATCCTACCAACTCATGTGTGCTCATCCTGTAAGGTTCCTTTGATGTTGGAGCTAACCCTGGCATCAAATCAATAGAAAATTCTACTTCCTTGTGCGGTGGGAATTCTGAAATATATGTTTGAAACATATCCTAAAATTATTTTTAAACTAGATACATGTTCAACACATCTACATCCTCATCTTCCTTACCTTTTTCAATCGAGATATGAACTGCAAATAGTACACACCCTTTCCTATGCATGCACTTGGCCTGCATGGTTGTCACCATCCTAATTGATGTGGCTTTATTTTTTCCCTGTAAGGATATTGGTTCCCCATTTTTATCCAAGCACTCAATATATTTTTCATAGAAATCTACCTTGGTCCTATGAAGTTATAACCAATCCATACCCAATAGCATATTGTACGAATCCAATGGAAATATTTTCAAGTGTGTTGTTGTAAGCATGTCATTTAAATCAAATGCACAAGCTCTTACCCAATGGTGAACTCTTTTCTTCATACTTGTGGCTAACTGCACTAACCAATATTTTCCATGCATTTCCTTACTCAAACCACACGTATCCACCAGGTCGATATCAGTATAACTATATTTACATCTAGGGTCAATTAAAATAAAAACAACTTGATCACAAAGCTTACCGTCCATCTAAATGATAGAAGCCTGATGACTTGCATGCCTGTTATCCACGGTTGTATAAATCCAGGGAATGCTATGCCAAACATATCCCATAGTCTTTTCCTCCTTCGCACTGTAGATCTACATACTGTATGAACCCAATGGAAATATTTTCAAGTGTGTTGTTGTAGGCATGTCATTAAACTCAAATGCACAAGCTCTAACCCAATGGTGAACTCTTTTCTTCGTACTTGTGGCTAACTGCACTAACCAAGATTTTTCATGCATTTCCTTACTCAAACCACACGTATCCACCAGCTCGGTATTAATATAACTATATTTAGATCCAGGGTCAATCAAAATAAAAACAACTTGATCACAAAGCTTACCGTCCATATGAATGATAGAAGCCTAATGGTTTGCTTTCCTGTTATCCATGGTTGTATAAATCCGAGGAATGCTGTGCCATACATATCCCATAGTCTTTTCCTCCTTAGCACTGTAGATTCTGCTCCTCATATAGAAATCCATGTCCTCTAGTAGATGCATTGAACTTATTAGGTTGGGAAACATTCTCCTTATTACCTGTATCTTTAGGCCCTATTAAATTATTTTCCAATTTTCCTTTTTTCTTATCATTGCCTTTCCAATCTATCTTTGCCTCCGATTTGCGCTTTGATTTCTCATAACAATGATTTAGTTTCTAGATGGCCTCCTCCAATTATCTAGGCTCATCAAACTCAATCCTATCTCTAAATGCAATCAGTAACCTACTAATAGATATCTAAATCTTGGCCTTCTCCTCCTTGAGGTAAGGCACGTATCACAAAAACTCTAAGAACCTGCTAGTGTATTCCTCATCAGTAATGGAACCCATCTTCAGCTCATAAAAATATTTTTCCTTGTCATCGCAGTATCCCTCTGATAGATACTTCTTCCAAAATAGCCTTTTGAGCTCACTCCAATTCAACTCCTCCTCAAAAATATCTCTGACGTTCTTCACGTATGCCCACCAAATGTCTTCTCTACCTCTAAGGTTGAATGTAGCTATCCTAGATTTCATATTTTTCGAGTAATCATGCAACTTTAAAAACTTCTTCATACCAATAAACCATGCCTCTACATCTTGTGGTTTCTTCATCTCTCCGTCAAATGTAGGTGGTTTTTCCTTCTTAAACTCATCTGGAAAATAACCCTTTCACTCCTCCTGTAAGGATGATAATGATCATGATCATGATGCATGTCGGAACCAGAACTAGAATGATACCTGTGTCTGTCACCTCTCCTGTCCGGAGTGTCCAAAAATCTTCCATCTCTAACCGTGTCATCCCTATCTGACTTGTGACCGTTGGGATACCTACTTCCGTATGCTCCATTGTTCCCATCCTCCTACCCATAGCTGATCCGAAGTGGCCCCTACTTCTACAACTCTGACAAACTTTGAAGGATGGTTACATTAACCTCTGCTTGATTTTCTTGTGCATGTGTGAGTCTATCATTGTCTGCCATACAAATCCTTATTTCTTCCTTTATACTTCTTAGTGCATCTGCCAAATCAGATGGATTTCCAACCCCTGCTGCTCATATGACTCATAGGGAGAATCTTTGTAGTCTACCATTATGTTATTCATCTTTTATTTCTTCCTACAATTTTTAATATGTTAGCTAAATCATAAATAAACCAACGTACCTTAGAGTAATTTTGGGAGGATGCATCCTGCAAGATCAACCAATCATCAAAATACATGTATATACATAATGATAACATCATATAAACTCATAACACATGCTATATTAGTGCATAAACATCACTCTAGTTGGATTCTAGTCATCAATGCATAATCATGCCAAATAGACACCATGACCTAATGCATGACAACCTCAACCATACCAAGGAAAACTTGACCACATGTACCCATCTAACATTCATAACCAAACATGAACGACTAATGCATGATCAACATATAGCACCACGTAAGCAATCATACACGAACAACACACAATGATAACCAATGTGTGACCTAGCATAAACAAGCAATGCATATACAACATATAGAAACATGTAATCAAGTGTGCACTAGCAATGCATAAGTATGAACAACACATATCCAATCATACACACATGACAACATGTTTACAACAACACAATCAATCCTTCCATGGCTACACCACTGCCACCATGGCCAACACAGCATGGATTCAACAAGCACATACACCCTAGGTATGATAAAAACATATGCAACCAATAGAAAAGCATGAAAAACACACCGTCCATCCAGTCCAAGGGTTGAACCATGCTCTGATACCGCTCTGTAACACTCTCTTCCCACATATACCCAAGTAATTGGCCAACCGGGGTAAACATGTGACGAGAAGCTACTATAATGAGATTCAACCTCCTAGGTGACCTTAAGGAAGTGGAACCAATGGAAACACAACATACAAACCTTGTATAGCAACCATAACACCCCCAGGAGGTAACCCAACCATTCAAGCTTCTTACCCGTAGGTCACATTGACATTTTGACCTATTTGAGCCATAGTCACATGCACAGGTTTGCATGCCTATGTCCAGAAGGCTATATTTGTGGGAATAACACTGCTTTACAGCAGCCAAGGCCCTAAATATCAAGTTACGTGCCAACGTCCCCGAGATTTGAGTCACCTTTTCAGGCCCACAACCCAGTGCTTTGCCCATAACTTCATGAAAAGTTTAGATATGATAAATAACAATAGTAAAATGATACGAAATCAATCCCATCATTAAGAGCTCATCTAGACCGATCCTAGCCATGATAGAATTTTTTTCAAACATGTCACAAACATGAAATATATAGGTATAAATAACATGGTTCATACTTATTTGAGAAAATCTAATAATCATTTCTCCCCTACACCATTATTTTTCATAAAATCTATTTGACTATAGATACATTGTGTATTCATTTACAAGTAAAAACATGGGGATAACCATACATCATCATTGTAAAAAGACATGCTCATAACCAGCATAATAACAACAAAAATACCATGGATGTAACATGTAATATCCCAAATGGGGAAATTTTTGCTTTGCCGGGGATATCTTAAGATATTCCTATTTTCCATCTTCGGGAGTATTAACAATCAACACTGAACTATTTTAGAGATTGACTGCAGGGGCATTTACTGGATATTTCACCTTCACAAGGAAGGATGAGATCCAAAGGCTACCTGGCCCACTAGCAGACTCTGCCAATAGAACTTGTCAAAGGCTAATAATTCCCTTCAATGAATTTCTGCAGCAGCTGCCCATGAGGACGTTGTATAAGGAAGCCCATGTGAAAATAAGGCAATCCAATGCTAGGATGCCTTGGAATACATCTGGTACAAACTCCCTATAGAATATAAGCTTAAATAAATAACCTTAAGCAGATTATTCAGATCTCCCACCAACAAGTGTACCGGAACAATGCTTATTGAGAGAATCTTCAGCAGTATGAAAACTTCAATATGTAACAGAAGTGAAATAGTGCCTCATATAATACAAGAAGAGTGAAAACTGATATACAATCTATAGCAGCAAATGATATACAAAATCCTTGAGGAAAGGACCTCTCAAGGTGGGCTCAAATCAGCCTCAAGGGAAGATGTACATAAATGAAGAAACACACTGCTACACAACCCAGAAACTCTATAACTGCGCAGTCTCTAAGGGAAAATGACTACATACTGAAATTTACAAAATGATATGACAATATGGCTCAAATAAATACAGGGGAGAAAGATCTCAACCCTATAAAACAATACAATCACAATCCTCCAAGGGATTGGCTAAAATACATAAAACAGTAAAATGTCGGAGTTGCAGTGTAGCTGTTGCAACTCAAATATAATACAACATGGAAGAGGATAGGAAGTGCTGCAATAGATGTGCAAACCTCCTCCAATGATCTCCAAAAGGAAGGGGTTGATCCCCTTACTAAAATCTACACTCACTAGTGCACAAAATGAAACCCTTGTGCAAGCCACCTCTGAAAATAACGTTGTAAGGGAAGGAGACTGCACTGGGCATGAGAGAAACATATGGCCCAATGCCAAAATCTACAATAGAAGCTCTGGGATCTCCTTTGCTGATCTCCTATAGAAAGATATGGCCTCTCCTCTACAGAAAAACTCCAGAAGTGAGATAATGGAAGTCCCTCACTGCAACACTAGCAACTCCAGCATTCTCTTCCTATAAGAATAATGCAATAGCTGCAAATGACTACCTTGGGCTCATACCATGATGTGAGGAAGATGAAGAACAGTCTCCCCATGGCCTCCCATGGAAGAGAAGGGCCTTGTGCTAAACAGCAACAAGTTGAAGAGAGCTTCAACTTCGAATTCTATTTCTGATCATCATCTCCACAATGGCTCTCCTTCATATTTTATGCAAAGCATGCATGGACCCCACTCACATTATGGTTTCTCTCATTTTAAATTTTCCCTCCACTCCAACTACGCAATCTTCTTGAACAAGCTTCCCCTCTTAGGGTACATTGTTGACTTTGGTCAACCATGGTCTAGCTCACTTGCCTTTGGCCCCTTTTCACACTTGGGCTGCTATCTTAAGCCACTTAAGTGACTTTTTCACCTTAGGAGTGTTTATTAAGTTGCTACAATGGGTTCCCTCACCCATTTTATTTCTTTTATTAAAATAAAAGAAAAATTAATATTTCAAATACTTTATTTCAAAATTTGGAACATTACAGTCCTCCCCTCCCAAAACTTGCTTGTCCTCAAGCAAGAGCAAGGATGAACTACAAAAAGAACCTCCACTCAAGGCATGGAGTCTGAAATATCCCCATGTAGATCCTCCATCCTCAAGCAATCAACCAAGAAAAATGAGTCACCCTCCATCTAAGCAACTCCTGAAAGTACTCCTCCACCTTGTGCTCATGAGAAATAGGTGGGCTGAATTTCTGAACTTGGTAAGCTTCATAGCCTACCCCACGCTATCCTCTTCTCCACTTATGATGAATGTGGAGTAAAAGTTGAACTTGGGCTGCAATAGTGTTGCCTTCAAGAGGCAAGATGAAGTCTAGATCCCCAAGGACCTCTCCTCCAACGCTACAAATCAAGCTGGCCCAAATCATATCATATGTGATGAGGTGTAATTCATCCACATATGGCATCCAAACAATCATATGGTTCACCTCATGGAAAAACACATGGCTTTACATGGTGACCATATCATCTTCCATACTCTTCTTGGAGCATGTGCTGCAAAAGAAATGGAGGTCTTCTTCCCAAAGGGAACATCCACCCAATGAGTCTCTCCCTCCTCATGATACATATGGGGCTGCTATTGATATATGGCTGAAATAAATGGCCCTCATGAGAGACCCAAGCCACCCCATCAATCATACAAACCATGAAATGCCTCCTCCAAATTTTTGAACTCTCCAAATAACTCCTCCCACATGAAGGAAAGAGATGAAGCTTGGAAATCATGGGCTGCCCATTGCTTCTCCTGAGACATATAGCATGCAAAATAGGGAGAATCATACTCCCAATGGGCATCTTCAATCCATATCCCACTCTCCAAACAAGCTCCCCGTGTACCAATAAAAATCTACAATGCATGGAAGCAAGAATCAATAGAATCAAGTTGTCTTATGACAACCGGAAAGTGGATCATTGTTCCACCAAGGGAACCTACGCAGTGCACTCCTTGCCTGCATCAAAATGAAAAATAATAAGTTCTTTACAACCACTTGTTTTCTGCCACATTCATCCTACAAGATGTGATCATGAAAACAAAATTTGGTGCCAAAGGTGCACACGAAAACTATGTGGCTTTCCCCCACAAACCACCCATAAGATGTCCATCTTTCTTGTTGCAATAGACAATAAGTAGAGCTGAACATAATGTACAAGAAGGAAGGATCCCCCTTGATATAACATGCTGATCATAAGAATAAGAGAGTGCCAATCATATAGAAAATGATTACCTCCCTCATCATGCACTTTGGTCTTTGAGCTGAAAATGGCTCCAATAAAAAGTCCCCCTTACTACAACATAGAAGGGGAGTGGTTGTGCCAACCATGCCAACCATCTCATAATATTCTTGGGCTATGCATCTAGCCAAATGCTGATATACATCCATTAGAAAGCCCTCCCAAGTGGACTCCTCCGTCAATGAACAATATGCATGAGAAATGCATGAAAGAAGAACCCAAAATTTCTGCATGTAGATTCCTCCTCTTGTGCTTGTGCAACCAAGCCAAGAAAGTCAAAATGTAGTGAGGAATTATTCCCCCCATTACTCCTTCATGCTCATCATCTACATTCCTCCAAAGTACATCACTTGTGAAGTGGCTTGAAAGACACTCCAACAAGTAACTCTAGCTCTCAAGTGACAGCGTTGCTGGCCTTTGAAGTAGGGCCAGTGTCATCTCAAAGCTCCCATATTTGACATGAATCTTGCCAAAGACTCCGCCCATCATGTTGTTGCAATGTAGTGCTCCTCCCATGAATAAGGTGTTGCTCGGCATCCAAGATCAAAGAGAAATCCTCTTGCACTATGCTAGTGCCTCCTCTTACTCCCGCAACATGCGACAAAATCTGAGCAACAAGAGTACTGCTGCTCCCCTATACTTCCACCATACCCAATCTGAAATGGGAACATAATGAGTGGAAAGAGAAATTCCACTCCATCATGATGCACCCATACTCTCCCCTTTGTCCATCCAATGCAATGAGTGTGAAAATATCCTAGGACCTATGGGTTATGGATGCTCCACATTTCCGCTGGGCACATATAATCCACAAAGCTCTACTCTTTGGTGTAAGTATCTTGCCACTTGGTACCTCTCTCATAAGAGCTACCATTGTCCCAAAACATTTTCTCCTTTTTCATTTCATGGGACATTGAAATGCAATCTCCTCCATAACAAAATTTTCAAAACCCCACCCTCACATATGATGCATGGCTCATCAATAGTGCATGAGGATGATGAGGGTTTCTTTCCTCCAAAATGGCACAGCGTAGTAAAAGTACCCTCCTCAAGAAAATCAACATGCAATAATGTACAATCCTCCATGATAGATAAAAACTCATGCATACCTTGGAGAGATCTGGAAGAATCTTACTGCAAGAGTCTCCTCCTTAAATGTGTTGGTTGCCTCAATAACTGAAGGTGGAGGTTGCTCCTCCATGAATGTAACAGCGCTAGCATGTGCCTCTGGTGGTGAGGAATCCTCCCTCCTATGCCCAAATCTTCTGATCAAGATCTGAGAAAAATCAACAAGAGTAGAAACCCTTGCATGCCTCCCATGGCTAAACCACCAGCTTCTTTCCTCTTCCTGCTGAACAAGTGTGAGAAGATAGAGTCTCTTGGAAGACACCCTAGGGTTTGATCCCTATTCAGCAAGATACTCACTTATAATTTGAATTCCAAGTGTTCACCATGATTCTGTTCTGCTCCTCTGTGAGAATAGGAAGTGCATAGTCCTTCCTCTTCTCCTTCTTCTATTTTCTCAACCTCCTTGGACAGGTTGTTGCTGGACCCAACTCTGATGAGATTGATCTCATATTCTACATCATCTCTGACCTCTTCTTCTCTAAAATTTGAACTTTACAGGCTGAGCCAAGTTCGAAGCTCTGATACCACTATAATATCCCAAATGGGGAAATTTTTTCTTTGCCGAGGATATCTTAAGATATTCCTATTTTCCATCTCCGGGAGTATTAACAATCAACACTAAAATATTTCATAGATTGACTGCAAGGGAATTTAATGGATATTTCACCTTCACAAGGAAGGATGAGATCCAGAGGCTACCTAGCCCACTAGCAGACTCTGCCAATAGAACTTTTCAAAGGCTAATAATTCCCTTCAAGGAATTTCTGCAGCAGCTGCCCATGAGGACGTTGTATAAGGAAGCCCATGTGAAAATAAGGCAATCCAAAGTTGGGATGCCTTGGAATACATCTGGTACAAACTCCCTACATAATATAAGCTTAAAGAAATAACCTTAAGCAGGTTATTCAGATCTCCCACCAAGAAGTGTACTGGAACAATGCTTATTGAGAGAATCTTCAGCAGTATGAAAATTTCGATATGTAACAGCAGTGAAATAGTGCCTCATATAATACAAGAAGAGTGAAAACTGATATACAATCTGTAGCAGCAAATGATATACAAAATCCTTGAGGAAAGGACCTCTCAAGGTGGGCTCAAATCAACCTCAAGGGAAGATGTACATAAATGAAGAAACACATTGCTACACAACCCAGCAACTCTATAACTGCGCAGTCTCTAAGGAAAAATGACTGCAGACTAAAATTTACAAAATGATATGACAATATGGCTCAAATAAAGATAGGGGAGAAAGATCTCAACCCTAAAAAACAATACAATCACAATCCTCTAAGGGATTGGCTAAAATACATAAAATAGTAAAATGTCGGAGTTGCAGTGTAGTTGCGGCAACTCAAATATAATACAACATGGAAGAGGATAGGAAGTGCTGCAATAGATGTGCAAACCTCCTCCAATGATCTCCAAAAGGAAGGGGTTGATCCCCTTACTGAAATCTGCACTCACTAGTGCACAAAATGAAACCCTTGTGCAAGCCACCTCTGAAAATAACGTTGTAAGGGAAGGAGACTGCGCTAGGCATGAGAGAAACATATGGCCCAATGCAAAAATCTGCAATAGAAGCTCTGGGATCTCTTTTTTTGATCTCCTAGAGAAAGAGATGGCCTCTCCTCTACAGAACAACTCCGGAAGTGAGATAATGGAATTCCCTCACTACAACACCAGCAATTCCAGTGTTCTCTTACTGCAAGAATAACGCAGTAGCTGCAAATGAATGCCTTGGCCTCATGCCATGATGTGAGGAAGATGAAGAATAATCTCCCCATGGCCTCCCATGGAAGAGAAGGGCATTCCTAAACAGGAATCCCTCTTGTGCTAAATAGCAACAAGTTGAAGAGAGCTTCAACTTCGAATTCTATTTCCAATCATCATCTCCATAATGGCTCTCCTTCATCTTTTATGCAAAGCATGCATGGACCCCACTCACATTATGGTTTCTCTCATTTTAAATTTTCCCTCCACTCCAACTACGCAATCTTCTTGAGAAAGCTTTCCCTCTTAGGGTACGTTGTTGACTTTGGTCAACCATTGTCTAGCTCACTTGCCTTTGGCCCCTTTTCACACTTGGGCTGCTATCTTAAGCCACTTAAGTGACTTTTGCACCTTAGGAGTGTTTATTAAGTTGCTACAATGGGTTCCCTCACCCATTTTATTTCTTTTATTAAAATAAAAGAAAAATTAATGTTCCAAATACTTTATTGCAAAATTTGGAACATTACATAACAACAAAAGAATCCACGTATAAATCAATACATTTGGATACCAAATTTCAATGGAATGAATTTCTCATTAATGAATGTAGAAACCAACCATAGATGGGACTTCCACGTTCCACCTAACCATAGATTGGCTGAGCCAAGTATCACTTCATCCAATCACCCTCATGCCATATTCCAAGCATGAATGTGGGATCTCATCAAACACATAAATCACAATCAATCAAGGGCTTCTAGAGGCCAAACCACCTCAACCGTCAAATGGTGATTCCACCTCACGATCAGACTACACAACCATCACGGATTGGTCTCTATCCAAGTTATTCCAGGGCTCTAGAGTGTTTCTTCCAACCAGGGCTCCTAGGACTAGTAACTCAACCCAAATTTTTACATGGCTTCCAGAGCGTTTGTGCAACCAGGGCTTCCAGGACTAGTAACTCAACTCACCTAGGGATTCTAGAGCATTTTTCCAACCAAGGCTTCCAGGACTATAACTCAACCCATATTTGTATGTCAGGATTCCAAAGTGTTTGTCCAACCAAGGCTTCTAGGAACTAATAACTCAGTCCATAGTTGAAGGAATCATTATAACCAACTAGAAAACAATCAATATAAATAAACCCACAACACCATGGCTATCCATGAAATGGAAAGGATAGGAAAATCCACATGCATACACCATGCATGCCAAAACTAGTGAGAAAAACATATGCAACTCAGTACCTGCAATCAAAACCCATTATATTTGTTGATCCTGACGACTGATTTCACTTTCGTGCTCTTCCTTTGCCTTCTTGCTCCAAATCACCAAGTATCCACACCCTCCAAGAGTGCTCCAAGAAAACAATAAGTATTCAAGAGTATGAGAGAAAGAGAGAGAGAGAGAAAGAGAATAATGAGAGGGCTCCAAAAATGCACTGAGAAAAAGGTACCAACTTATCCTCATAAGCATTTTTACATATGAGGCCTCTATTTTCTTCATTTTCCATTAGTTTCCTTAATTTTCCTCCTCACATTCAACATGTGACCTTTCACCTCCCTTTTCTCCTAATTTCCATTATTTTCATAAATAAATGTGCCAAAAATAAATTTTGCGTCTTTAATGTATTAGTCATAGCCTTTTCTAATTTCCTAAGCCATAAATAACCATGTGAACGCCCGCACTAGGATTTTTTTCCCAACATTCAGCTTTGAATACATGTCCCATCAACCATGGTTATTATTTTTAACTTTATTACATGAAATTTTCACCATGGTTGTTACATTTAATCAATCTAATAACTCTAATAATGGATTTATTTAATATATTATGTTATTTTTTAAGCTTTAAAATATGTAATTTGAACTTAGTTAATGTTGAAATTATTAATAATAATATTATATAAAAAGGTGAAGTACGTTGGGTTAGGCAGGGCATAAAGTAAGGAGGTTTTAGAGCTGCATATATAAGTCAACAGTAAATGCATTCAAGAAAATAAAGTATAACTTTGAATAATTGAGGTAAAAATTATTAGATGATTAGTTGTAGGCAAGGTTTCAATAAAAGTAGTGATGATAGAGCTCAAGAATAAAATAATTGGATTATGGTAGTGAGCAAATTTGAGACTTTGCAAAAATGTGAAACATTGAAAAAAAAATAGAAGTCATTTCCAGGTAAAACCAATATAGATTCATTTTCAACATTTATCTAGAATGAGTTGAAGTGTTAACCTCTTTTAGAATGAAAATTACATCCATCTCATCCCTTGATAGATCCCAATGAATTCTCTCTCTCTCTCTCTCTCTCTCTCTCTCTCTCTCTCTCTCTCTCTCTCTCTCTCTATATATATATATATATATATATATATATATAGACACACATGAGATGTGTAATATTTAATTTTTTAAATTGTATTTATGAATGTTATATAGAGTACATAACTTAAACTTGTGAGTCCAAAAAATATTTGTTGAATTGCAGAGAAAATTGACAAAAATATATACTTAAAAAATGACCAAAATGTAAAACAATAAGATTACCTTAAACACTTTAACCATAAAGCCTTTTTTTTTCAATTGCTTTATATGATATACACATTTTTTTTTTAAACAATATATCATATTTACATAATCCACATTAAAATATTTTACATAACATGTGCACTAAGACATTTTAGGATTACATTATCCACATTAAAATTACTTTTTTATTATTAATATATTTTTAGGTACAATTCAATATTAATTAATCTTGCATATTAAATAATTTTATTGATGAGCCACATTGAAATTTTTTATTACTGTAAATATTTATAAATGTCACATATTAAAGAAAGGGAAAAAGAATCGCCTTGAGGATTAACTCCAATTTGGGTTATTAAAGAAAGAGAAAAAGGATCGCCTTGAGGATGAAACCTGATTTGGGTGATTCATATCTCTAGTTGTTTCTTCTATCCCTTTATATTTCCTTTGGTACTTAGTATCGATCATCTATGTTTAGATACCATTAGTATAGGGAAATTTGTGCTACAAAAAGAGGCATGATGGAAAATGATGTAATTTTATTTATGTTTGATCAATAGAATATTTAGACTTACAAAAAAATTCACGTATTAATTTTATATTAAGAATTGAATGAATTACACATCTTCCTCTTATTATTCTTATTAGGAAGTACTTGATATATTTTATTTTATTTTCTAATTTTCAACTACTTTTCCTTTGGACATTGAATATTTGCACAGAGAGTCGCTCTTTAGCCTAGTATCGAAGAGATGTTGTAACATCTTGTTCTGTCTTGTTTAAGATTTCGACTTAGTCAAGTTACATCAAAATATAAATATAAATAAAATAAATTAATAAATTAATAATTGACATAAAATTGAGGTAAAATAGTCAATTTAACATTGGTTTCTTTTGGGCTCTAGGTTTTGACAACACATGGTTTTTCCTATGATATATGTGCATGTGTGTGTGTGGTCTAACTTTTAGACGAAATCATTTCTTTTAATAGAAACTGATAATACAATTTCAAGTGACACTATAATTTTTTGTTATTTAGAATGAAATTTTGAATGTATAAATGAATTCAACACCCTAAAAAACCCATGAGACACTTTATCTTTTCATATTAAACAAATTAAACATATTATTCTTAAAATTATCTAGAATATTTTGGAAATTTTGACCCAAAAAAGTGTCGTAAAAAGGACTATTTCGTCTATTAATTAGACTATGTGTATACACACATACTACCATCATAGATACATCTTAACTACATATCTACCAAGCGCCAATTTAGATAAAATCTCTTGAGGTGCTAATATCTTTTAGAGTGAAAATAGATTTGACCCCTCTCGGTGCTTGGTATATCTAGAATTAAGATGTATCTACGTAGGTTAAGATTTATATACAACATTAAAATATTTTCTTTTAACATTTTCTTTCTATATACAGATATATATGAACTTTATTTCAACATAAATAATTTATTTAAATCATTTGTTGAAATATTTTTTTAAAGTATAAGATTTAAACATCTTACTCACACTTTTGTTTTACTTCTAATTGCTTTATATGTTGATGATTGTGATGATGATTTCTAGTTAATTGTATGTTCTCATTGAGACATCCAATGTTTTCGGTGAAGACTTTACCCATATTCTCTCCTCCCTGATGGATCTCTTACCCACCAAGTCTATCTAAAGAAAACTCATACTGATGGTCCATGTTAGTTCCCACCATTACCACTCTCAAAACTCTGTTGGGCTTAAAACCCTTCTTAATCGAGCCATTGCATCTCCTCCTATCAATATTTTTCCAATGAAAAAACCCATCGCATCAAATCCCTCATATCCAATTAGTACTCTTCCATCCAAATCCAAAATTAATTCCATTATGTTGTTCAGCGTATTCCTAAACCCTCTCCAAAATCCACCCTTATCGAATATCTTCCTTACAATGAGGGAGTTATTGATTATATTTCAAAAATAATTTCTAAAAACAACATCAAAACCATGTTTAAGCCCCAAAAAACCCTCAACCAACTCTTCAAAACAACTAAGGATAAGAATTACCCTATGCTTGGCCCTGGAATCTATGAGATCCCTTGCTCCTGTATAATGTCGTGCATAGGAAAAATTGGGAGGTCCTTCAAAACTCACCACAAAGAACATATGGATGACACCTACCATAACTGAATTTCTAAATTTTTCATTGCAGAACACTCCCACAATTCACGCATTTAATATGTTTTTAAAATTTAAAAAGTCCAACAATTGTCCCCTTCCACTCAAACTGTGTCATTAGGGAAGCTCTTGAAATTGAAAATCACTCTAACAACTTCAATCGAGAAGATGGGTTTCAGTTAAGACAATCTTGGAATCCTACTATCCATTTTTTATCCTCTAATGTTTAATTGTAACCCTTCTTTCTTTCTTTTTGGTAAATTAGACTAATTCTGTTAAAAAAAAAGTGTATGGTACATAGAGAGTTACAAGAAAGAGAAGCTGGGATCCAGAAATGATAAACCATCAACCTCGGCCCCATAATTGGTAAAGAAAGGGGTGAAGATATCCCAGAAGATGAACATGGGAGCTGAAAGAGACAAACAAATAGGGGTCTAATCCAAAGGAGAGGAATTCTCAATACGAAATTTCTTTCCCTTATTTTTTGATGCTCTTACCCATCCATCCTGTGGCGAATGAGCTAGAACCACCTGAATATTGTTGGTGACTAAAGGAGATGGCTCCTTATGTGAATCTGAGGAGGACATGTCATGAGGCTGCTTCTAAGCACTCGTTGTACCGTTGGGCTCACCAGGGTCTGTTGGGGTCATGTTCGTCTTATGCTTGGCCTCTTTCTCATCTGCTACGATCTCTTCCTCATCCGATCTAAAGGAGTCGAAGTCATCCATAGGTGGCAGAACACAAGGTTTCCAGCTTTTAGATTTTGATTTATGGTTGCTCTTCTTCTTTTGGGCTGGGGAAGATGGGCAAGAGTTCTGAAGATGCCCTGTTTGATGACAGTGATGCCACCGAAAATCTGTGTTCTCATAATCCAGGGTTTGAGTCCAATGGAAGTCTCCCACTTTGAGGATGATTTGGTTTGGCAAGAATTGTAACCCTTCTTAACCCCTCCCCTCTCTATCATTTTATTATTGTTATCATTTAATTATAATAGCATTATTACTATTAAAACCCCTTTAAAATGCTTTATCTTTTAAATTCATTGTCTTTCTCTTCTTTTAATCTCAAATGCTTTTCCATATTTCAATCAACCTTTCTCTTTATAATCCTAATCTAATAGAATATATTATCTTACAATTAAATTCCTTATTTAACTCAATTATTTTATTCCATTTTACTTTATTCTAAAGTTGTATTAGTTTATCATTTTTTTCTAATCTAATTTATTTTAATTCAATAATTTGAATCCAATCACTAAATAATTGGGATCATAGGCACTCTCTAGCCTAATATTGTAGAGATGTTGTAAGGTAATGTTTAACATTTTGACTAAGTCAAATTACATAAATAAATAAGATAAATGCAATGCAATGTAGTTTTCACCAAATAAATAAAAGAAATAAAATAAAAAGATTAATGTAACGCAATGTAGTTTTCACCAATCGACAATCCTAATTGTAATTATCTTTTCTCTTTTTATTAATTTCGAAATTGTTTTTTAAGTTTGCTTCATTTTTAAACTTCCTTGAATATGATAAGGTTATTATCATGTAATTTTATTATTTTGTAATATTAAATATTTATATTTTTTTATTATAATATCGTTAATAAATAATAATAATATTATATGTATGTATATTATTTACTTAATTATATTAGTGTATGATATGATTATTTAATCAATATAATAACTTAAATAATGGATTTATTTAATATATTATCTTATTTTTTAAGCTTTAAAATATTCTATTTGAACTTAGTTAATGTTGGAATAATTAATTATGCCAAATGTGTTTTATTATGAGGTTTTTTCTCATGTTATTGTTCATAGATTCGTCGTCTACCATGTAAATATTGTTTTTCGAGACACTTCAATTTTAAAAATATGGTTTTTAGGGAAGGGTAATTTTTTAGGCAATGAACCGGTTATTGGGAATGACCTGCTAAGATATGAAATCTATGTTCCTTCTGCTCTCGATTATAAAACCACACAACGACCTGTGTAACATCTGGCCCTTACTCAAGCTCCATGCACAATGACATTGCTTTCTCTTGATGTTGCCTTCCATGTGCAACTTCTCTCTCAGTTGCTTCCCTTGCAACTCTTGCCAAAGCCTCTTCATGTTCTTTGCATCTCTTCTTAATTTCAACTGCCTCTCTTTCTAAGCGTTTGACATCTTCCTGTTATTTGCATCTCTTCTTAATTTCAATGATCAAAAATACTCTTTTCAGGTTTGCTTAGTAGCGGTCCTAGGTCAAAATTTTATATCTTCAAGTCAGTTTTAAAATAAAATTGTCTTCAGTAGATATGTCTAGGTCTTAAAAAACTACTCCCTCTAGTCTATTCATGGTCATTGTAATTTCATGGGTCATGTCCTCCATTATCACCTAGAGTCTTAGGTCAGTCACCATGCTTTCACCTAGGTTAGTGTCTAGGTGTCATTTATTTCGCCACCATAAATGTCCAAATTATGTCATAAAGGAGTCGAAAAAAGAGTCATTTCCATCATACAAGCTATCTTCAAAAGGGAGTTGCAATAGGTAGGAAAATAAAGTAAGGCAATTTATCTTCTTTTAAAAGCTTGTTACATTGTCAAATATTTCAAAAAAGAAAAGTTTTTCTCAAAAGATCATGATTTCACTAAAAGACAAAAAGGTGATTTATTGATGTTATAAAGGGAAAAAGTCACTCCCTCGACTCATTTTATCTTCTCTTGTTCAATAAATCTCTTCTCTAACCTTCAGAACACTCTAGAACTGCCAAAGGTGGAATAAAACCAAATAAAATTGTAAATAAACTCATTATGCTACACTTCTAGAAGCAGTGTCATGTTTCTGCCAGGCAGTGCTACGCTTCTGCCACTACGCTACGTTTCTGCCAAAGGCGCTACGCTTTTGGGTTTCAACCTCCAAGTCAACTATTCAAGGTTCAAAACATGTGTACAAAGCTTCTGTGGCATATTCATCAGTAAGTGGACACTCTCAATACATTTTTCAAGTCAATTCATCAGTGTATGAATGATTTCTCTCTTTAGGGTTTTTGCTCCACTACGTTTTAGAGCCTCCCTTTCTTGATTGGTTTTAATCATTAAAAACCCTTATCCTGCCATATAAAACCTTCACACATCCTCCACGGACCCTACCCTAACACCCCCTATCACTCACAATCCCCTTTACTATTGTTTCCATCAAAACCCTAAATTCCCACTACATTTCCACAAGAAAACTAGAAAATCCATGTGTTTTCACATTTTGGTCCACCTCACCATACCTATTTTAAGAAATTTCACTTGTAACCTCAAGCTAACACAACACCCTACTTCCTCAATTTTTGGGGGAATTTCACATAGCTTCCTTATACCTCATCACATCCCCTAAAGTCACCCCATTATTATCCCATGTTTTCCCAAAATTCACTGTCCCTACCCACTTCCATCTAGCTAGGGTATCATCCTGTTCACAAGAGATATGGAGGGTGAAAAGAAGTTTCATAAGCGAGACCACCATTCCAGGTTTGAGCCATACACTTTGCAAGAACTCAATGCTTCCCCTTATGCCAAGAGATGTTTTGAAAATAGTGGATGTTTGAGACTTTGTGAGAGAATCATGGAGGTAGGTTGTCATACTAAATTGACTGGCCTTTTTTCCACTAACTTCAGTACAGACAAGGCCATCATAGCAGGAATTAAATCCACTCTATCAATAGATGCCATCACTTCAACAACAGGTATCCCAAATGAAGGATAAGTCTGGTCCAAAGGCATGGAATTGGACCTTGAGAACTACCCAATGTTCCTAAAACCTCATTGCGGAGATGAACCTGAACATATTTTCACTTTCAATAATTTACTTGATAAGTATGCCCCATTAATGTAGCTAATCATGAAATATTTTACATGTGAAGGGAGATTTTCAAGATTGTACCAATAACATGTCAGGTTACTAATGCACTTCACAACCACCACATCACTCAATTTTTCTAATTATTTACTTAGGATTTTGGTCAAGATGGCGGAAAAGGTGTAGATAAAAGGTAATAATCATCATCCTAGTTTATTCCACCATGGTTTGGTCTAGCTAGTTGTTTTGCACCAACCCTCTGCAAACAATATGACCGGGAAACTTTCATGGAGAAAGTAGCATCAGTACCTGCTACTAGTCCACCTATTGTTCATAGCACATCATTATAATTAGCACAGCCAAAGGAGGTTGGCTCCTCAAGAAGGCAAGAAGAGGTTTCAAAAGCACCGAGGGTTGAGATCACTCAAACCTATGATAAGGGTAACAGGATGGTTTTTTCCCCTAAGACCATCAAATATGTACTTGCACCTAAAGCTACACCTGAGCAAAGACAAACAATAGAGAAAGCACCTAGTCATGATGGTGACTTGCCTTTGTAGCAGCATGATGAAAAAGCACCCTTAGAGGTTGACAAGGCAGAGCATGTGAAGGATAATTTAGTTGAGAAAATCATAAAGGAAAAATGAAGAGATAGCATAGTTGAGGGATATTTTCTCAATGGAAAATTCTCAGATCGCCTTCCTACAGCAAGAGAATCTACGGTTAAAAGTCACAATTACTCCTCCAAGACAAGCCAAAGGTGAATTTTGAGGCAGATAAATTCAAAGGAAATGAATTGGTAGACGATGATCAGATGGAGGATATAGAATTTGAAACAAAAGCAAGGATACCAAGGACAAGAGGTCTCAAGAGGGCGCTTAAGAAAGAAAGAGAATCAACTCCTAAATCAGGTTCGCAAACTTTTGATGAATTAATTATTGTGAAATCAATCAAGATAGAGAGTATTGGATTGACAAGGTGGATAGGCATCTTTAGAATCTTTTGAAGAAAGCCAAAAATAACAATGACCTCCAGAGACATATGGAAAATCACTATTTTTCCAGAAAAAAAAAATCTCCCAAATCAGGCTCAAGCAAATGAAGAAAAAGCTTAAGGAAGCCCAAATGAAGCTCAAGGAGAAGGATAACTTAGACCTACTTGTTGAGGCATCCTTGGTTGTTTAGCCTATCATCCATAGGTTTCACAAAAAAAAAAATTAACAAATTTTGAGAATTTTGGGCATTTTTGGTTATTTTTGAAAAATTTAGGAAAATTGGCTTTCACAGAAGCGTCGTGCAACAGTGCAATGCTTTCTCTCGAAGCATTCAAATAAAGAATGGCTTACATGGTTGGATTCCAATTCACTTGCAAATTCTAGATCAGGTCCTGGTTTTTCATGACACCCCTTGGTTATGGTGAAAAAAGCCAAAAAACTACCTCTTTTTCATGTTTCTGCTAATGTTTCTAACCAGGTGCGGCACTTCTGGAGTAAGGTTGGGAGAATCAAGTTTTGGAGGTCTTCCCGTCAGTATTTTCTCAATTTTGAAGGTGAATTGGGAAGTAGACATATAGGGATACCCACCCAACCTTAATAATTTCAATTGGATTCTTTAAAGTGGGTCAAAATCACCTTTTAATAGGCATGATGCTTCTGCTATACAGGTGCAACACTTCTGCTAATGGCGCTACGTTTCTACATTGGATTCCCTTCAGATAGTTGTCAAGCCTGGAAAACTTCAGAATTCGATGCTAATCTATCCCATGAGGTGTCGTTTGATTATTTGAGTTTTTTTTTTCCTCTTATGATGAGGAAACATGCAATTTAATGAAGGATACACACACTCCTAGTCTTTAGCTAAATTTTAGGGAATAGTTTCTAACTTCCCTAGATTATAGGAAGTGACTCATCTGATGTAATTATGATGCTTTTTGGATAGTATTTCGACCCTATGAGGTTTCATGACTCTTATTTTCCTATACTTAGTCCAACTCAAGCCATTTGAAGGGTTGGATAGTTGTTATTTGTAGTGGAGCTATTGTACAAGCTTTTTTCTGAATGAAATCAAAGATAGTGTTGCAGACATAGTGTTGAGACTCCAGTGGTATGCCTTTGAGCATTTTTTTTTCTCTGCAATATTATCTTTTTGAATCTTATGTTATCCATATTTCACATATATTCTTATTTATGTTAAATATTATCAGTTTGTAGACAGAAATCATGTTTTCCATGCTCTGTTTTCATAAGATTTACATGAACATGTCTCTACTCTTTTGATGAATGAATTCATTTTAATGCTCATTCTGAATCTCTATCTGTTCACTATATACACAATGACAAATTAAGCATGCTTCTAAGCTTACCTACCTGGCCTCATCCTTGCCTCAACAATCTAACCTTTGAAATCTGACCTAAACCCCAGACCTAGTTCCCTAACTGTCATTCCTATCTAGTAAAACTTCAAACAAAAAAAAACCCTAATCTATTCAACATCATAACTAGCCTCATATCATTATATTCAGTCATCTCTTTTACTTCTAAAGTGAATTTGAAATATCCCTCTCTAGTTTTGGTAGGGCTAGCTACCTGACCTAAATTTTGGTTTGTGGTTACCTTCCCTCAGCTCCATTCTTAGCCTTGGGAAGCAGGGGGGAGTTATAACATTTTTGGCGTTGTTTCCAGGGAGCGATTTCAAAACTTTCCCTCTGAAAATTTCTTTACCCCACTAAAGGTTAGACTTTTGGGTGACAATTTCTGACATTCGAAGAAGGTTGAGTTAGTAAATTTGAGCCAACGTATAAATTCTCAAGAAAACCTGGCTCCCAAAAGACACATCGGGTAAAATCCAAACCCAAATCCCTCACCAATTTTCAATGACCCTGAGAGTCTTCTAAGAAAGTAGAATACAAAGTCTCATAAAGCTAGAAAGGCTATTCCTCCACTTATGAAATCAAAATCCTTGCCTACGAGATTTTCTTCAGAATATTTGTCCTATAATATTGAATTTGAAACATCTTTGTTTAGGTCTAAGTCTGAAATTTTTCTTTCAAAAAAATTCTTTGGTCCTATTTATTTTGAGACCTATTTACCATTTTATGAATCTTCTTATTCCGAGGTTAGTAGTGAACTCTGGTCTAATTTTCACAAATGTCAAGGTTTGGTGGATAAGTTTCAAGTAACTTTAGACAAAGCTTATTTTCAATACCAGTAGCAGGCTTTTGTTTCACCACCTTCTATTACACCTTCTCACACAGCTACATCATCATCTCTTCCTTTCATTCCATCATTACCTCTATAAGTTTTCACTCCATAAAAGCCTCTTCAACCTCATTCATTATTCATGGCCAGATTCACTTCGTTGACCTTACCGCAACAACTCACTGCACTACCTCAGAACTATGGTCAAAGATTTCCCCTTTTTTACAGAAAATCAGAGGTTACTGCTCATCAGCACATTGTTAAAGTCGTTGATTTCATAGATCTTGAAGAGATTGACAATGATGACGCCAAGATACATATCATAGCATAAAGTTTCTCAGGAGAAGTTAAAAAATGGTTCCGCTCTCTCACAGCTAGTTCAGAAGCTAATTCATGGCTGCTAATTTACTTGTTTATGGAAAAATGGGAGGAGAAGAAGAAACCATTACAAATCCTAGCTGAATATAATGCCTTGAAAAGGAATCCTAATGAGTCTATACAAGAATTTACAGCTAGATTCAATAGAATCTATGAGTCTATTCCTGAAAATATCAAGCCTTCTTCGTGCCTTGCTTTACTTCATTACCATGATGGTTTTGATCCTAATATTTCTTACCAGCTGAGGGAAAGAAATCCATCAACTCTTGAATAAATGCATAGAAATGCAGTGAGCGTGGAATCGAACCTGATTATCAAAAAGTGAAAAATCAAGACAGAGAAAAGGGTGACTATCAAGGGAGAAACATCTACTTCATCCAAGGGCAAGCTCGACACCTTGATCAAAACCATGGAGAAGATGATGAAAAAATTGCCATCATTGATAGACAACCTGAACCCTCCTTTAGAAATCCCAATTTCAGGGGTAAAAATCAGCAGCACCAATACAGGATCAAGCAAAGGGAACAGAGGGGTCAGGATCCAAAAATTCAATAGAAAATTTGCACTCTGTTTCAGCAAAACTACACAGAAGGCCCTAATGAATAATATGAAGAAGATACTACAGGCAAGAGTAATTTGTTTGAGGAAACTTAGCATCCTATTTTCCTCACTAAAGAAGATCAATTTTCTACATAAATTCATGCACCAGATGATCAACAATATGTCTTGTCAAATGATGATATGCTATCAGTACGAATAGAATATTAACAGAGGGGATATTATAATGCTCTTACTCAAGTACAATGGAAGTATGGTTTGAGGAATAGGAATGTTCCTATAACCTCCAATCAGAGAAAAAAAAACACAGAATTCTCAAACTAATACTCATCATAAAGAAACAACTACTTCAAATCAAAGAAAATACAAGGGACCTGTTGTTCCTAGTCCTACAAAATGAAATGAAGATTTTAAAAGTAGTCAAAAAAATACAAATAAGTCCAAGATGGATTACAGAAGAGGGAGATCCCACACAAAGATCAGCTCGAGAAGAAAGGTGCACCATCCAAAGAGGTAGAAAAACATTCTGCCCTTTTTAGTCTAGAAAATTAAATCTCAAAACTAAAAGTCTACGCTCCTTTAACTGAAATAGTCAAGAATCACCAGTATAAGTTTCAAGTAGCCAATTTTCTTAAGGTAGATCAAATGTCTGATATGGTCAATGTAAGTGATGATCACCCGGAACTTTTATTTGGTCCTTTTGTTGATGGTGATTTAGAAGATAGTAAGGTCCCTTCATTTTATCTTAGCCTCAAAATCCACAATTGTATCCTCCATAATGCCATTATTTCTTGTCGATTGTCTCATAACCTTATTCCCAAAGCCATCATGGATATATTAGGCCTAGATATCAAAATACCCTACCATGACCTTTATTCTTTTGATTCAGGCAGAGTGAAATGTCTTGGCCTCATTAAAGATCTAGTGGTGTATTTAGAGAAAATGCCAGCCAATAATTTTCTCATGGATGTTGTTGTGGCTAATATCCCTCCCAAATATGGAATTTTTCTCTCTCGTTCATGGGAGCAAAACTTAGAGGTACCTTTCAGATCAAATTTTCATATGCTACAATATCAGTCTTTGGCCAACTTAGAAAACTATACCAGGAAAGAAAAATGAAGTACATGATCAGTAGCAAAGAAAAGTCTAATAATAACCCCATACATGTTGTTCACATGGATTTAGATTCTTTTATCTTATTCAATGATGAACGTTCAGCATCCTCATAAATTTTGATGGAGGAAAAGACAGAATTTTCAAAATTTTCAAATTATGTTTTAGAAATTGCAAATGCAAAAAATCAAGAAAAGATACCAATTAGTTTGGAACCAAGTGCATTATCCCAAAAAAGAGATGAAACAGTGAAAGACACAAAAAAATTTGGTACAGCAGACCTTTCTCAAGCAGAAAGTAAATTTCAGTCATTCAATTTGCAGCATCCCGATGAAGAAAGTGGTTTGTGGACCATGGACTTCGATGGAGCCTTAGGTAAGGAAGGGGATGGAATTGGAGTATGGATTCACATCCCTATAAATCAGACTCTTAATGTTCCTCCCAGTGTTTGAATGTCCTCTTACAAGTTAGCATTTGACTATTCGAACAATGAAGCAGAGTATGAGGCTTTGATAGTCGGTTTGAAATTTCTCAAGAAGTTAGGTGCCAAGAAAATTTTTGTGTATGGTGACTCCGAATTGGTAATAAAATAATTCAAAGGGGAATACTAGGCCAAGCATCCTAGGATGCGATCTTACCGAAATTCATTGTTATATATCCTCAAGACCTTCACCGAGTATACTTTGTCATTGAACCCAAGCAACAACAATGTTATTGTTGATTCTCTTGCCACTTCAGCCAGCATGTTTAAAATTCCATTGTATCCAAATAAGAAGTATGAGATAAACGTAAAACATCGCCTTGTTGTTCTAGCTAATTTTTAGTATTGGGATGTCTTTCAATATGAAAAACAGATCAGCAAATTTTTGCAGACGAAAGAGGAATTTGTGGATTCAAAAATGGATGACCAATTTTATGAAAATGACCGAGAATTGCATGCAGTAGAAATGAAAGTACTTCAACTAAAAGACAACTCCATTCCTAGAGGTCTTGTGCCTTTGGAGGAGCTTTTTTACCAAGAAGATTTTCCACCTAAATTGACCATGGTGCCAACAGAAGTAGGAGTGGAAGATCTTAATCTTGGCATTCCTAAAAAGCCCAAGATGGTCAAGATTTCAAAAACCTTGAGCTCAAATATGAAAGGTAAATATGCGGCACTCATGTCTCAGTTTTCTGATGTTTTTGCATGGGAGTATTATGATCTGAAAATATATGATAAGAGTATAATTCAGCATACTATTCCTTTGAAACTGGATTAGAAACCTTTCCGCCAAAAATTGAGGAGAATGAATCCCAAGTTGTTTCCCTCCATTCAAAAAGAAGTAAACAGGTTCTTTATTGTTGGTATTATAGTTCCTCTTCGCTTCTCAAATTTGATATCTAACTTAGTGCCAGTAAGAAAGAATACCGAAGAGATTCGCTTGTCTATAGATTTTAGAAATCTGAATAAAGTGTCGCTAAAAGACAATTACCAACTTCCAAAAATGGAACATATTCTGCAAAGGGTAGTTGGATCTTCCACACTATCGTTGTTGGGCGGATATTCCGGGTATAATCGGATTTTAATCCATCTAGATTATCAGAAAAAGACAGCCTTTACAACACCATGGGGTACTTTCATGTACGCCAAAATTCCCTTTGGATTGAAAAATACAGGAGCAGCATTTCAGCAAGTGATGGACATTGCCTTCGCCATTGAAAAGGATGTCTTTTTGGTCATATATCTTGATGATATCACTGTTTTTTACAAGACAGGTGAGCAGCACTAGCAGCACTTGAAAATAGTTTTTTAGAGATGTAGGAAATCTGGCATATCTGTGAATCCTAAGAAGATTTTGTTTGCTATGGAGGAAGGAAAAATATTGGGCCACATTATATCAAAAGATGGCATCCAGATATATACTTCAAGAATTGAAGCGATTAAAATTTTGGATTATCCTATAAGCAAGAAGGAGGTTCATTCATTCAATGGTAAAATCAATTTTCTAAGAATGTTTGTTCCCAATCTTTCTGAACACTTAAGGAAAATTACTGATATGTTGAAGAAATATAGTGAGATAAAATGGTCTGAGGAGGCAAAGAATTATTTCAATAAAGTCAAATTTTCTTTATCTCGTGCTCCTATTCTTACTATTCCAGGTTACACACTTGATTTCATCATTTTTTCCTTTGCTTCGGAGCATACTCTAGCTGATGTCCTTATGCAAAAGAAAATTCAGAAAACAGAACAACCCATCGCTTCTTCGGTAGAACCATTAGAGACATAGCCTTGAAGTACAATATCATTGAAAAATGGGCCTTGGCGCTAGTTAAAGCATTGAAGGACTTACAATTCTATATTCTTCACTCTCATGTTATTGCATATGTCCCAAACGTTGTCGTCAAAGATGTGCTTACACATAATGATCCTGAAGGACGGCGTGGAAAATGGATCATTGTTATGTTGGAGTATGACTTGGATATCAAGCCTACAAAACTGATCAAGGGTCAAGGCTTTGCAAATCTTATGGTGGACTCAAATCTCCATGCTTTTCACATTAGTTTTATTGTTTCATTATCTGAGGAGCAAGAGGTTGATTCATTACATCAGGTATCTGAAATATTTATTTCATCACCGTGGTACGTTGATATTGTTCATGTTTTGAAACACTTGAATTCTCCTCCTGGCTTCCCTAGTATTAAAGCTAGATATTTGAAGTTGAAGGCTCTTAAGTATTGCATCTTTAACAATGCTTTGTATTGGAAAGATCTGGGTGGAGTGTTGTTGAATTGTTCGGTAGAAGGAGAAGTTGAAAAAGTGATGAATGACTTTCATAAAGGTGACTCTGGTGGTCATATTTTCTAGAAGACTACTACAAATAATATTTTGAGGGCTAGCTTCTATTGGAAAAATTTATTTTCAGATGTTTATAAGATTGTCATGAGTTGTCATCAATGTCAAATTTTCAAGGAAAAAGAAATATTTTTTCACTTCCCATAAAACCCATCGTAGTTCAGGAACCCTTCCAACAGTGGGGTCTTGATTTCATTGGCGAGATCCATCCTCCTTCATCAACTCAACATAAGTGGATACTCAATGCCACTAATTATTTCACAAAGTGGATTGAAGCCATCCCAATGAGGCAAGCTATGGATATTATCATTATTCAGTTTTTGGAAAGCAATATCTTATCTCATTTTGGTTGCCCATAGAAAATTATTACTGATAATGCAGTTTCCTTTAATTCCAAGAAAATGATTGACTTTTGTGACAAATATCACATAATACTTTGTAATTATACAGCATACTACCCTCAAGGCAACGACTTGGTTTAATCGTCAAACAAATCATTGGTGAATATAATCAAGAAATTGATGCAAGAGAACAAGATAAATTGGCACAAGAAGCTCATAAATTCTCTACGGGCGGACCGAGTTAGCACGAAGATATCAATCAACATGTCACCTTTTGATCTTGTGTATGGTGTTGACACAATGTTTCACACTACTTTAGTTTTCTCAGTGATGAAAATTCTGCAAGAAATCAATAGTGAACCAAGTGATATACATTGAAGAATTAATCAAATGATTCACTTGCAGCAGACAAGAGAAGAAGTTTTTAATCACACTTCAAAACTTCGGGAGGGAATCAATAAAACATATGACAAGAAGAACAAAGCTAATGATTTCAAAGTTGGAGATGTTGTTCTTCGGTGGGATGCCCGGAATGAAGACAAAGGTAAGCACGGTAAGATTGATAATCTATGGAAAGGTCCAAACAAGATTACACCAGTCAGAGGTAATAAGGCATTGTTGTTAGAAGATCTTGATGGGCAGGAAATTTTGGGAGGACCGGCGAATGGTAGGTTCCTCAAACATTACCTTACCTAAGTTTGAAGAAAAAGGTTCACTTTCATTGTAAATATCACCTTATATTTGTTGTCAAGTGTTGAGTCTCAAATCTGCATCTTTCCTATACACCATTCTAGACCTTTTTCATTCACCTGAACCTTCCAAGTTGTCAATATCATTGTATATTAATTGCAAAAGAGCATATAAAATGGTTTTTAACTATATTTTATGTCTGCTGTTTGATTTAGATTTTTGCTCATTTAGCTGCGGAATCTTGTCACTTTCCGCAGCTGCTGCAACTTTCCACAGCCATTTTGTGAAAGTCTATGTTACAGGTGTCTTCAGGAAAAACGAGCCACATGGACAAGTCAGAAATGATGTGGACATGGATCGTGTCCTATTGGCTCGAGCAAAATCACCTAAGGAGGCTACGGTCAAAGGTGGCCAAGTGGAAGTCAACCGTAGAGTCCCACGGTGACAGGACTCTGTTTCTCATCACGTGAGGATTTGCATGACCGTTTCTAACTTATGGGAGACACATCAACACCTGTACACGGCTCCATAAGCCAAATCCAACATCCACTCTTCATAGATTTACTCCTCAATGCGGCCATGATCCTAGATCTCTGGACGTAATGGTTTACGTGTTTTCTATCAGCATAAACTTTAGGGAATTAGTTATATTTCCTTTGTTATAAATAATGCATTTGCATACGCATATTAGATTAGTCTCCATTAGCCTCTAGATAGCTCTGTAATGTAATTACGTTGCCACTGTGCCGTAATATTATCTCTCTGTTATGACTGCATTTTAATATATAAGAAGACTCTGTTTCCAAGCGTAATTCGTATTTGAAGGCTGTTGCCAAGGCTGGTGCAGAGGGCCCCTGCACACGCTGAGGTTTTGTGCATTATTGTATAGTTCTTGTTTTATTTCTTTAAGCTCATTGCGCCATAAGTCATTCATGTGTTTATACATTGCATCTTTCATGGTATTTATGCTTCATCTCTGTTTATAATCTTTCATGCTTTACACTTTACTTATGTCCATAATATTTCATGTTTTATGTTAACTAATCAGTGTTCTTGTTTCAGATTACAAATAGGAAGCCCGGGAATTTGCATATCTTTTGACTAATGACATGGAAACAATATTGTTCTGCTGCTAATTTATTTTTCTTAGTTCATGTTTAATTTCAGTACTGCTTTGTTTATTTCAGTCTTGCACATTTGTTTCAGTAGTTAGATTTAGACATATTAAATTGCTCATGTCATTTTCAGTTACCTCCGAAAGCCACAGCTGGACTGATGGTGAGGGATTGAAGTATGAATGTGTAGTTTGATATTAGTTTACTTTCTGTAAGTTAGATATATTAAATTGCTCATGTCATTTTCAGTTACCTCCGAAAGCCACAGCTAGACTGATGGTGAGGGATTGAAGTATGAGTGTGTAGTTTGATATTAGTTTACTTTATGCAAGTTAGATATATTAAATTGCTCATGTCATTTTCAGTTACCTCCGAAAGCCACAGCTAGACTGATGGTGAGGGATTGAAGTATGAGTGTGTAGTTTGATATTAGTTTCTTTTTCTGCAAATTAGATATCAGATTGCTCAAGTTGTTTATGGTTACCTCCGAAAGCCATAGCTGGACTAATGGCGAGGGATCATAATATAAATTGATGTAATTTGATTTAGATTTACTTTGTTGCAATTCTTGGATTTCTTTAAGCATAGTTTCTTTTGTATTTAGACAGCAGCAAGGATAGTTTGGTTTTCATGCTCAATAGTTCACTGTTTTGATTTACTAGGTTAGCAGCACATTTTCATTTCCTTTCAAGTTTTGTCATTGTATGTTTCAAATTCTTTTTTAAGTTTCAAGTTGGTAAATCATTATAAAGGATATCATTGCCTTGAATAATCATAACCATACTTGTTTTTATTTTATAATTTCCATCTCACATTAGAAAACTAAAAACGACAAAAAGATAAGAAATAGGTTATCTTGCACATATAGTGCGCCACACTTCATCAGCTTACGAATCCCGGATTGATAAATTAATGTAGCAATTTAGGACACACTAAATTGACCAAACATTTTGGCGCCGTTGCCGGGGAAGTGTAACTAGGTAGCCAATTTCTTAAAAAAAAAACAAAATCATAAAAGAAGGGAAAACTTGATAACTTCTTGAAGTATGCTCTCCTCTTGCACCTAGTGTGATCTGGAGGATCAGAAAAGAGAGTTATTGGTTTAATAATTTCTTAAGTATGCTCTCTTCTTGCACCTAGTGTGATCTGGAAGATCAGAAAGAGAATTATTAGCCCAACTTTTTTTAAAAAAAAATAAAAAAAATGACATGCATAGAGCAAGAGATTCTAGGGGAAGGTTTATAGCTAAAGCCAAGAGTTCGATTTTCACAACTCCATCTTCTTCAAGTCATAGACAAGAATCACCACCATCTACCCCTAGCCTTAAGATTTTTGGAATTCAAGGAGCAGCTGAATTAGAGGATTCTCCTATACCACCTACTAAATCTCATTTAGAAAAGGAAGAGACTCCCTCTCATCCTCCCTTGATAGAAGAACTAGAGGACTTTAAGGACTCTAAAGAAACTATCATGGCAGAAGAAATAATAGATGGATTTAGAGGTAGAGGTAGAGGAGGAGGAAACAATGGAGACAACAATGGTGAAGATAATAATGGAAGAAATAGGGAAGGAGATAACTTGTTTGGATTCCCTATAGTTGATGAGGAAACTCATACAACAATGAAAAATATCTCACCATCTGTCCTTCCTAACTTTTATGGATTGCGAAGTGAGGATCCTGAAACATTTATGTTTGAGTTTGAAGTCGTGTGCCGAACCTATGACTATATGGAAGACTCTCAAAAACTCAAACTATTTCCTTCAACTTTGAAGGGAGTTGCTTTGAAATGGTTCATGGGATTAGCCACTCAATCTATTAGGACTTGGAATGATATGAAACAAACATTTTTGGATAGATACTTGGACTATTTTATGCCCACCAATCACAAGGATGAGGTATTCAAAATGATGCAAAAAGAAGATGAAAATTTGGAAGACTTACTTGAAATATTTCAATACAACTTGAAAAGAGCAAAGATGAGCAACTTAGATGATGAAAACTTGAAAGCCCTCATATTAAAAGCCATTAGAGATGAATGGATAGATATTTTAAACATGATGGGGAAAGGAGACATTTCTCAACTTCCACTTCGTGACATAACAGAACTATGTGTCCATCTCTCAAGGGGAAAATCTAAAACGGGAAAAGGGCCTAGAGATCCTTCTCTTATCAGGGCTAACAAATCTGCAACTGGATCAGTAAGTAGGGCAGAGATTGGAAATATGCTTGATGAATTCAAAACTGATATCCTAGGGAGCCTTAGTGAACAACTAGACACCCTTAAAATACAAAACAAGAAGAAAGCAAAAACAGATGCTCTAGCCATCTTTTGTCCGAAATGTAGGAAGAAACATGCTTTAAGGGAATGTCCCTTGGATGCAAAAGTTGTAGAAACATGTATGATTTTCTCAGAGAATCATGAGACCAAGGATTGTCCTTCAATTCCTGGACTCAAAGCTGTCTTTCAAGAAGACCCAAATTCGGTAGAATCTCTCTGTTTTGTTGCAAGAAGACCTTGGCAGGGACAACAAACTCAAGGGTTTAACAACCCTATGAATCTTCAAACCCCACCAAATTGGAATCCTTGGCAACAACCTTGGCCCCAATATCAAAATCCATATCAGCCATGGGTACAAGGGATGCAAAATCCTTATGGGAGATTTGCTCAATTTTATCAATATCCTCCATCTTTTCAAAATCAACAAGCTCCACAACTTCCAAACCCAAATCCACAACTTTCATTACCATTTCCACAACAACAACCTTCTCAACAAAATCCGAATCCTCAACTCATGCTCCCATACCAACAAAAGAAAAATCAACTTCCAGCTCAGCCATTGCCAAATCCTAACAATAAAAATCCTCAGAATACTTACATGATAGAAGGACAGCAATTTCCTACCTATATGATTGTTCCTCTCAATGATGTACAACTCAAATCTGGTAAAGTTTTAGAAAAACCTTCTATAGATATTCAAGAACAAGATACCTCTGAGGAGAACTCTCTTAAAGTCAATGAGAGTTCTGAGGAAGCATCTCTTCAAAATTCAAACATTCAAAAGAAAAAGAAAAGTTAACACCCACAACTCCTATAGTTGAGCAACCTGCATCTTCATCTACACCTCCTTTTCCTGAAAGACTACAAATTGACAAGGGGGTGGAAAAACAAATCTTGTTGCCTAACTATGATTTTCTAGATGAATTGAAGAATGTTTGTATCAAGATTCCTTTGCTACAAGCCATTCGAGAGATTCCTATTCTCGCAAAAACAATAAAGGAGTTGAGTTTCAAAAGACCAGGAAGGAAACTAAAAGACACAAGAAGAATCCACCTGGTAGGAAAAATTGCAGATATCATGATGGGAAAAATTACCATGCAGAAGTATGTAGATCCAGGAAGTCCAATTGTCAAGACACATATAAATGGGATAGAAATTCCAAACACATTGATTGACTTAGGGGCTGCTATCAACATTATGAGTAGACAGACTATGGAACAGTTAAAACTTCCTAACCTTCTTTTTACACCTACTTTACTGCAACTTGCAGATCGATCGGTTATTAAACCAGATGGTGTATTAGAAGATATTTCAGTCTCCTTAGATTCTTGGGAATATCCGGTAGATTTTATGATTTTGACTCCCAAGAGTAATCTAGGAGGGCACCCACTTATCTTAGGAAGACCTTGGCTAGCCACAGCTGATGCTTTCATTAGTTGTAGATCTGGGGATATGTACATTTCTAATGGTAATTCGACAAAGAAATTCAATTTGTATCCTCCAGCAAAAGCAATCACATAAGTAGGAGACAATGAATGGGTCGATGATGAGGACACTATACAACCTGTCTTTACCATTTCTGAAATCAGTGAGGATAGTCAAATTATGAACACATTAGAAAATTTTGAGACATCTTCAGAATATGACCCCACACAATTTCAGTTGGAATCTGACATAGAATATTTATCATCAAGACAAATGTATCTTTACTCTATGGAAGAGTTTGGTAGTTCTACTATTGATATTTTTCCAGGAAAAACATTGAATATCAACAAACATTTGGAAAAGTCACAACAAGAAGAACTAACCAAAATCTTGCAAAAACATTCTACTGCATTTGCATGGGAGTATATTGACATGAAAGGTATTGATCCTAAGACTTGCATCCATCATATCTATATTGAGTAAAACAGTAGACCAATCAGACAACCTCAAAGAAGGATGAATCCAAATCTTAGGGAGATAGTGAAAGAAGAGCTCCAAAAACTACTCAATGTAAACTTCATTTATCCAATTTCGGATAGCCGATGGGTTTCTCCTTTGGTTATAGTACCTAAAAAGAATGGTAAATGGAGGGTATGCATTGATTATAGGGAATTGAACAAAGCAACTTTGAAGGATCACTTTCCTTTGCCTTTTATTGATCAGGTATTAGATACATTAGCAGGTAAAAAGTACTTTTCATTTTTGGATGGTTTTAGTGGCTATAATCAAATTCGGGTAGCACCTGAAGATCAAGATAAGACCACATTTACTTGTCCATGGGGAACTTTTGCCTACCGAGTGCTTCCTTTTGGGTTATGTAATGCACCAGCAACATTCCAAAGAGCAGTACTAGGAATTTTTTCTGATCTAATTCATGATTGTGTAGAGGTTTATATGGATGATTTTACGGTTTATGGTAATTCATTTGAAGAGGCATTAGAAAATTTGGAAAAAGTTCTTATAAGATGTAAAGAAACAAACCTTTCATTAAGCCATGAAAAATGCTTTATGATGTTTATTGAAGGGATTGTTTTAGGACATCATATTTCGGGAGATGGGATTAAGGTTGATAGATCAAAAGTTGAAGTCATCTCCAAGTTGCCTATTCCAAATTGTCAAAGAGATGTTAGAAGTTTTCTAGGATTTACTGGTTACTATAGAAGATTTATAGAAAAATTCACTAAAATAACATCTCCACTCTTCAAATTGCTTACAAAAGACTGTGAATTTAAATGGGATCCTGATTGTCAATCAGCCTTTGAAACTTTGAAAACAAGAATATTTGAAGCACCTATCTTGAGAGGACCAAATTGGAAACTCCCTTTCCATATTTCTACGGATGCTTCAGATACAGCTCTAGGAGCTGTGTTGGGTCAAAAAGATTTGGTTCCTTATGCCATTTATTATACCAGTAAAAATTTGACTCCCACAGAGTTGAACTATACTGTGACTGAAAAAGAGTTTTTAGCTTTTGTTCATGCAATTAATAAGTTTAGACATTACATAACAGGCTATGAAACTTTTATTCATACTGACCATTCTACAATTAGATATTTAATGAACAAACCTGTTACTAATGGCAGAGTGACAAGATGGCTCTTACTTTTGCAAGAATTCAATATTATTGTGTTGGATAGACCAGGAAAACAAAATACAGTAGCTGATTTCTTGTCTAGGATTCAGAATACTAAAGAAGATTCTCTTGTAGAGGATAAGTTTCCTGATGAATACTTGTTTGCAGTAACTATTAAGACTCCTTGGTATGTAGATATTGCTAACTATTTGGTTACAGGGAAACTGCCTTCACATTTATTTCCAAATGAAAAACGAAAAATTATTCAGGAGAGTTCAAAATATTCATGGATTTCTAATGAATTGTTTAAAACAGGGCCAGATCTTGTGATCAGAAGATGTGTCAGGGAAGATGAAATGCCTGATATTCTTAAGGCATGTCATGATGAACCATGCGGCAGACACTTTGCAGACAAAAGGACAGCCTATAAAATCTTCTCTTTAGGATATTACTAGCCTTCCCTCTTAAAAGATGCAAAACAATATGTCAAAAGGTGTGACAGCTGCCAAAGAGTAAGGAAACCTACCCTTTCAAATGAAATGCCATTGCAAACATAGGTACTCATTGAACCCTTTCAAAAATGGGCTTTAGATTTCATTGGACCTATTAATCCACCATCTAAGCAAAAGAAGTATATATTGGTTTGTACTGATTATGTTACTAAATGGGTAGAAGCCAAAGCATTAGTATCTGCTACTGAAAATTCGGTTGTTCATTTTCTTTATGAGGATATTTTTACTCACTTTGGTGTTCCAAGAGAAATTGTGACAGATCAAGGAAGCCAATTCACATCCAACTTGGTGGAGAAGTTGATGGAAGAATACAAAATCAAGCACGGAAGATCTACTCCTTACCATCCGCAAGTAAATGGTCAAGTGGAGTCTACAAACAAAGTTCTTGAAAGTATCATCACCAAAACTGTTCATCTACATAGAAGAGATTGGGCAGAAAGGCTTCCTGAAGCCTTGTGGGCCTACAGAACTACATGGAGAAATACAACGGGACATTCTCCCTATGAACTTGTTTATGGGAAAGAAGTCTTGCTCCCCATTGAGTTCCAAGTCAAGACCTTCAAGATAGCAGTTCAATTGGGGATGGACTTATCAGAAGCCCAAAAGCATAGAATGGAGTAGTTGAATGAGCTAGATGAGATCAGACAAGAAGCAATTTTAAGAACTGATCTAGTTCAATATCAAAGAGCTAAATGGCATGACAAGTACATCAAAGAAAAGAAGTTTCAAGAAGGAGATTGGGCATTGTTATTTGATTCCAAGTTTAAAGATTTTCAAGGAAAATTTTAGACTCATTGGCTTGGGCCATATGAGATTGACAAGATCTTTAGCAATGGAGCGGTAAGAATCAAGACCATTGATGAGTTTAAAACTCCTCTTATTGTGAATGGCCACAGATTGAAAGTTTATCATAAGCCACTCTCAAAAGAGGAATTTGTCAAAATGTTTCAAGAAAATTCTGCAATCATGCTGGTACAGAAGAATTCTTCTTCTCCACCAGCCTAGCTTTTGTTCTTTTCAGTTAAAAAAAAATTTAAAAAAATAAAAAAATAAAAGAATAAAAAAATAAAAAAAATAAAAAAATAAAAAAAATTGTATAAGCCTGAAAACCAATCACTGATTGGCAGTCTTATACAGAAAATATTGGGTGAAAATCAGGAACACCTGACACCCTATATTTTCCAAAAAAAAAAAATCTCTCTTTCATTTCACAAGTTTTGTGACCACCCACTCCATTCCATTCCACTTCATTTCACTTCATTTTATCTGTTTCATTCCATTTCACCAATAAAATTCTCTTTCATGACCATTTCCATTTAGTCATTTGTCATCTGTTCATTTCCATTCACCCAAATAATAGGTATGTCAGTTTCCGCAGCTGACATCTGTTTCCGCATCTGACACCAGTTTCCGCAGCCAGAAGCAGATTCCGCAGCTACCACTCTGTTTTCAAAAGAATGTACAGCCAGATGTTATTTCCATAATCATGAAATAAAATGCAGGTATGAGGACCAAAAATGAAGACATGGAGCATTCAAGATATCAATGAGGAGCAACTAATTGAAGACCAAGGAAAAATGGAAAAGATTCCAAGGTATGAGTAAAAATTCATTTCAAATGGCATTTAAAACACATTTTTATATAGTTCTAAACCATAAGCTCCATCCATTATGTGCAATGATTATATTGACAAACTCCATAACCCTTTCACGATCTCCATATGATCCTCCCGCATTCATTCTCAAACGGTCCCATAATTAAACCTCCGATCTTCACTCATACTCCGATATTCCACCTATGACAATGAGACGTAGTTGATTTGACTACGGCTTCTTTCAGCCGCATAAAATCCATAGCCGTTGTTTAAACGTGCTTACATTTATTTTGCAGCCACCAAATTTTAAAACACTGCCGGATGTGTTATATTCCTCCTATTGTTCTATTAATCTCACAGCCGCATTTCCGCCGTGCTCACGTAACCCTTCTCTGTTCCGCTTCTCTCCATTTCATTCTCTGTTACGCTACAGTCTGTATACCCACTCTCTGATATCTACCTACAGTCATCGTGCTCATTTTTGTTCATTCAGCCGTCCTACTTCCATTGAACCCTCCTCACGCAGGCAAGTTTTTAAAGAGCAGAAAGAAGGATGGGTAAATTGTTGAGAGCAGAACCAGAGGGACCTAAATTCATGGAAGGATACCCACAAGTCAGGGATATATTGAAGAAGGCAAAGTGGCTGCGGTTTATCCAAAAGTTTAGAGGCTACCATAAAGAGGTGACAAAAGCGTTTGCAAGGTCTTTCAATGGCCTGGAGGTAGAGATTGGAGACCTTAAGTTCACGGTGAATGAGGCATCTATAGCATCTGCCACAGAACTTCTTCAAGAGGGTGAACGATGGTTTAAGAACAAAAGCATTAGTGATGAAGCTTGGAGAGTAATTCTACATAACCCAGGTATGGACATAACTATTTTTAAAAGAGGAATTCATGTTCATGCTTTGAAAGAGGAATGGGCTACTTTGCTGCTAGTTGTTCAAAAATTCATTACCTGTGAAGGTCGTTTTGGGTCCATGTATATGTACCATACCAGATTGCTGATGAATTTTCTAGATAATAAAACTCTCAATCTCCCATATTTTCTATTAAATAGTTTGAAGAAGATGTCTGTGACTGTTCAGAAACATTTAGGGGATGTAGAACCACATCTATATCACCATGGTCTTGTAAAAATTTTGATTGAAAAAGAGTTAAAGGAGAAGAAGGACACATGGGAACATTTTTTGATTAGAAATTTCTTTGAGGAACCTCAAGAAATTCCTGAAGGTAGCACATCAAGAAGGAGTAGGAGAAAAAGAACAAATGATGAAACTCAAAGTACTCCTACTACTACAATTAAAAGAACTAGTAGGGAAGAGAGACTGTCAAAAAGGAAGAAGAAAGAAACCAAGGGTAAAAAGCCAATAACATCAAAAGAGAGAAAAAGTATTGAGGCTATACATCAAACCCCTTCTTTAGAAGAAGAAGATCATCAAGTGTTATCTGATAGATTGGTTCATCTTCAAGAACAGTTATCTATAGCCAAGAAAAAAGAGAAAGGGAAACAAAAGCAAAAAGATAGTGGTCCACAGCGTGTGAGAAGAAGTTCCAGGCTTAAGGGGAAGTTGAGGAAAACGCAAATGAAGGGACCTCGTTTTATCGATTTGGGAGAAGAAACATCTGAACAGTCCCCAGCTGACTATAATCCATCTCACTCTCAGTCAGTCAGTGAACCTGGTTCATTTCATTCTCAGTCAGACATTGAACATAGTCCATCCCATTCTCAGCCAGATGTTGATGTGAGCCCTTCTCAGCTAGATTTTGAAGACAACTCTCCTTCACGGCATTTTGGGGACAGCCCAATAAAAATGACACCTGATATAGACCCCAAGCAGCAAGAAGTATATGATTATATAGAATCTTTAGAAAAAGCAGCTACAGGTCCCAGTACTTCGTCCATTCAGCCTCACACAGTACAAAATGATCTAGTCCAATCACTGAAACAAGAAGTCTTTGAGCTAGAGCTTTTAAATAAACACATTAAAAATGAAAATGAGGCATTGAAGGAACAAATCAAATTGGACAAAATCATTCATGATAATACCATGCTACATCTGGGAATATGGCAGAAAAAGAATAAGAAATTGAAAAAGAAATTCCAGAAGTTAAACAGAGCACTGGTTAATATCAAATTCAGATGTTTAATGAAGAAACCCAGGATGTTAGCAGCACCAAGGAAGAGGAGGAGAGGATTGGATGTACTGGCTGAAGTGTCAAGGCATATGAACTGAAGAAGAATTATCAAAATTTTGGTTGCATGAGGACATGCAACACCTTCACAGTGGGGGTATGTTGAGTCTCAAATCTGCATCTTTCCTATACACCATTCTAGACCTTTTTCATTCACCTGAACCTTCCAAGTTGTCAATATCATTATATATTAATTGCAAAAGAGCATCTAAAATGGTTTTTAACTATATTTTGTGTTTGTTGTTTGATTTAGATTTTTGCTCATTTAGCTGCGGAATCTTGTCACTTTCCGTAGCTGCTGCAACTTTCCGCAACCATTTTGTGAAAGTCTATGTTACAGGTGTCTTCAGGAAAAACGAGCCACACGGGCAAGTCAAAAATGATGTGGACATGGATCGTGTCCTATTGGCTCGAGCAAAATCACCTAAGGAGGTTGCGGTCAAAGGTGGCCAAGTGGAAGTCAACCGTAGAGTCCCACGGTGACAGGACTCTGTTTCTCATCACGTGAGGATTTGCATGACCGTTTCTAACTTACGGGAGACACATCAACACCTGTACATGGCTCCATAAGCCAAATCCAACATCCACTCTTCATAGATTTACTCCTCAACGCGGCCATGATCCTAGATCTCTGGACGTAATGGTTTACGTGTTTTCTATCAGCATAAACTTTAGGGAATTAGTTATATTTCCTTTGTTATAAATAATGCGTTTGCATACGCATATTAGATTAGTCTCCATTAGCCTCCAGATAGCTCTGTAATGTAATTACGTTGCCACTATGTCGTAATATTATCTCTCTGTTATGACTGCATTTTAATATATAAGAAGACTCTGTTTCCAAGCGTAATTCGTATTTGAAGGCTGTTGCCAAGGTTGGTGCAGAGGGCCCTTGCACACGCTGAGGTTTTGTGCATTATTCTATAGTTCTTGTTTTATTTATTTAAGCTCATTGTGCCATAATTCATTCATGTGTTTATACATTGCATCTTTCATGGTATTTATGCTTCATCTCTGTTTATAATCTTTCATGCTTTACACTTTACTTCTGTCGATAATCTTTCATGTTTTATGTTAACTGATCAGTGTTCTTGTTTCAGATTACAAATAGGAAGCCCGAGCATTTGCATATCTTTTGACTAATGACATCGAATCAATAGTGTTCTGCTGCTAATTTATTTTTCTTAGTTCATGTTTAATTTCAGTACTGCTTTGTTTATTTCAGTCTTGCACATTTTTTTCAGTAGTTAGATTTAGACATATTAAATTGCTCATGTCATTTTCAGTTACCTCCGAAAGCCACAGCTGGACTGATGGTGAGGGATTGAAGTATGAGTGTGTAGTTTGATATTAGTTTAATTTCTGCAAGTTAGATATATTAAATTGCTCATGTCATTTTCAGTTACCTCCGAAAGCCACAGCTGGACTGATGGTGAGGGATTGAAGTATGAGTGTGTAGTTTGATATTAGTTTACTTTCTGCAAGTTATATATATTAAATTTCTCATGTCATTTTCAGTTACCTCCGAAAGCCACAACTGGACTGATGGTGAGGGATTGAAGTATGAGTGTGTAGTTTGATATTAGTTTCTTTTTCTGCAAATTAGATATCAGATTGTTCAAGTTGTTTATGGTTACCTCCGAAAGCCATAGCTGGACTAATGGCGAGGGATCAGAATATAAATTGATGTAATTTGATTTAGATTTACTTTGTTGCAATTCTTGGATTTCTTTAAGCATAGTTTCTTTTGTGTTTAGACAACAGCAAGGATAGTTTGGTTTTCATGCTCAATAGTTCACTGTTTTGATTTACTAGGTTAGCATCACATTTTCATTTCCTTTCAAGTTTTGTCATTGTATGTTTCAAATTCCTTTTGAAGTTTCAAGTTGGTAAATCATTATAAAGGATATCATTTCCTTGAACAATCATAACCATACTTGTTTTTATTTCCATCTCACATTAGAAAACTAAAAACAACAAAAAGATAAGAAATAGGTTATCTTGCACATATAGTGCGCCACACTTCATCAGCTTACGAATCCCGGATTGATAAATTAATGTAGCAATTTAGGACACACTAAATTGACCAAACATCAAGAATAAGAAGTTTTTGTAGAATTTTGAAGCCCGAGGAGAAGGCCATGAGACTTCTATGATCAGCTGATGCTTTTCTTTCAAAAATTCCAAAAACACTAGTCAGTTTTTTGAGTCGGTTTTTCAATTTGTCAAAGTTATTTGAGTTTCCAGTTTTGACTCCATTTCCCAATGGATGAGGCTACCTGGTCTACGGTGTTCTTGACACCTCCTGAAGGAGCTTCCACCCCCAGCTGGAGCCAATGTTAGTGTCCAATATTTAGTGATCAAAAATAATCTTTTCAGGTTTGCTTAGTAGCAGTCCTAGGTCAAAATATTATATTTTCATGTCAGTTTTCAAATAAAATTGTGTTTGCTATATATGTATAGGTCTTAAAAATCTACTCCCTCTAGTCTATTCATGGTCATTGTCATTTCATGGGTCATGCTCTCCATTATCACCTAGAGTCTTAGGTCAGTCACCATGCTTTCACCTAGGTCAATGTCTAGGATTGTTTTATTTTGTCGCCATAAATTTCCAATTTATGTCATAAAGGAGTCGAAAAAAGAGTCATTTCCACAAGTTATCTTCAAAAGGGAGTTAGCATAGGTAGGAAAATAAAGTATGACATTTTGTCTTCTTTCAAAATCTTGTTACATTTTCAAATATTTCAAAAAAGTAAAGTTTTTCTCAAAAGATCATGATTTCACTCAAAGACAAAAAGGTTATTTATTAATGTTATAAAGGGGAAAAGTCACTTCCTCTGCTCATTTTATCCTCTCTTGTTCGATAAATCTCTTCTCTCGCCTTCAGAACACTCTACAACTGCCAAAGGTGCAAGAAAACCAAATAAAATTGCAAACAAACTCATTCTTCTATGCTTATGGAGGCAGTGCGATGTTTCTGGGAGGCAGTGCGACGTTTCTGGGAGGCAGCGCTATGCTTCTGCCACTACGCTACATTTCTTCCTAAGGTGCTACGCTTTTGGGTTTTCACCTCTAAGTCATCTATTCAAGGTTAAAAACAAGTTTACAAAGCTTCTTTTGCATCTTCATCAGTAAGTGGACACTCTCAATATATTTTTCAAATCAATTCATTAGTGTATGAGTGATTTCTCTCCTTAGGGTTTTTGCTCCACTACATTTTAGGGCCTCCCTTTCTTGATTGGTTTTAGTCATTAAAAACCCTTATCCCACCATCTAAAACCTTAACATATCCTCCACATACCCTAGCCTAACACCCCCTATCACTCATAGTCCCCTTTACCATTGTTTCCATCAAAACCCTAAATTCCCACTACATTTCCATAAGAAAACTATAAAATCCCTGTGTTTTCACATTTTGGTCCACCTCCCCATACCTATTTCAAGAAATTTCACTTGTAACCTCAAGCTAACACTTCACCCACCTTCCTAAAATTTTTAGGGAATTTTCCTTTGCTTCCTTATACCTCATCACAGCCCCTAAAGTCACCCCATCCTTATCCCCTATTCTCCCAAAATTCACTATTCCTACCCAATTTCATATAGCTAGGATTTCATCATGTTCATAAGCACTAAGGAGGGTGAAAAGAAGGTTAAAAGGGAGGCCACCATTCTAGGTTTGAGCCATCCTCTTTTCAATAACTCAATGCTTCCCCTTATGCCAAGAGATATTTTGAAAACAGTGGATGTTTGAGATTTTGTGAGAGAATCATGGAGGTAGGTTTTCATATTCAATTGAATAACCTTTTTACCACTAATTTCAGCAGAGAAAAAGCCATCATAGTAGGCATTTAATTCAATCTATCATCAGATGTCATCACATCAACAATAGGTATCCCAAATAAAGGATAAGTCTGGTTCAAAGGCATTGAATTGGACCTTGAGAACTACCCAATGTTCCTAAAACCACATTGCAGAGATGAACCTGAACATGTTTTCCCTTTCATGCATTTACTTGATGAGTATGCCCCATTAATGTAGCTAATCATGAAATGTCTTACATGTGAAGGGATATTTTCAAGATTGTACCAATACCATTTCAGGTTACTAATGCAATTCACATCCACCAAATCACTCAATTTGTCTAACTATTTATTCATGAGTTTGGTCAAGATGGCGAAAAAGGTGCAGATAAAAGGTAATAATCCTCATCCTATTTTATTGCACCATGGTTTGGTTAAGATATTTGTTTTGCACCAACTCTCAGCAAACAATATGATCGGGAAAATTTCATGGATAAAGTAGCATCTACGCCTGCTACTAGTCCACCTATTGTTTATAGCACATCATCGGCATCAGCATAGCCAAAGGAGGTTGGCTCCACAAGCAGGAGAGCAGGGGTTTCAAAATCACCTAGGGTTGAGATCACTCAAACCTATGAGAAGGATAAGAGGATGTTTTTTTCTCCTAAAACCATAAAATATGTACTTGCACCTGAAGCTACACCTGAGCAAACACAAACAGTAGAGAAGCCACCTATTCATGATGGTGAGTAATATTTGCAGAAGCATGATGAACAAGCACCCCTAGAGGTTGACAGGGAAGAGCATCTGAAGGATAAGTCACTTGAGCAAATCATAAAGGAAAAATATGAAGAGATACCAGAGTTGAGGGAGATTTTATCAATGGAAAATTCTCAGATCACCTTCCTACAGCAAGAGAATCTACAGTTAAAAGTGAAATTACTCCTCAAGGACAAGCCAAAGGTGCATATTGAGGCAGATAAAGGAAAATGCAAATAATTGGTAGATGGTGATTATTTGGACTACATAGAAGTTGAAACAAAAGCAAGGATACCAAGGACAAGAGTTCTCAATAGGGTGCTTCAGACAGAAAGAGAATCAGCTCCTAAATTAGGTTGCCAAACTTTTGATGAATTAATTATTGATGAAATAAATTAGGATAGAGAGTATTAGCTTGACAGGGTGAATGGGAATCTTGAGAAGCTTCTGAAAAAAATAAAAATGACCTCCAGAGACATATGGAAAATCACTATTGCGCCAGAAACAAAATCTCCAAAATCAGGGTCAAGCAAATGAAGAAAAAGCTTAAGGAAGCCCAAATGCAGCTCAAGGAGAAGGATTACTTAGACCCACTTGCTGAGGCATCCTTGGTTGTTTACCCTATCATACACAAGTGTCATAAAACAAAATTTGACAAATTTTGAGGATTTTGGGAATTTTTGGTGATTTTGGAAAATTCGAGAAAATTGGCTTTCACAGAAGCGTCGCGCAGTAACGCGATGCTTTCTCTCAGGTCACTCAAATGAAGAATGGCTTACATGGTTGAATTCCATTTCATTTTCACATTCCATATCAGGTCCTATTTTTTCATCACACCCCTTAGTTGTGGAGAAAAAGCCAAAAAACTGCCTCTTTTTCATGTTTTTGCCAGTGTTTTTGACCAGGCACTGCGCTTATGGACCGAGGTTGGGAGAATCAAGTTTTGGACATCTTCCCATGGGTGTTTTATCAAATTTGAAGGTGAATTATAAAGTAGACATGTAGGGCTACCCATCCCAACCTTCATACTTGCAATAGGATTCTTTAAAGTGGGTCAAAATCACCTTTGAATAGGCACGACGCTTCTTCCAGACATGCGCAACGCTTCTACTAATGGCGCTAGGTTTCTGCATTGGATTCCCTTCAGACAATTGTTAAGCTAGGAAAACTTCAGAATTCAATGCTAATCTATCCCATGAGGTGTCATTTGAGTTTTTGAGTTTTTTTTTGCCTCTTATAATGAGGAAACATGTAACTTAATGAAGGAGACACACATTCCTAGTCTTTAGCTAAATTTTAGGGAATGGTTTCTAACTTCCCTAGATTCTAGGAAGTGACTCATCTGATGTAATTATGATTCTTTTTGGATAGGATTTCAACCATATGAGGCGTCATGACTCTTATTTTTCTATATGTAGTCCAACTCAAGCCATTTGAATGGTTGGATAGTTGTTATTTGCAGTGGAGCTATTGTACAAGATTTTTCCTGAATGAAATCAAAGACAATGTTGCACACATAGTGTTGAGACTCTAGTGGTATGCCTTTGAGCATTTTTTTTTCTCTGTAATCTTATCATGTTGAAAGTTATGTTATACATATTTCACATATATGCTTCTTTATGTTAAATATTATCAATTTATAGACAGAAATCATGCTTTCCATGCTTTATTTTCATAAGATTTACATGAACATGTCTCTGCTCTTCTGATGAGTGAATTCATTTTAATGCTCATTGTGAATCTCTCTTTGTTCACTCTATACACAATGATAAATTAAGCATGGTTCTAAGCTTACCTACCTGGCCTCATTCTTTCCTCTGCAATCTAACCTTTGAAATCTAACCTAAACCCTACACCTAGTTCCCTAACTGCCATTCCTATCCAACAAAACTTCAAACAAACAAAAACCCTAATCTACTGAGCATCATAACTAGCCTAAGATCATTATATTCAGTCATCTCTTTGACTGCTAAAGTGACATTGAGAGAGCCATCTCTGGTTTTGGTAGGGCTAGCTACCTGACCTAAACGTTGGTGTGTGGTTACCTTCCTTCAGCTCCATTCTCAGCCTTGGGAAGTGGAGGGAAGTGATAACACTGCTTGTTTTGTCAGCTTCAAGGGAAACTTGATCAGCTTGTTCGGCAGCATCATGTTCTTCTCTCAATCACATGTTATGCCTCCTCTCTTCCTCTTCAATTCAAGCTGCAAACCTATGTCACCACATTCGATGAATTTTAAAGTCAAAATTGGAAATTCGTCGAGAATTATTTCGGCAAAAATTTGTGAACTCAAAAATGAATTTCATTTTGAATTCAAGCTCAGTTTCATGGCAAACAAATTTTGTGAATTTGTAGTCAGCGATGATGAAATTTAATGGTGACATCGAAATTCAACAAAGGCTGGAATATTAAACGTGTGGTTTTTTTTTCCCGTGATTTTCTGCAATCCTCGTAGTTATGTTAGGGACCCAAAGTTTTAGTTACACCTGAGGATGCAACCTGAGAGTGTAATTTGTTTCCTTTTCTCCTGTAGATTCCATTGTTCATAAGTCACGACATGGGGTTAACTCTCGAATTATTCAGCGCTGCATGAAGGTTATAACGGTTAGTAATAGTAGAAAATGGCTCCATATTCATCGCAAGTTGGCTTCCTCCCTGCAAAAATAAATGAAATGAAATGAACTTTAAAATCACATAGATATTGGAATTTTAATGGAAGTTGGATTTGGACTCTCAACTTGCCAAAGTTTACACAAACCAGATAACTCGAAATTAGTTTTATGGATTCGTTTAGCACAATTAATAAATAATTCTCACAAGTTTTTGAAATAGAGATTTGATTTATACCTTTCTCTTGGAGGATAAAATATATTATTTTTTTCAAATAATTTTGAAAAAACATTTCATAAGATTTAACTCTTTATTTTTTCATATTTATTAAATTATAATTTAAATAGCTAAAAATTGAAATACAACCATTGAATATTTTTATGAAATTCTTAATTTCATATAAATTTTAAAAAAAAATTATAATTATAATTAAAAACATACATATGTCCTTATTTATATCCCATCTCTTTATATATATATATATATATCCTTTTATTTTCATCCCATCTCTTTTATTTATATGTATAATTTCAATTTTAATTTAAAGTGTAAAACTATATAAGAGGAGACCGGATGCAAATAAGAGGGAATGGTTGGAAAATAAAGTAGCTTCTCTTTTAATATTTTCCTTAATTTGATTTAATGAAAGCGGATTATTAGGGAAATAATGTAACACAAAAGCAAAGTGTTTTTTAGTTTCTCTTTTAATTTTTGAAATTTTTTATTTCTAAGTTTGTGAGAGAATTACAAGCAATTTTTGGAAGACACTGGCGCTTCTCATGAAGAACCGATGGTGACGAACCACATTCATGTTGCTGCCCACTTTGGCCAAGCATGTTTTTTGTGCAAACACTGTCTCAGGGTCGACACAAATATTTACATGTGAAGGTAAATATCTTTGCTATGATTCATATCTTGATATTTAAGATGTGAAATAAGATGCATTCTTTTGAAAAGCTACCAAATAGATTATGGTAGGGTTTATATACATAAGCATTAACATATTCAAGACCATTATATTTCTTCTCCTCTTCGTATGGTTTCTCTAGTAAGAGGCCTACAAAGAAATTGTGTATGATGTTCTCGAATTTTACTATTATGATTATGGTTGAACTAGTATAAAATTGGAATTCGTTATCAGATATGCCTTCTCAATTTCTTAGTGTCAAAATGTAGTTATAAATTTTAAATCTGACTAATGCATATTTAATTAAAGCATTGGTATTAAACCCACAAAGGAGGCAGTCAAACAATTGCACCAATTTACCTTTAGAGGTTTGAGGTTTTCCATTGAATCACAATGTTTTTCATATTTTAAAATTTGTAACCCCTATGAAAAGATATTGTAAATTGTTTTTTGTTATTTTGATCTGAGAAGGGCAGGGAGAATATCAGATGCGACTGCGAGGAAAATACTAAAATGTTGGCCCAGTATTTGTTAAGTACAAGCCAAGGTAGTGCATTTGGTGGCGTTCTAGCTCAAGGTCAAAAGAAGGTTCATCAAGTACGATATCTTATTATCTAAAACTATCTTATATAGTACAAATTTTGAGGGATTAAGATTATTTCTCATTGAGTTATATTATGACATTGTTCTTCAGAGTACTGTTCATAGATTCTTCATTAGCCACGTAATATGTAAACTCATTATTTTAAAAATATTTCTTTTCGAAGCATGTAAATATCATAATTACTTTTTTAGCACGACAAATCTATGAAAACCACAAGTTTTCCTCTCATGACATTCCATGTCACCAGGTTTGGCATCAGTGTCTGTTACATGTTTTCACCCATTTCCATCTCTTTTCATCTAATATTGTTTTCAACCATTGTCGATTAATTTCACACATCCTCAGAATTCTTAGAAGATAAAATCATTTGATCAGAAAACAATATGGTGACCAAGAGGATTAAATGTGAAAGGGTTTTCCAACTTATGAAAAGCAAGAGCGTTGGGAGACCATATCACAAATATTACCAATAGCTACTATTTTCCTTTTCAAATATCTGTGTATGTAGGTGCTTAGTATTATTGTTTATGTGGAGCATATTTTTGTATTGGGGAGCCGTAAAAATGTGTCTTTTAATGTTTTTTGTGTTTTTTTCTTCAAGGGTGGAAAAACTCCAACCACCAGGCAAAGTAGCTTGGTTGGTTTGAAAAATATTCTTATAACTCATTGCATCAAGACGTTTAATGGCGTTATTGTATGAATGTTTAACGTATTTTAACATTTAACAGTCAGTGTTTCTAGATCCTCTTGAAAACTTGTATTTTAAAGGGCATATGGATAGTTTATAATATATTTTATAAGTGTTTTATTAAAAATAATATAGCCTACAGTATATTCAAAATGTTATCATTTTTGGTCTTTCCTCCTAAGGAAATCTCTCATGGAATGTGTTTCACTACCCATGGGCTTGAAAGTTCCATTAATATTCAAATAAAGGAAAAAATGTTGTTTGGGAATTTAGAAAATTTGAAAAGCAGTGTCTTTCATTATCCGTGGCACGGAAATTCTTATTACTCTACAGAAACATGGAAACATTGCTTGGGAACTTAAAAAATGATCAAAGGTAGTTCTTTTCATCATCAGTGGCTTTGAACATTTCATTAATCTTCATAAAATTCACAAAAGTAATTGGGAATTTGAGAAAATATAAGGGGGAAATGTTTACTGTTCTTTTTCCAGAGAAAAAATCGAACTTTCTATTAAGATAATAAAAAGTTACAGAGTATATGCCCGCATACATTTGGTGTATTGTATGTTTGTCCCATAGAAACAAAAACATAGAGTATGTTGAGTTGAGAGTAACATTCATGATATTCACTCCAACCCGGAATAGAACTAAAAAGAGATCGGACCTGTATCGATTCTCAGGCCTCCTCGTTGAGGAAAACAGCCCAAACAGAAATCGAGTACAATATAGTGTCCAAATATTTCCATTATCGTAAAAACAAAAATTTAAAGTGTCATCAAAAGTGAAAAAAAAAATTATTTTTAGAGTCACGATAATTTTCATATGAAAGTTTTATCACTTTCAGCCATGTCCAGTAAAAACCAAAAAGACATATATCAGATTCAATTTTAAAGAGTAAATGGAGGTTGGTCTGGTTCTCGTATCATTCCTCATTCATTTTCATTTATGGACTAGATGCCCACAGCCTATTGTACACCCTCCTTAGATAGGAGGTCTACATCCATGTTTCATTCCCTGTAAATGTGGCAGACATAGATATCATTAAAATAGTGTTTCAAATTCAAGAATTTTTCTAACAAAGGGAGTAACATATAATTTTGACATTTGAATTATCCATTAAACCATTTGATGATATTCTGAGAGTCTCCAAAGATCTGAGCCAGTCTCAGGCCCCTCTGAATTAGCCAACAAAGAAGAAGTTTGAGGGATTCAAGTTCTGCAAAATTGTTGGTTTTGTCTCCCAATCCTACCGAGGATTTTAGAGTTTTTTTTCTGAATTTAAATTAATAGAAATCCCTACTCCACATATATTCTGAGGATCCGATGCACCATAAAATTATTCCCAAGGGATGTCTCCCATTATCTATTCAACCCTAATGTCCCTCTCTTTCTTTTTTGTGTTTTGGATGGGGATGTTCTCATATATTGAAGCCCCTTCCCCCGCTTTGTGCTCAAATGAGGGATTTATATCCTTAAAAATGATAATGTTCAGAGCCAACTAGGTACCCCATGAGACAATCAGTAAATTTTTCTCATGATTTTCTCATTGGCCTCATTCGACTAATTTTTCCAGGCCTCATTTATGTTTTCCCCTCCCCATCTCTAAGATAACTTTAATAACCTCAAGGTTTCGTCCGATAGTTTTTTGTTGAAAGAATAGGTAAGCAACATGTGTTGAACTGACTCCTCCTTTTCCTTACACAAGGGACACAATCTAGCCCTATATTACTTCTTTTTTGTTGATTGTCCCATGTTGGGACTTTATTCTTGAGAATGCACCAGAAAAAAGTCTAGATTTTGTTGGACTTTGTAATTTCCAAATCAATTTATACCACCACTTTGGATATGCCTATCCCTTTTGAGCCATTATTGAATTGTATCCATGATTTGGGGCATATATTCCTGAGGGCAAGTGCACCCATCTCAGAGAGTCTGGGCGATCTTGGAGCCGCACATTGGACTGTTGTAACTCTCTGATAAAACCCTGCCATTCCTCCAACCATTTCTCTTCAATTTGCAACTCCTCCCCTGATTTCCAAGCTTGACCCCATATAGAATACTAGCCTATCTTTTCAACCCAACAGAGCCATTGAACCCCTTCTGTGGAGAGGTGGTCAATGAAATCCCTAGAAATTGCATAGGCATCGTTACAACCAACCCATGGATCCTGACCAATTCTGATCTGTTTTCCATTCCCTACATGCTATGCCAAACCTTGTTCAACTATTTTGATTGAATCCAACGTGGCTTTCCACACGACCGAGGCCTGTGGATGTCTTTTATCTGGGTTCGTGAGCCACTCATCCAAAGGGTTGGGTCTATATATTTTCTTTTCTCTGCCATCGTCCACTAATTATCTATAGAAATCAGCCTCCATCCCATTTTTTCTACAAGAGAGGGTGTAATGCTAAAATATATTTGATACCCCATCCTCCCCACTCCTTAGGATGCGCCACGTTCTCCTAGGCCACCCATGGGAGAACCGAGTCCTTCTTTGATCCTACCCACAAGAATCTGCTACATATCCTCCTTATTTTTGAAATAATTCCTTCGAGTACCCATGTTAATTTTGACCAATAAACCAGAATTTCCATTATAACTTACTTGATCAAATTTATCCTTCCCACGCTCGACAATCATTTATAACTCCAAAGTTTTATCATGTTTTCTATCTTTTCCACCAGACAGTGCCAATCCTTAATCATGTCTGAGTTGGGTTTTAATTCGAAACCCAAAAGTTTAAAACTATCTACTAGCCTCTTTATTTCAAAGGGTAGATCTTCTCATATTCTTCCTACCTCCACCCTTGAGAAACCTTAGAGAGTTAAAGATTATTTTTGTTTGTTTATACTTAATCTAGTAGCTTTAAGGAACAGATCTAGGATATCTTTGATTATTCTAATGTCAACTCTGCTTCCATTACTGGAAAAAAGGATGTCGTCAACGAACAATAGATGAGTGATATTGAGGTTGACCGCCACCTCAATCCCTTTAATGTACCCTCTCCTCCTTGCGTCTAAGAGAAATTGACTTAGTCCTTACGCTGCTAGGAGGAAGAGAAGAGGGGAAAGTGGGCACCCCTGGCACAGGCCTCTCTGGCTCTAAAAAAAGAGGGTGGTTGCCCCATTGATCAGGACTGAAAAAATAATGTTTTTGATACACCCCATCACCTAGTTTATTAATTTGATCTTAAACCCCAGGTAAGTCAAGAGAAGTCTGAGATAAATCCAACTAATGCGATCGTATGCTTTTGAAAGGTCGATTTTTACTATGGCTCATTTTTTACCACTCCTTTTGAGGCTATGGAGAGTCTCCTGCACCACTCCAACTACTTCGTGAATATTTCTACCATCTAGAAACCCAAATTTCTCTTTGGATATATTTCTTGAAATAATAGGTTTTAGTCAGACAGCAATAACTTTTACAATGATTTTATAGATGCAATTGAATATGGAAATAGGTCTAAAGTCCTCAAAGGATTAGGGAACCTCCTTATTAGGGATTAGGGCCAAGAAATTAGTATTGAAAGGTTGATAAATCGATCAATTGACCCTTTATTCTTCAACCACCCCTGTAAGCTCCTCCTCGATACTCTCAAAACAAAACTGAAAAAAACTCTACAGCCCACCAATCAGGGCCTGGACTCTTATCCTTCTGCATCGACTTTATCATTCCTCCGACCTCCTCTCTAGACACCGGCCCCATAATATTATAATTCTCCTCCTCCTCCACATACCTTGGAAATAATTGTGCCACCCGAATCACTTCATTATTCGAAGCCTCGGTTGGGGATTTGAAAAAAATATTAAAGTGGTTTCTTCAGAAAAGAGAAAGGTCTTAAAAATATTTTGTTGTCCTACCATCCTCTGTTTTCATGCCCCATATGCTATTTATATTTTTCCTACATTTTGCATAGTTCTGGAAGAATTTTGAGTTTTCATCCCCAGTAATCAGCCAGATGGCTCGGCTCTTAAGTCTCCACAACTCTTCCCTTTATACAAGGATTTTCCTTCTTTTTATTCCAGTAGCTTAATTCTATCCTTCTTTTCATTTGTTTCATATCCATCCTCCTCTCGAATTTCGAGCAGGTCTTACTCCTCTCCTATCTCTCTAATATTATCGTCTTTTTTCAGTCTTTCCCAGGCCAAGATTTCCTTTTTCATAAGATTTAGTTTTTCCATGAACAAATAGGCTTTGTCCCTACCCAAAACATCGCCCCTTGTCCTCCAATTTGTTTGAAATAGATTTTTATAAGATTCATCCTTGATCCAAGAAGGGTTAAAATTGAATGGAGAACCAGGTTTCTTGTTAGGGCCTTTTAATTCAAGAAGTATAGGAAGATGATCTAAATCTCCACCTTCCCCCACCCAATGTCAGAACACCGGGATTTTGTTCACCAAGTCATATTTTAGAAGAAAACGATCGAGCCCCTTGGCCACTTGATCATTTCCTACTCTTCTATTCCTCCAGGTGGGATGAGGCTTGATCAAATTTATGTCTATCAAACACTTAGAGGCAATCTTATTCAGGAAAAAATCCGCTAATGTATCTGCATGTGCTTAGGGGCCCTAGGCTTCTGATAATCTCAGTGAAAAATTTATACCTCCACCTATTACTAGATTCAAATTTCCCATAAAGGATTTAGAAAAGAGGTTATTCCAAAAAGGAGCCTTTTCCAAGCAAGGCCCATAAACATTCAAAAGTAATAAATTCGAGAATATCTCCTGTGAATAAACCTCCATACCTAAAGTCTATTCCAGGCAACAGGGGTTTATCTCCTTCACCCTTCCCTCTCTAATTCCCATTGCTAAACCCCCGAACCTTCCTTTTGCATCCAAAGTCTTGAAGAACCAACTAGGGAAAATTTTGTTCAAATCCTACTTTATCTCATCTCTGACACCCAGGTTTTCTTGCAGGATTAACACATCAGGATCATAAGACTTGACTAAAGCCCTTAAAGCTAGTTTTTTGGCTCTACTAGCAAAACCTCTACAGTTGAATGACAAAATTATCATTTAAAACCATGGGAGGGGGTTTGCGCTGCTCTAAGTACCCCTGATATGGATAACTGCTTCACATTGGCTATGTTGATTTCTTCTCTTAAATAAGCTTTTGATAAGTTTGACTTCCTTCCTATGGATTTGCGAGGTCCTATCGAAATGGGATGTGAACCTAAACCCCCCATCGCATGCCAAGGAATATTTTTCTTTTGTAGAAATTTTAATATGATTATGTATTGCCTGGATTCTCCTGATCTAACAATTATATGCCACCGTTAAATACATAATCCTTCTACTTAAATCTTTGTGAAAATTTAATTGTCAATTGCAAACGCATGAATAAAGATCAATCACACATAACACATATGTTTTTACCGAGAAATCATAAAGCTAAAAACCCCACTATCATATATTATGTATATATCATGGATCATGAAACAATATCATACAAAACTCTAATCCAAGAGCTCTCAGTACAATATACAATCGTCTCACACTCTCATACAAAAATTGGCATATTCATGCACCAATTTACTACCTCCTGAAAACCTACCTCCACTATGCAATCCCTGTTGATCACAATCCCTGAATGAATTCGATATTTCCCTGCCTTTACTGTGCAATCCTCATTGGCATATCCAATGTGTGTTTAGTTGCAAGTGTGCACCCACTATAGTCACACCTGATAGTCAAACTGTCCCTTTCACCTATCTCTCAACTAGGTCTCCACTGGATCTGACATCCATGTAGTTAATAGTAGTAAATATTCAGTTGCATGTGAGATCACTCCATGTGAATTAATTTAATATTTAATTCACTGATCTCTCACTAGTGTATCTTTAGTTACAACAAGTTACAACTAGCACAACTAAGTTTAACTCACTTAACTGAGTTAAACTACTTTACAACTCACATAAATACACATCCAACTCTGTTACAACTTTGTATTACTCAGTTACAATGAAGTCCATTAACATGTCCCACCAACCAACCTTTGAACTCAAAATTCCTTCAGTTAACTGGTTTTCCACATTAGTTAACTGAAATCAAGTGCTTCAAGAGAATATATTATTATTTATTGTCCAATTATTATTAAGAGATAACAATAATCGACATGCATTCTATTTTTAGACATGCAATCCATGAACCGAATTCGCACATGCATTCCAAAAATAGACGCCCATCCATCCATATAATTTTCTCAACCACCTATAAATAGATTTCTGCTATAAATAGACTTTTCTCACCATTATAAAAATAGACATACACCTAAAAATAGCCTGCGGACCCCACCTAGTGTAGGTGCTTAATTTTCACTAGGATCATCATCTTGTTGAATCTCAACACTCCCTCTCAATGAGAAAGGGATTATCCTTCACCCCGATTCTGTCTCTATGGTACTCGAATTTTATCCTAGTGAGCACCTTCGTCAGAATATCTACATCTTGATCTTCCGTAGGAATATACTGAAGCAACATGATCTTCCGCTGCACACAATCTCTGATATGATGATACCGGATATCTATATGCTTAGATCTATCATGAAAGACAGGATTAATCGAGAGTGTAATGAAACTCTGATTATCACAATGAATCACTTTAGGATCTAAATGAGAACCAAACAAACTGACCAGGATCTTCGTCATCTAGATAACCTCACATGCAGCTTGACTTGCTGCCATGTATTCCACTTCCGCTAAACTGAGTGCCACGGATCTTTGTTTCCTGTTTTACCAAGAAACAGTTCTGGGTCTGATACTGAAGACCCCTCCTGATGTTCTCTTTTTGTCCATTGGGTTGCCTGCCCAATCTGCATCCGTGAAGCCATGCAACTTTACCTCATCCATCTTTCTGTGTCATAAGCCATACTCAGATGTGCCCCTGAGATATCTCAGGACATGCTTTCCCACCTTCCAAAAGAGCTTGGTAGGGTTAACCATCACTTGAATAAGCTGGTTCATTGCATAGCATATGTCTGGTCTTGTATTAACTAAATACATGATCGAACCCACAAACTGTTGATAGACAGTAGCATCCACTACCTCTCCAGATGTAGTGTCCTCTTTCCTCCAGTTTCCTGGAAGAGAAGTATCCATGGGTTTGCAGCCCTCCATGTGAAACTTACCGAGTATCTCCCTTGCATACTTGCCTTGAGACACAAAAATTTCACCTTCTCGCTGCCATATTTCCAATCCAAGGAAATAGTGAAGGAGGCCCATATCCTTCATCTCGAACTCCTTTGCAAGGTCCTCCTTGCATGAGTGTATCAGCTGCTCATCACCAGTTAGTATTAATCATCAACATAAAGAACAATGATTAAAATATTACCCTCCATCACAATTTGTTATAGGTTTTCATCTGCCTCACTCTTGGTGAAGCCAAGTCCAGTGAAATAGTTTTCGATTCAAGTGTACCAAGCACGGGGTGCTTGCTTCAGCCCATATAGCGCTCTTTTGAGTCTGCACACATGCGACTCACTGTTGAAGATCTTAAATCCTTCAGGCTTCTCAATGTACACTTCTTCCTCAATGATCCCATTAAGGAACGCAGTCTTCACATCCATCTTATGAATGTGCCAACCCATCTGTGCTGAGAGAGCAAGGATGGTCCTTATGGAAGAATATCGTGCGATAGGTGCAAAGGTTTCTTCATAATCAATCCCCTCGATCTGTGAGAAGCCCTGGGCCACAAATCTGGCCTTGTACTTTTCAACACTCCCATCAGCAGCTTGCTTTACCTTGTAGATCCATCTTGAACCTACCACTGATTTATCGACCGGCCTTGGAACAATTTCCCAAGCGTTGTTTCTGAAAATGGAGTCATACTCCTCCACCATTGCATCTACCCATGTGGGCTTCTGCATTGCTTCCTGAAAGGAAGATGGCTCAATCACAATACATTTTCTCATGAGATCCATGTATCGAATGAATCGGTCAGGAGACTGTCTCTGTCTGCGCTATGAAGTAGGGACTCCTACATTCTGTGTTGCATCAAGCTTCAGCCTCTCAGCTTCTGTGGTGCGCCTTCTGCCAGTTCTAATGTTTGGCTCTACGTGAGTGGACTCCCCCACTCTATGAACCTCCTCCTGTGGTTGATCCACATCTAGAGACTCATCTTTGGGAACCAAAAATTCCTCCTCTGCGTTCAAGTCTAGCTCCCTCTCAAGCAACAACTTCATGGCTTTCTCCTCATTTAATTTTATATCTCGTCGCACCACAGTCATTCAACTATTTGGAAAATACACATGATAATTATGGGGTGTTTCTTTGTACCCCACAAATATCCCAACTTCAATAGTCGGCTCCAGCTTCTTCCTGGCATTCTTGGTCACATGCACATAAACAGATGAGCCAAAAATCTTAAAGTGAGGAACATCTGGTTGCTTACCAGTGAAAGCTTCTTCAAGTGTACTCATGCCAAGTACTCTATGAGGACAACGGTTTTTCACATAAACCGCAATGTTGCATGCTTCCGCCCACAAATGCATTGGTAGGCCCTGATCATGCAGCATAGCTCGTGCAGCACCCATGATCGTTCTGTTCTTCCTCTCCGCGACCCCATTTTACTATGGGTTATGAGGCGCTATGAATTCTCTTTGAATTCCTTCTTTGCTACAGAAGTATTTGAATTCGTTCGAGATATATTCACCACCATTATCGCTTTACAAAGCCTTCACTTGCTTCCCCGACTCTTTCTCCACCAATGCTTTAAACTCACATAACTTTGAGAATGTTTGATCATTCTTTTGCATGAATAAGATCTGGAATCTACAAGAAAATTCATCAACAAAAATAACATAATACCTGTGTTTTGTTGTTGAAGCAACCGAGAATGGCCCACACACATCTGTGTGAACTCTCTTCAGGATCACAGAAGCATGGTTCTCCTTTTCATGAAAGGTGTTCTTCACAAACTTACTCGTAGTACATTCCTTGCACTTATCTAATTGCGGAAGTGTACCCTTGGGAAGTCCAGTAGAAATCTGTTGCAAAATTTTCAGGGTGCCATGGTGAATATGGCCTAATCACCTGTGCCATAATTCGCCCTCATCCTGGCTCACCAATTCTTCTTCTTTTCCCACCATTGCAACGCAGCCATCTACCTCCAACTTGTAGATTTTCTTGACTCAAATCCCTATCCTCTTGGTTTTACCCATTTTTTTATGTCGCGGGAAAGCTTTTCCATTGCTGAAAACAACGTCATAAACTTTGTCCTCCAACATCGCGACTGAGACCAAGTTTTTCTTCAAACCTGGAACATGCATAACATCTTTCAACAGAAATGGTTTACCTGACTCCCTCTCAAAGGTAATGGTACCAATTTCAGTCACACTGTATCATCCATCGCTGCCCATCTCTATATGCATTTGGAGATCTTTCTCCTCCAAGTCACTGAAAATCTCCTTATCTCCCGTCATGTGGAAGGAAGCACCACTATCAAGATACCACACCGATCCTGTTACGCTTGAAACCAAGCATGTGATAAAATAGAAATCAAGTTCAAATTTCGAGGCAAGGGCCTCACCAGCTGCAGCTCCAGCAACCTTCTTGTTCTTCTTTTTCTGTGGGTAGTTAGTGGCGAGATGCCCATGTTCATGACAGTGAAAACACTTCACCTTAGAAAATTCCAGCTTCTTGCCTTTAGCCTCGGATTTTGAATGGGATTTCTTTCCCTTCCCTTTCCTTTCCTTTCCATCCAAAGCACAATCCTCTTCATCATCATGCTTTGACGAAGAGCCATCTCTAATGTTCTGCCTGAACTCCTCCTGCACTAGATCCGACCACAGTCGTTCCCAATCCGGCAGTTTTTCCCGTCCATTGATAGAGTCTTGATAACTGTGCCAACTCTTGGGAAGTCCTAAGAGAGCCAAAATCACCAAATCATCATCAGCAACTGTGATTCCCACACTCCCTATTTCATCTTGACATTGGACAAACTTTGTGAGATACTTAGGAATATTGTCGCCCTTCTCCATCTTGATCTTTTTGAGCTCATCCTTCAGCGCCAATTTCTTATTATCGTTTCTGCTTTGGAAAATATCCGTCAAAGCCTTCCACATTGCAAACTGAGTGGCTTTCCCATGAAGGCTTGAGACAATATGGTCTCGCACGCCTTCAAATAGAATCCTTCTTGTCTTCGCTAATTTCTTTTTCCAGGCATCAAGTAATGCAGCGTCCGTCGAAGTGGGCTTAGGAACATCACTGTCGATGAATTCCTTCAAGCCATTATCTTCAAGAATCACCCCCATCCCATCCTTCCATGAAATGTAGTTCGAGCTGCCCTTGAGTGCATACTCTAACCGCAAACCATTGAAATCCATTTCGATGTTTACTCAACTGTCGCACCAATAAATTCTTGCAGCAAATTCGAATTGTTTCCACCAACAGAATCAACTACTGCTTCAATATTGCAATCTTCTTTGCTCCGATACCATGTAGAAATTTTAATACAATTATGTATTGCCTAGATTCTCTCGATCTAAAATTTATATGCCACTGTTAAATATAGAATCCTTCTGCTTAAATCTTTGCGGAAATTTAATCGCCAATTGCAAACACATGAAGAAAGATCAATCACAGATAACATAGAAATTTTTACCAGTAAAGCATAAAGCTCAAAACCCCATTATCATATATTATGTATATATCATGGATCATGAAACAATCTCATACAAAACTCTAATCCAAGAGCTCTCAGTACAATATACAATCGTCTCACACTCTCATACAAAAATTGGCATATTCATGCACCAATTTACTGCCTCCTAACAGCCTGCCTCCACTGCGCAACCCCTGCTGATCACAATCCCTGAATGAATTCGATCTTGCCTTGCCTTTACTACGCAATCCTCATTGGCATCTCCAATGTATGTTTGGTTGCAATTGTTCACCCACTATAGTCACAATTGATAGTCAAATTGTCCCTTTCACCTATCTCTCAACTGGGTCTCCACTGGATTTGACATGCATGTAGTTAATAGTAGTAAATCTTCAGTTGCATGTGAGATCACTCCATGTGAATTAATTTAATATTTAATTCATTGATCTTTCACTATTGTATCTTTATTTACATTTAGTTACAACTAGCACAAATGAGTTTAACTCACTTAGCTGAGTTAAACTACTTTACAACTCACATAACTACACATCCAACTCTGTTACAACTTTGTATCACTCAATTACAACGAATTCCACTAGCATGTCCCACCAACCAACCTTTAAACTCAAAATTCCTTCAATTAACTGGTTTTCCACATTAGTTAACTGAAATCAAGTGCTTCAAGAGAATAGATTATTATTTATTGTCTAATTGTTATTAAGAGATAACAATAATCGACATGCATTCTATTTTTAGACATGCAATCCACGAACCGACTTCACACATGCATCCAAAAATAGACGCCCATCCATCCATAGAACTTGCTTGACCATATATAAATATATTTCCGCTATAAATAGACCTTTCTCACCATTCTAACAATAGACATACACCTAAAAATAGCCTGCGGGCCCCACCTAGTGTAGGTGCTTAATTTTCACTAGGATCATCATCTTATTGACTCTCAACATATTTTCTTTGGGTCTAATGTTGTAGTGAGGATTTTCAGGGGAAGGGGCCATTCGACAGGAGCCCTTAAAGCCTGAGGCTACAGGGTGGTTTAGTTCAATCTCTAGAATAGTAGTAATGATACTATCCAGAGCCACGGTTACAGATCCAACATGTAGTAGGTCCATGATTATAGGCTTGGAAGGACCAGTCCTTGAAAAAAAATTAACGATGACAGAAATTGTGAATTAAGAGAGAGGATAGGGTTCAGGACCATACCCTCCAGCTAAGGCGTCGTGTGCACTTCCACACCTTCCCCCGAGCTCAGTCGATACCTTTCCCACAACTGACTTTTTTTTTGTGCAATATTGTTATCAATTAGCATGTCCTGGTGATCCTATACATCCTTTTGAGATTGTTCCCCTTCCATCCCTTCCATTACCTCCACTATGTCGTCTTTACTTTTCTCCTCCTCCTTGTTCCTTCCTGCCCCCCCTAAATCCCTTCGTTGCCATCTTCTTCTTCTGTACTCCAGAGGGCACTCTCTAGCTAGGTGCCCATACTTGTGACATTGATGGCATCGGAATGGCATATTCTCATAATCAATCATGTGAATGAATGATAACTCCTTATATTTTAGGTAAATTTCCTTTGCCAATCCTTCCTTTGGGTTCAAGCATACCAGTATTCTAGCTATAATTTTATCCATCGTCTACTGAAAAGACATGTCAACTTCTAGAAACTGTCCCAAAGTATTCCCAATCGCTCTAAATATTGAATCCATCCAGAAAGGAGCAGGAAACCCTGGTATTTTCACCCATACCGATGTCTCCTCCACCTTTTCTCTTTATGCATCAAATAAGGGGTTCCATTTTTTGAAGATAATTGGGATTTTTCCAAAACCCTAATTACGCTTCAACACCCAGTCAAGGGTTTCTCTCTTTTGAAATTTTATCATAAACCAGCCTCGAGCTAGAGTTGAGACATCAACCTATTGCTTAGGGGCATCTTTCCAAGTTGATGTTGTCCACTCCTTAATATATTTGGCTGAATATTTTTTCCCTCTTTCCCTTCCGACTAGCGTGGTTTCTGCTGCCTCCATCAACTCGTCGATTTGGATATCTACACCTAGTACCAGGCTAGGGTTTATCTCCTTCCTCTTAATCAGCTTACTTTTCTTTATCTTTCCCCCTAAATTCCCATTTCCTCCTCCTTCCCTGAGCCCAGGTGATGATTCTTTCACATTTGAGCATCTTGTCAAGAGCATCCCTGACCGCCCTTCCACCGATCTTGGTCGAAAAAAACCCTCTCCCTCCTTGACCTTTTCTCCCCCGGTGCAAGATATCACCATCCCTTCCAGACGCAAATTAAATCTCCCCTCCAAATTGTTCACATTTATTCCCCTCTTCGGTCCTTAGAAATAACTTAGTACTCCTATGAACCTCCGGCCATTCAGCTATCACCGCATCGCCTCATCTAATGTTCCCTTCTTCATGAGAAACCCTTTTCCTTATTTTTAAGGAACTCTTGTATGCTATATAGCAGTCCAGGCACATCCCCCTGACTGTTTCTGATTGTCTTTGGACCTCAGCCAGAAATGACTTCAACCCCTCATAACCCTTGATCCCTCATATGGTCACAATGTCTTCAAGCCTTCCCAAAAAAACTGGATTTTTAAACACATAGTTCGAAAGGCTTCCACCGCAGGTTTCTTCATCACTGGTGAGAAAAGAAATTGTTGCGCTTCAGGAATTTTTTCCACGGACCATGCACCGTGGCTCGTGTTGAGCAAGCTTTCCTCCAACAACCCTAGATATTTGTATTTTCTCCACACCTCCCCCGAGCCTCGAAATTTCGTGTCTGCATTCCCACCTGGATGGATATATTTTTCTATGTTCCGCTCTGAAACCTCCAACCCCCATACCATTAGAATGTCTCCTGGCTTGGGATCTAGATCAACATATTCACGTTCTTTAACCATGGTTATTCCTATTGTTCACAGGTAAAAACTCTCCCAAAAAATGGTAATAAAAATAGACTCCTACAGGCACATGCTAGTTTCTGTGGAAGGTAGCAATATTAAAGGTAACAGAATACCAAAACCCCATTATCTCGAAGGGCTACACCATTGTTGTCTTCGTCCTCACTCCTGATGCAAACCGTGCATGTGATAGGGATGCTCCCAAGTTTCCTTCGTACTCTGACACCTATGCCAGACGTCATTGTTCCCCACCTACCCTGGTTCACCATCGATGAACCTTCATTCACCTGTGATCAAATCCTCTCGCCATCTCTAGGGTTTCCTCATTTTCTTGTTTCACTGAAGTGTGAAAGATAATTGTGTTAATCTATAATTTGGGAAATTATTATTGTTTTATATAGGCTTGAAATTTTTATTTTTTTGATAATATTAATGATTTTTAGGCTATTTCTTCAATTTTTGTGTGAAAAAAATCCATGGAGAACTTTCGAAACAATTTTTGTGTTACTTTTCACCTTGAAATTCCATACAATTCCATGGATTGTCCAAAACACTTGGTTTCTTGTCTTGTGCTCCAGATTGACATGGTATGGTATTTTATCTAAAAATATGGACACCCCAACATGCAAGCACCTTTTGGGAAGTTTTTGAGTCCCATGTCTCACATAAAGAGACATATAATGTTAAGCTTTTGAGTTGGGTATTTTATGCTTTGGATGTATTAAGGCATATAATGTTAAGCTTTGAGTTGGGTATTTTATGGTTTGGTTATATTTTTGAGATTTGCTACTCATGAGATCGTGATCTTTCAATGGCTTACAGGTCCTCCAAAGGTATGGATTTTCCTATGTTGCAGAAGATATTTTTTAGGGCAGACCCTTTTCCTAGAATATTTCCACCGAAGAATGATGATATGGACTATTTTAATGTGAAACCATTCCCTATATAGGAACTACTTATTAATCATATCTCTGAATTTCTTATATGTGATGGTTTGAACCTTACCAAGTGTTGTGTTTAAAGTGCTCGTATCTAATAATATTTCAACTATATACAGGTTTTAGGACTTTTTCAGGCAAGAGCATGTCATACTTTGCATATTTGAAACCTATTCAAACTTTGGTGGATGAATATTGTTGGATCTAGGTCCAAGGAATGGAGTTATGGCTCTGGTGGTTAAATGAAGTCATGGGCCTTTTTTCATAAAGATATTTAAAGTTTGTATTACATTCATGGATTTCAAGCATATGTAGAATGTGAAAAGAGATGGATCTAATTTTTAAGAAACCGGTAGACATTTTTAGGTGTTGCAATTGGAAATGCAAATTAAATTTATTTGATGACATTTCACTTAAATGTTGGTTTTACTTACTTCCATATTCCCCACTTCTCCTATCGGCATTCCTTTGCACCTCTCGGTGCAAATTCTAGTAATAATATTATATCAAAAGGTAAAGTATGATAGGTTAAGTTACTAAGAAGGTTTTAGAGATGCATATATAAGTCAATAGTAAATGTATTCAAATAAAATAAAGTATAAGTTTGGTAAATGAGGTAAAAATGATTATTTATAAAAAAGGTATCAATCAAAGTAGTAATGATAGAGCTTAAGAATAAAAAAAATAGGTTTATGGCAGCTAGGAAAGTCAGGACTTTGTAAAAATGTGAAACATAGAAAAAAATAAGAGTCATTTCTAGGTAAAACCAATATAGAATCCATTTTAAACATAGATCTAGCATGAGTAGAAAGTGATAAAATCTCCTTCAAGTATTAACCTCTTTCATAGTGCAAAATTAGAAAGAAAAAAAAATTGCATCACTCTCTCTCTCTCTCTCTTTATATATATATATATATATTCATTATTTAGATTGTATTTATGAATGCTATATAGAGTTCATAACTTAAACACGTGAGTCCAAAAAATATTTGTTGGATTTGAGACAAAACTGATTAAAAAATATACTAAAAAAACGACCAAAATGCAAAATAGTGAGGCTACTTTAAATGCTCTCTCTCTCTCTCTCTCTCTCTCTCTCTCTCTCTCTCTCTCTCTATTATGAACTCTATATAGTATTCATATATAAAATTTAAACAATGATATATATATAGTGAGGCTACTTTAAATGCTCTCTCTCTCTCTCTCTCTCTCTCTCTCTCTCTCTCTCTCTCTCTCAGTTATGAACTCTATATAGTATTCATATATAAAATTTAAACAATGATGTGTGTGTGTGTGTGTATATATATATACATATATATATATATATATATATACATATATATATATATATATATACATATATATATATATATATATGTATATATATATATATATATATGTATGGAATGCTATAGGATTCATTTTCTTAAGCAATTGAGTCAAAAATATTTGTTGTATTTTGGATTTGAAAGAAGTGTGTAAAATATACTAAAAAAAAGGCCAAAATTAAAAATAGTGATACTACTTTAAACTCTTTAACCATAAAACTTTTTTTTTCAATTGCTTTATATGATATATACATATTTTTTTTAAACAATATATAATATATACATAGTTTACATTAAAACATCTTACATAACATGTGCACTGAGACATTTTATCTAAGGATTATATTATCCACATTAAAATTATTATTTTTTTGTTATTAATATGTTTTTAGGTATACTTCAATATTAATTAATCTTGCATATTAAAATATTTTATTGATGACCCATATTGAAACCAAGTAGTATTTAAGTGCGAGCTTTTTGAAAGTTTTCTAGTTTATTTTCTAGTCTAATTTGTCTAGAATCCTACAGGGATTCATTGAAATTGTAATTTTGATAAGGGAACTCTTCACAATCTAAGTCCCCCAGGGGTTTTTTACGGTTTTGAATTCATATATGCAATAAAAAAATTGTTAAAATGTAGCAAGAAAATTCTTCATTTGAATTGTGCCTTAGTCAAGTGGAGAATTCAATTTTCCACATCAGCGGGATGACTTGGATTGTAGTTAGTTGGAGTGAAATGGCTTTGTCTTCTAGTTAAGTTAGTAAATTTGATTTATAGGGTAAAAGTAGAGTTTTGCATGGGTTGATTGTTAAAATTTAGGAATCTAGTGGAGTTATTGTTAGTTAAACTCTGTTAATTGAGCTCTAGTCTTTAGCGGAGCCAGTAGGAGTTCAATTGAGTATTTTTAACAGTTCTTAACTCATTGATATCTCAGTTAACCGATAAATTTACTAAAAATAAACCCAGTCATGCATGGAATTCGTATTACCTAGTTGCAGTGGAGGAAAAGGTACATTGTAATTATCAAGTGTATATTAGTTGAGTGTAAAATGTTTTTGCATTTGGCAGGTGGTCAATTCCTTCCAGATTTGTGCAAGGAAATAGGGAATTATATTATTTTTTAGGGGATAATTTCCTCCAGGATTGTGCAAGGAAATAGGAGGAAAGTTGAGGCATATTTCGGCTAAGTGTTCGTTAGAGCAGGTCAATGAGCAGGAGATCAGAATTGCAGTGCAGGGTATGCTTCAAGATTGAAGCAAAACATTGTAATTTGATCCATATTCTCATCTGAATTAATGAAAAGTAGCGGAGGGGTTTTTCCCAGTTGGGTTCCCCTATAGAATCATTGTGTTCCTTGTGTTTTTATGGTAGCATGTTATTGCAAGTATTTATATTGTGTGTTTTCCTTTCCGTAGAATAATAGAATAAATTTGGGTCTCTTGATTTCAGTTCAATTTCATTAGCAGTAGAAAATTTCTCACAATTTCTACATGGTATTGGAGCATCAAAGGACTACATAAAAAACTTGTTCCAGATATTCTCTCAAAGAAATTTCAATTTGCAGATTTTTTGGTGCAGATTCTCTTCAGTGCAGGAAAAATGTCTTTTAGCGAATTGAGGCTTGAGAATGTATTGGAGGGCACCTTGAATTTTTGTGCTTGGAAAGAAGGGATGGAAGTTTTCCTAGATGAAAATGGAGTATGGGAATATACACAAACTAGTATTCTAAAACTAGCAGCATAAGATGCACAAGCACTTTCTTAGTGGGAGAAATAAATATAAAAAGGCAAGATGATTATTCTAGAGGGTGTCAAAGATCATGTGGTTTTGAACTGGCATGGAAATGACACTCCTTTTTCAATGTGGAAAACTCTCACATATTTCTTCCTGAGCAGAAGTGATGCCAGGAAATTGGCATTGAGATATAAAATCGAGAGAATTTGAATGCAAAAAAATGAAACCATTCCATAATACCTATCCAGATTCACTCAAATTCGACATGAAATTGGAGGAGTAGGAGAAAATGTGCCATCATCTAAAATTGTGAGCTTAGCACTCCTTGGCCTTCTGAAATACTTGCAAAACTATCAATATTCAGTTAATGGAAGAGACAAGCTACGAGACTGGGAGAGACTGGGTTGATTTGGTGCAGGAGGAGATCAGAAGAAACACTAGAGATGGTGCAATAGCTAGAGCTTAGAAGGAAGAAAAATTTTCCTTGGAAGGCAAGGGAAATAAATCCAAGGGCAACAAGGTCGAAGGCAAGGCATATTCTAGCGAAAACTAGGGCAAGAAGAAGGACCTCGGTAAAATTAAATGTTTCCACTTACCATGAATATAGACACTATGCAACCAAGTGTCTACCCAAGAAATCTGAGTAGAAGCCTAAAGGAGGAGAAGGAGTTTATTCTCTTGCATCACAATTTGAATTGTATTGCACCCTCATTGCATGCATGGAAAGTGTTGTACAAGGAAATCTAAGGTACTTGGACTCTGGATCCTCATTTCATATGACATTACCTAAGGAGTTCTTCAAAAACCTAGAGGAGAAGGACCTCCAATTACACATAGAACTTGGATATGATGGGTGATATAGTACCAAACGGATTTGTACTGTCACCTTTAAGAAGGAGCCAGGCTCCCATCTTCACCTAAAAAATATAATGTATGCGCATGGGCTGAAGAAAAATTTGATTTATGTAGCTATATTGGAGGACAAAGGATATGATGTGGTGTTTAGTAAAGGGAAATATATTCTGATGCATGTTTCTACTAGATAAGTAAAATAAATTGGTGTTAGAGTGAAAAATATCTACAACCTAGAGGTGGATGCACGTGCTACATTGAGCAGAAAATAATGACATGTTTAGAGTTGAGATGTTAGAGAAATTTGGCATAGGCACATGGGTCACCTACACCATCGAGCTTTGGAAATCATGCAGCAAATCACCATGGGACTTCCAAAATGCACCCTTGACCAACATGATGTTTTCAAGGGATGCACTCTTGGAAAATATGTCAAAGACTCCTTCTAGGGTTGAGATAGCAGAGTTGGAGCCATCTTGGAGTGAGTCCACTTTGATGTGTGTGGGCCATTTTCTATAGTCTCAGTTGCAAAACATAGGTATTATGTAATTTTCATAGATGTATTTTCCCGCAAGTGTTGGATCTATTTTATGAAGAAGAAATATGAAGTGTTTGTAAAAATTTTTGAATTCAAAGCATTGGTTGAAAATGAGACTGGTTAGAAAATTAAATCCCTGAGAAGTGATAATTGAGGAGAATTTGTGTCTAATTATTTCAAATATTTTTATGCCAAGGAAGGCATTACAAAGAACTGATTGCATCCCACAACCCATAACAAAATGGGGTGGTAAAAAGGAAAAATAGAAGCATTTTAGGGGTTATAAGAGCATTGTAGGGGTTGTAAGAGAGGGATTTCCACTATATTTGTGGGCAGAAGCATGTAATACAACATTTTATTTGAAAAACAAGAGCCCTCAAAAAATGCTTGGCATGATCACACCCGAAGAAACCTTCTCTGTGATGAAGCCAGATGTATCCTATTTTCGAATTGTTTGAGCTACAGTCTATTTTCATGTCTCCAAGGATAGCATGAAAAAGTTGGATCCTACTGTTGGAAACCTTTGAGCACTATTGAGAGGTGGGGGGTGAATCAGTGATGTGACTTCTTGACAATTTCTACCAATCTAAAATTTACTATTGAATCACATTAACGAACAACGCATTGTATCATCACATGAATGTAAACCATATAAGTCTCTAAAGCAAGATAACTATGAGAGAAACAGTAATCAACACATCAAAAACACGTCCACATAAGAGACACAAAATATCTAGTGGAAAACCCTTCACCATGCAAAAAACCACCCTTATTGTTGTTGCAATGCTCTAAATATTCTATTAAGTAAATAATTTCTTTTACATAGATGACTGACTCTCATCAGTCAGAAGACTCGACCTCATATACTATTGGTCAACACCCATAAGCTTGGAGACTTCATTCTACTTATCAGATCCAAATATTATATTCTCACATTGTTAGGTCCCTATATTACTAGTATAGTCCCTTATTATTGTTAGAGTAACCCCCTTATTGTTATTATTGTACCCTTGTAACCCCCATATTTTTATTATTGTGCCCTTAAATTATTATTGTTAGGTCGGCTAGGATTACATTGTGGCCCCACTAGGATTACATTATGGCCCCAAGGACTCCTATATATAGAAAGGAGGTTTTGTAAATTGTATCATCCAATAATTGTTCATTTATGTAATGTATTGGAGGTTGGCCCCTCGAATTAGTTTATTTATAAGGCGTTGATATCTCTTTTCTTCTATTTTTGGAGCTAGTTATGCAACATTTGGTATCAGAGCTTTGGATTCTAGGGTTTCGCTGCTCTAAAAAGGTCATCGTGGAATTTTCGCTATAACCTTTTTTCTATGAAGGTTAAGAATCTGAAATATTTAGGGTACGAAGCCGAAATCCTAAGGAAACTCGTCAAAAAATTTCAGAGCTTGGTTTGCAATATTTTCGGAGATATGATCTATGGAAGGTAGTGCTTTTTCAGGCTCCCGAATTTCATCTCAAAGAGGTGATCGTGGGAAAATATTCATAACTCTCTCTCTAAGCATCGGATTGGAGTGCTGCAAAAATTGGTCACAAGTACACAGACTTCAATTTCTTGGCTATCAATTTCAGATCCAAAGGACGAAACAGTGACACGTGGAAAGTCGTACAAGTTCGCTCTACTGAACCAATCCATAATTAGGTCATTGTGGGAGATTGGACATAACTTTGTCTTGGAGAATCCAAATCAGGTCAGACCTGTGGCATTCGAAAGATAATTCAGAGGGCTACATTGGTGTAGAATTTAAAATATTGAAGAGCTGCAATCACAAATATAATCCAATTTCAATATCGATCTCCTCAAAAGCAAGAAAAAGGTGTGTATTTTTTTTCCCGAATTGCATAAGTCTTGTTTGAAGAATCAATTTGAATTGATTCCAAGGGCATATTGTAGAATAGATATCAGTTTTGGGTTATAAATAATGCCCCGTAGAAATAATTCAACACCCATTAAGCCTTCAGAAGGCTCTACTATGACTCATGAAGATGAAGAATTGCAACATGATCTATCAAAATTACAAGAGAAACTGCACCAAATTTTGCTCTCGCAAAGAGCAACAAAAAATGAAATGGAAGTTTTGAAGAAAGGCATGGAAGTGAAGATGAATGGTTTGAAGAAAGGCGTGGAAGCTAAGATGGATGGTGATATCAGGGATAACCCACAGCCCGGTTTACCTTGATTTCAACCTCAATCTGTGTGTGAAATGTATCCAAATTTTCATGCCTGATCAACTCACAATCTGGGCAACTCAACATGTTCTTTATATAAATCAACCATATCATATAACCCTCGGTAGGTACATATATTAAACCACGTTCACTACATCACATATTTCATATTGTGCCAACTTCACATATACAACCATTATACATAATATATCCATATATATATTACGGCCTTCTTCAATATTGGAAGCGTTATAACAAACTCAACCACATCGGACATGCCTCGGTTAACTCGCAGCCATAGTTGAATAGTCCCGATCAATTAGAACTGAGCCCCACACTAATGAACTTCCACATCTGACGGTGGAGAGCACATCGCCCCGCTCCTTACGATCCGATGGATATCGCTTGGCCTAGATGCACGAACGATAATGCGCGATGGCGCGCTATGAAAGTGGTTTTCCAAATTTTCTCAGGGACACGTGTTGCCCATCCTATGGAATCGCTATGATTTCTCGAATACCGCTTACCACTTCAAAGGTGGTGCAATCAACTACTGGTTTCACTCCAACCCGTCGTTACTGTTCACTTTGGTCATGGTTCCACTTCTTACCTTCCAGGTTCTGTTCTCGTCTGCGCCTTTGATATATCGACCCAACGCAGAGTTCCGCTTATATTGCTTCGCGGGGGAACAACCAACGCATACTCCTTTCTCCATACTCGGTTTTCGAACGCCGATGAGCTCTTTATGAGCAGCATAAACCTCCATACGTGGCTTAAAGCCACAGCTCTGTTCATGGAATATACTCACGACTATATCACTCCACTGTCGACCAGTTCGAGATACACTGTCGACAGCATTAATGTCAGTTTCTCTAACTATATACGGAGCATAATTAATCCCAAGTTGCAGAGTACATATTTACACATTCTTATACAATTGGTTTTGAGATACGGAAGTTATTCACACAGCAATTAACGCAACAATGCCCTTCTCACAGAATTCAGACACAATTTATTTTATACATATCCAAAGGTACTCATTAAAATTCGAAGACATTCAAATAGGGTTTAACCCCATCCAGACACACTTAATTCAAAGACAGTTCTTCCATAAACAGATATATATACAGGTGATCAATCTCAAAGCAATCGCTTACAATTTCATGACAGGCCAGATATTCAGTTCAGTGGCCATTATCCTCCTACTCTGTTGCGGAAGAAGTTTTCTACCCCCTTTTGTCTAAACTCTTCAGGATTACATTTATACCACAAGGATGACCTGAATTGATTCAGGTCTCCAAACAGTTCAGCAACTCTTAGCATTCCCAATTCCTAAAATCAAACTCAATAACTGAACTAATCCTAAACTGACTCTTCGTATTCCTATCTTAACCAATTTCTCATGTTCTCAAAATGACTTGAGAATGATTACAATTCCCTACAAAATTTATTTAATATTTACAAGAAATTTAAAGAACATGGGACCCCCTATGTCTACTTATGTACAAAGTAACTTTTGAGCCTAATGCCCCTGCATCAGACTCCCAAGCTTCAAATTGTTCATGATCTCCTGATCACGTGCTCTTCATCTCTGCCTCCAGGATCCCATACTTGGTTTTGCTGCTGTCCATCAGCTGCATCATTCTTCAACTAATCTTCTCCAGGCTTCCAGACTTTGTTCTGTAAGTCACTTCCAGCTATACTTTCACAATCATATTTTGTTTTTCATGTACAAAAATCATTTTGTTTCCTTTCTACTGTCTGCTGCTTCAGAGACACCCTTACCATCAGTCTTATGATGTATTCAATCTCCATGTCCAGCTTATCCTCTAGCCGGAAATTATCTTGCCCTCTGTTGCTGCTTTCAATCTTTGTCGCTGCCAATATCGTTGCTCTTGCAGTCTCACATGCTATTAACATGTTTACTACTTCTACAGGTGTCATCCTCCATGTTGCGTCTATTGCCACCATGGGTGTTGCGGCCTCCCCTTCCTGTCCCTCTGCAACACTTTTCCTTTGTTCATCATCTGCAAATTCATTCTCAAAAAAAAATTCACCATTTAATTTCCTACCAGCAGTGACATACTCATCTAGTATACTAGTAAACAGAATTAGATTCTGCAAGCTAGTATCTGCTCCTCTTTTCTTCACAGCTTCAGGCATCCTTGCTCCAGGGTCTGCAATCCCTTTCTCTTCCTCAAATTCTCCCAACAAATAGTTCAACCATTTCTCCTATTTTTTTTTTACACCTTCAACATGCTATAAGTTAGACTCAGCATTTTCTTCTTCTTTGTGGGCAATCCTCAGCAATTGCCTCTCATCCTCCTGATGGATTCTAGAAATCAAATCAAGTTCTCGGAGATTTTCTTTCTCATATTCTTTCAGCATGGAATGTTGATTCCTCCTCCCTTCAACAAATTTTAAAATCTACCCTCCAGTCTGCTCTTGGCCCATCAGTCTAGCCGATTCTTCTCTGTCAATGACAGTGAAAAATTCCTGCATATGAGACATGGTTGTCTTATCCTCCTTCAGCAACATTTTTTCTTCTCTCAAGACAATTTCAAAGGATGAATTGTCTTCTGCATCACCTGTACACATAAACAAACTATCAGTGTTAAAACCATGAGACCCAATGTTCTCAATTGATGACCTAGTCACCAATTCTTCTCCCGGAAATTCTAAGTCTGGTTCAAGGCTCAGAAATTCTTCATCATCTTTTTCTTCAGCTGTCAGAGTCATCTCCACTGCTCCAATCATCATGCCCAAATGATGATCCCTCACACATGGATCATCAGTAGTAAAGTTCCAGTGCTTCAATGCCTTCTTCTTCTCTGACAACACATCAGTATTTTGTTCAGAACTCCTTTCCAAACCTTCTGTCAGCACCTCAACATGCTGACCTACATCCTTCATGAGACTGTCAGCTAGTCTCACTTTTCTCCCATCATCTGCTCCATGAACTCCATCCATGAAGATATTCCTGCCTTGCTTTCCCAGCAGCTCATCCAGTGCATCGGTCCTCTGCTCCTCCAATTCTCTTCTCTGGAAGTCCAACCTCCTATACAAATCAACAACTTCCATAGGAGTAGATTTCGGGAACCTTACACAACCTTTTATGCCTCTGCTTGTTCTTGACCAATCCTTTGTTGGCCCTTCTCTCTCAGCTTCAAAATTCTGCTGGATATCTTCATTTGACTCTTCTCTCTTCATATCTTCCAGATATCTCACTATCTCAGCATTGATCTGAACAGATTTCAGATTCAATGTCTCCTCCTCATCAACAAACTCTGAAGCTTGTTCATCTTCCAGTAGTGTACCTGCAAACACACACAACTTTTTAGTTTTTAGATCACAAGACCTTTCAGCCTTGGCTGCTTCCTCAAGCACTTCTTCTTGAACAGGTCTGCACATAGAATCTTCAGTTTCCATCCTTGTCTCAAGAACTCTGGGTTCTTCTTCCTCTATGGAGTCTGTCATCACTTCACATTTGTCAAACTCAAGAACAAAAGCCCCTACATCATCTGGACTGGTCCAATAACTCAGGAATTCCTCAATGACCTCCTCTTCAGCAAGACAGGCTTCTTGCTACCTCGAGTCTTCACTATGTCTCACAAGATCTCCTGTAGGTCTCCATTCTTCATCTGTGCTCTGTTCTGCATCATAAGTAGAAATTTCTTCTTTCAACTCAGCTGCTCTGAGTTCTTCTCTCAACAGGGAAATCTTCTTCTGCCTCAACCTCAACTTTAATGGTTTCCATTTCACATTCTTCCTCATGAGTCAACCAACTCTCTGTCTTTCTTCTATCCTCAGTTTCAATCTGTTTAACTCTTCCCTGATCTCAGCAAATTCCTTCCAATACTCTTCATCTGTGAGTCTATTCCTCATGCCAACTTCCTTTGCATCTTCCGTCATTCTTCTGTTGTGGCTTCTCTCAGAACCTCTACAATCTTTGTAGTCTCTGTTATGGCTCTCAGTAGCCATTCTCTTCTCTAGGAGTTCTTCACTCACAAGCTGCACTAAGCCTCTGCAACAGCAAGCTCTCTTGCTGCAACTTACCTCACCCAGCTTCTCTCCCGAGCTCCGGCTTTTGGCAAGTACTAGTCCCCTCTCTCTGGAACCTTCTGAGCACTCTCTTTTGCTCACTCGGCTTCACTCTGCAACTTTCCTCAAGAACACCTCTTTTCTTCTTTCATCCAACCTTTGTTGGGAACCTTCCAGGTTCTTCCACACTTTCCTTCTTTACTCAGAGTCCCTTATTAGACTCTCTTACTTCTACTGAGATGTCTTCAATTGTCTACCCTCTGACTTCTACAAACAATCCTTCAACCAAAGTTAAATGTTTCTCACCTTCTCTTTGGAACACCGCAATTTTCCTCCTTATCAAGCCTTCAGCTGAATACCAAGCTCACTACCTTCACTATCAAACTCTGTCTTCAATTTTCCGCAACCATAATTCTGCAATTACAAATTCAAATTAATTACCTGCAATATCATGATCATGTCCTCCACTCACTCTGCAAATCCTGTTCACTGTGATTTTGTGTATCCTTGCTGCCTGATCTTCCTTCTTCAAAACTGCAGTCTTCAAAACACTTGTCCCCCAATTGGACTCTACAAATCTGCAATCACCTTCACTGTATCTCTGTAGGCTGCAATCTTATTAGTTTCCACAAGTATGGTTTCTTTTCATTCACCAAAATTGGACCTTTACAAAAAGAGCTATTCCTGAAGCTCTGATACCACTTGATAGCGGGGATAACCCATAGCCCGGTTTACCTTGATTTCAACCTCAATCTGTGTGTGAAATGTATCCAAATTTTCATGCCCGATCAACTCACAATCTGGGCAACTCAACATGTTCTTGATATAAATCAACCATATCATATAACCCTCGGCAGGTACATATATTAAACCACGTTCACTACATCACATATTTCATATTGCGCCAACTTCACATATACAACCATTATACGTAATATATCCATATATATATTACGGCCTTCTTCAATATTGGAAGCGTTATAACAAACTCAACCACATCAGACATGCCTTCGTTAACTCGCAACCATAGTTGAACAGTCCCGATCAATTAGAACTGGGCCCCACACTAATTACCTTCCACATCTGACGGCGGAGAGCACGTCGCCCCACTCCTTACAATCCGACGGATATCGCTTGGCCTAGATGCATGAACGATAATGCGCGATGGCGCAATATGAAAGCAGTTTTCCAAATTCGCTCAGGGACACGTGTCGCCCATCCTATGGAATCGCTTTGATTTCTCGAATACCGCTTACCATTTCAAAGGCGGTGCGATCAACTGCCGGTTTCACTCCAACCCGTCATTACTGTTCACTTCGGTCATGGTTTCGCTTCTTACCTTCCAGGTTCCGTTCTCGTTTGCGCCTTTCATCTATCAACCCAATGCAGAGTTCCACTTATATTGCTTCGCGGGGGAACAACCAACGCATACTCCTTTCTCCATACTCGGTTGTCGAACGCCGATGAGCTCTTTATGAGCGGCATAAACCTCCATACATGGCTTAAGGCCACAGCTCTGTTCATGGCATATACTCACGACTATATCACTCCACTGTCGACCAGTTCGAGATACAATGTCGACAGCATTAACGTCGGTTTCTCTAACTATATACGGAGCACAATTAATCCCAAGTTGCAGAGTACATATTTACACATTCTTATACAATTGGTTTTGAGATACAGAAGTTATTCACACAGCAATTAATGCAACAATGCCCTTCCCACAGAATTCAAACACAATTTCTTTTATACATATCCAAAGGTACTCATTGAAATTCGAAGACATTCAAACAGGATTTAACCCCATCCATACACACTTAATTCAAAGAAATGTCTTCCATAAACATATATATATATATATATACAGGTGATCAATCTCAAAGCAATCGCTTACAATTTCATGACAGGCCAGATATTCAGTTTAGTGGCCATTATCCTCCTACTCTGTTGCTGAAGAAGTTCTCTACCTCTCTCCCCATCTAAACTCTTCAGGATTACATTTATACCACAAGGACGACCTGAATTGATTCAGGTCTCCAAACAGTTCAACAACTCTTAGCATTCCCAATTCCTAAAATTAGACTCAATAACTGAACTGATCCTAAACTGACTCTTCGTATTCCTATCTTAACCAATTTCTCATGTTCTCAAAATGACTTGAGAACAATTACAATTCCCCACCAAATTTATTTAATATTTACAAGAAATTTAAAGAACATGGGACCCCCTATGTCTACTTATGTACAAAGTAACTTTTGAGCCTAATGCCCCTGTATCAGATGGCATGGAAGCTGGCATGGAAGCTAAGATGGATGACATGAAAGACAACATGGAAAACATGAAGAATGATTTAAAAGCAGACATGGAAGGTTTGAAAAAGTTGATACAAGAAATGTTTCCTAATGGTGAAAAGATAGTAGAAGAAACTCATGATGAGAACAAAATAAATGTTAATCATGATTTCATAAACTTTAATGTTGGTGGGAAGAACCACCATATTCCAAAAATGGATATGAGGAAGTTTGATGGAAAGGATCCTGTAACATGGATACTACAGATGGAGCAATATTTTGATCTCCATAATGTGCAAAACACACAAAAGGTACGCATTGCAACTTTACATTTAGAACAAAATACATTTGTATGGTATCTATGGCTTTGCTCCCGTAAAAAAATTGTCACTTGGTCAATTTTTACGGAAGAAATGATAGCACATTATGAGGATACAAAGAGCAACACCTTCTTTAGCCAATTGATAAATCTCAAACAAAAGGGTTTAGTGGGGCAACACATTTAGGACTTCCAAAAATTGAATATAAGGGTAACTGATATTCCAGAGGAACACAGGATTGATCTCTTCATAGGTACTCTAAAGGATAACATCCAACATGAAGTTCGTGTTTTGGAACCTTATTCATTGGAGAAGGCATTCAGGTTGGCAAGAAAAGTTGAATGTAAAATTATGGCGACAAGGAAGCCTACCACTCAATTCTATAAAGAAGGAAGTGTTGCTACGCCTAAATTTCCACAACCTACAAGGTTGACACCACAACAATTGGAAGAAAAAAGAGCAAAAGGGCTTTGCTACAGTTGTGATAGAAAATACACTAAAGGTCATAAGTGTGTTGAGAAGAAATTATTTTACATAGATTGTGAAGAGGAAGAAAAAAATGAACAAGAAGAGGATATACACCAGGAACCAGCCATAGAAGAGGAAGAAATGAGTCCAACCATATCGTGTAATGCACTGGCAGGAAGCACCACTCCTCAAACTCTCAAGATAGAAGGACATATCAAGAAGAAAAAGGTAATAGTGTTGATTGATTCAGGTAGCACCCATAATTTTATTCATTGTGAGGTAGCCAAGGAATTAAATTGTTTCATGTACCCAGCACCAGAATTTCAAGTGATGGTTTCAAATGGAGGAACTATAAATTGCTCTGGAAAATGCCATAATATCAAGCTAACCATGGGGGAATATGTATTGAACATTCCAATGCTTTCCATTCCTATGGGAGGTGTTGATGTTGTACTAGGAGTACAATGGTTACAGTCTTTGGGGACGATAGCTTTTAATTTTCAAGAAATTTTCTTGAAATTTTTTTCAAAAGGAAAGGAAGTCGAATTACGGGGTATTGCAGGGAAGCTGGGAAAGATAATAAGCTCTAATGTCATGAAAAAGATTCTAAATAAAGAAAAATGAGGCATAATTGCTCAATTATGCTCACTAGAAGTTCCAACATCAAAATCATCTATTTTTGCATATCTCCAACAAGTCTTGGACAATCATTCCAAGGTGTTTGAAACTCCCAAAGGACTCCGACCTATTCGTGATCATGATCATGTTATTCATTTGATTCCAGGAAGTGTTCCTCCAAACATCAGGCCTTATAGATATCCTTATGTCCAAAAGAGCGAAATTGAACGTATGATTTCAGAAATGTTAGAGGCGGGTATAATTCAACCTAGTCAAAGTTCTTTCTCTGCTCCTGTAGTATTGGTACACAAGAAGGATGGATCATGGCGAATGTGTCCGGATTATAGGGAGCTCAATAAGCTCACCATTAAAGATAAATTTCCCATTACTGTGATTGATGAATTATTGGATGAATTACATGGAGCAATTTATTTTACCAAGTTGGATCTTCGTTCAGGATATCATCAAATTAGAATGAAGAGTGAAGATATTCCAAAAACAGCATTTCGAACTCATGAGGGTCATTATGAATTTTTGGTCATGTCTTTTTGCCTTACCAATGCACCTTCTACATTTCAAGGGTTGATGAATTCCATTTTCAAACCCTTCCTTAGAAAATTTGTGCTAGTATTTTTTGATCATATACTAATCTACAGCAGGTCTTGGAAGGATCATGTTGAACATGTTGACAAGGTGCTCAAACTATTGCAGGAGAAACAATTATATGCAAAAACATCCAAATGTTTCTTTGTAGTACAAGAGGTGGAATATCTGGGTCATATTGTATCTCACGAGGGTGTTAAGGTAGACCCTAACAAAATTAAAGCCATTAAGGAATGGAAAGTCCCCACAACCATAAAGCGGTTGCGAGGATTTCTCGGGTTAACAGGGTATTATCGCAAGTTTGTTAAGAATTATGGGAGAATAGCAGCACCTCTAACAACATTATTGAAGAAAGATGCATTTTCATGGACTCCTGAAGCAACTAAGGCCTTTGAATATCTTAAAGAGGCAATGTGCCTAGCACCGGTCTTAGCTACGCCAGACTTCACAAAAACCTTTATTGTGGAATGTGATGCCTCAGGAAATGGAATTGGTGTTGTTTTAATGCGGGAAGGAAGACCCATTGCTTTTGAAATTCGTCCAATCAAAGGAAAGTATTTACAGAAACCTATTTATGAGAAGGAAATGTTAGCAATACTGCATGCACTAAAGAAATGGCGAACTTACCTAATGGGAAGACACTTCAAGGTAAAAACTGATCATGATAGTCTTAAACACTTTTTTGAACAAAGACTATCTTCAGAAGAGCAGCAAAAATGGGTCACAAAGATGTTGGGTTATGAATTTGAAATAATCTACAAAAAAGGAAAGCTTAATGTTGTTGGAGATGCACTCTCAAGAAAGAATGAAGAGGTGGAAGCATTGCTTTGTGCCATTTCTATTATCCAACCAGATTGGATAACCGAAGCAAGAGATGAATGGAAGAAGGACAAAGATGTATGGACACTCATTCAAAAGTTGCGGCAAGATCCTAGTACATCTGATACATTTAGTTGGAAAAATGATTCCTTATGGTACAAAGATCGCTTATATCTTTGTAAGAATTCCCAACTAAAACAAAATATTCTTTTGGAATTGCACACTTCTTCTTTAGGAGGACACTCAGGATTTTTAAAAACTTACCACAGGATGAAGAAAGAATTTTTTTGGGATGGCCTTAAATCTGATATTCAAAAGTTTGTGGCAGAATGTTTGGTTTTCCAACAAAATAAAGTTGAGACAATTAAGACCCCGGGACTTCTACAACCTTTATCCATTCCAAGTCAACGTTGGGGGGAGATTTCAATGGATTTTATCACAGGTTTACCTAAGTCCAAAGGAAAGAGTGTCATCATGGTGGTAGTTGATAGACTTACCAAGTATGCACACTTTTGTGCATTATCTCATCCATTTAAAGTAAGTACAGTTGCTACTACATTTATGGACACAATTCAAAAGCTACATGGAAGCCCAAGGGTTATTGTAAGTGACATAGATCCCATTTTTACTGGAAATTGTTGGACGGAGTTATTTTCTTGTTTGGGTACTCAATTAGCTCATAGCTCATCTTATTATCCTCAATCTGATGGTCAAACTGAGATAGTAAATAAATGTTTGGAAGGATATCTTCGTTGTTTTGTATCTGAAAAACAAACACAATGGGTCAAGTGGTTACCTCTTGCTGAATGGTGGTATAACACTTCCTTCCATACTGCAGCAAAAATGACCCCATTTATGGCACTTTATGGATATCATCCACCATCCATTACATCATCTTTAAGGGAAAATTCGAAGGTTCAAGCAGTGGAAGATCACATCGAGCATCAGCAAGATGTTCTCCAACTCTTAAAGGATAACCTGAATTTGGCACAAAATCGAATGAAACAACAGGCAGATCAACATCGTAGCGAGAGAAGTTTTGATGTAGGAGATTGGGTATTTTTACGGCTATAACCATACAAACAAATGTCCCTCAAGCAAGCAAAGAAGGATAATAAATTATTGCCAAAGTACTATGGTCCTTACAAGGTGTTGCAAAAGATTGGTACTATGGCATACAAATTGGAGCTTCCTGCTTCTTCGCGAGTGCATCCGGTTTTCCATGTTTCATGCTTAAAGAAGGTTATAGGTGAAAATCTTCCAGTTCAAACAATATTGCCAGAACTTGATGAGGAAGGAAAAATCATATTGGAACCTGAAGCGGTCACGGAAACAAGAACTCGACAGCTACGGAATCGATCAATTTCAGAGTATCTCGTCAAGTGGAAGAACTTACCCACTGAAGATTCTACATGGGAGGATGATAATTTTATACAGAAGCACCCAGAGCTACTCAAGCATTGAGGACAACACTTTTTTGAAGGAGAGGGGCATGTTAGGTCCCTATATTACTAGTATAGTCCCTTATTATTGTTAGTGTAACCCCCCTATTATTATTATTGTACCCTTGTAACCCCCATATTTTTATTATTGTGCCCTTAAATTATTATTGTTAGGTCGGTTATGATTACATTGTGGCCCCTCTAGGATTACATTATGGCCCCATGTACTCCTATATATAGAAAGGAGGTTTTGTAAATTGTATCATCCAAGAATTGTTCATTTATGTAATGTATTGGAGGTTTCCCCCTCGAAGTGGCTTATTTCTAAGGCGTTGATATCTATTTTCTTCTATTTTTGGAGCTGGTTACGCAACACACATGGATCTACAAACTACCATCTGTTGAAAGCCACCAAAATCAACGATCCTCGCCCAACTTCGATTGGACTATCCAATTCCGATTGAATGTAGAAATTTTTCCTTTGGTTGAAGCTTCAAAATAACTACTACACTCTCAGGAAGTCACTCCTCATCTACATCTATGTTGACCTTGTTTCATCTATTTTCATACTAGATCCAAGACTTATGATCAACTCAATTCAGCTTTGCAATACGATCTTCCGCAGCAAGACAACATCAACAATTCAATAAAAAACACCACAAAAACATGTTCTCAACTCTAGCAAAAATAGTGGCTCATATCCATGCATCAAAATTGTAATACTATTGCCATTCGACAACATAATATCTACTCTAATCCTCCAAACAAAAATCTTCTACAACAGACTGAAATATTATTTGAAAACTAATGCACTGCTTCATAAATATTCTCAATTCATTGCCATTTACACTCATACACTAAAATTATCTATGCTCTCGACTGATCCTGAAGCCTTCCTTCTCTATGAAACCTTCACTCACTCACTCTCACACTGAACCAACCATCACTCAACTCCAAAATGTAAAATATAAAACATGTAGGGTGAATTGCACTTTTGGACTAGGATCAAATTTTCACAATGTTGACAAAATAAAGTAACTTCCACCACTACTTGTGCACTAAAGGTGTTCAGAATCACTGGAGGACTCTTTCAACCCAATTTGACCTTTTCCAATTAGTATAGAACCTTCTAGGAAATTCCAATTCAAATTACTTTGGAAGTGCACGAGGAATGCAGAGAAAATTTCGTTTTAAGCCTCAGTTATAGGCACAACACTAGTTGATACCATTTGGCTGCATGAATAGGCCTACTTCCCTGCAACCAAAGGCCTTTTAGCCACGTGCACAAGCTTATCTCCATGCGACTGGGGCAAAGGATGAGGAAAAACATAAAAATCTCTAATCATAACCTCTGCCACATATTTGGTCATCTTCTCCAGCATCTGTACATGCCTACAAACCTCTATTAAGCCTTATGACACCTCTTTAATTGAAAAAAAAAGTCTCCAAAGTGCCACTACAACATGGACCTAGAAACCAACAAACAAGGGTTGACAATACTACCAACAAGTCCTCCACTCTCCTCAAACACTTGCACAAGTTTCAACACATGTGTACACCACTGTAACATCTCAACACCATCGTCATGAGGCCAAACCATCGATATAACAAGTCATATCCATGAGCATAAACATGAAGACCTAGTTTCCAACTCAACTAATGTGCCAACTCAACAACATGAATGATATGTAAGCCATCATCTCCATCACATGTAGATATGAATCATCAACATGTAGTAGCATCTCCAATGCCACCAATCAATTCATAGCAATTCAACACAAGGAAACATAAGGAAGCACATCTATGAACACCACTGGCACATGAGGAACCAACAACCACACCAATTTCATCATCTGACCATCAAGGTTGACATCATAAGGTAGACATCAATTCAAACACAACCATAACTAGCTCAATGCAAACTTAACCAGATGCAACCATGCTACAAGGAAGGCATCCAAACATCAGCTAGACTACACATAGTTTACATCCATGCCAACATGAACTAGATGCCATCATGAACCAATGCCAACATCATCTATTCAGAACCATGCACACCATAATGCCAATAATCTCCCCCTTTGCCATTGATGGCAACCACACATAACCTCCAGACCAATATCCTCTATCACTCCCCCTTTAACATCAATGGAAAAGATTCAACTCCATATGATAAGGTAGTAAGAACTGAAGAAAAAATATTCTAGAAATTGATATCTACATGGATGGAAAATGATGCACATCAGAAAGCATCCATGCCTCTGAATAATAGTGGTAAGGAGAAAATATCACCAACCAACATTCAAAGCAACACATATCACTAACCAATATTCAAAGTGGCACATATCACCAACCAACATTCATAGCGGCACATCCAACCAATCGGCCTCTAGCAGTAGCAGAAATATGCCAACGTGAGGCAACCATAAGCAACATCAATCACAATATGCACAAGAGACAACATTATAACTCTCCATAGAAACCACATAGTAGTAACATCAATGGAATCATCAACCTCTAAGCTCAATACATGAGGCCAAGAACCCCAAAAGTCATAACATAGCATGAGGCACACCATGAACACCTCCAAGAAGATCATAATTCCAACAATGTATGGCTAAAGTAAACAAGAGAAAATAATTCTCCCCCTCAACACGTGTCATATCTAACATCATCTCACGGTTGTAGTGAACCACTTTCGCTACAAACAATGGTTTCATTCGACAAATAAAAGCACCATATGGACATAGACTCCACATGACCATGAATGAATGACATATCTATCATAAATACATGGTTATATTAGTGACATAAGACATCATACATAAATCATATGACCATAACATGACCTCATGACTCATGAATAAATCACCCAATGATAGTACAACATAAGTACATAGCTTCATGAAAATTTTACATGAATATATCAATAAATACATGGCTTCTATAATCATCTCCTATGTACCAATGACTCAAATACATGATAAATCATGATTGTTACTACATCATTAGCCCATATATGTGCCTGCAAAAAGACTCCATGAAACTCCTCCAAAACATGCCTACTAACAAAATGACTCAATCTACTAATGACTGGACCCTCTACCAACATAAAATGATGAATAAATGACAAGTACATGGTTGTAATATATTGAATCTAACAACCCATACATGGCTGGTCCATGTCTCAAGTCACGGTATGCATGTCATTGCCATAATGTCCTCATGCTAGGGTATATGAAAGATGATCAATAAAAGATGCAACAAGATTTATATACATTTATTTCCACATATAAACAGTAAATACATCAGCTACAAAAATATTGAGTGAAAAATAAATATAAAACATAAAGAACAAGTCTTGAGACCATAGCTCCCCTTGAGCATGATATATCTCATATGTAGTGATTTGATTGATCTAAAACTGCATGGAATAACTAGATAAAAACCTAGTGTTGCTAGAACTCCTCAAGCTACCAACATTCCCCCTAAGACCATGCTAGTCGCACATGTGCTTTTGCAGTCAAGTAGATCTACCGTGCAAGAATGGGCAGCAGTAGGGGCTGATCTCTTCTACTTTGAATATGATGAGGAATATTACTCTCTTGGTCTCCTCTCTCTAATCACTCTTCCCTTCAACACATACACATTATTCAGTGTCTTGACTCCCTTGGAAATCACTCTCTTTGAGCCTTCTTTCCAGATGTTGCAACCTTTGGAATTGAAATTCACTTCCTTACTCCCATCAACCATTTGTCTCACACTCAAGATATTATGCTTTAGGCCCTCAATGAGCCACACATCATCTGCATTGGTCCTCTTCTCACCAATATTGGATTTATCACTTCCCAACACTCTTGTTGAATCATTACCTTCAAACACGACACTACAATTCTTGGTTTTAGTGAGAAAATGAAAATTTATGCTATCTCATGAAATATGGTGTGAGAATTCGCTATCAACATACCACATGTCATCCTCATCATGCGAATAAAGTGCAATGCCACATCTTTCTAGTTTCTCCTTCTTCTTCTTCTTCCACATGTTCTTTGGTTGGTTCCTTGGTTGTGCATTCTCCATTGTTTGTTTCTTTTGAACAAATGGCCTCAATGATCTAGGCATCTTGCAATTCTTGGCCACGTGCCAAAAATTGTGACATACATAACACTCTATGTGATTAAGATATGAAGCCAAAGGATCTGAGATTTTTTTCCCATACTAGACCTCCATCTTCTCACATTATATCTGCAATCAATGGCTTTATGCCCAAATAGGTTAAAATCAAAACAATTACCATTAAAATAACTTGTATACCTGAATGTAGGTCCTCTTATGGGTTGGTCATAATTTTTCATAGATGTGTACATTCTCCTCCTACAAGCAGCTGCCACATGTCCAAAACTTTGGCAATTAAAGCACTCAATCTCATCCATCAAGGGGGAAAAGGAGTTTTGATTCCTCCTTTGAAAACTAGAACTCTCAACCATACAAGTGTATGGTCTTCTAGATGTGAAATCTTCTTTTGATTTTCTACTTTGTTGTTGCTAGTGAATTTTTTTCTCTCTCCTTTCTTACTGCTATTGTTGGTCACATTCTTTGTTGTGGGATTCTTTAGTTCTTATTTATTATTCTTACCTGCATGCAAGCTTATCTTTCCTTTTTTTAAATGTTGCCAGATTTATTCATTGCTATGGTTCTCTTCACTATCTCCAGTTGTTGGTCCTTTTATTTAAGTTTCTTTCTCAATTTTTCAATCACACCTTCAAGCATTTCAACATCATCCTTCCTATATTTTTGTTTTCTACAGTTTACCTCTTCTATTTTTTTCGATTCTGCTATTTGTGTCCTTAAGGTAATGATATCTTCCTTGAGACTTTTCTCCTTTTCATCACGAACATGCAAGTTCTTCTCATGCTCCTAACATACATTTGCTAGTTTACCAATCTCACTAGAAAATTATTGGCAATAATAACCATGGAATACTCATATTCAACCTTAAGGATCATATAACTATGATCGTCATCTTTTTCACTAATCAGATTTGAATCATCATCATTACCGCTATCAAAAATATAACTCAAAAGAAAATCATTATGGTTTACACCTTTATATTTGTTGTCCTCTTTCACACTTGGTTCAACAAGAGCTTCATCCTTCATGGATCTCTTGTTCTTGTTCTTTTTGTTTCTCTTCTCAACCTCTTCATCATTGTTGTTGTTGTTGGATCCATATAACATATGCAGTCTATTCCAAACCTCTTTCGTAGATTTTAAATCTCCAACTTTTTCTAAATTTGCATTGTGGATATTTTCGAAAAATAATTCACCTAGCTTGAGCATTTTGCTTCAATACTTTTGACGAAGGATAATCTCCATCATATCCCTCACAAAATAATCTCCAAATATTAGATCCATAATATGATAATTTACATTTCACACTTTCTTGCCATACCTTGAAATTTGTAGCAGTAAGAACGGGTATTCCTTGTGAAGCCATTCTATGAAAAAATTCAAATTTTTTTCCAACAAACCCCATATCTACTCTTTATCGATCAAGTTGCAACTGAGAGCCCTGCTCTAATACAAACTATTGGAAACTTTTGAGAACTACTAAGAAGGGGGGGTTGAATCAATAGTGTGACTTCTTAACATTTTTTACCAATTTAAACTTTACTATTAAATCACATCATCCAACAACACATTATGTCATCACATGAATGTAAACAACATAAGAATATAAAGCAATATAACCATGAGAGAAAAAATAATCAACACATCAAAAATACATCCACACAAGGGACACAAGATATCTGGTGGAAAACCCTTCACTAGGAAAAAAACCACCCTTGTTGTTGTTTCGCTACTTTAAATATTCGATTAAGAAAATAATTTTTTTACATAGATGATTGACTCCCATCAGTCAGGATACTTAACCTCATATACTATTGGCCAACACCCATCATCCTGGATACTCGATTCTACTAATCAGCTTGGAAGACTATGTTTTCACGCAGATATACAAACTACCATCCGCTGAAAGCGACCACGATCAATGATCCTCGCCCATCTCCGATTGGACTATCCAACTCCGATTGGATGGATAAATTGTTCCTTTCACTGAAGCTTTGGAATCATTGCTCCACTCTCATTAAATCATTGCTCCTCTACTTCTATGTGGACCTCATTTCATCTATTTTTATACTAGATCCAATACTTCTTCTCAACTAGTTTCAACTCTGCAATATGATCTCCAACAGCAAGATACTTTCAACAAGTAAATCAAAAACACCACAAAATCATGCTCTCAACTCTAGAAAAAATAGTGGCTCATATCCATACATCAAAATTGTAATACTATGGCCATCCAACAACATAATATTTTCTCCAATCCTCTAAAAAACACTGCTACAGCAGACTCAAATCTGATCTGAATACTAATGCATTGCTTCAACAATATACTCTATTCATTGTTGTTATAGGCCATTTTTTTCACATTCGGTCAATGGGTCTCCTAATGGGATCAATAAACATCTTATTCCCCATCATCATTGCACAAATCCCTAATAATTCCTCTTTCATTCCCTAGAGTTACTGCCTAAAACTGTATCATCTGAGCCATTTTTAGGACCAACGCTCCCTAACCTCTTGTTGGACGGTGTTCATATATAGGTTGCTTCATTGTGGCCTACATTGATAACCTACAATTTTCTCTACTTAGCACCTGCGTTGGTTCTAGAAATTAGGGAAAAGAGAGAGAGAATCTCAAAGCCTCCATTTCTAGAAGCTTTTAGGATTTGTTGTAACCATTTACCTCAGATAAAACATTCAAATCCTATCATACCATAATTTGGAGTTTCCATCCCTTACCTTTAATCCCATCCTCCCATCAAAGGTGTATCTAAAGCCCTATATTAGTAATAGGATAAGAACTCCCATCTTACCCCACTCATCTATATATTTACAACCTTTCGTATGCAAGGGGTTGGATTTTGGAGAGTGATCTTACCCTTATGTTGTTGTTGTGAGAGGCTTCATTTCATGCATTTAGGGTGATTATAGGTGCACATTGTGACAAGGAAAGGACAAGTCAACCTGGAGGAGCTCTTTTACAAGATCAACACCTATTTATGGTTGTAACTCCTTCCATTTATATTAAAGAAAATAATTCTTTGTTTTCCTATATGGGATGTCGTTATTTCATGTATTTCAATACCATGTTGATTTATTGAATAAAGTACTTATATGATATTACATAGATCTCATAGTTTCTTAGCTTGTGTTGTTTAACGTTGCAGGTTCTAATTTTGGAAATTGGAGCATTCAAGCTAAAGAAGGAACGAAGAATGTGATGGATTCCAGGTAGGCTTCATTATGTCATCTATTTACTTTAAGTAAATCATTGGGTTCCTTGTCTATTTGTTTTTCTAGGTTAGCCACCAAACCTAGGGGAGATACTTTTGTCCACAATCATAAATCCTGCATAAAAAATTGGTGATCATACTAGGGAATGGTGTATTCCCTTGGTGATTCCTTTCTCCATGGTGTTTAATTACCTCTTTGATAGACCTTTGCTGCTTTAACTAGCCAAGAACATACCTAGGAAGTGATTTCATTGAGTCTCATTTGAAATTTTTGTGTCAGCATACTCTATCCTTGGACCAACACACCCCATGTGCCTTTGAATGAGCATTTCACCCCACCTGGGCCCTCTTTGTACCTACGTTTCAAAGAAATGGTGCCTCTTTTGCACCAGCATTGGCCCCTATTTTTGCACAATTTTTCTCTTGTTTTTTCTTTCCTCTTTGATCAGCCTACTTCCAGCTACCCTTTCTTGAGTCTTGAGTGTCTTGTGGTCCATATAAAACCTCCATTTGGTTTTCATTTGTGTTTGATTGCCTTTGGTAAGAATTAGTTTTGATTTTTTCTTTGTGCTTATCATTAGGTCACTTACAAACTGATTTCGTTTGGTCATTGATTGCTTGGATGAATTGTTGTTCTATTCCTCATTCAAAAAAGCACATTTGAATCAATGATTAAACTTTTTCATCTTTGTTTTCCTCATTTCGAAAATTAATTTTGTTGAAAAGAAAAGAAAAAAATGCATTTTCATTTAGGGTTTTGTATCTGCATTGATATAGGAGCAGTCACATTGAAAGGGAAATTGCATCTTGCATATTTTTTGTTTCACGTTGTATGCTACATATTGAATGCTTCTTCCCTTCCTTAGCTATATTTTCATTAAAAGAGAAATATTTCCATTTTCTCATGCTAAATTTTAATTTTAGGATATTCAGGTGACATTCATGGTGAGCCCAAAACTAAAACTTAATCAAAGATAAACAATAAAATTTATTGAATCAACCTTAGGATAATTTGTAAAATTAATGCAAACACTTATAGGTTTAAGCTAGAGACGTGTTCTGACGTTGTTAAATGTAGGAGTTGTCATTGTTTGCCAGTGTTGCATCACGGGGGTGATATATTTTTCCATGTATGTAAGTGTATAGGATCATTCTCCACGTACCTTCGAGTATATTGGATGGTTATCCATGCATGAAAAGTGTATGGGAATGCTCTCATCAGATGGTTATGCATTAGATAGCACTACTATGGACTGTACTGCCACGTACAGTCGATTATATTTTGGGAGCCCCCCATATCCTGTTATAGGTAATTGAGTCTTCCACCTTGTATATTGTGATACACCGAACAAAGCATTCAGAGAGATTTCCTGCATGTACGTTAATTCCTTGGTTCGCCAAGGGTTATATTGCATTTCACAAAGACTTGGTAAACCATTTTTCCTAGTTATCCCTTTGTTTTTTTTTGTTTATTCAAATTCTAAAATAAATTAATTGACCGTGGAATAACATCATCACTGTGGAATATCTCCTTAGTGGATCTTACGTTAATACTAATGGCGAAAGTTCCTAACACTACTACATTTGGTGGAAATTCTGACACTTGGTTCTGACGCTTTTGACCAAATGTCGGAAATTTCCCCAAATTTTTTCCATCCCGCCCGAAACCGTCGCTATACCAACGTTTATACAAAACTGTCGCAATACCGACACTTATAAAAGTGTCGCAATTGCGACGTTTGGAGGAAGACGTCGCAATTGCGACACTATGGCCCAACACGTCGCTATTGCGACACAATGTCTAAGTGTCGTAATTGCGAAGTTTGGAGGCCTTCGTCGCAATAGCGACGACTTTTCCGCCGTCGGTATAACGACACTTATATGCGCGCTAAATATAAATACGAAACTTATATGCGCGCTACATAAAAATTATTTTATTGTTTCGTATCCGTCGCAATAGCTACATTAACGTCTAACATCACGTGTGCATTCACGCTCCGCTCTTGCATAACAGCATTTTCCCTCAGCTCTTGCAAAACAGCATTTACCCTCAGCATTCACCCTCAGCGTTCGCCCTCAGCTCTTGCAAAATGGTAAGTTCTTACTGCAGGCCCTTCCTCCTATAGTAGGGTTGACTCTATTTGGGTTTTTTTGGTCAATTCCATTGGATTGTGTTAGGCTGTAGGGTTCTCTCTATATGTCAACAATAAAGATTCAATACCCTCTATTATCTTCATCACCCAATACAAGATTTAAATTTTTCCCAAAGAAACACTTATTAATTTGGCAGCCATGATTTCTCCCTACTTTAAAAACCCTGCATTTAAATGAAAACAAGCATTGAATTTCAACTACAAAAATCTATTAGTGTTCAAATGTACATGTGTGCTACATTAACGTCTGATATCATGCGCGCATTCGCCCTCCGCTCTTGTAGAACAGCATTCGCCCTCAGCATTCGCCCTCAGCTCTTGCAGAACAGCATTCGCCCTCAGCATTCGCCCTGAGCTCTTGCAGAACAGTATTTGCCCTCAACATTCACCCTGAGCTCTTGCAGAACAACATTCGCCCTGAGCTCTTGCAGAACAGCATTCGCCCTACAATCGCCCTCAGCTCTTGCAGAACAGCATTCGCCCTCAGCTCTTGTAGAACAGCATTCGCCCTCAGCTCTTGGAAAATGGTAAGTTCTTACTGCAGGCCCTTCCTCCTATAGTAGGGTTGACTCTATTTGGGTTTTTTTGGTCAATTCCATTAGATTGTGTTAGGTTGTAGGGTTCTCTCTAGATTTCAAGAATCAAGATTCAATACCCTCTATTATCTTCATCACCCAATACAAGATTTAAATTTTTCCCAAAGAAACGCTTATTAATTTGGCAGCCATTATTTCTCCCTTCTTTAAAAATTCTACATTTAAATGAAAACAAGCATTGCATTTCAACTACAAAAATATATTAGTGTTCAAATGTACATGTGTGCATCACTTGTGTAGGGTATTCCTTTTCCACTTTCACATTATCCAAGAATGTGTGCAGTATAGTTCATATTTTTTGTGATTTAGATTATCTTGAAAAGGAAAGGTAAATTATTTCCCATGGAAAAAGAAGGTTTTCCCTTTTTACTATTGGAAATGGTACAACAAAGTTCCATTTCTACCCGAAACTCCTATGAAATAGGAACCAAATAAAGGCCATGTCCTCAATGGACATCATTTGGCTTTGAAAATGGCCATTGCACCGTGTTGTTTCTTATATTACATCACGATAGTTTATTAGGTCATTTCTTGTTTCTTGAGATGAAAAACAACCAAGAAATTGTGAAGATCCTTTCAAGAAATAAATGACCATTTCTCAATCATATCTCAACTATTTTTTATTTTATTCAGTGGTTGCTTACTTTGAGAGAAATTTGACACTTTTATAAGGAATATAACATAAAAACACAAAATGGGAAGAAATTGATGAGGTAGATGACCTTTAGTTGTTGTCAATTAAGAATTGATAATACACGATGCATGTTATGTACTACAAACTAGATTCCTTCCTGGAGTTAGGACACAGAGTATTGAATCAAAGTTGTAGTTTCTAACTTCTTGTATTGGTTCATCAATCTTGAAATTCAGACATTGCATGTCTTCATTGCTTCATATTTGAATAATTTGCATCATATCGTACAATAGGAAATTAGGAATTATGATTATTATTACTTTATGGATCTGTTAAGTTACTTTTAAGTTTGCATGGTTTAGTGTGAAATTATTCTAGTCCCCAAACACATATAATCAGGGAATTATAACGTGATTTCAAACATTAAATATCAACAAAATCGTTTAAAGGATATTGAAAGGAAAAAGGTGATGGAAGATAGAAAGTGCCTTACTTAAATGCTCTAAGGATTTTTCAATGGTTGCTCCAAAAGCTTCACTTCAAGGCCCTTCAAGATCGTCTCCAACAATGCTATACCATCAGCTTCAACAATGTTTCTCCAAAAATGTCCTCAAGGTCTTCACAACAAGTTTACTAGAAGTTGCTCCAACAATATATTCAATAAGGTCTTCATTGTCAACTCATCTCTTGTTTGGGTGCCTTAATGTGCAATGACATGTTTCAAGGACTGAATTCAATGCAAGGCATATTTGAAACTCTAACTCTGTCTTCCGGTGTCTTATTAGAAATTATTTCAGTTTTCATTTTGTGTTTTCAAGTTAGATATTGTTTTCAAGTTTTTACATTTATAATTTCATTGCAATGTGGCAGACTGATCAGAGCAGTGCAGGAACAACCCCGAGACAGGATGATCGCGGAAAGAGGCCAGCGGAAGAACATGTAAAGTGCCAGCATTGCTCTATCTTTAGGTATTTTAGTTATTTACATAATTGAAATAATATTAATTTTGTTCAAATATGCACACACCTAGCCATGGTACGCCTGATGATTCCCTCTTTGAGGAAGAGCTTTCTTCATCCCTATCTCCAGTGTTCTTGTTGCGAAAAAAGGCACGAGATGCAAGGTCAGAATTTAATACTTTGATAGACCCGCCTCAAACACCTGAAACAGAAGAGAGGATAAAACAACTTATGAGCCGGCTAGAAAGATATCAGGTAATAATAAAAAGTCAAAAGTATATTTTTTTTGTTCTGCATGAGATGAATTGTGATAGTTTGATTTTTAATTTTTACATTGACTAAACTAACAAAAAGTTCTTTTGTATGTAGCATTTTCTGGCATTTGCTGAACCCGGTGTTGGTGGTAGTGGGACACAAGGGCAAGAGATTGCCCAACAACCCTCTCATACACCTTCTACTCCTTTAGGTGCTAGCCAAGAAACACACCCTGCCCAAGCAGACACCCAGCCAACTGCTGAACGTGTTGGCAATGATGAGGCTGATATGGCCAACTACATTATTGTGTTTCCTGGAGCTACACGTGTCAGCTCCACAGGGACCATTAATGGCACGTTGTTAGTGAACAATGAAGGTGTCCCTATAAAGCATGTAGAACTCCCAGGTAAATTTTAATATTTTAACTATTTCATGTACTTTATCTAAAACATATATATCATGATTTTTATTTTTAAATTAATGATAATATATTTCTTTCTTTTTCTGTGTAGGAAACAATGAGTTCTATAGGTATCTGGAGAGCCATGCGTTGGTAATTTTTGGCCCAACCATACGCACAGGGTGGAATTCCCAGAGTCCAACCTGAAAAAAGAACTTCTAGATTATCTAGAAGCCCTTTTTGGGGTCGGCACATTTGACAGAATAGCGGTGGCTCGGGTAGCCAGAAAATATTTGAAATATACCAGGGACACCTATAGGACGAAATTGCAATTTAAACCTAGATATGAACGTCCTCTCACAGTTCCATAGAGTGAGTGGAGAGCGCTCATCCATGATGGAAAAGAGAAAATGGCAAAGAAAGAAGGAAAAATGCGAACTGGACCCGCAACGTAAATTACAACTTTAATTCAATAGCTTTAATTTTCTCTATGTTTAAAATAAAAGTGTGCTACGTCATATCTGACTTTAATATTTTGATGTTAGGTTTCCTGACACCTCAAAGGCAACCAAAGCTAGGATTGAAAAAAAGGGCCATCACAAGCTAGGCCAGGGCGGCTACTTGAAATTGGCCACAAGAATTGTAATTAAGTAGCTAAACATTTTATAATTAATTGTATCGCCTTCCAACATTTTTGTAATCCTATCAAATATGATTAAAAATACACAATCATATGTAATTTAGGGTGATGACTTCAGAACAGAAACTACATAGGAAGATAAAAATATCGCTTTCCATTTCGGCTATCAAGCCGTAGTTGAACGTCGCAAAAGCTTGGGGCAGGTCCCAAGATCCAGAATGCCTGATAAGGTAAAACATTAACCTTTCAATATGTTTGTTTTCATCCATAAATTTAATGTCTAACAACTTTTTTTAAATCAGGGGAGCAGCACTACCGACGAGGCAAATAACCCAGTTTTAGAGCCAGATGTAGATGATCCTCTCGTGCAACCTGATCATTGTAGTGGGGACCAGGCCGACAATGCTGCTATCAGTGAGGGTCGTGACGGTAATTAATTTCCACTTATAATTTTTTCTAATTATACCTTGTTGGTTGTCCTTATAACGTTTTTTGTTTAAATGACAGAGAATGTTTCCCTTGAGGATCTTACCACCAGAGAGGAAGACAGGGCAACAGTCCCAACGGCGACAACTGGTGCACCAGGTAAATAATCTCATTGCAATTTTTTTTATTAATATTACCGAACTAGTTCAATGATATTTAAAAACTGACAATTAAATTTAATATTATCTGTTTTTGTAGGCGATGCCCCGTCACTGGATGAGACCAGACATCGTGACTACGCAACTAGGTCAGCGGCGACAACTGGTGCACCAGGTAAATAATCTCATTGCATTTTTTTTTATTAATATTACCGAACTAGTTCAATGATATTTAAAAACTGACAATTAAAATTTAATATTATCTGTTTTTGTAGGCGATGCCCCGTCACTGGATGAGACGAGACATCGTGACTACGCAACTAGGTCAGCGGCGACAACTGGTGCACCAGGTAAATAATCTCATTGCAATTTTTTTTATTAATATTACCGAACTAGTTCAATGATATTTAAAAACTGACAATTAAAATTTGTGTATCTATTTTGTAGGCGTGCCCCCATCAGATGGACCGGACATCGTGACTCTGCAACTAGGTCGGCTGGCCAAACTGACGATAGAACAGGAGTAAATAATCTCATGGAAATTTTTTATTAATATTAGAACTAGTTCAATGATATTTAAAAATTAACCAATTAAAATTTAATATTATCTGTTTTTGTGACGGATACCCATCCTTTGGATGAGACCGGACATCCTGACTACGCAACTAGGTTAGCGACGACAACTGGTGCACCAGGTAAATAACATCATTGCAATTTTTTTTATTAATATTACCGAACTAGTTCAATGATATTTAAAAACTGACAATTAAAATTTAATATTATCTGTTTTTGTAGGCGATGCCGCGTCACTGGATGAGCCCAGACATCGTGAATACGCAACTAGGTCAGCAGTGCGGGTTGAAAGGCACGAAACAGGAGCAGAGCACGATGATATTGATGATGTAAGTAGGAGCTTTAAAAATAGGAAGAAGAAAAAGAAAATTTGACAATGTAAAATATTGTATTATTATAAGACAAACGTTACCATACTTGGAACATTTTTTTGCGTTATATAAAAAAACTCATTTATCATACTATTTTTATGTCAAGCATTAATTGCAATGTTTCCTTGCGTACTTTTTGTTGAATTGTTTTTTTACTAGTTATTGAATATTTTTTTTTATGCTCATGAAAGTAAAAAATGAAATATAGATTGGATATTGGGGAATTGAGAGTGATGTGAGGGGGGGGGAGGGGCCATAAGAGCTTCCACCTTCACGTGGTTGGCCCTGTTTAGTAGAGAATAATTTATTGGAACGATTTAATCTTGGAGCAAACCTCCCTTGATCCAGCGTAGCAACAAAAAAGTCACTGTTGACTTAGTTGCTACTCTTTCAGATCGTGGGAGGCTTGTTCCAAGTTCATGCGACTCCAATAAATTGTTCTTGAAATGAAGAGGAGATTATTTAGGTATGTTTTGACATTTTCAACATATGTTCTAACATTATCATAAGAATGCATCTTAGAGTAAAAAATACTACATCAATTACTTGTATTTGTTGTATAGATAATGATGGATTTTGATTGACTTGGCAGTGCAGGTACAAATCCTCTTGCATCATGAGAAATACAACTTGTCAACTAGGGTCATGTCCAGGATATTTTTGCTTGTGCGCTTGACCAGGTTCGTAATGTCACATTTTGTAAGTTCCTTTACAGTTCATAATTCAATATTAAAGTAATGCATAAAGCTTTTCACAACAATAAAAGGAAAGGGTTATGGCTGAGTCAAATTTTATTGTTATTGACAATGTAATGAAATGTATCTCAATGCTATGGTTTTGGCCTTTTTATTGGTGGAATTAGAGGACCCAGTTGAAAATATTGGGGCCAAGTAGGCTGGTTTTCCTTTTTGTTGATGGTTTGGTGTATCTAATTGAATTAGTTGCCTAAGGTATTTTTGTTTGCAAACTCCTTTTCATTTTTCATACAGTATTGGCCTTGTGGAATACATTTGATTGTGTGGTCTTGTTAGATCTACAACATTTGTAGTTTTTTAGTCTTATGGCCGAGGTGCACTTTTATTATGAAAATAGTTGATGCAATATTGTCATTTAATCCTTACTGCAGGGTAGCATGTTGAGAAGTTTCTTGTGAAACATTTGGTATTCAAAATGACACTTGATCTTATACAGCATCATGCACTTGAATTCAAAATTCATATTCAAAGTGTGCCAGACAATTCTTGCAAAATTTCAAATATTTATGTTGTTTTAAACCATTATCTTTTTCATGTATTGGATGCTGAAAATGTGAAAAGACTTTGGTATGAAACCAACTGGTGAATAATTTCCAGCAAAACAACCACTTCCAAGACATGATTTAGAAGTAGAACATATGTACTTATGAAGCATAGAAAGATATCCTTGATGCATTGTCAATGTTTGGCTAGGGTTATTTTTGGAGAAAATAACTCCTTATTCCTAGAATAGTGATCTTCAATACAAGTAAATGCGAGAGAAGAGAGATCATCGTGTGACGCAACAAAACTGAAATTGGACCCCCAAGGAGAGCTGGTGTGTCTACAATCGCTCTGTCAGCATTTTCCCTTGGTTTACCCCGTTCTTTTCCTCCAGCCTGAGTCTTAATTGACTTCTTCTTTCTTAGGGTTTATTTATCAAATTCGTAGAATTTGATAAATAAATACTATCCACAATGGTTGGACTTTAATTTATATTCCCGACTTTATATTATCTCCAATCCTTATAACCAATGTTTAACTTTCAATACTTTGTATTTATACTCCACGTTTCTTTTTAAATAAATAACTTGTAATGAACTTTCGGCTCTATATTTCACCACCCAGCCTTACAACAATCACGCTCCAGACTTATGCTAATTATCCGCCAATCGTTTAATTAAACAATTTCATTATACTCCGGCCCCACCTATATATATCAATAAACAATCAAACACTCGTATCGTACCTGGCTATCCTCCGCACACCTTAGTTAACCTCCGGGCAAGTTCAACGTGCGACCACCGTCCGATGGCCCTTCTCCAAATCAACGACTCTTGGCAATTTCGCTCGACTTCCAACGTCGGGCTTTAACGTACGATGGCGTGGGTTAAACGGTTGTTTGCTGGGGTCACTTCGCCATGTGTCGCATTCCCTATGGAATCGCTCGCGAATAGGAAATACCGCCTACTCCGCAAAAGCGGTGCGATATGGGCAACCTGCTTTTGTGATTCCGCTCGTGGTTTTGGTACAGGGCTTGACCACGGGTGCAAGTCTGGTTCCACTATCCTTTTGTTTGTTAACTCATGTCCAATCCTCGGGTCAGGTTCCAAAAGCACAACAATCTTGTCTCTTTATTAAGCGGGATTTTTATATTTGAACAGTGTTCACAACCCCGGTTCTCTACACAGACCTCGCCTTCGGGTGGGGTGAGTTCATAGGGTTATCCAACAATTTACGGGAATTCAAAGACAGAAGAATGGAATTATCAGTACCCAATCACCTCACAGTTAAACAATTCTTCACAATTAGCAGTTCGAGATAATTCAATGGAAACTAAGCTTGGAAATCATTTAACTGGAAACAATTGTTCACACACAGAGGTTTATTGCATAAATCCCCTCTCTACTCTCCTCTTCCCTCTCTACTTTTATTCATCCGAGGAATTACAATTTATATACATAACATGTGGCTCTTCGGTTCCTCTGAGAGGACCGTTCTAGAAATCAAAAGGTATAATTATAATAATTCAACTAACTGAAATTGTTCGACTCCTACAACTCTAACTAGTCTAAGTAATACAGTCAGCTGAGGTATTGACACCTAGCTGTTACAACTCAAATGTTTTCAAACCCTCCTAGCCACAACATGTGGACAAAACCTCCTACATTGTTGGCTAGTGCCTAATGCCCCTGCATCATCATGTGACATAAACCTATTAACAAAAGTGAATAGGGAATGATTATTAATTATGGCATACTAAGTTGTCAGTGATTTTGACTATTTTTCTTTAACATGTAAAAATGTTAAATTCCAAACTTACATCATCATGGTTTGGAATCATGAGCTTGACTAATTTTCCACCATGCTCATAATTTCATTGTTGTATTCATATCTATAAACAATGTTTCAAATAATAATAATAAAAGTTCTATAAGAAAAATCCAGACCTCCATGCTGCTGCTCCTTGTGAGACAAAGTCAAAATTGCATTACACAATCTGACACATAAGAATCTCCTATATCCGTTGGTATGCATCCAAATTCTTATAATAGTGTCTTCAAGACTTATGTTGACATTGCCAATGAGATATTTAAGCAATGAAAGATTGAGCCTTCTTCATTGTTGTATATGTAACAGTCTTTTATTAATATAAAGATTGATGGTTTTGTCTTTCTGAAAATGAAATGTAAAAATAATTTATTGTGGTCAATTGAAAAGTTTTTTTTTTAAATCTTTTCATTATGGAAGGGCGACATAGATATATGCCCTTCTAATTGAAATTCGGACCTGCCCTTCAAATTTGATCATTGTGTGGGACCTTAACAAACAATAAAACTATTCTGTCGCGTGTTATATAAAACATATAACAAAACCTTTGTCAAAACTTCAAACGAACCCTTTAGCCGTGGGTATTTCATCACGAATTGATCATTTTACCATGTACCTTCTTCTAGAGGAATATTATTCCACTTGATTAGGTACTTCATAATGGTTATATGTCAAAGAGATACATAATGTTTATCTATAACTTTTTGTGGTTCGAGAATCAACTTTCATTCTTCATCTAATTTTGGAAGTTCTATTTACATTGGCATATTTTTTCCCAAAACCTTTTTTAGGCAAGATATATGAAAAACCTTATGAATGCAAGAAGAAGGAAAATATAACTTCTATACCACTTGTGCAATCCTATGAATAATTATTTAGGGCCATAACATTTTTGAGCTAATTCTTTATTCTTATTTTTCTTGAATGAAGATTGCTTATAATGCTATAGTCTAAAAAATACCCAATTACCCTCCTCAAATTATCTTTCACTTCAATATTGTTCCCCTTGTTGTTTTATCATGTTTCATGTCATTTGAAGGTTTTCCATAACAATTTTCAAAGTTTCTTTAGTATTTTCCATATGTGACTCTGTTTCCTATACTTTGGACTTATCTTGCAAAAAGTATGAGATACTAGGAGTTGGATATCCATAAAGGGCCTTAAATGGGGAAATTTTAGTAGATGTGTCATAGGTAGTATGATAGTATCATATTACCATTCTTCCTTGAGGAACCCACTTCATCCATTAAGATTTATTTTCTAAAGAGTAACATTGTAGATAACCTTAAAAACATTTGTTAACTATTTTTGTTTGACCATTTCATTGTGTTTGATATGTAGAACTCATGGCAGCTAGTGTTTCTCCACTCATATTAAATAATTATTTCCAAAATTTTCTTGTTACTATTACTTTAGGAAAACCATGAAGACTATGAATTTCTTTCACGGACACTTCTACCACTTGGCTTGTTGTTTATGTACTTTGGGCTCTACAAAAAAAATCTACAAAATTTGTCTATATAAATGACCACAAAAATGTAATACTTACCTTTATATTTCAGTAACCCTGTAATAAAGTCTATTGATATATCTTATAGTCTTTGAATATGTATGTGGAATGGTTGAAGTAACCCTAGAGATTTTACTATCTCTTTTTTATTTATTATGCAAACCTGACCTTCTCTTACAAAATTTTGAATATCTTTCTTCATTCCTTCCAAAAATATATTTTTTGATCCTTTGAGATGTTTTAAGGAACCCTGTGTCCTACCATCAGAGAGACATGGGACTCCCTTAATATTTTTTTATTTAAATATGCTTGCGTGCATAAAAATATTCTACATTTTCACCAAACTATATCTCTCTTTCACTCCCAATGCTCCATAGAGTTCATCCCATCCTTTATAAATTTTAGTTTTTGTTTAGTACTATTGTCATTTTTCCATTATGGCAAGCTTCTTCTAGCCACCTAGGAATAGAAAATGTAATTGGATATAAATTTGAGGCCTCTTCTATTTTAGAAAGAGCATCATGTACTAAATTTTCCTTACCCTTTTGCAGATTATCTCAAAATTAAAACTTTGCATTTTTTCTCCTCATTTTTGTTAATCTTCTAATGAAAATCATAGCTTCAAAAAATACTTTATGCTATCATGGTATATCTTGACTTTAAAATACCTCCCAATGATATACTATCCCCATTTTTTATTGCATGTAATATTGCTTCCATTTATTTTTCATACGTAGATTTCACCAAATATTTTATTTGAATTCCTTGCTTTTAAAAGCCAATGATATCCCTTATTGTGTTAATGTTACATAAATTCCTTGTCCTAGTGCCTCACACTCTACTATGAATGTTTTACCAAAAGTAGGTGCAACCGATGTTGGTGTAGAAGACATGCAATCCATTAAAAGAGAGAATGCCAAAGTAGCCTCATCATTCCATATAAATGATATTTTCTTCAAGAGATATGTGAGTGGACTTGAAATGCATGCATAATTCTTAACAAATGATCAATAATATCTTGTAAGTCTAAAAAATCTTCTAAGAACCTTGATTTTCTTAGGAATAGGTCATTTTGTAATAGCTTGCATCTTTTGAGGCTCCAACTTCACTCCTTCCTTTAAAACAATATGAACCAAATACTCGAATTCTTATTTCCCAAAGCACATTTGGATATTTTTACATAAAAATGATTGTTCTCAATAATTTATATAACTTTTCCACATGTTTAGTGTGGTATTCCCATGATTTATTATAAATATGCGTATTATCAAAGAAAACCAACACAAATTTTATAATATGGGATCAAACAAAATTGTTCTTAAGTCGAGCCCGCCGGACTTCAAACGGCAATAAACCATAATTCAAACCAAATTCGCGTTCCAAAATAGCCTGCTGACATCGGCCAATTTTGTGACGCGAAAACCAAATGAATTCCGCCCTAATCTTTTTCGGGTTCGAAGTTGGGCTAGCGTACGGAGGGAGAGTTGTGACGTGAATTTCTTATCAAATTCGCCCTAATCTTTTTCGGGTTTGGATTTCCACTGCACGAGCGGCCCAAACAAAGATCCGCTCCTATCCCTCTGTGACGAAACCATCATACATGCTGACATCATCAATCAAAACCCGCCACCCTTTTGACTTTGTAAATAAAACAAATTGCTTCTGCGTCATTTTCATTGTTCTGTGCGCTAGCCAGTCTTCCATGCAACAAAATTCAAAAACCAATTGTTAACGCTTGCTGACCGTTACCTTGCTGAAGAGAATTGAAGCCGAGTATTTCGGGGTTCTTCTGTCATAACCAGCGCCTGTTTAAACACGTTTCATTTCCCGTAAACAGGTATTTATTCCAATTCCCCCCTAAACTCTGTAAAAAATCATGGTTTTAGTTTTAATTCTTCACTAAGGTCTGAAAAGAAGTTCAGTTTGGTCTTTTTCGTTCCCAGAACTGCAATTATATTCCCAAAACTAGTAATTGTGCCCCTTTTCCACAAAAACCCCGAAATTCCATTTCTGAATCCACAAGAACCAGAAATGGAAGTTCCTGTAGCTCTTAATGTCGTGCCCATCAATGCCCCTCACAAGGACTTGAATTATTTGCCTTTAGCCGATATGGATTTTCAAATTAAGAACTTGCGTCTAGGTGAGAATCCTCTTCGAATATTTTGCCGCTGCAGAGACGATTATTTGAATGGTTCTGACATCTTTAGACTTTGGGAATCAAATATTCCTATGTACCTTCTCCCCTCAATCCATATTTTTCCTAAGTTAATCCATTATTGCTACGCAAATTATGATCCCAACCAACGAGCAGTTTTATCCCCAAGTCAAAATGTCCTTTTCCCAATAACTGCTCAGTCCATAAATGAAATGCTACAATTCCAACCTAGTCAAGCTCTCACTCCCCTGTCCATGGCTAAATTATTTGAGAAATATACTAAGTTATCCCATGAAGAGTTAAACCGCCTATGCCAAACCTTCATGTTACCAGAGCATCAGCCTAAAAACCCTCCCCCTTATGTTTATACTTTCTTTACTGATGAGGGTAGACTTATTTTAAACATGATATCTTCCATAATGGGCTTCAATACTAGTGAGTATGTTGATCACTTAACCCTAGTATTGTTATCCATTTTTACCCCTGGACAGCCTCCTGCTGTCAAGTACGATTTTGCATCTTATATTTCTGACAAAATCCATGATCAGTTCATGAGATTTGAGAATGAGAGAGTATTTAAGTATTCTTCTATCATATATCATCTCATGATTTACTTTCAGTCAGAAAATTTCCCTTTTTATGTTAAGAAACTTGATGCCAAAGGGAATCCTAGGTCAGTCATCTTTTGGTCTACCATTACTCACAATTCCTCTAATTCTCCTTATTCCTATAATGAGTTTTTCGACCTTTTTGTTCATCCTACAACTACCTTGTTGACAGGAGTCTCTCCTCCTAGAATTAACAATGAAATCAAGAAAATCCTTCAGCTCTCAAAGCAGTACAAGATAGGTGACTGGTACCTATATCAAAACTACACAGAGATCAGAATATATGGATGTGAATTATGCCCATTCAAACTGCCCAAGTATGTCCCAATGAGACTCTTTGCATTAGAATATTTCAGGCAGATGAATAATTCAGATATAATTCATTTTTTCAATGCAAAGAAAAAGGCTCAACTCAGGATCAAGAGCCAACTAGGTCCCTTCATTTGTAACTCTAGGGAAGCTAGAAAGGAAGCCGAAAGGATTTTAGAAGACTATCTCAAACTACAAAAGAGTTTCTACTGGGTGCCTTATGATCCAAACAACTTTATCTGTGATAGAAGAATGAAAAATAAATTGTCACCATACATCCATCAAAGAATCCTAGAAATAGAACAATATGCTAATATGGATGAATGGACAGAAGGGACATTGGTTGAAAAAGATAGTGAGCAGGTCAATGTTGAAAATGTAGTGAAAGATCTTGAAAAGATACTTGACCTAGAATCTTTTGTATAGGTGCAGGGATCTTCTTCAGCCAGGACTTTATAACAAAATTTGCAGGAGATTAGTACAGTAGCAGTAGAATCTAAAGGAAAAGAAAAGGAGCCTGATATACAAATAATTGAAAAATTCATAATGACAGAGCAACCAGAGACTTCTAAATAACAAGTTCAAGGACAAATTCCTCCTACTCAAATCAGTGAGCCAGAAATTTCTATTTTACAAACTCCTCTGAATATAGAAAAGGGAAAAAAGAGAGAGGTTGAAACAACTACTCCTATTGGTGGCTCTTCTGAACAGCAAGATTTCAAAAGGCAGAAATTAACTCCCCTTCCAGAAGATGAATCATTTCATGAAATCCCTGACAGCCAGAGAAGAGAAGACAGTCAGCAAACATGTACAGGTAGTGGGACATCCACTAATTTTCAAAAACAGGGAATACAGAGGCAAAAAAGTGAAAAAATATCTTCTTTCAAACCTCCAGTAAAAACTGCCTGGGACATCAAAATAACATTCATAAATATAAAGGCCAAGAACGATCCACTTAGACTTCAAGTGTACAACCAATTTTTGAAGATGGCTCCGAAAAATCAAGAAAGATTGATGTCAGCTTATGACATCCAACAGGGTAAGATGTTAATGAGCCATTTGAAGCCCAAGGTGCAGCAGCCTCAGACAGCTGCAGATTACGTTAGGAATAATTTTGAAGTCTTAGCAAAGGATATCCGTCCTTTAGATCAAATTGAGCTACACAAGAAAACAGGTGAGATGATTTATTCTACTCTAACGGATAAATCAATGATGACCCATAAGTTGCAGGATTATTTGGATAATACTAATACACAGTTGTAGCTTGAAAAAGCCTCCTCCCAGGCTAAGGATAATAGAATAAAAAATTTAGAGGAAATAATCATTGGTTTGGGTCATAATCCTAAAGATGTGAAAGGTATTGAAGCTTTGATCAAGAGAAAATATGATGATATTGCAGCTCTAAGAAAACAATTAAAGTTACCGACCTCAAGACATCCACAGACTACAGAAATAATCAAACAAAATTATGAAGAAGAACTAATGGATTTTCTCTTGAACTTGAATGAGCAACTTACTGCAATTGAAAAAGAGCTTGAGAATGCATTAAAGCTAGCGGGGAAAATATTCCGTGTAAGCGAGGAGTAGTGAATGCAATAGCAAACGGAGAATTCGGCCTTTGGGAGTCTCACAAAAACAAGACACTTTTTATGAATTTGAACACTGATGAATTAACAAAGTCAATGGAAGATATGAAACTTCAGGCCATAGAGCTTCAAAAAACAAAGGAACAATTGGCCACTCTAGAACATAAATATGATATTTCAAAAATGAGTGTTGCTGATAAAACAAGAGAAGTGAACAAAATAGAAAAAACAGTCAAAGCATTGGAAAAGGATCTCACATTGGAAAAACCTTTAAAAGAAATAAATGATATTCTTTGGGATAATATCATTCAATCAATAAAGGATGTTTAGTCCTCAATTCAAATAATGGATAAACAGAATAACTTAGTTAAATTTGCTCTGGATGAGATTAAGAGATCAAGACAAGAGTTGGGAAATATGCCAGAAGAGGCCAATAGACTTATACATTTTTTGAATACTCAGACTAAGAATCAACTTGCAGAAATTGGTAGGAGGAGGGAGGACCGGAAAAATTAAGGATTTAAGGAAATAAAGAGAGTTTTTACTAAAAGAACTCTGGTACATAATTTAGAACGAAGGTGCTCAGATATGCAAGAAGAAATCATTGCCTTCAGAGAAAGATTGAATATTTTGTTAAATAGAGGATTGCCCGGTCCTATAGTTGCAGAAGATAAGCTAATGGACCTTGATAGTTATGTTGAAAAATTGGACAAATATGCTGATAATCAAGCTAGTTCTTCAACCAGTTCATCAACAGCAGCATTGCCTACAGGGAAAAACCTTCATGACCGATTGGAGAATTTATTTTATCTTGAGCATGAAGTAAATCATTTGTTCCCAAATCAGCCTAATTTCTTCAGATATACTGAGGCTGATGAAACACTAAGAAATTTGCAAAGGACCAGAGTGCCAGAAGTTCAATGGTGGGTCGAAATGATGGAACTTGTTGTACAGGTCCACCCCTTCATTCAAATTTTTGGCTTAATGCTCCCTCATAACCTTTCAAACCTATTATCATGGCCGAAGACCTTCAAATTATGTTTGTGGTTACCCTTTTCCGCCCGAAAAATCCACTCTGCAAAGGTTAAAATCCTTATTTAAATACATATTGGGCCTAGCCCCTTTGGTCTCAGCCCCCATATCCTATTCATCTACGTGACCATAGCCTGAGACCGTGAGCTAAACTCAAAGGCGCTCTTCGTATACGAATTTCTGGTACACTTTAAACTGTTCGATCCAACCCAATCGACGGAGCAGAGCCTTGCTCACTGTGGTGGTCCCTGCACCCATGCGCATTGCAAAAACCGGTTGTATCGTTCCGCACCACCTTTGTCGTGACGGTGGTTTTCCGCAAAACCCAGCGATTCCACTGAATGTGCGCCGCGTGTCTTTTGTACGGGCCCGAAACCGCTCCCATTTCGCGCATTAACCTCCAGTCAAAAGACGCACAGCGGAATTCTTGTGAGCCATCCGATCTCGGGCACTCAATCCAACGGCCGTGGTGCTCCGGAGTTGCACGCGACTTAACCCAGACTAATCGTGCTCCTGGCCCACCACGCATTGTCCGTTGATGATGTTTTAACCGTTGATCCCGTTCATCGATCATGTGGCTCATAATTGTCTGCATTTTCCCCCCATTTGACCAATTCTATAGCCACGTCATTCTTCCACCTGTCCTTCGTACACCCACGTGTCATCACCCCGCGTGCCCATTATTTTTCCATCCCCGTCGCCTATATATATGTGTGTGTTTCATTCATACTTATCATTTTTATTCATTCATCGTGTTTAAACTGTTTTACGTGGAAAACTTACATCCCGTCTGTTTACCAAAATCTCTCTGTGATTCCGTCGTCACCCTGCATGATCTTGCCATGTAGCCATACCATCGACGCCACCATTGTTTCCACCTCCATTCCCCTTGCACCTGTGTCTGGTTTTTCTAATATATTTGTGGGTTTTGCAGGTTTGTATTGAAAATGAGCTGCCATAATACATCGCCTCCATTGTAGAGGCCAAGATCTCTTCTAAGGACAATCCTTAACAGCGAAATTAAAGGGGGAAGCCGAGGGTAGTTGCTGTGATATGACCTCATTAATGGAAGCAGAAGTAAACTCATTGAACCCTGCCGAGCAATTCAAAGGGGGCAGATTTTGGTAGCTGAAAGCATAAATGAGGTTACGAAGAATATAAACAGAAGATCAAAGAGCTCAGTGTCTGGCATTGAAAAATACAAATTCCAGTTCAGGGCTCAAGGGGACGAGAGTACCATGCACAAATACAAGCAACCTCAAGGTTTTATTGCAGCAGATTTTTCTCTTCCCGCCAAGTACAGAACATATGTATATTTTATTCTTTATGTCTTGTTCATGAGGAGATTTTCATCCTTAGCATTTATTTCATGAAGTAGTAGCAGAGTACTTGCACCAGTTCAGCACCGCCAAACATGCATAGGCGAGTTTTTCTTTCAAATTCGTTTTAAATAAGATCATTAAATGTATATCACCTACCTCCTTTTCTAGAGTTTTCCCCTTCTCCTATAAAAACTAGAATGAAAGGCATTGTAAGGGTTCCAGATTTCTATCAGCAAACTGTGCAGTGAGAAGTTCTTGTATACATCTTGTAACACTTCTGTATGAAGGCTCAGAGCCCGTAGGGTCTCAGTGAGGAGGAGTTATAACTGTAATGAGGATTTTGGTCTTTGGTATCTCACAGTATGTAATTTTCTCTTATGTGTTAATATAAAATCTTATTCCATGCTATTTATCTTCTTGTATCGTGTTCTAGAATGCGAGTGGCTCACTGGTCTTAAGTAAGGATTCATCCTAGTTGGTGCCCATACTTGGATTAGTCAAGCACTTTAAATAGGCCTAGTCATGGTATATTGTTCCATGTTCATTTCATCCATATTTTCTGCTATATTAGTTACTTGAGGAGGGTGCTTTTAAAACGCCATTGTCATGTATGGATTCTTAGTTGGATAAGCCCATATGTGGTTTTGTTGGGTATGTGGGTATCAGCCTCATGCTAACTAGTATCTTCTTCATGTTTCTTCACTGCATCCACTTTCTGATATTTGATTTCTGTGGCATATTATTTGAACTGGCCCTCTTTGCAGTAAGTTGTCTCTTAACTGTCTGATGCTTTTGTATTGGAGTTTTTCACGTTGTTCCTACATTATTCTTATCTTTGTATCAGCTTCTGAGAGAGTTTGGTCCCATTTAAACTAATTTCCTTGTTTTACAAGTGATAGCGAGAGAGCTTTTGGATTGACAACCCAAGCTATATTATGAATCTCCTTGCTATGTTAAGATGTCCTAGGCACTGGTCTATAGAAACTCTAGGTTGTCTCTGGGGGTGACAAAATTGTCTACAACAGAACTTTTGTAAAAAATTATCCTTACATAAATTTTTGCCTATTTACCACAGTATATCATGATAAAAAGGATAAAAGGATGAACAAAGGTCAAAGAGTATCAGAGCAGTTAAAGAGTATCAGTGAAACGAAATAATCAACATAGAATTACTGAAGAGGACAGCAGCAAGCCAAGATATAGGGCCTGCCTCCAGCACATTCTTAAAAGAAGGAAACAACACAACATCGGTTATCATTTTTCTTATCTACGAGACCATCTGTCTCTATATTGTTGTAAAATACTTATTAGTTATCCTAGATAATATCTCAATTTTTTATGAGATATTTTGTATGATTTTTTGTATAAATACTCCATCAATTGGAGTAGTAAGTGTGGATTCATATACTTTGCAGTAACATTGACTTTTTCGGAATAAAGTGTTGTTGGAGAAATTTCTTTGTGGCTTGTTGGATGATGAATTGATGCTAGAGACTTTTTACAGGATTCATGTGTCTGTAAAACAACGTTTTTCATGGACTGTTTTACTTCATATAATATATTCAAAACAACATTTTTTCTCTTGTGAAAAAAAAATGATTAATGTTTATCACTCTGCCTTCAAAACTAGCGATGCTGGTCTATGTTGTTGGTTTATTGATATGGTCTGATGGTCTTTTTATATTTTGGACATATCACACTCCTCACATGATTAGCGTTTCTCTCTGTTAAAGGATTTTGGGTACTTTAATTTGTATTTGGAACAATGGACGTCGGTACTCTATCTGTTGTTTTACTATTCTACATACTGCTATTTCACTTTCTTATAGATGCCTTGGGCATATTTGGATGCTTTCTCAAATTGTCGATAATCTCCATGTGGACCGTTACTGGGTTTTATATCAAGTCCCTGTATGTGACATGGGGTATTTTTCTATCACTGTCTGGGGTGGGACTTCCACTTTTCTGGATGGATATTTGGGTTCCAATCTTGAGATGTGAAAATGTAATGACTTCATGGACTGTTTTACTTCATATAATATATTCAAAACAACGTTTTTTCTCTTGTGAAAAAAAAAAAATGATTAATGTTTATCACTCTGCCTTCAAAACTAGCGATGCTGGTCTATGTTGCTGGTTTATTGATATGGTCTGATGGTCTTTTTATATTTTGGACATATCACACTCCTCACATGATTAGCGTTTTTCTCTGTTGCAGGATTTTGGGTACTTTAATTTGTATTTGGAACAATGAATGTCGGTACTCTATCTGTTGCTTTACTATTCTACATACTGCTATTTCACTTTCTTATAGATGCCTCGGGCATATTTGGATGCTTTCTCAGATTGTCTATAATCTCCATGTGGACCGTTACTGGGTTTTATATCAAGTCCCTGTATGTGACATGGGGTATTTTTCTATCACTGTCTGGGGTGGGACTTCCACTTTACTGGATGTATATTTGGGTTCCAATCTTCAGATGTGAAAATGTAATGATTTCATGGACTGTTTTACTTCATATAATATATTCAAAACAGCGTTTTTTCTCTTGTGAAAAAAAAAATGATTAATGTTTATCACTCTGCCTTCAAAACTAGCGATGCTGGTCTATGTTGCTGGTTTATTGATATGGTCTGATGGTCTTTTTATATTTTGGACATATCACACTCCTCACATGATTAGCGTTTTTCTCTGTTGCAGGGTTTTGGGTACTTTAATTTGTATTTGGAACAATGGACGTCGGTACTCTATTTGTTTCTTTACTATTCTACATACTGCTATTTCACTTTCTTATAGATGCCTCGGGCATATTTGGATGCTTTCTCAGATTGTCGATAATCTCCATGTGGACCGTTACTGGGTTTTATATCATGTCCCTGTATGTGACAAGGGGTATTTTTCTATCATTGTCTGGGGTGGGACTTCCACTTTTCTAGATGGATATTTGGGTTCCAATCTTCAGATGTGAAAATGTAATGAATTCATGGATTGTTTTACTTCATATAATATATTCAAAACAGCGTTTTTCCTCTTTTAAAGTTTCATTTTTTTTTTTTTAAATTGAACCTGTCGTCGCTATACCGATGCCTTGTAAGCGTCGGAATTGTGACAAATTAGAAACGTCAGAAGAGCGACAGTATAAAAACGTCGGACCACATTTCTTCGTAATTGTGAGAGTTTACAGACGTCGGAAGAGCGACGTTCAAAACGTCGGACCACATTTCGTCAGAAGTGCGACAGTTTACAAAGGTCGGAAGTGCGATGGATTGGGAAACGTCGGAAGAGTGACGCTTGTTTGGAAGCGACGGAAAAAGTGTCGATAGTGCGACACTTTTTAATTGTGTCAAAACTGCGATGATATGGTAAACCACGTTTCCCACCCCCCCGAATTGTCGCTCTTGCGACGACTATGTGTCGGAATAACGATGAATTGGCCGTCGGAATTTCTGCCAAATTTTCTAATGTAAGTCTACCAATCAAGGAAACCCCTCGGACGGGAATCCTAGTCCTTTTCCTCCTTTTAGGAATATTGGTGCTCCTTATATGGAAACTTTGTCGCTTCCTGGATTTACCATTGGTTTTCCATTTTGGTTGTTTTCAACCACTATGGTTTCAAATGTCCAAAATTCTCCTCAACCAATTAGTCCTCCACATGAACAAGTTGACTCTTTGCCTTCTTCACCTGTTGTTTCTTCATCCCTTTCTTCCTCCTCATCTGGTGAAAGAATTGATTTTGTTAACTAGAAAGCTAAGAAGAAGAAGAAAAGGATGAAGAAGAAGAAGCAAAATAAGCAAGGGGTCAACCAAGAAACCATTGCTACATATGCAACTAGTATGAAGGAACCTTCCAATCAGTTGAATTCCCTTGCAATTTATGTAAGGATGATCACCTTCTTAGATATTATCATGGCATTCCCAAGATATTAGAAATGTGGTCTGTAGGCTCACATCAACCTTTTTCTTTAGCCTCTGGAGATCATGCTAGTGACAAACCATCACCTAATGATAGTAATTTTCATGGGGAAAAGGGTAAATTTAAATTTACTTGTAAGTTATGTGAAGGGAATAATCCTATTCACCTTTTTCCTTATATGGATGAAGCCTAAAAAGTGTTGGAAAACCTTACAGCTTCTCAACCTTGTCTTCTGGTTGGTTATCAAAATCCTTCCCTTAATCCTCCACTAGTTGATGAATTCATTAATTAGAATCCGTCTCCAATCAATCCCACTCTCTATGAACATGAATCCCATGAGTCCATTCCTGACCAACCATTGGTTGAGAAAATGTTTGACTCGATTCCACCTTCAGTTGATCATACCTTTCCCGAAGAGAGTGAAGTTCATACCACTCAAGTTCTTCTTGTTTCTTCAAATGCCAGTGAAAGAGGGGGAAATCCTCACATTCCCATGGCATAGGATAATAGTTCTCCTATTTCCATTGCACAATGGGGAAGTTCTCTCATTCCCACGAAACCCCTCCAAGTAGTATGGTCACTTCCTTTGATTGGATTCAACTGGCAGGATAGTGTCTTCCTCCTTACGTGCCCTTCCATATCATAGTACAGGCTTATAATGTGGTCATACCTAGCAAGATCATACATGAAGGCACATTTGTTAGTATTTTGTCCTCAACTACTTGGAAATCTTTAGGTTATTGTAGCTTGTGCCCGTCACCCAGAATTTGTTGGATTTTAATAGAGGAATGAGTCAACCATTAGGGATCCTTCCTAAGTTGCATGTTACTTTGGGAGGAAAGATTGTATATATCGATGTGATGGTATTCCAACTCCCTTTGTACTTTAATTTACTCCTTGGGCATGACTATGTTTATGTCATGGGAGCTCTTGTCTCTTCACTCTTTCGTGTGATGTGTTTCCACATGAAGGAAAAATTGTGACCATTGATAAACTCTCATTCATTGGCCCTCATTTTACTCACTATTATCTCTAAATTGGTACTGTTGGGCTGCTCCACCAGATAACTTAGAGTAACTCTTTCAAACCAACATTTTACTGAGGATTAGTCTCTTTAGCCTGAGAGGGCTCTCTTAAATAAACTTATGATTTTCTCTATTAGGATTCAATCAGATGGCTAACTTTGTGATAAGTGTTTTAATATATTTGATTGCACGTGAAAAATGAAATAAGTTACACTACCATTGGGCTTATGGAGTCAGTATGAAAAAATTCAATAAAAAATGGATCTCCTTGTGGAAGCTGAGGCTTTTACTGTTTCAATTAAAGGAAAATACTAACACATAGAAATATTCAATAGCTCAATGTTAAAATGAAGTCAGAGCATGCATAACATGAATTCTGAGTACCCCAGATGCGGGTGATAGTAGAAGCACGCATGAAAACAGTCTCTCCCACGCTCGAGATGATGAATATCTACAGTCCATGCCCTCACTTGAAGTGGATCCACACTCCTACAATAATTCGCATGAGGTGACAAAGACAAGACATCATGAAGACATGCAAATCCAGCAACATCCCCTCTGGGGTACCTCTCAGCTGCAATCTTTTGAATGATCTTCAAGACGGATATGACATTCTTCCATAACTCGAAGCACATGCTTCCTCATGAAAACAATTTCATAATGCAACTACGAGCGAGGCATAATAATGCTCAGCATCTTCACATGTGCCACAGGCCTACAAAAGGGGAGGACCTACTGCACAAATCTACTCACAGTTTTCTCCTTCTGGTTTTTTTGTTTCAGTTCCAACCCTCCTGCGCGCCCAGTGTGTTGGGCAGCCTCCCCCCCAGAGCTGCACTATGCAGAATCCCCCTGTTTGTGCACCCCCCTAAATGTGCATCTCACCTCGGGTCCACCTACCTTGCTAGTTTCACCAGCCTGTGTGCTCACATTATCCTGCTCCCCCTGTTGTGCATCCTCCACCAGTGTACCTCCTTGTCCAATAGCACCTCATTGCGCACTTCCCGTCTCTAGTCAGAGCCTCTCCTCCACACCTCTCATACCCCCATCTACCCTCTTCTTCATCTGTCCATGGCTCCTAGACTGTGCCAAAACACAATCAGAGGAGGTCATAAAGGTGTGTTTCCTGGTTGCTACCAACGAGGGCTAGATAATCGCTTGGAGTCCTTTGAGGGCTCCTTTTCGAGAAATCACAATAGGGAGGCCCCCTAGAGCCCCGTGCTCAACCATGAGGAGGAGGCCCCCACCCATGTAATGCAGAGAGGCAGAAAAGGACCAAGGAAATCCAACAGAAGCACCTCATGCCCCGCAAAATCGTGCCTCTTCCAACACAGGAGGTTGAGGGGGAAGACATGGACATTTGGATAATGGAATCGGAAGGCACCTGGATGCGATTCCAAGATGTTGAGTACCCGGTTGCTCCCATCCTCTCTGCACCTACTTCCAGGCCTCTGTGTCGACCCACTACTGAAGAGGAAGCCATTGTGCGGGAGTATGCATGTCCCATCGTGGAGGAAGATCTAGATAGCAAGGATGATGCAGAAGACTCATGAATACGCAGCAACTCAGCTCTTCTTGGTTTTTTTTTATGCTAGTTATTATCACAAAACCTCTACTTTCACTGGTGCTATGGCACACTTTGTAATCTTTTGTTTGATGTTTTTTCTAGGCTGGTTTCCTCTAAGGAGGCAGCCCCATACATGCGCGACTATGAAGGCAACAAATGTTGGGATTGGTTAAGTGCAGCTTACCAACTCAGCCTATAACATATGTACTATTTTATTTTTGAATTAATATAGTTTAGCCTCAATTACCAAAAAAAAAAACATGAATTTTGAGTAATTCAAAATCAATATATTGGAAACAAGATAAATAGAAACATAAGATATAAGCTCATTGAAACACTCCAAGAATCTCAGGAGAAGCAGAAACACAGTCAATGTATATTACTGATGATAAAAATTTACAATAGTGATAGTGTCAAATAACATTCTCCAAACCCTTGTCATTTGAATTTCTTCCTATTAATAGGCTTTTGTTCATTACATTGGATTTTCCCACCTAGCTATATCATTGAACCATAATCTTTGACACCTCACTTAACAATAAACTATATTCCTACAACTAAATCATGACACCTAATGATTTTAGACTTAAAAGCCTATTAGGACTCTACCTCCTATTTATTACAACTTACTAACTAAAGGAGTGCATAATTACATCAAAAGTAGTTAAGTGCTTGAGTGGCACTAACCATCATCAAAGCATAAATTCCCTCACTAAACTAAGAAACAGTCGTCCTATTTTTAAGGAAATTATAACATGACATTTGCTGACTATCTTTTGTTGAGTTGGTGAAAAAGACAACTTTGTCAAATACCAAATCTCTGCTGGAATGTTCCACTGATACCCTTTAAGGCCTCCACGTGGTTGGTTGACCTTCAATACTCCTTAAACACACTAAAATACTACCAAATTTTGTTCGCTACAAAAACAGAGTAAAACAGGCAGTTTCGTAGCGTGATTTGGTAGCAACTCCATTTCACCTATCTAGGTATATCTTTAGCCTTCCTCTATGATTTGAATGTGATTGTTGGAAAAAATAAGCTAAATACAAATTTTATCCTCCTTTTATTTCCAACCAAACTGTGATTTTTTGCAAAAATTAACCTACAGGGATTTCATAGCGAAATCTGGCCTTCAAGCCTGGAGTTCGCTACGAAATTGCCTAATTGGCAAAAAACTCAGAATTTTGTTGTTTTTTTTTTTAAATAGGGCTCATAAATGAGCTCCTATCTCTGAATTCTTGATACTTGTTGCAAAACGGGAGGATTTTTTTTGTAAATATGTTCGTGCTGAAGAAAAACCTCTCTTGGTTTTTTGAAAGACATCTCCAGGTGTCTGGAATCTACATTTGAAAAACATGTCTAAAACAGGAAAAAAACTCATTTTGAAAATAGAGCCCAAATACATCTTTGAATCTCCCAATTGGTAGCACCTGTGAGAAAAGTGAAAGAGGTTAATGTTATTTGATCTATTCTTGACAATAACCTCTCTCAGTTTTTTATAAATCTCCTCTGTTTGCCCAGAAAATTCTCTTCAAGTTTACTTCTCAAACAGTAAAAAAAATAGAGAAATCCCTTTGTATCTTCTTGTAAAAAATCATGAAATCAACTTTGATGAAGTCTTCTGCAACACTGGCGTCTTCCGTGAGTAGCTTGAGGTCCATGTGTTCATATCTCACACAGTATCCTCCTTTATTTTTTTTTATTTTTCGTGGCCATCTTCTTTTATAACCACACTACCTTTCTTGAAAATGTGACACCTGCAAAGAAACCAATTTGAACAGCAAGTTGCTTATTGACACGTGGTGGAATATAACTTATGGCAGCAGCTAGAGGTATACTTAGACAAAAGGTAAAAGGTGTCAAAAGAAGCTAATAGGGATTGACAAGGTAAGTGATTAAGCTTGAATGCATGGAGTTTAAATTATGAAAGGAAAAAGTTAAAGTGATGACCATGCATGACACACATTTAATAATGATTTAAAATAAGTAAAAATGTGATGGAAACTTGACCTCTACCCTCTCATCAGGTGAAAACTCATCAATATCTTAACCTTTTTCAAAAACATGATTTCGTATCAAATTCAATTAGAAAGTTGGCAGATTTGCTACGAACGTGTAAGGTGATTTCATAGCGAAAATCACCTGTTTTGCATAGAATTCGTTGTGGAATTGGGAAAAATCAAACAAGTGGCCACTATAAAAATTTAAACCAATGCATGTGAACCTAAGGTGGACTTTGATGGATTTAACTCTAATGGAATGAACCGTGGGCTATTTTAAACTATGGATAATGACTATTTCATGATTTTTTTCATCAATTTCATGAACCAACCTATTGAGACAAAATGAAACCTAGGTGAGTGACCCTATCACTAAAAATTGAAAATTTATGTGTGATAACCATGGCTCCACTCGTGATGGTATGCCCCTATGGTACAGCAAAGAACTTGAAGTTCCAGTGCCTTCTTTCAAGGAAAACAAAAATTTTTGAAATTGATGAAGACTTCTTCAAACTCTTATGACCTTCTCTTTGGGCTCAAGCTTGCTGAAAACTGTAATCCAAGCTGAAGACTAAATCTGTACATGCTGAAAAGATGCTCATAATACTTGAGCTTATTCATGCACACTCTTACCTACCCTAACAGCTGCAATCTTCATGCTTGATTCAAGCGACATGAAACCTCCAATAAAGCCAATCAATGAGTTGTTCTAATACCTGAACCCCTTGACTTTACTTGAACAACATTGGAAGTGAGTCATCTATTGGCAACTCAAAATGAGAATTGAATCCCTGCTCCATAAGAAATACAAAATTTGTCTTGGCTGATGACTGCGATGGAATTACCATTGGATCTTGGAAACCATGAAAAATCACCTTATCTTGATGATTAAAACCACGAGAGTTGAATTCATTCATAATTGATGCCTTATTTTGTCCTATGTATTCAATTCCAAGAACATCATCAAATGAAAAGGCAACAATAAATTTGAATTCCCTTTCATGTAAATAAACAAAACCATCCATGCATCCTTGAACATATTCAAACATGACATACATATTGTGTATATCAAAACTACTCTTTTTCTTATCAAACAAATCAGATATAATCTTTGGTAGTTTTTCTTGAGGATTGTCAACTTGATTCTAAACACTAACATCTCCTATACCAACAACTTTATGCATATCATCCATGTCATTTTTATGATCCCAAAAATGAATAGGTAAAACATGTATATTCAGCTCTTCATGTAGCTCTAGTTTACCCAAAAGTGAACTTTCATCACATGTTACTTAATTGTTCATAATTTTCATGCATGTATTTTCAACAACCTGATCTTGAGGAGTTTCTTCTTGACATAAAATTTTAGAAAAGGAATGGGCTAAAAAAAAATTGAATGATTTGGCTCATACCTTTGACTACATATAGATTGACAAGGCTGCAAATCCTCATAAATTTCATGTAATATGACTTGACTGTCAAATTGCTAATATATTTTATCTTCAAGCAAAGAAGACACTTCTTATTGTTGGAAACCTTCTTGATTATCATGAAAACTAACATGAGAAGAGAAATCATGAAGTGCCTCTAACATATCCTCATCCATGCACTCTCCATTATCACCAAGACTTTTAAGATATGGAATGAAAACCTCACAAAAGTCACAACAATCTTGTAACAGTGATAAATAAGAATGATTTTTCTCATAATGTTCTAATAAAATATTATGGAAATCTCTTAGAGAGAACAAGCTTCTCAGTTGCAACCCTTCATACCATGTTCTAGCTTCATCCTCTAGGGTGGCCATAAACATTTTCATAAGACAATCCTCGGGAAAATCAACTTGAAATTTATGCACATGCATATGGAATATAACCAAGTGAAGAGAAACATTATATTTCTTTTCATCTTTAAATATTGGAAGATAAGTTTACCAATTAACTCTTGGCATAGGATTTGGAAAACCAGGGATGTGAGACTGATCCATAGGAGCATGCCTAGCATTCTTTCTTGCAATAGAACTCATCTTGGAACTTCATCAAGCTACTGATCTTCAAGAAGCTGAGTCACCATGAACCCATGAATTTCTGAATTCTTTAAAAATGGATTCGCCAAGGTAGTTTCAACAGCCTCGAAATGTTCTGAGCTCCTGCTACCTTCAAGAGTTCAGCTTCATTGTTTGAGCACAAAATTTGGGAAATATGTCTTCAGACTCCTGGCAGACGCACCAAAATATTATCTCTAAATTGGTATTGATGGGCTACTCCACCAGACAACTTAGAGTAACTCTTTCAAACCAACTTTTGACTGAGGATTAGCCTCTTCATCCTGAGAGGGCTCTCTCAAATAAACTTATGATTTTCTCTATTAGGATTCAATCAGATGGCTAACTCTGTGATAAGTGTTTGAATGTATTTGATTGCAGATGAAAATTAAATAGGTTACACTACCATTGGGCTTATGGAGTCAGTATGAATAAATTCAATGACAAATGGATCTCCTTGTGGAATTTGAGGCATTTACTGTTTCAATGAAAGGACAATACTTACACACAAAAATATTCAATAGCTCAATGTTAAAAGGAAGTTAGAGCATGCATAACATGAATTCTGAGTAATTCAACATCAAGATATTGGAAACAAGATAAATAGAAACATAAGATATAAGTTCATTGAAACACTCCAAGAATCTCAAGTGAAGCAGAAACACGGTCAATGTATATTAGTGATGATAAATTTACAATAGTGATAGTGTAAAATAACATTCTCCAACCCCTTCTCATTCGAAGTTATGCCTATCAATAGGCTTTTGTTCATTACATTGGATCTGCCCACTTGGCTAGATCATCGAACCATCATCTTTGAGACCTCACTTAACAATAAACTATATTCCTGGAACTAAATCATGACACCTAATGATTTTATACTTATAAGCCTATTATGACTCTACCTCCTATTTATTACAACTTACTAACTAAATAAGTGCATAATTACATCAAAAGTAGTTAAGTGCTCGAGTGGCACTAACCATCATTAAAGCATAAATTCCCTCACTAAACTAAGAAACAATCATCTTATTTTTAAGGAAATTATGACATGACATTTGTTGACTGTCTTTTGCTGAGTTGGTGAAAAAGACAACTTTGTCAAATACCAAATCTCTATTGGAATGTTCCACTAATACCCTTTAATGTCTCCACATGGTTGGCTGACCTTCAATACTCCTTCAAAACACTAAAATACTACCAAATGATGTCCGTTGCAAAAATAGAGTAAAACAGGCAGTTTTGTAGCGTGATTTGGTAGCAACTCCATTTCACCTATCTAGGTCAATCTTTAGCCTTCCTCTTTGATTTGAATGTGTTTGTTGGATGAAATAAGTTAATTACAAATTTTATCCTCCTTTGATTTCCACCCAAACTGTTATTTTTTTCAAAAATTAACCTACAGGGATTTCATAGCGAAATCTGGCCTTCAAGCCTTGAGTTCACTATGAAATTTCCTAATTGGCAAAAACTCAGAATTTTTTTGCCTTTTTCTGAAAAATAGGGCTCAGAATTGAGCTCCTATCTCTAAATCCTTGATAGTTATTGCAAAACGGGAGGAGTTTTTTTGTAAATCTATTTGTGCTGAAGAAAAAATTCTCTTTGGTTTTTGAAAAACATCTCTAGGTGTCCGGAATCTGCATTTGAAAAACATTTCTAAAACAGGAAAAAATGCATTTTGAAAATAGAGCGCAAAGACATCTTCGAATCTCCCAATTGGTATCACCTATGAGTAAAGTGAAATAGGTTAATGTTATTTTATCTGTACTTGACAATAACCTCTCTTATTTTTTTAGAATTCTCCTCTATTTGCCCAGAAAATGCTCTTGAAGTTGATTGCTCAAATAGTAAAAAAAAATAGAGAAATCCCTTTGTATCTTCTTGTAAAAACTCATGCAATCAACTTTGATGAAGTTTTCTGTAATGAGCTGGGGTCTTCCATGAGTAGCTTTAGGTCCATGGGTTCATATCTCACACAGGAGCCTCCTTTGTTTGTTTTCTTCTTCATGACCATCTTATTTTATAACCACATTGCCTTTCTTCAAAAAGTGACACCTCCAAAGAAATCAATTTGAACAGCAAGCTGCTTATTGACAAATGGTGGAATCTAACTTATGACAGAAGCTAGAGGTATACTTAGACAAAAGGTAAAATGTGGCAGAAGCAGTTAATAGGGATTGACAAGGTAAGTGATTAAGCTCGAATGCATGGAGTTTAAATTATGAAAAAAGGAAAAAGTTAAAGTGATGACCATGCATGACACGCATTTAACAATGATTTAAAATAAGTAAAAATGTGATGGAAACTTGGCCTCTACCGTCTCATAAGGTGAAAACCCATAAATCTCTGAACCTTTTGCAAAAACATGATTTCGTAGTGAATTCAGTTAGAAATTTGGCAGATTTTCTACGAACTTGTAAGGTGATTTCGTAGCGAAAATCACCTGTTTTGCATAGAATTCGCAGTGGAATCAGGAAAAATCAGACAGGTGGCCACTATCAAACTTTAAACCAATGCATGTGAACCTAAGGTATATTTTGATGGATTTGACTCTAATGACATGACCCATGGGCTATTTTAAACTTAGGGTAATGATTATTTCATGATTTTGTTCATCAATTTCATGAACCAACCTATTGAGACAAAATGAAACCTAGGTGAGTGACCCTATCAATAAAAATTTAAAATTTATGTGTGATAACACTCTGAATCAACTAGTCCCTAAATGGTCCGTATATGCAAGTGGTATCACCCCTGCCATAGGTTAATTGTGTGGCAACATGTTCCATGCCTAAGTTTGATGATCTAATTAGTGATATAGTGCATCATGTAATGGGGGAATTGGAGCCTGATATTTCCATTGGATACTTTGATACCTTCCATAGTGTTGTTCTCCCATATTATGAGAACCTCTTGGAAGCCATGGCCTCTTATGGGTCGTGATAAAGGTCCAGAGTAGAGTTCCTTTTCTTGTGTCAAAATCGGTACAAATAAAAACAAGGACCTTGAGCAGAGTTCATTTTCTTGTGTCAAACTCATTAAAAAAATGATACAAGGTATATTGAGCATAGTTCTTTTCTTGTGTCAAACTCATTAAAAAATAAAATAGATCCCCTTCCAATTCAAGCCTTTTATTATATCTCGTAAATTCCCAGTCAAGTCTTTCACTTGATCTCGTAAATGAACCTTTATTCCATCCACATATTAGTAATTGGTACTCTAATTAAGTGAATGAAATGAAGTTTGGGGGGCATGTACCTTGAATTGAGACATTATGTTGGGGGCATGAAAACTTATTTAAAGCATAGTTTTTCTCGTGTTTCAATATTTTCTAAAATTGAAACCAATTCCAAGCATAATTTTCCTCTATTTCAAGCTTGTGTAAAAATGAAACCAATTTCAAGCATAGTTTCCCATGTTTCAAGATTCTATAAAAATGAAACCATTCTCATCCTATCTCTCGTGATTTCCATTTTATCAGCATGTTTATGCCAGATGAGCCTTGGTTTTCTCATTCCATCATCACCATCTTCTTGGTCGATCATACACTTTCACTTGGTTTTTTTATCCTTCCCTGAGGAACCGTTGTGATGAGTGGTCTTATTATCCAACCTCTTGACCTATATGTGTTTTTAGTAGTTCCATCATGACCGGAACTAGTTGATACCCTTTATACCTCTCGCTCCTCTAGGAGGAGTCCTCTTTTAGCTCTTTTCAGACTCCCAAAACATGAAAATATTGTCGAGCCCTTGTATTTTCGAACTCATAAAAGTAAATTAAAATACATCTACTCAATATAATTTAACCATTTTCCAGACTGAGATAGATTATTTATGATAAATTAATACCTTAGTATAGCATGGCTAATATGTTCTCTTAAGTATTTTTTCTACCTTTTCGTACTGAAGATACTATCTACAAAAGGGACATTTGTATTTTTCTTTTTCACCTCTTTTTCAAACTCTCTAAACATGAAAAAGATGTCGAGTTTTACCTTCGTTGGACTTGTTAAAACATCAAACAATGATGGAATTTTCAAACATGACAAGGCTGAACCACTCCTTCTTAGGTTTCATTAAATATACTCGAAGGGATTCATCTTAAGGGTGAACTTACAGATCAAACATATGTTATCCTCCTCAAGCTTGTTAAAAAATAAAGAGGTACAAACCAATGTCGTTGGGGAAATTGGGAAAATAGGGTATCCATTTGCTAATGGAAATGAGTCGCTCTTCAACACGACACTCTTCCACTTCATATTTGTGGTTATTGGGGTTTGGTAATCTACTTTTCTTTTAGTTATCATACCGTTTTCAAAAGCCTCCATTTCGGTTTGGGTTCAATTTTTCCAATTCCATTCAGTGTCATCAATGTGTTCAAGAGAAGTCATTTAGTTGATATTTGTTACAATAATCTTAAGCCTTCATTCCATGTTTTCCTTTCCTGATCCAGTTCCGTATCAAAATCATTATGTGTCAATGACACATGTTTCATGTTGTTGATGGGGGATACATCAAGGCCCTCCTGCAACGGGTCGCTTCCTATCGACATCAACACATCATCCAGGAAGTTGACTTAGAAACACCCCTTTGGTACCTTGATGCTTGCATACATCAATGGAAAGTTTCCTCGCTCTTGGAAACAGGTTTAAATCATTGGCCTTCAACCGAAAGACTCTGTGTGGTGTTCGAGATTGACTCATTTATTCACACCATATGAATTGGACTGTAGTACCTTAAGAGCCATTAACATCATCAATGGTTTCTCTCACGTCTGTTAACAGCTTAGATCATTGATCGGTAATGATATGGTGTCTACCATGTTCAACCATGGTTCATTGATTCACATGGCTATACTCATACATTGGACAATCGTATGAACGAGATAGAAGACCCCAGATCTAGTCATCCATTAGGGTTACGATTTCAGGAGTTGTACAGAGATCATAATGTATGATGGCCATGATCATACAAACAACCATTCATTCATGGGTCCAGCAGTTGTCACTTGTCGACGCATATTTTGATCATTTTACATGAGATGTTAGCTTATGTGTTGAGTATGGGTATGCCTCCCTCAACAAAAATATGTCATGATATAAATGTATTGTAACAAATGAGTCTCATTGGTTTTTCTTGATCCATACTTGTCACAAGGTAAAGCACTTCAGTCATCAATCATCATTTTTGACTTTGCGCTTTAGGGGGAAATATGTTATAGGCCATTTTTTCACATCCGGTCAATGGGCCTCCTAATGGGATCAATCAACATACTATTCTACCTTTTCATCATCATTGCACAAATCCTTAAGCATGCTTCTTTCATTCCCCAAAGTTTCTTCCTGAAAATGCATCATCTGTGCCAGTTTTAGAACCAACGCTCCTTGGCCTCTTGTTGGACAGTGTTCACCTACAGGTTGTTCTATTGTGGCTTGTGTTGATCACCTACAGGTTTCTCCCCTTTTCACCTGCGTTGGTTCTAGAAATTCGGGAAATGGAGAGAGAATCTCGAAGCCTCCATTTCTAGAAGCTTCTAGGATCTGTTGTAACCATTTACCTCAGATAAAACATTTGAATTTTATCCTACCCTAATTTGGATTTTCCATCCCTTATCCTTTGATCCCATCCTCCCATCAAAGTTGGGTCTAAAGCCCTAGATTGGTAATAGGATAAGAACTCCCAACTTACCCCACTCCTCTATATATTTACAACCTTCCATATGAAAGGGGTTGGATTTTGGAGAGTAATATTACCCTTATGTTGTTGTGAGAGGCTTCATTTCATGCATTTAGGTGATTGAAGATGCACATTGTGACAAGGAAAGGACAAGTCATTCTGGAGGAGCTCCTCTTCAAGATCAACACCTATTTATGGTTGTAACTCCTTCCATCTATATTAATGCAAATAATTCTTTGTTTTATTATATGTGATGTCATTATTTCATGTATTTAAATACCATGTTGATGTATTGAATAATGTACTTAGACAATACTGCATAGATCTCGTAGTTTCTTGGATTGTGTTGTCTGATAGTGCAAGTTCTAATTTTGGCAATCAGAGCTGGAATTGGAGCATTCAAGCTAAAGAAGGAGCGAAGCATGCGATGGATTAAGGGTAAGCTTCATTCTCTCATCTATTTACTTTAAGGAAATCATTGGGTTCCTTGTCTCTATGTTGTTCTAGGTTAGCCACCAGACCTAGGGGACATACTTTTGTCTACAATCATAAATCTCGCATAACAAATGCAATTTATACTCATACATTGAAGTCTTTATGTTCTCAAATGATTCTGAAGCATTCCTTCTCTATGAAAACTTCACTCACTCACTCTCACATTGAACCAACCATCACCCAACTCCAAAATGTAGAATATAAAATATCTAGGGTGAATTTCACTTTTGGATTGGGATCAAAGATGCACAAAATTGAAAAAATCAAGTCACTATCACCACTACTTGTGCACTAAAGGTGTTCACACCCACTGGAGGACTCTTTCAAACCAATTCGACCTTTTTCAATTAGTATAGAACCTTTTAGGAAATTCTAAGTCTGATTACTCTGGAAGTGCACGAGGAATGCGGAGAAATTTTCATTTTTAGCCTCAGTCACAGGCACAACACTAGTTGATCTCGACTGGATGCATGCATTGGCCTTCTTCCCTGCAACCAAAGGCCTTTTAGCCATATGCACAAGCTTATCTCCATGTGACTTGGGCAGAGGATAAGGAAAACCATAAAAAATTCTGATATGAACCTCTGCCACCTACTTTTTCATGTTCTTCATCATTTGTACATGCCTCCAAACCTTTTTTAAGCCTTATGACACCATTGTAATTGAAAAAAACAAGTATCCAAATTTCCACTACCAAATGGACCTAGAAACCAACAAAAAAGGGTTGACAAGACTACCAACAAGTCCTCCACTCTCGTTAAACACTTGCATAGGCTACAACACATGTGTATACCATTGTAACATAGCAACACCATCATCATCATCATCATGAGGCCAAACCATCACTATAAAAAGTTATCTCCATGACCATAAGCATGAAGACCTAGATGAAGACCTAGTTTCCAACTCAACAACATGAATGACACCATAGCCATGAACTCCATCACTTGTATATCTGAATCATCAACCTGTAGTAGCATCTCCATTACCTCCAATCAATGCATAACAAGTCAACACAAGGAAGCACATTGAGGAACACCACTAGAACATGAGAAACCATCAACCACACCAATGCCATCATATGACCATAAACTTTGACATCATAAGGTCGACATAATTGCCAAAAAAACCACAACCAGCTCAATTCTAACTCAACCAGCTACAACCATGCTACAAGGAAGGCATCCAAACATCAACTAGAATACATAGGGTTGACATCAATGCCAACATGAGCTAGTTTTCATCATGAACCAATGCCAATATTAGCTAACTGGAACCATGCACACCATAATTCTAACACCTACAATTAAGATGGGGATCTTTGTAGGATACACAAAGACACCTCATAACTAACGAGAGTATTTTCCCTCACTTAGGATGACAGTGATGAGGATAGATGTTAGATTTAATGATGAGAATACTATGAGATGCTCTCTAGAGCAAGAGATGATTATTCCACATGAGGAGGAGCTTCTAGCTCTAAATGAGGAGCCTCTGGATCTTGTGGAGGAGCATAAAGGAGTTCGTGTGGAGGCACCCACTCAACTATAATATTCCAAAGATGGGAGGAAGAGAACCATAGAAGTTGGAAATTTGGTGCAAGATGCTCAGGAGCATGTGGGAGCTCCCACATCCTTGCACAAACAAAGAAGATCACCAGAGAGGTATACTATTTATATGGAACTTATGACAGAACTCATTTATTCTGAGCCTTCTTCATTTGAGGAAGCAGTTTCCCAACCCGTGTGGGTAGATGCCATGGTGGAGGAGTATGACTCCATCATGAATAACAATCTATGGTATGTGGTTCCGAGACCAGAGAACAATTCATTATCTGGTTCCAAATGGATATACAAATTAAAACATGCAATTGATGGTAGTATCAAGAAGTACAAGGCCATATTTGTGGCCAAATACTTATCATAGGTAGAGGGAGTTAATTACGAGGAGACAATTTCCCTTGTGGCAAGATACTCCTCCATCAGAACCATTCTAGCAATAGTTGCGCAGATGGGGTGGAAGATCCACCAAATGGACGTGAATATTGCCTTCCTCAATGGAGTAGTGGAGGAAGATATTTACATAGAGAAACATGAGGGTTTTGAGACATTTAACAGGGAGACACATGTATGTGGACTCTGGAGAGCTATTTATGGTCTCAATAAATCACCTCGTGCTTGGTACACTCAGATATACACATATCTCGGTGGATTGGGCTTCACCAAGAGTGAAGAAGATGTCAATATCTACTACATTGTGGCAAATGACAAATTTCTCATTCTAGTCTTGTATGTAGATGACTTGATATTGACAGGGGATGAGAATTTGATCCAGTCTTACAAGGAGGACCTTGCAAGAGAGTTTGAGATGAAGGACATGGGATTGATGCACTACTTCCTTATTTTGGAAGTGTGGTAGGGAGAGGGAGAGTTTTTTGTGGGTCAGGGGAAGTATACCTATGAATACTTTAAATATTCCATATGCAGGACTGCAAGCCTATGGACACTTCTCTAGCTATCATTTGGAGGAAGGAGGATGCTTCTATAGGAGAGGCAGTAGATGCTATCATCTATAGATAGTTGATGGGGTCCTTGATGTATTTGGTGAACACAAGGCCTGACATATGTTATGCAGTTAATCAGCTGAGTCAGTTTATGGTGAAGCCTACCAAACTTCACTTGAAAGTAGAAAAACATGTGCTTAGATACCTCAGAGGCACAACAAATTTTGGGCTATCATACAGGAGGATTGATGGTGTGAAGCTCTAAGGCTTCACTGATGCAGATTGGGCAGGGAGTCCATCATAGAGGAAGATCACTGCAAGAGCTATATTCAATGTTAGGTCAAAAATTAGTTCCTAGTATATCAAGAAATAGAGATCTGTAGAATTGAGCTCAGTAGAGGTTGAGTATATGGTTGCTAGTCAAGAAACATGCGTGGACATTTGGATGAGGAAAATTCTTGTTGGTATTTTCAGTCAGGAGATGGATCCTACTGTTATTCACTATGATAATTTGAGTTGTATCAAACTCTCTGAAAATCCAATATTTCATGATAGGTGCAAGCACATTGATACCAGGTACAATCACTTGAGAGATTATGTACAGAGGATAATCATGATGTTGCAGTACATTCCCATAGAGGATCACGATGCAGATATTTTGAAAAAGGAATTGTTAAGAGTCAAATTAGAGTTACACGGGAGGATGTTATGGGTGGTGAAAAACCCTTTTCTTGCTAAGAGGGAGTGTTAAAATCTAGCAAGAAAAGTCTTCATTTGAATTGTGCCTTAGTCAAACAGAGAAATTCAATTTTCCACATCAGCAGGATTACTTGGAATGAAGTTAGGTGGAATGGCATGGATTTGTATCCTATTTAAGTCTACAAATTCGAGTTATATGCTAGAAATAGAGTTGTGCATCGGTTGATTGCTAAAATTTAGCAATGTAGTAAATTTATTGTTAGTTAAACTCAGTTAACTGAGCTCTAGTCTTTTGTGGAGTCATTCGGAGTTCAGTTGCGTAGTTAAAATAGTGGTTAACTAACTAATCTCTTAGTTAACTGATCAATTTACTTAAATAAACCCAGTCATGCATGGAATTCAAAATTCCTAGTTGGAGTTGAGGAAAAGGCATGTTGTAATTATCAATTGTATATTAGTTGAGTGTATAGTGTTTTTGCATTGGGCGGGTGGTCAATTCCTTCATGATTTGCGTAAGGAAATAGGGAATTCCCCTCTTTTTTAGGGGCTAATTTCCTCAAGTATTGCGCAAGGAAATAGGAGGAAAGTTTAGGCCTATTTTGACTAAGTGTTGGTCAGAGCAGGTTAGTGAGCAGGAGATCAAAATTGCAGTGTAGGGTGTGCCTCGAGATTGAAGCAAGGCATTGTAATTGATCCATATTCTCATTTGAATTAATGCAAAGCAACATAGGGGTTTTTCCCAGTTTGGTTCCCCTATAAAACCATTGTGTTCCTTGTGTTTTTATGGTTGCATGTTATTGCATGTGTTTCCATCATGTGTTTTCCTTTCTGCAGAATAGTAGAAGAAAGTTGTGTCTCTTGATTTTAGTTTGATTTCATTAGCAGTAGCAAATTTCTTGCAATTTCTACAAAAACCAATTTAAACAACACAAATCAAGATTTGACCATAAATTTTTTCATCGGATTCTAACCAAAAATCTGCTGGAAACTCCAAAAAGTCACACTTAAAGACTACTCCCATTGAAATTTTTTGTTACTATGAATATTTGTAAATGCCACATATTAAGGAAAGGGAATAATGGTTGCCTTGAGGATGAACCCCGATTTGGGTTATTCATCTCTCTAGTTATTTCTTTTGTCCATTTATGTTTTCTTTGCTACTCAATATCGCTCAGCTATGCTTAGATATTGTTAGTATAGGGAAAATTGTGCTACAAAATGAGTTATGATGGCAAATGATGTAATTTTATTTATGTTTAATCAATAGAATTTTTAGACTTACAAAAAAAAGTCACACGTTTATTTTGATATTAAGAATTGAATGAATTACAAATATTCCTTTTATTTTTCTTATTAGGAAGTGATTGATATTTTTTATTTTATTTTTCAATTTTCAATTACTTTTTTCTTTGGACGTTGAATAGTTGCACAGAGAGATGCTCTCCAACCTAATAAAGAAAATATATTACAATGTATTGTCCTATCATGTTTAAAATTTTGACTTAGACAAATTACATAAAAATAAAAATAACAACAAAATAAATTTTAAAAATAAAATAATTAAATTAATAATTAAATAAAATTGAGAAAAAATAGTCAACTTACAATTGGCTTTTTTTGGGCTCCAATCTTTGAAAACCCGTGGTTTTTCCAATTATATATATATATATATATATATATATAACACATAATCTGATAATACAATTTCAAGTGAGACTGTGAATTTTTGTTATTTAAAATGCACTTTTGAATGTATAAATGAATTCAACACCCTAATAAACCCATGAGGCACTTGAAATTTGCATATTAAACAACTTAAACTTATGATTCTTAAAAATATCTAGAAGATTTTGGAAATTAGACCAAAAAAAGTGTCCTGAAAAGGACTATTCCATCTATTAATTAGATTATGCATGCACACACACATACTACCAACATAGATACATCTTAACTGCAGATCCACCAAGCACTGAGAGGGATCAAATATATTGAGATGCTAATCTCTTTTAGAGTGAAAAGATATTTGACCCCTCCCAGTACTTGGTATATCCAGAGTTAAGATGGATCTACGTTGGTTTATCATATACAACATTAAAATATTTTCTTTGAACATTTCCTTTATGTGTGTGTATATATATATATATATATATATATATATATATATATATATTCTGACCGTTGGACGAAATATTTTTTTATAAACAGAATCTGATAATACGATTTCAAGCAAGACTGCGAATTTTTGTTATTTAAAATGCACTTTTGAATGTATGAATGGATTCAACGCCCTAATAAACCCATGAGGCACTTTAACTTTGCATATTAAACAACTTAAAATTATGATTATTAAGGATGCGCGCTCTGCAGATTTGGAGCTGCCAGCGATGACCTAGCCCCTGTCGCGCCTCTGCGCCTAGGCGCTCAGCCCTGCTGCTGTCTGGGCCTCTGCCCAGCGCCCCCTGCCCTCTGCTCTCTGCTCTTTGCCTTTTTTGCTTCTCTCTCTTGGTTCCCTGACTTCCCTGGAATGTTGCCGCGTTTTTGACCCTGCATCCCTCCCTGTGATCTTCTCATGGGCTCCGAGGAATTTCCTACTTCTGTGGCCCAAGCCCATGTGTTTTCCGACCTCATTGGCTCTCTGGGCCCTCCCAAACCTCGTCCAGCTATCTCTAAATTTTTTAATAAGCTTGATGGACATCAGGAAGTGGTTCTAACCCCGTCTCTTCCTCGCGTGGCAGCGCTTTCCCTTGTGGAGAAGGGTTTGATTGGTCAGTTCATAGGACTATGGCCATCCCCGAAGATGGTCCAAAGATGGATTGAAATAAATTGGTCTGAAAAAGTTACGAGCAAAATCTCGATCAGGTTCTGTGGCAAAGGTTACTTCACCTTTCATTTTGAAACCAAAGAAGACAAAGATTTGATCTTCCAAAATGGGCCTTATTTTATGGATTCTCGCTGTTTATATCTCAATAAATGGACCCCTGACTTCAATCCTGAACTCGACGTCCCAAACGCAGTTCCAGTCTAGGTGCGTCTGCCACACCTTCCCTTACATTGTTGGGGGGACGATTATGTCAAAGCTATTGGGAATGCGATCGGAAAATTCATCGACAGAAGCGAGCCCAAAGAAAACATGCTCGCCTACACTAGAATATGTGTTGAATTAGACCTGGGAAAAGGTCTCCCTGAAGCTATCAAACTCAAAGTGGACGATTGGACGCACATCCAGCAGATAGACTATGAGAAAATCCCCTTCAAATGCAAGGTATGTCACAAATATGGCCATTTTTCTAATCGTTATCCTAAAAATGTTGAAGTTGAAAATACGGAATCAGAGCAACCTTGGGAAACTGTCAAGAAAAAGAAACCCAATCCCAAACCTCAAGGAGCCCCTCTTCTAAAATCCAATCCCTCGCCCTCTAATTCTGCCCAAACTCTGAAGCCTCTCAGTCAGCCATCTGTACCTTCTGTTCCTTCTCAACCTGTGGATCAATCCAACCCCTTCTCTACCATTTCTCCCCCGGATGATGATCTCCCCCTCTCCCCATTCTCCCCCTTCACCTTGATTTCCCCTCTTCCTCCCAAGATACTCCCTCCACCCGCATTACAAGAACCTCTTCTAAAGAGCATGGTGCCTCTTTGGACTCTCATAAAAAGCAGGGACCTAGAAGGCGAACTAATAGGCAACAGAGAAATGAAAACGCTCAAAAAGACATAGCTATGGGCTCTCAAAACACCATTGAAAACTACATACTGGGACAGAATAACAAAGATTCAGGGCAAAATATTCAAGGAGGGAGAGCAACCCTTCATTCATCCCCTTTGAAATGATGAAGGTCCTTTCTTGGAATAGTAGGGGTCTGGGGCACCCCTCTAAATCAACAGCCCTTAGAGATCTCAGTAACTCTAAAAAGCTTGAAATCCTTCTTCTTCAGGAAACAAAACAAAGTAAAGTGGATATGCATAAAATCATTAGCAAAGAAACACTCTATGAAGGTACTCTTCTTGAATCTAGAGGTGCCTCGGGGGGGCTTGCTTCCCTTTGGGAAAAAAACAAATGGCAGCTCAAAGGTAACACTGTCAATTCTCACTAGCTCAAAAAAATTTTGGAAAGAATCAAAGATCAGCAACAGATAATTGTTTACAACATCTACAGCCCAAATCATTACAAAGAAAAAGAGTTATGTTGGGCCTTCTTGAAAGAAGATATGAATAATGAAGACAATAGCAACATCATTCTAAGGGGCGATTTAAATCTAATTATGCACTCGAATGAGAAGAGGGGTGGGATCTTTTGTCATGACCCCTTCAGACTTCAACTATAAAACATCATGCAAGAACAGGAACTTGTTGACATAGGGCCCAAAAACCGCAGGTATACTTGAAACAACAGGAGACTTGGCAAAGATAACATTATGGAACGGCTTGATAGGATTTTGGTTGTTGTCTCTCTACTCTCTCGATTCTCCTTAGCATCAGCCAATGTGCTTGCTTTCACTGCCTCCGATCATTATCCAATTACTCTCTCCTTGAATGAATAGTGGCCTCTTGAGCCTATCCCCTTTAAATATAGTCCTCTATGGAATGAGTTCCTGGGTGCCAATCAGCTCGTCTAGGATGTTTGGACGCAACATGTCGAAGGGTTGCCTGGGTTTATATGGGAAAAAAAATTGAAAAAAACAAAACTAGCCTTAAAAGAATGGGCTAGGTATCATTACAAGGAACCAGAACAGCGCAAACAGGAAGTTAAAGCAAAATTGCAGGAAGCACATATCAAACAATGAAAAGCAAGAACCAACTCAAGATCAAATCAAGAAGGAAAAGGACTTATACTGGCAGCTCTATCGAATTAATAGGGAGGAGGAAGACAAATGGTGGTTGAAATCAAGAAATCTGTGGCTTCAAGCTGGTGACAAGAATATTGCTTTTTTCCATAAGAAAACTATTGTCCGAAAGGCTAGAAACAATATCGACTCCATTAGAGATGACACAAGGATTCTTCAAATTGAGCAACAAGCAATAAAACATGTAGCTACAGTGCATTATAAAGACCTTCTCACTGAAAACAAAGAGGTTGAAGACTACTCCGACCTTCTTCAATATCTCCCAACTCTGATCACTGAAGAATTCAACAACATTCTTAACAAGGAATTTTCTGAAACTGAGGCGGAAGAAGCTATTTGGACCCTCCACTTGGACAATGCTCCAAGCCCGGATGGTTTCCCAATCTCCTTCTATCGAGCCCATTGGCCACTTATCAAAAAATAATTTATGAAAATGATTCACTAGACTCATTGTAAGAAGAAAATTGGGGGTTATACTAACTCAACTTTCCTCGCCCTCATTCCCAAGGAGAACCGTCCTTCCTCCTTTGCCAGAATTCGCCCCATATCCCTATGCAATGCCTCCTACAAGATTATCACAAAAATCCTAGCCACCCGCCTCAAACCCCTCATGAATAATCTTATCTCAGAAAATCAGGGAGGATTCTTATCCCATAAACAAATCTCAGACTCTATCCTTCTTGTCCAAGAGGTCATCCACTCTAGCTTCTCCTGAAATGAAAAAGGCTTTATCCTAAAATTAGACCTCGCCAACGCTTTTGACGGGGTAAGGCATTCCTTCCTTCTCGTTGTTCTCCAGAAAATGGGATTTGATCACAATTTCCTTGACCTGATTAAAGCTTGCATCACTAGACCGTGGATCTCACCCCTCATCAATGGGAGGCTAGCCCCTTCTTTCCAAGATTCTATAGGTCTGAGATAGGGCTTCCTCCTTTCTCCTTACTTGTTCATCCTAATGGCAGAATCCTTTAGCAGAGCCTTGGATCATTTGAGATGGGTCGGTCTCATAACTGGTATCAAATATGGCAATGGCGTAAAAAATATGAATCATTCTCAGTTCGCAGATGACACCTTACTTATGGGAGGAGCTTCTAACACTATAGCTCATCGCTTCAAAAATATTTTGGATAAATTTATGATGTTTTCAGGGGGCTCTCATCAATCATATCAAAAGCTGCATCTACGGATGGAACACTTCTAATCACACTCTCCATAGTATTGCTTCTATCTTCGGCGTCCTTTACAAACAAAAATGGGATCACTTCAACTATCTCGGCATGCCAGTCAGTATCCTACCCATAAAGGTAGAAGTCTGGGACATCAATGGGGGTCTTATTGGCTTAATCCGGCTGGATGGATTATTCTTCTCAAATCGGGACTATCCTCCCTCCACCTATATCAGTTCACTCTCCTTCAAGGCCCTGCTAGAATTCTTTCTAAGATGGAAGCCGTTTTAAGGCATTTCCTTTGGCAATGAGGAAAGAACGAAAAAAAAAATACAATCTTGTAAAGTGGAGCCAATTTATTCAAGGCAAGGAACATGGAGGTCTCGGCATTCGGTCTCCCAAGCTCTTGAATCAATCCTTCAGTGCAAAAAATTTTTGGAGATTCATAAATGGGGATCAGTCCTGGTGAAAATTGGTGTTGAAAGTTAAATACCTTACCTCCTCCAGTCATCATCTCTTCTCTCATGAGATCCCCAGTCGACCTTGTACCAAAATCTGGTCCTCTTGCAAAAAAGCTATCCCTCTTCTAGCTCAGAATCTTTCTAAAGTTCCCGGAGGGGGAAGAAACATCAACATTGGTGCAGATTAAATTATGGGAAACTCTCCTATTATTGACAACTTTAACTCTCAGAATATCCTTCGTTATTTCAACAATATGGGATATAGCTATTTGAACCATATTTCAAAATGGGACAGTCATAACCTCTTGTGGGCTGGCTGGAAATTTCCTCCTTCCCCCCCTCACCTTGCAGAAGAACTTCAAAACCTTCAAAATTATCTTCAAGGCTCTGCCCCCATAGCTCGAAACAGCATAGATGGCTATAGGTGGGACCCCATAGGTTCGGCCTTCTCTATAAAATCTGCTTATCAGACTTTATGCAAATATATTTTCCCAGCGCCTATCTGGAAAATTTGGAAAGAGGCTTGGAAGACTGAAGTAACCCCTAATATCAAATTATTCTCTAAGCTGCTCATGAGAGGTAAAATTATAACTTCAGACAATCTCAAAAAAAGGGGCTTCATTGGTCCCTTAATTTTCCCCAACTGCTACAACAACGAGGAAATGATCCATCATCTGTTTATTTCATGTCCCTTCGCCACTCAGTGTTGGACTGTGCTCACTGAATTTGTTCAGCTCGATTGGTCCTCGTTTCTCTCTGTTACAGATTTTCTTAAAGCCTGGAATACCAACTATCCGTGGACCAATAAGAAGAAAAAAATCTCTTGGAGGATCTAGAACACTTTTCCATATGTGGCGATGTGGAATATTTGGATAGCTAGAAACAACAAGATCTTCAGAGACAAGGCGACCTCTAGTAGCAAGCTATATAACAAAACCTAGAGTCTCACTCTAGAAACAATATGCTCCAAAAGCAATCACAGCTTCGAGTTAAATGACTTGAGTTTGGATGAGAAGATATTTCTAAAAGATTTTCTGGCCAGGAAGCCAGGACACATCCCCTCCATCAGGCTTCAATATAGTTCAGAAATCTCCTGGAAAATTCTTTTCAAGGATGAAGAACTCTCATAATGGATCAAAGCCAGTGGCAGACCCACTCTCCACTTCGATGGTGCCTCCAAATCAAACTCAGGCATTGCTGGTGCCGGGGGAATTATTAGAAACACTCTTGGTGTTCCCTTGATGGCCTTCGAATGGAGTCTCGGGATTGCCTCCAAAAACAAAGCTGAAGCACTTGCTCTGTTCCAGGGGATGCAGCGCCTAAAGAATCTGAATATTTCCAATGTCGTGATCCTAGGGGATTCAGCCATCATTATAAAATATATGGTTTCCAACAGGCCTGTTACCAATATTGCCCTCAATCATATCATCTGCAGGTGTCGTATCCTCCTTAGAGATATGAATCAAGCTTCCTTTCATCATATCCTTTGCTCACATAACAAAGATGTTGATCATCTAGCTAATCGTGCATGTACTCGATCTCCTAGCCATCTGATTTGTAATGAATCCTCTCAAATCGTTCCCCCTCCTTGATCATGACCTTTTTTCCTTGCAGATTCTATTCGATCCTCTCCTCTGGCTTCACTGAATTTGCTGACTCAACTTGTACCTCTAACCACACCCATCTCGTAATCTTATTATTGCTATCCCTCTTCATCGTTGGGTGCAACTGTTGGGACCTTATTATAAAATCTACCACGATCTACCCTCTATCCCACCTCTCAATCTATCCTTTGCCAACACTAGTATTCCTCTACCAGAAGTTTAGCAATCTGTTCTCCGCCTCCAGTAGCCTCCGAATATGCCTCAACTTCTTAAGTGATTACTATTTTTCCACTTCCTTTAACTTTTTTTCTCACTATTTTTTACTGCAGGTTACTTTGGCCTTACTGCCTTCTCATCTGCTTTGTCTCCCTTCTCTTTCGTCTTTCTTCATGGCCAGAAGTGAAGATTTTCTCCATTGCGTAGACTTGCAAGCTGAGCTCGAACATATCCGCACCCACCAACAAACTTTGGATGCAAAGATTAAAAACGATGTCCAAGCCCTCGAAGAAAAGCACACGGCCGATGGTAATTTTCTCTTCTCCAGAGTTTCTTCCCTTCAAACACAATTTGATCATCTCTCCAACAAATGTGCTCACATTGATGAATCAATTGAAATTCTAAAGTATATGATGGACAAGCACAATACTCCCGACACCAGCTCCAATAATCTCAAGAATGCCGGAAATGATGAAAATCCGGAGAACTCTACTGCTCGCCAAATGAGCCACATATATATCGACTAATCTCTTCCTCATTCTTCATTATGACTTTTAAATATGTTATGATTTTAGCACAGTTTGTCCGTATCTATAACTTCTCAGTATTTCTGCTTCTTTCGAATTCTAGATCTAAAGGAATTATAAAGCATCACCGTTGTCCTCTACTCCACAGAGACAACTTTCTACTTTGTAATCTTGGAGCCTCTGTCTCCCCCCTTTTTTGGAATATAACATAGCAACTGAATTTGTCAGAAAAAAAAAATTATGATTATTAAAAACCTCTACAAGATTTTGGAAATTTGACCAAAAAAAGTGCCCTGAAAAGGACTATTTTGTCTATTAATTAGACTATGCGTGCACACACGCATACTACCAACATAGATACATCTTAGCTACATATCTACCAAGCGTCGAGATGGACCAAATCTCTTGAGCTGCTAATCTCTTTTAGAGTGAAAAGATATTTGACCCCTCTCGGTACTTGGTATATCCATATTTAAGATGGATCTACGTTGGTTTATCATATAAAACATTAAAATGTTTTCTTTGAACATTTTATTTATGTATATTGATATATATGAACTTTATTTCAACATAAATTAATTAAAATAAATATTCAAATAATTTATTTAAATCATATGTTGAATTTTTATTTTTTTTAGTATAACAAAGTTATTGATCAAATGAGAACTGTAACCTCAAAAGAAGAACTCTAGCCCAAAAACCCCCCAATTTTGCGCAAAAAACATGAAAAACACTCCCAAAAAAAAAGTGTTGATGTTGCATCAACATTTTTTTTTTGGATTAAAATTCCAGTTATTTATTAGCCAGGACATTAAAAACCAAAATTTTTGTGCAACAAACATGAAAAAAAACTTTGAAAATAAAAAACATTCATGTTGCATCAACACCATTTTTTTCGAGTTAAAATTCCAAGTTTTTTTCACAATGACATTAAAAACGAAAATTCCAGTGAAATAAACATGAAAAAACACCCTTAAATCAAAAAGTGTTGATGTTGCATCAGAATTTGTTGTTGTTGTTGTTAAAATTTCAACATTTTTTAGCAATGGCATTAGAAAAAGAAATGATTACTCTAAAAAACCTTAAAACTCCAATAGTTTTCGATGATAATATTAAACATAAAATATGACGACTGAAAAAGACCTAACAATTCCAAAAAAAATCAACCATGGTATTAAAGATAAAATTTTGACCTTTTTCAACCATGGTGTTAAAGATAAATTATCACGACTCTGAAAAACCTTACAATTTCAACATTTTTCATCCATAGAATTAAAACCAAATACCATGACTAAAAAAACCCTTAAAACGGAATATCTTGATCAAAGAGTCATTATATCAAAAGTAATTTCTTTTTAAAATGTTAAAAGTATAGCTATTTTAAAATCTTAGCCTAAGACAAGTTGACACATTGTAACGAAAATTTAAAAATTAATCATCAAATTGACACAGAGTGGCCATGAACTTTACCCATTGTAATGAAAACTTACAAATCAATCATGAAATTGACACGCAGTGGGAGAAAAATTGATCTATTGTAATGAAAACTTTAAATTCAACTATAAAATTGACACATAGTGGGATTTAGTTGCTAATCAAGCATTGACACAACCCCTGCACGAAAGAAATAATAATAATGAAAAAAAAAACAACAACAACAACAACAAAAATTAAAATAAAACAAGGAAAAAAAAGAAAAAGGGAAGTTGAAAATAAATAAATAAAACAAAAAAAGAGTTTAATTTTTTTTAAATGACCCAAAAAAATCATACATAAAAGATTATACCAAAAAAAAAAAACCGAAAAAATCAAGCATAAAAAAGTATACAAAAAAGAAGAAGAAGAAGAAATTCAAGCAAAAATAAAAGGCCATAAAAGAAAAAAAATCAAAAAACAAAAAAAAACAAAAAAACTTGCTAAAAAAACATATTTTTTTTAATTTAAACTCCCTCCCAAAAAATAATAATAGCAATAATAATAAACCAAACAAAATTGTCTATATATATACATATATTAAAACATTTTTTTTTAATTAAAAATTTTATTTAAAATATTATATATTTGACAAACAATTAAAAAAATTAAAATAAACAAATAAAATATATTACAAAAATTATAAACAAAAATAAAAAAATATTTTAAAAATAAACATAAAATTAAACAAAAAACAAAAAAAACCGTTTAAAAAAAATATGTATTAAAAATTAATTTTATATGGGGGGGCACCTTGCCTAGCGCAAAAAGGTCGTAGGAAAGGGTGGGTGGGTGGGTGGGTGCGGGGTGGCATTGCCCCTTAGTTGTCCTTTCCTGCAACCCTTTAGCATCAGGTCATCCTCCATATTCCCTAACATGTGACCCTTTGACGTCATGCAGGGCGCCTAGTCGAATACGAGAATTGACCAACCCCCACATCGCGATGCCTCTCAGCTTCCCTTACTCATGACCCTTAAGCATCAGGCAGGGCAGCTCGTCAATTTTGAGTATCGACCAAGCCCCAGAACAGTGAGTTGTGGGGGTCAGATGATTTTTAGAATCGACCAACAACCACAGCAGTGGACTGTGGGGGTTGGTTGATTCCGAGAATCAACTAGTCGCGTCGCCTTGTGACAAAGGGTCATGGGAAAGGGCAGCTTGTGGGCGGTGTGCCACCCTGATCTGCCCTCACCTATGGTCTTTTGTCGCTAGGCGAGGAGGCTAGGTGATTCTTGGAATCGACCAGCTCCCACATTGCACTATGGGGGTTGGTCGATTACAAGAATCACCCAGCCGCCATGCCTGACACAAAAGGGTCATGGGAAAGGGAGGTTTGGGGTTGATGCGCCGCTCCCTAGCCACCCTTACCCATGACCCTTTAGTGTCGGGTGGGTAGGTCCCCCAATAATTTCATTTTTTTATATTTGTTTTTAATGTTTTGTTTTAATAATTTTTTTATTTATTTTTTTTAATTATTATTATTATTTTTAACAACAATGAGTACTCGTTATATTAATTTCACTCGCGTTAGGTCGTGGAAAAATACACGAGTGATTTACAATTCGAATCCATCCATGCGCTTCAATTTTTTTGTTAACAGACAAATAAGCCATGCCCACTTATATTTGTTCACTATAAAAAGATACAGTACTTTTATTTAGCTTACTAGGATATACCCAAAAAAATTGTGACATAAGGAGAACTCTAAAAAAACCAATCATTACAATTGAAGGCTAAGCATAAGGATCGGCAGGGTGATTTAAATCATTGCTCGAGTTCTAGACTTCAGAAGGGAGCCCGACGTGGTCACGTAGAGTTGAAGGTCCTTAATCATGCTGCGAAGCACTCAAAACTCATCCTCTAGCTTTGAAACCTGCTTGCATTTGGCTGCTATAACTTCAGAGTTTTCACAGACCACCACCTATTATCGTACATCAATTCCTTAATGTCGACGAGCTCTACTTTAATATATGCAATCTCTTGTGCACATTGTACACATACAACATGAGTCGGGGGGACCAAGAAAATATGTTATAGACCCATTTTGCCTCCTTTTCCACCACCCGGCTAGAGCGTGCACGTCTGCTACCCTAGGATCTCGAAGCCATCCCCTCAAAGTTCCATTGTCCTGTAAAGCGAACACGGAAGGCAGAACACCGATGGGGCTTTTCCAAAATTGAAACCCACAGAGCACTAGATAACTTACCAAAAAGGAGGTTGCACACCCCGTCCCAGAGGAAGGTTGTAGTCACACACCCCGGAGACTCTCTCAGATTCTTCTAACCATGCGGACTAAACCCAATCCAACCTGAATTGCAATCGACAAAAAGAATGGGAAGTTGCAGTCATCCTAATTGAAATTTATAACATTGGCCTTGTATATACCTCGTGTGACAGGGTAGAGATGACCCTAAGCCTCTAGGATCCCTATGTGACGTCAACATTTCCCTGAGAGGAGAGAGAGCTTCCATTACTTACAATCGGGAACTCAACCAGTTGGGTTGTCTAGTATGGGCCATGAGAAGTAAATGCAACCCGAAGGATGAGAGGAATCGCATGGCTAACAACTTCAAAATCCTGTGATAAACCTTGAACCAAGAGCCAGACATGAAGCCTCCCACGCTTTGACACTGATTCGACCCATGACTCATCATGTAGAAGGGAGATTGAGGGCCGCGCATCAGGAGAGAGAGGAGGTGTATCATCATGCAAGCGAGCAGGGGTGGGCAGGATGACCTCATAATGCGGTTAGCTGACCGGATAGGAGGTGAATAAATAAAAGCTTTGAGATCGAAGAAGATAAGCCATAAGTGCCAAAAATGAGAGGGGTTATGGGGTGGGAACATTGTGGGACTAAACATGAGGGAAGTTAGGGTATAGGGTGAAGACTAGGGACCCCCTTAATTTCCAAAGACCCTTCAATTAGACTGCATGTTTTATTTTCCATCAAGTCTGCCTCTGGATTGAGGTTTCAGAGCATATGCTAGGCTCACGAGCATTCAAATGAAAGAGGAATACTTTGAACATGATGAAGATTCTAGTTTAAGTGATTATCATGTGTAGGGGAGGAGTTTATTAAATTTCTAATTATTAGGTAAGAGTCTCCCAAAATTGTAATGTTTTTAACTTCCCTCTTCTGGGCTAGGAAGAGCCCCATATACAAGCCATAAACTTCCACTTGATTATTGATCCTCATACCTAGACCCTAGGTGTACTTACCCACTATTATTCCTTCGGGATTGAAGATAATTCCTCCTCCTCCTGTCACCCCTTATATATATATATATTCAATTTTTCTAATATATGCTTTAAAATTTTCAAGTCCTGCTAACACAATCAGTTGAGGGCTCGTCAACAAGGCAACCGAGGATAAACCTTGCCCTGTGCTAAGGGGAGGAGACATGTTTAAAAATCCAGTCAACTTAGGGATGATGTGGCCCAGGTCAGGTGTGATTCCCGGGTGGCTTTGACGACTTATATGCCCCTAGGTCACAACTCCTCAAGCCACAGGTCAAGCATGGAGGATCACAAATAGCTTGACAAACAAACAGACAAAAATATACTTTAAATTTTATTTTTAAAACTTTTTAATTATTTATTTTTTAATCTGATTTGTAAAATATTTTTTATTTTATTATTTTAATAATAATTTTAATTATTTGATTTAAATTTGTTTTTAATTTTTTAGTAATGTATTAATTGTTTTTTTCTAAGTTTTGTTTTTATTTTTATTTTTATTTTTAACTTTGGCAGGACTACATATTCATCATGTCTGATATATCACCCCGATCGGGGCAGGGAATTGAATCGGTGACTTCACATCAAGGAGTGCCTTAACATAACACCTGATTGTCGTCTCTCCAAAACCCCATGAACGGTTTTGTTTCTTTTTTCAATTTTGTTTTCTTATTCTCTCTTTTCTTTTTTTTAAATGAATTTTGACTTAATTAGTTTATAATGTTTTTTTTTATTTTTATTTTTTTCTTTGTTTTTTTATATATTTTTTTAAAATGTTTTTTATTTTATTTTTTAGATTTTTGTTTTATTTTATTTTTATTTTTATTTTTAACTTTTTTTTTTGTTAAATATATTTTAAATTTTTTAACACTTTTTTACTTAAAATTTTATGTGAATCATTATTTGTGGGAAAAAAGCTTCAAAGTTATCATCTTTTGACAAAAAATTCAAGAAATTTTCAAACAATTTGTTCTTTTTTCAACCTTTTTGTTCAATTTTTTCCATAAAAATCCTTTATTAAACATGTCATTTTTTACGAAAATTATTTCAAAATGCATATTTTTTTAATTATATCTATATATAAAATGTGTGTGTTTTGTTAAGTGTTTAAAATTGTTATTTTTTTAGTGATAATTATTTTGTGTATTGCAGTATTAATTAACAATACATAAAATTATTCATCCATTGCTTACTAACATAGCTTCAGAAAACTGCGCGCGCTCTGCTCCTCTGCGAGCTTTCGATTAGGTCAGCGATCGCTGCCAAGCCTGTTGCGCCGCCATGGGTGCGCCAGGGGGTGTGGAGCCCTCTCCCACCCCTCCATCTTCTACAGCTGAGGCCTTTCGTAGTCTGCTATCGCAGAAAGGAAAAAAACGTACCCATCCCGACGTCCCAAAGTTCATCAAAAAACTTGATGAAATCCCAGAAATTGCTCTGCCGGAAGATCAACCGATCAAAATCACTCTTGCTTTGGCTGACAGAGGTCTAGTGGGGCAATTTATGGGTCGATGGCCAACAAAAAAATCAACTGATGAATGGTTTCAACGAAACTGGAGACCCCTGCTGCCCAACAACGTGATCTGTTATGCTGTCGGTAGAGGTTTTTTCATTTTCGAATTCACTACCAAGGAAGACCGAGATCTGGTGTTCAGAAATGGTCCATATTTCATGGGAAATCAAGGTCTCTTTCTGAATAAATGGACCCCCGACTTCGACCCTTCAGTCGATGTCCCAAAGGAGGTTCCTGTTTGGGTCTGGCTCCCCAACCTACCAATACACTGCTGGAGCTTCCAATCTCTGCAAAAGATAGGAAACGGACTGGGCAGATTCATCGACAAAGCTGATAACAGGGGCCAATACACCTGCGCAAGAATCTGCGTGGAAGTTGACTTGGAAGCTGGTCTGTCGGAAGCCATCAAACTTACAGTTGGAGATTGGCACCACTTCCAGAAGCTGGACTACGAGCAATTGCCCTTTAAGTGCAGAATCTGCCATGAGCATGGTCACTTTCAACGAAACTGCCCCAAAGCCCCATCAGGGGACAAGGTGGAAGAAGAAGGATGGAAAGAAATAAAAAAGGGAAAAGTAGTCTCAAAGCCCAATGAGCAGAAAAAATCAGGACCAATGGGGAAACCCCAGACCATTTCCAAGACCATCCCAGTTTCAAATGAAGTCCCCTCCTCAGGTGAAAAGGTGGATGCCTCAGAGAACCATGAAGAAACTGAAGATCAGTCGAAGAAAGTGAAAGAAACCGAAGAAGAAACAATTGTCCCCCTAACAGAGGCTGATCAAGGGGGAAACGAAGGCAATGACGAGCACATTAGTCTTGCCTCTGTCTCAGAGGGAGAATCAGAAGAAAGAGACTCTGAATCAGACAGCTCACAAATTACTCCTATCAAATCAACCAGGGGCCGAAAATCCAAGAAGAAACAGAGAGAGGAGAAAATTTATCTGGATGTTCTCCAAGGCTCCCAGAAAACTCTCAAAGGAATGATGAACACCAGATCCGGGTGCAAGCACAACAGGGCTCCAAAAGGAGCCACACCTTCCCAATCCAGTAAATAATGAAGTACGTCTCCTGGAATTGCAGAGGATTAGGTAGCAGGCTGAAAGAAGATGCCCTGAAAGACATTGTGAGGTTGCATTCACCTGAAATCCTTCTCATCCAGGAGACAAAGTTGGAGGACACTCTTCTCCTCCAATCCAGCAAAATATTCTGACGCAAAGGCCGTGGTAGAGCTGTCATTGCTAGGGGCGCCTCTGGTGGGATTGCCTTCTTCTGGGACAGCTCCAAATATGACTTGACTCACGAAGAAAGTTGCCATCACTGGATTTTCACTCAGCTCCTCCACAAAGACTCTGGTCAACAAGTAAGTATGTTCAACCTTTATGCTCCGGTCTCTCCAGCGGAGAAAAAAATTTGTTGGGACTCGCTTCAGTCCTTTCTTTTATTGCACAATCCAGAAAACATCATTATTGCAGGGGATCTGAACGTTACACTAGCCACTGAAGAGAAAAAAGGGGGTTCTCCTGTTAGGGACCTAGCTAGAGAATGGGTAGAAGACATAATGATCGGTTGGGATCTGGAGGATATCAAGCCTTCAGCTGGGAAATACACTTGGTCTAACAAAAGGTTAGGTCCCAACCACATAGCTGCTCATTTGGACAGATTCCTCGTCCAAACCTCCTTCCTTACTAGTGGTCTAATGGCCTCTTCCAAAATCCTTCCTAACTGCACTTCCGATCATAAACCCATTAGTCTCGAGCTCTCCATGGATGTTTTTCTTGGCCCCATTCCCTTTAGATTTAGCCCTTTGTGGATTCAGCAAGAGGGTTTCCATGAGGTGGTTTCTGAAGCCTGGAACCGGCATGTCCTGGGATCCCCTTTCTTTATGTGGGAAGAAAAGTTGCGGGTTCTTAAGAGAAGGCTCAAGGAGTGGGCTAAAACTCTGAAAACTCCAGCTGCCAAGAGAAAAGAGTCCTTAGAAAACCTTTCTGCCCTCCAATCATCAATGGAGGATTCTGCTGTTACCCAAAGTCTGCTCCAAAAAGAAGTTGAGTTGCAAAAAGCCCTCCATAAAGCTAGTAGGGACGAAGAGGAGTATTGGAGACAAAAATCCAGAAAATTATGGTTACAAGCTGGCGACAAAAATACCAGTTTTTTCCATAAGCATGCCGAAGCTCGCAAGCAATTCAAAAATGTATCAGAAATCCGCTCCCAAGATGCTGTGGTTAAATATTTTGAAGGCATTAAGAGAGCAGCCTTCACTTTTTTCAAAGAGCTTTATTCAGCGCCTGTTGACCCTCCTATAGATCCCCATGCCTATCCGATTGATCTAATCCCCCTCTGTGTCCAAGATTCTGTCAACACTATGCTGACTACACCGATCAGCATGGATGAGCTCAAGAAAGCCTTGGATTGCATGGAGCCGGATAAGGCGCCAGGGCCTGATGGGTTCACTGCTAGGTTTTTTCAGTCTTGCTGGTCATCTATCAATAAAGACCTCCTGAGAATGGTCAGGAAGTCCCAATCTTGTTCTAAGATAGGAGGCAGTACCAATTCAGCCTTCCTTGCATTGCTTCCGAAAGAGAAAGGAGCTTCAGATTTTAGTAGATTCTGTCCCATTTCGCTGTGTAATACTAGCTATAAACTGATTACCAAAATCATATCCATCCGACTCAAGAATATTCTGCCGGACATCATCCCGGAGAATCAAGGAGGTTTCATCAAAGGGAGAAAGATTCTGGATAATATTGTGCTGGTTCAAGAGGAAGTTCATTCAAGTTGCCACCGAAAAGAGAAAGGAATGGTGATAAAACTCGATCTGGCAAATGCCTTTGACAGGGTGAGACATGACTTCCTGTTCACTGTTATGAAGAAAATGGGCTTCTCAATAACCTTCATAAATTGGGTGAAAGCCTGCATTGCCTCTCCTTGGATTTCACCGCTGGTAAATGGCCGATCTACTGATTTTTTAAATGCATCTAGGGGATTAAGACAAGGTTGTCCGTTGTCCCCTCTCCTCTATGCTATCCAAGCCTCAGTGCTTAGTTTCCAGCTAGACTTTTGTCAACAAGTCCAAACTCTGCCAGGCCTCAGAATGGTGCACAATGTTAAAGACATAAACCATGCCCAATTTGCCGATGATACTCTGCTACTTGGAGGAGCGAGCATTAACTCGGCCAGATCTTTTAAGAAGGAGTTGGACATTTATAAGGAGGTCTCGGGCAGCAAGATAAACTATTTAAAAAGCACAATCTATGGCTGGAACTGCTCGGTCAAAGATCTAGCTGACATTGCTAGGCTCCTTGAGATGAAAGTTTGTCAGACCTGGGAGTCCTTCAAATATCTTGGGATTACAATCTTCAAATCCATACCTAAAGTTGCCCACTGGATGCCCCTCTTAGACAAGCTTAAGCTCAGAATACAAGCCTGGGGAGCCTCTTGGCTGAACACTGCTGGAAAAATAATTCTAATGAAATATGTTCTCATAAGTATGCCTCTATTTCAGTACTCCATTCTGCTTGCTCCCAAAACCTTCCTCAGTAAAATGGATAGTATTCTGAGGAGATTCCTTTGGGAAGGGGGGGAAAATAATGAAAGAAGACTTCATTTAGTTAATTGGGACACCATTAAGAGGCCAGCCCTGGAAGGAGGTCTTCAAATGAGAGATTTGGCTGCACAAAATCTCGCTCTAGGCTCCAAAATCCTGTGGAATATTGTAGCTGGGAAAGCTAGCTGGAGTAAGAAAGTCCTGTGGAAGAAATATATTCAAGGCCAGCGTTTGAGATGTTTGGATCATCCGCCAAAAACCACCAAAGGTTCCCCAGTTTTCAAGTTATGTCTCTCTGCTCTGGAGCATTTCAGTTCCAATCTCTACTGGATCCCAGGTAATGGGAAAAAAATCAGAATCTAGGAAGACCAGATCCTAGGAGATCAGCCATTGAACCATATTAAAGGCCTTGCAAATATTAAATTTTGGCTACAGTCCAACAATCTGGAAACCCTTTGGGACATTTCCACCTGGACGGAGGATTCTGGTAGACTGTGGGACAACTGGAACCTGGGAGAGGTTCCACATCGATTGCAAATTGAAGCTTCGTTACTTTTAGACAAACTCCAAGGAAAATCTCCCATTTCGGCAACAGCTAAGGAAAAAAGAGGGTGGGGCTCCCATTCTGGCTCTTTCTCGGTTTCTGAAGGTTACAAAAGTTTGATTGTTGTTCCTAATGTCCCTCCTGACCCAATGCAATGGAATTTTATTTGGGCCTTCCCTTCGCTCCCAAAAGTAGACTTCTTCTGATGGATGTTAGCTCACAACAGCATTCTCACTAGAGATAATCTGAGAAAACGTGGAATGGAAGGGCCATCCAGATGCCCTTTATGTATGTCAGAGGAAGAAACAGCTAATCACCTGATGTTGCTGTGCCCTTTTGCCAAAGATGTTTGGAAGGGGGTCCTGAGGTCAAGGGCTAACAAAGTTGAGCTGCCAAGAAATATTCCAAATCTCCTTCACGAGTGGGCCAAGTTATCTTCGTTCTGCCTCATTAAAAAAAACCTTCTTAAGACTGCTTGGATGTGGATCCCTAAATACACCTGCTGGAAGTTATGGTTGGAAAGGAAAAACATATTGTTCAGGGGTGAAAATTGCACTACAAACAACGTTATCTCCAAAATTAAAGCACTCTTGGGAGAGACTTTGGATGCTAAACCGGCTTTAAGGAATGAAGCGGTTCTGGACAGTGAGGAGGAGCTTTGGCTGAAAGATATTGTTCCAAATTATCAAATCAATCCTATTTCCCCGGCCTCTTCCCATGCTATTTGGGAAATTCGCCTGGAAGAACAGGAGTTTATAAAGTGGCGATCTGCTCTGGATGATCACTGTCTCTTCTTCGACGGGGCCTCTAAAGGCAACCCTAGGGCTGTGGGTGGGGGTGGTGTTCTTCTGAATCCTGATGGCTCTACTTTGCTCAGGTATCATTGGGGTCTGGGCTTCGAATCAAATAACAGAGCTGAGGCTCTGGCTCTGTGGCAGGGGCTTTCTCTGGCTCTCAATCGGAACATTCACTCTCTGACGGTCTTCGGTGACTCCAGACTTATCATTCAAGCGATGAATTCCCATTCGACCCCTTCGCAGATCCACTTAGTCCTCATTCTCAAGAAAATTAGGTTCTTTCTGGCCAAGTTTCGAAAAATATCCTTTTATCATATTCTGAGGCATCTGAATTCTCAAGCTGACCTGGAAGCCAATCTAGGCTCAGCCCGTAGCCAAAGATCTCTTTCAGTCAATTCTGAAGAGTCTCTCTGCATCATTCCGTAATCTTCCTAAGATCAACACTTTCAGCAAATCTGTTCACTCTCTTGCACTGTTGGATCGCACCTGTTCTAGTAACCATGGGCTTCTAAAACAGGCATCTCCCAGGATTTCCTCACCTCAAATCTCTGATCGACTGCTCTTGTCACAGTTTGCCCAACATACGCACCTGGATCCTCTGGTAGGCAATCCAAACATAAATGAATATTTTACATCACTATACATCTGAAGTGCATTGGAAGCTCAGACTTCATTAGATGCATTTGACAGAGAGTGAAAGTTTGAAGACATGTCGACAACAAGTTCCAGGTTTGATCTATTTGCATGAAGGTTACATTACTATGAGTGCACTATAGTTGCTGATGATGCTGGTATGAGCACCGAGGGTTTTGTTGTAGCATATTGGTTTGACATCCTGTAATCCCAAACTCATCAAGGATACACCCTAAGTTGGGCATAGGTCGGATTGGTGGCATCTTGGGCTGTGCGTGTGGGCACTGGTCAACATTGTTAACAACTGCAGTATAACAATATTTTGTTGCCAAAACAGAGACAATGCAAATCATAGTGTTAGTGGATTGAATGTACTACTGTTAGGGTTGTTAACAAATATATCTCAAAATCTCACCTCCAAACAGCGGAGCAGGATCATCTTTGCTGGCTACTTTGGATCAACCAGAAGATGGTATGTAATGCCATTGACCATGGACTTAGTGGAAGGACGAGGAGCAGGCAATGGGCCTAATCATATGCACATTTTCTAAGCAGCACATTGGACAGAGCAAATCCTATTTCGGCAAATAGGTTGAATCTCAGACAACAAAGTGTTGTCCAGACAATTCCTGCAGTATCAAAGCACCTCCAATCATAGATTTTGCAAGCTCGTGGTCCGATCTCAAAGGCGACATCTATTGCTGTAACAAAGGGCGAAACCCCTATCTGTGTAACAGGAATTTCTTGGTCAAACAGCGTTGTAATGCCCAGGTACGCGGCAGTTGTTTTGCCGCTTTTAATCAATTTAACCGTTAAAGTCAAAAAAAAACAATACATAAATATATAAATAATCGTAACCTCAAAATATTATTTTTATTATTTTTCTAACTTTGCAAAAATATTGAAAAAATCAATACAAAAAGTATTGCAAAAGAAAAACAAAAAAACAAGTTTTAAAAACCCTTAAAAATAAAACATCTCAGGAAGAAAAAGAAGAAGAATAAGACGACTCGAAAAAAAAATTAAATAACCAACATTAAAAAAAATGTGCACATTTAGGACATTAGAAAGTTTAAAGTGTCAAAAGTATGCCCCTATAAAACATAATAATAATAATAATAATGAAAATAAATTGACACTACATCAACGCATTTCAAAATCCGAATGAAAATCACTACCATTTAAACAAAATTATCCGTACTTAATACATACGAAAATTTGAAGTGTCAATATCAAGCCCCCAAAAAAACGGGATGATGTTGCATTAACACTTTTCAAAACGACATGAAATCAATAACATTTAAAAAAACATGTACATTAAGAAAATTTGAAGTGTCCAGAATATGCTCCCAAAAAAATGTGTATTATGAATCAACACTTTTCAAAATCGGATCATTATTTTCTACCTTTAAAAAATTGAGAACTCAGTACAATTCACATTTGATTGGTAATTGTGTTGTATAAGGTTTAAACATCTTACTCATGCTTTTGTTTTACTTCTAATTACTTTATCTCTTGATGGTGATGAATATTTTTGGTTAATTGTTTGTTCTCATTGAGATGCCCAACATTTCGTGTGAACACCTCACCCATATTCTCGCCTCCTGGATGGATCTCTTACCCACTAATTCTATCAGAAGAAAGCTAATACTAAGAAGTACCTCCATGCTAGTCCTCACCATCACCATTCTTAAACGTCTATTGTGCTTAAAATTCTTATTAATCAAGTCATTTGAATCTCCTCATGCCAATATTTTCCCAATGAAAAAACTAATCTCACTAAATCCCTTAAGTCCAATGGATACTCTTCCATCGATATCGAAAAGGTATTCCTTTCTATTATTCATCCCAAACCCAAAAACCTCTCCAGCGATCGACCCTTAGCTAAATTTTTCCTTCCCTACATTGAACGAGTTATTGATAATATTTCTAAAATCCTTTCTAAAAGGAACATCAAAGCCATTTTCAAGCCTCAGACAACCACCAACCAATTCTTTAGAATGACCAAGGACAAGAATGACCCTATGATTGGCCCTAGAGTCTATTGGATCTCTTTCTCCAAATGTCCTGCATAGGACAAACTGGGAGGTCATTAAAAACTCACCTCAAAGAACATATGGTTAACACCTACCACAACCGAATCGCTAAATCTGTCATCACATAACACTCCTACAATATCACACATTTAATTTGTTTTGACAAATCCAAAATTATGGCCTCTATCCCCTTCCACTCAAACTGTGTCATTAGGGAAGCTCTTGAAATTGAAAAGCACTCTAAAAATTGCAATCGGGAAGATGGGTTTCAGTTAATCCAGTCTTGAAAGCCTACTATCCATTTTTTATGCTCTAATATCAATCCTAACCCTTCTTAGCCCCTTCCCCCTCTATCTTTTTATTATTGTTATTAATTAATTATAATAATATTATTATTATTAAAACCCCTTTTAAAAATCTTTATCTTTTAAAGTCCTTATCTTTCTCTTCATTTAATCTCATTTTTTTTTTCATATTTCAATCAACCTTTCTCTTTCTAATCTTAATATAATCTAATTTATTATCTTAAAATTCAATTCCTTAACTAATTCTATTATCTTAATCTATTCTATTTTATTCTAATGTTTTATTATTGTATCGCTTTATTCTAATTTAATTTAATTCAATAAGTCATATTTAATTACTAAATAATTGTGTCGAGAGGCACTCTCTAGTCTAGTATGGTAAAGATGGTGTAATGTAATGTTTAACATTTTGACTAAGTCAGAAACATAATAATAAAATAAAAATATTAATGTAATGCAATATAGTTTTCACCAATTACATAAAAGAAATAAAATAAAAAGATTAATGTAATGCAATTTAGTTTTGACCAATTAGCAATTCTAATTGTAATTCTCTTTTCTCTTTTGATTAATTTTGAATTTTTTTTTAAATTTGCTTTGTTTTTAAACTTCCTTCAATAAGGTTATTATCATGTAATTTAATTATTTTGTAATATTAAATATTTATATTTTATTGATTATAATATTTTTAATAAACTATATAATATTTATATTATTTACATAATTATATTAATATATGAAAGGATTATTTAATCAATATAATAACTTTAATAATGGAGTTATTTAATATATTATCTTATTTTTTAAGCTTTAAAATATAATGTTGGAATTATTAATTCTAATATTATATTAAGAGTTAAAGTACGATGGCTTAGGCAAGGTATAAAGTAAGAAGGTTTTAGAGATGCATTCAAAGAAAATAAAGTATAAGTTTGGTATGGTCAAAAATGTCGAAATCTGACAAAAAATATTCAAAAATTGTCCCTATAGGAGTGTTTGAATCGTTTTTTATGGTGGAAATGGATTCAACACCATAAAAAAACACCCAAAATCTTGAAGTTTGGAATGTGTAGTGTTACACCATTTTTTGGTCATCGAACCTGTTACTACTAGATGGGCCTAAGTACACCATGTAAGACCAATTTTACCCTAAGTAAAATTTCTTTCACTATGAAAAATAACTTAGTAAACCACTTTTATTAAGTTGTTTATGGTCTAAACAGGAAACCTCATTTGTTTGATTTTCCTCAAGGAATAATTAGTTAAACAGCAGTTTAATTAATATTCTTGATCATATTTAACCCAAAACAGGAAAATTAATTAAATAAATTATTATTTATCTTATTATTTTCTAGGAATAAGTATTTAAACCTTATTTAAATAATATTCCTTGTTAAATTTGACTAAATCATTCATAAATCATTATTTATTTGATTATTACTTAACCATATCCTTAAAATAATAAATAAATCATTTATTTATTTATTATTTACAAATAAAGGGATTTGACCCAAGTCAAATTATTTTTCCATCCAACAAATATAATAAAATATTCCATAAAAGTTGGATCTTGATTTGGTTAATAATATTTTAACTATGCACCAATATCTAGACTAACTCAATATTTTGTTATAAATAGAAGGGTTTTTCCATTCACTCACTACCTTTTGTTGCCTAAAGATCACTCTGGATCTATGCTTTTGGTTTGACTTTGATCCACCATCATTGTCATATTTTGCTACCATTTTTCTTATGAGCTCCCTTTGAGTTCCATTTTTTTCTAGGTTTTCTACACCATCAAGGGAGAGGGATTTTAGATCTGAAGTGCTGAGGACTTACAAGATCTCATCCCATTGAGAGGGACTGGTAACATCTTTCTATGTTCCCTTCCCAGGTGTCAAAAAATACAAAAATTCTTTAAAACAATCTTGTCTTGTCTATTGGATGCATGGAGCAACTCTTGCTTTTATTTACCATTTAATGTCTTTTAATGCATAGATCTAAATTTTGCAGCATTTATCTTGGTCAACTAATTGTAGATCTAAAAATATTGGCAACCAACTTTGTTGTTAGGGTTGTTTGTTATGCATGGCTAAAGTGAGCCTTCTTCGTAAGCTTGCGATTAAGATTCATACTAACATGTAGCATGGATTTAGAAAATTTCCTGCCATATTTTATCAAAATCTTGCAAGAATTTTCATGATTTTATGGGCAAATTTGAAGGTTAGTTAGACTACGGCCACACACACACACACACACATATATACATGATGTGTACTTTTTCATTGTTTAAATTGTATTTGTGAATGTTATATAAACTACACAACTTAAACTTGTGAGTCCTAAAAATATTTTTTGGATTTCAAGGAAAATTGACAAAAATATATACTTAAAAAAGGACCAAAATGTAAAACAATGAGACTAATTTAAAAGCTTTAACCATAAAACCTTATTTTTTTCAATTGTTTTATATGATGTATACATATTTTTTTTTAACAACATATAATATATACATAGTTCACATTAAAATATTTTACATAACATGTGCGTTGAGACATTTTATTTATAGATTACATTTACTACATTAAAATTGTTTTTTAATTATTAATATATTTTTAGGTATATTTCAATATTAATTAATCTTGCTTATTAATTTTTATTTTTATTTTGGTAAATTAAGCTAATCTATATTAATCCGAAAGGAGAAACAGTACATATGCTACAGGTTGGGTTGGTAAGTTGCGCTTAACCAATCCCAGTCTTTGTTGCGCAAATAAGGGGCTGCCTCCATAAAATAAACCCAGAAAGTACTTAAAACAGAAAAGTACAAAATGTGATGTAGCACTAGTGAAAATAGATATTTTGTGGTAGTAGCAAGCATGAAAAAAATCAAGGAAGAACTGAGTTGTTGCGCAGTCATTAGTCTTTGGCTTCGTCATCGTTGTTTGGATCTTCTTCCACTATGGGGCAGGCGTACGCTTGCACAGCAGCTTCCTCTTCAGTGTTGGGTAGACGCGGAGGCTTCAGGGCCGGTGCACAAAGGATGGGAGCCACCAGGTATTCTGCATCCTGGACGCGCGTCCAGGTACCTTCTGAATCCATAATCCAAACATTTGTTTCATCCCCCTCCTCTTCTTGGGCCAGAAGAGGCTTTGTCTTGCGAGGAAAGGGGTGCTCCTGGTGCGCAATGGTGGACTTCCTTGGTCCACTTCTGCCTCTTTATGAAACCTAGAGGGGGGCCTTTTCCTCCTGATCAAGTTCGAGGCTCTATGGAGCATCTCTGGCGTGAATGCTCGAGGAGAAGCCTTTAACAGATTCTAGTCGATTATCCAGCCCCTGGAGGTATCGACCCAGGAGCGCTCCTCTCTGACCTCCACGGATAGTTCTTTGACGCAACCTAGGTGCCATGGTCAGCTGAAGTAGCAGAGGTGTGAAGCAAGGGGAATGCACAGTAAGGAGGGAGGTGTGAAGAAGGGTGCACGGCAAGGGGTGCGGGCTAAAGGGTGCACCCAGAATTATGAAACTGGTTGGACAGATGGTATTGGGTGGAGGTGCGCAGTAAGGGAGGAGCGCAACTTGGGGAATTCTACGTAGCGCATCACTAGGGGGGACGTTGCACGGCAGATTGGGCATGTAGAAGGGCAAGAACTGTAACAACAAATAAAACCGAAGGAGCTGACTGTGTGTCTCTTTGTGTTGAATGGTCTTCTCTTTAATAGGCCTATGACACATGCGAAGGGATTGAGCATAATTGTGCCTCTCACACAGTTGTGTGATGTAACAGTTTCCCTGAGAAAGCACGTGGGATGAGTTATAGCCGATCGACATATCAATCCAGGTAATCATTCAGAACGATTGCGGCAGAGAGGTACCCTGGAGGGAGTGATTTTATCCAAGCATGTCTTCATCATGCCTTATCTCTATCATCACATGTGAATGATTGCTAGAGTGAGGTTCCACATCGGATGAGGACCTGTGCTGCACATCTTCGTCCTCTTGGGCATGGGAGAGGCAGTTGCCATGCGTACTTCAGTTGTCACCCACATCTGGGGGCTTATTAAAATATTTTATTAATGACCCACATTGAAATTTTTTATTACTATGAATATTTTTAAATGTCACATATTAAAGAAAGGGAGAAAGGACCGCCTTGAGGATGAACCCCGATTTGGGTGATTCATCTCTCTAGTTATTTCTTCTATACCTTTATATTTTCTTTGCTACTCAGTATCATTCATTTATGCTTAGATATCATTAGTATAGAGAAAAATGTGCTACAAAATGAGGCATGATGGCAAATGATGTAATTTTATTTATGTTTGACGAAAACAATTTTTAGACTTACAAAAAAAAAAGTCACTTATTAATTTTATATTAAAAATCAAATGAATTACACATCTTCTTATTATTAGTTTTATTAGGAAATACTTATATTTTTTATTTTATTTTTCAATTTTCAATTACTTTTTCTTTTGATATTGAATATTTGCACAAAGAGGTGCTCTCCAGCCTAGTATCGAAGAGAATTTGTAATGTCTTATCATGTCCTGTTTAACATTTTGACTTAGTCAAATTACATAAAAATAAAAATAAAAATAAATTAATATTTGAAAGTAAAACAAAATAAAATAATTAAAATAAAATTGAGGTAAAATAATTAGCTATGTTTTTTTCCAATGACATGTGTGTGTGTGTGTGTGCAACCTAACTTTTAACGACATAAATTTCTTGAACAGAATCTCACAATACAATTTCAAGCGAAAGTGTGAATTTTTGTTATTTAAAATGCACTTTTGAATGTATAAATGGATTAAACACCCTAAAAACTCGATGAGACACTCGAACTTTGCATAATAAACAACTTAAACTTGTGATGCTTAAAAAATATCTACAAGATTTTTGAAAATTTGACCTAAAAAGTGCCTTGAAAAGAATATTTCGTTTATTAATTATACTATGACTACACACACACTATTACCATAGATACATCTTAACTACGAATGTACCAAACTCCAAGATGGATCAAATCTCTTGAGGTGCTAATCTTTTTTAGATTGAAAAGAGATTTGACCCCTCTTGGTGCTTGGTATATCTAGAATTATGATGGATCTACAATAGTGTATTATATACAACATTAAAATATTCTCTTTGAACATCTATATATATATATATATCATCAACTTTATATCAACATAAATTAGTTAAAATAGATATTCAAATAATTTATTTAAATCATATTTTGAAATGTTATTGAAAAGTATAAGATTTAATGTTTGTTATATGGGATTGGATGGCTTATATCTTCAAGGAAGTTGATAGAATCAGGGGCAATATACAAGAAACTACCAGGAAGTAGAGAGGAAACTACAGAAAGAACAAAGTGGTAAACCTCACGTGGTGCCTCGTTCTGGGTTTCATCCTCTGATGAGTATGGAAGGAATGGAATCGACGAATCTTCCAAAATAAGAAGCTCCTCGCAGACCGGTTGGTGGAATCAATTCGGTGACAGCTAAAGGAAATGGTAATTAGCAAGGGGCCCAAAATATCAAAGGAATCGTCGTCTCCTTGGGAGAAAAGAGTCTTAAAGTTCTTAGAATTGGATTACCTTAGTATGCAGGGGTCCCAAACCAAAGAATTTCAGATCCAGTAGGGCTCATCGGTTTGGATGCCTCCCCCATAAGGTTTCTTTAAGCTAAATTTTGATGGGGCGTCTAAAGAGAACCCCGGTAACACAGGTGTGGGTGGTGTGATACAAGACTAGGCAGGGAAAATTTGCAGAGTCTTTTTCATAAATTTGGGACATGCTACCAATAATGCAGTTGAGTTCCATGCCCCAGAAAAAAGACTGGAAATTCTAGTCCATGAGAGAATTTTTAATGTGACTGTAGAAGGTGACTCACCAATAACCATCCAAGCAGTAAGGAGACTACAATGTGGCTCACAGGTAAGGAAGGTTATGAGGAATTGACGCCCGACACAATTAATCCAACGCATACAACACCAACTCGGGACCTTGATAATAGTGGAATTCCTCTTGGTTAGGAGGTCAAGAAACGTGGTGGCAGATAGATTGGCTAATGAAGGGGTAGATAGCATAGAGACGCCTACCAACGTGGCATGGACGGATCTCCAGGGAGGAAATATCAAGGAAGAATGTCGAAATTCGGCAGTAAGAGAGAGCTCCATGACGTCCAATAATGAGGACAGAGAAGAGGTGGGTCAGGGCTTAGATAGATCCCCACCTGCCCACACGACAAAGTAATCCATGATCATGGAAGCTAGAGAATTGTTACAACGAGGCGAGAGGAAGGGCACATGGAGTCATAGAATGGAAAAGGTGGCGTCCAAAGACGGTGAAATTATTAATTCCTCCATCAAGGCACGTCATGCAGGTTGGTTCAAAAAATAAACGGGAGGTGACCGAGGGATGGGTGGGTAGGATTCTAACACAGGATCCATATGAGTGGCGAAAAATGGTAATTATTATTTTGTACAAACTGCTCAGCCTAGAAAATTATAGAGAGAGATGGAATAGGCTTACATTAAGTGAAAATATTATCACCAGAAGACTGGAGGATCTGAAAATGGCAAAGGAAAGCACCGAAAAGTCGACGAGACAGAGCAGCGTAATAGAACTGCCTTTAAATTATGGCATGGAGACTCTCTTTTGAGACATGTGCATGTCAATTGAGTGTGGGAGGAACAACAACGCTTTGATATGAGTAGTATCGATGTCGGGGAAGGTTTATGAGTGGAGAGAGGGTAAATTTCGTTATTCTATGGGCGGGCCAAGAGGAAGACCCAGAGCGGAGGCAAAAGGAGAGGGTTGTAGTAAATGTTCCCGCATGGAAATGGCGGCGAGGGCAGGAGTCGATGCTTTTCAAGCTATTGGAAGTTTGGGAGTAAGAAGTTCGCAAATAAAGAAGGGCGACTCTAAATGGTGAAATAGAGGAAGAGGTCAACTAGATCATCAACACTAGTAAAACCAGGACTTGAGCGACTCTCTACCATAAAACCTTGGAAATTGCATGGCATTTTAAGACCCTGGTGGGAAAGGCGCAAGTGAAATCGTCATATAAAAGGACCAATGAGAGGTTGGAAACCTGAAATCAATTGAGGGTCATCAACCAATGATTGGGAGGTATTGAATCAGTCGTAAAGGGGATGATGAATATCGACAAGCTGCAGGACGACTGCATAAGCGACTTGAACTGTATGTTCACCATTTATTTGAAGTATATTCACAATATCGACATTACTTTGGGGTATGATAAAGGAGAATCTTCTTGCCTACGGAAATATAAAGCTCGGGAGGCTGATGGCTCAAGCGACGCTTCAACGACGACTCCAGCGAAAGCAAAATTTGGCAAGGCTACTTTTAAATGAGGTTTGAGTACGGGGATGCTCTGTTATGCTTTATGGTGTCAAGAAGCTGTTTATATTTCAATTTTATTATGCAAGCTATTAGTATTTTTGTAGAAGATAGGTCTATAAACCAGGGATGTCAGAAATATTAGTTGGGCATACCTTATAGTGACTATAGTTGTAGTAGCAATAATTTCGAGTCATCTAAGTGGTACAAGGGACAAAAGACTCTAATGGTTTTTTTTGGACAGAAGTGTGATGAAGACATATTATTTCTACAACTGGTCTGGTTTCCAATCTGGCAGACTAGCTGCTATTTTGTACAATGTGTTAGTTAAAGTAATATAAATCGCCTATGTTGACTTACAAAAAGAAATTGTAAGGTTTAAACATCTTACTCACACTTTTTTTTAATTCAAATTACTTTATCTCTTGATGATGATGAATATTTATGGTTAAGTGTGTGTTATCATTGATATGTTCAACATTTTGTGTGAATGATTCACCCATCTTCTCACCTCCCTGATGGATCTCTTACCCACCAAGTCTATCAGAAGAAAACTCATACAGATAGGTACCTCCATGCTAGTTTCCACCATTACCATTATCAATTGTTCATTGTTCTTAAAACCCTATATAATAGAGCCATTGGAATATCCTCCTCTCAATATTTTCCCAATAAAAAAATCCATCTCACCAAATCCCTCAAGTCTAATGGGTACTTTTCCACCCATATCAAAAAGGCATTCCATTCTATTGTTCAGACCAAGCCCAAAAACCTCTCCAACGATTTTCCCTTAGCTAAAGTCATCCTTCCCAACATTGAGAGAGTTATGGACCATATTTCCAAAATCCTTTCTAAAAGGAACATCAAAACCTTGTTCAAGCCGAAGAAAACCCTCAATTAGCGCTTCAAAATGACCAGGGACAAGAATGACCCTATGTTTGGCCTTGGAGTCTATGCGATCCCTTGCTTCTATGGAATGTCCTACATTGGAAAAACTGTAAGGTCGTTGAAAAATCACCTCAAAGATCATATGGTTGACACCTACCATAACCAAACCGCTAAATTCGCCATCCCATAACACTCCCACAAGATCACACATTTAATCTGTTTTGACAAATCCAAAATTATGGCCTATGTCCCCTTCCACTCAAATTGTGTCGTTAGGGAAGCTCTTGAAATTGAAAAACACTCTAACAACTACAGTCGATGTGATGGGTTTCAGTTAAGCCAGCCTTGGAAGCCTACTATCCATTTTTTATCCTCTAATGTCAATCCTAACCCTTCTTAGCTCCTCTGCCCTCTATCCTTTTATTATTGTTATTAATTCATTATGATAGTATTATTATTATTATTAAAACCCCTTTTAATTTTTTTTTATATTTTAAAGTCCTTACCTTTATCTGCCTTTAATCTCGATTTTTTTTCATATTTCAATCAACTTTTCTCTTTCTATTCCTAATCTAATATAATATATTATCTTGCAATTCAATTCCTTAATTAATTATATTATTTTATTCTATTCTATTTTATTCTAAAGTTTTATTACTTTATCACTTTATTCTAATTTATTTTAATTTTATTCAATAATTAACATATAATCACTAAATAATTGTACTAAGAGGCACTCTCCATCCCAATATGGTAGAGATGTTGTAATGTAATGTTTAACATTTTGATTAAGTCAAATTACATAAAAGAAATAAAGTAATGTTTAATTTCAAAATTGTTTTCTAAGTTTGCTTTGTTTTAAAACTTCCTTCAATATGTTAAGGTTATTATCATGTATTTTTTTTTGTTTATTATTATTAATTTTTTCGAAGAAAAATTCATAATTTTAGTCAACTTGAAAACCAAGGAACAAAATTTCATTTTGCATATGCTTGAGAGCATTTGATCAGATCAGCCTTTCAGTCGACGCACAAAAAGAGAACAAAAAATAATAATTACTTGAAATTGTTGGGTCTAAGCCTGATAATAATCCGTTAGTTTCTGCTTTTTTCCTTTCTTTTTTTCCACCTTTCTCCAAACTCCTTGATTTGGAGTGGTCGGTACTATTTCTAATTGGTCGCCTTCCACCTTCGAGGGAGCTTCTTTGTTTGATTCCAAACTCTCATATGTATGGGTTCACTTTATGCCCCCTGCTTCCTTTTGAATAGGTATGACTACCTTCTACTACTCTGCTACTATGATCTTTGTTGTTTCTATACCATTGATATTTTCCTCTTGTTGATTACTAGGAGTTTGGGGCACCGCTAAACCATTGGCCTTCTGCTTCTCTTCTCCCTCTTTCATTTGGGAACCTTGTTGATTATGTGCCTCTGGTTGTTTATGACTCTCATTCATTTCTTCATCTCCGTCGTCATAAGAAAGTGGATATGGAAATTTCCAACCCTTTGGCTTTTGCGATCTCTTATTTGTTCTTTCTTTTGCACATGTTCATGAATTTTACAAGTTCCCTATTTGATGGCAGATCCGACACCTGAAAGAAATATTTTCAAAATGTAACCATTTTGTCCACTTGAAATCTTGGTGAGTTAGATGGATGAAATCTGGTAGGCCTTTTCTCAAGTCTATCTGCTCACATATACAGGAAAAATTAAAGATGCCTTTGTCCATTATTTCTCAATCCATTTTTACAAATCTCCCCAATGACTTTCCAATTCCTTGTAGTACTTGGTGATGCCAGAAGAGGAGGGGGAGATTATGTAACCTTATCCATATTGACATCTTTGTAACCACCATTTTTTTTACATCGAAACTAGGAAACCATGGAGTGACAAAGAGACCAACCCTTCCCCAAAACCATGGTCCTTCATTGTGGCATATACTAGTTCTTTCTTATTTTTGGATTGAACCACAAAATATCCCTTCCCGCACATGTAAATATCACATTTTTTAGTCCAATTGAGGTAAATACATTGATGTAATTCTTCATACTTAGGCCAAAAACCATGAAATCGACAAATGATGGTTCTAGCATGAAGAACATTGAAAATACCACTCACTTACAGAAATTTTACTGAGATCTAGAGCTTTTATTTGATTTGGGGATTGTCTAATTATTGAGGACGCTTTCCCTCGCACTGCATCCTTAAACAAGCTTGGACCCTTTGCAGCAAAAGTTGAACCATGCGGGGGGCTCATTCCTAAGGCTCCACCTCACAATCTTATATCTATAATGATTGTAGTGTTATGATTGATGCCATACTCCTTCAAATGGTTGACATTTTTCAATAGCTTACCCTCATAGATCAGGTTCTGCATATTAGCCGATATACCCAATTTTTCCTTCACATTTTTTCAGATATGATACTAGATCCACTGACCGAACCCTTGTAAGGAAAGATTTTCCACTTGGGGTCTTCAAAAAAAATGGAAAATCTTCCTCATAATCCATATCCGAGGAAATAAAATATCTTGATGGAGATCCAGGGTCGATTTGTTTCAGACTCCATCCACTCATTCCCTCGTCTATCCACAGACAAAATCAAAATAATGGTTGGAGTGCAGGTCTTTCCAAAAATTAACCATCTAAAAACTTGAGGGCTTCGATCAGTACAGACTGCCCTCTTCTGGGACACCGTGGGTGCCCATGCAATATTGAAAAACCACAGATGCATCATTATAATTCTTGCCCGCAAAAGATATATCCTTGAATACTCGCATAAACACAAGATTTGATCTACGTTGCAACATATATGTGTAGTAGAACGCTTCATCTATACCTCAGAAGGTTTTTCAACAACATCAAAAAACCTCTTGCATACAAAATCCCAGTACCCATCACTACTAACCTTGCTCGTTCCAAAAAGCTTTGTTACATCTGCAAGCCTATAATGACACCTAGAAGCCTTCGACCATGTCCAAAACCCCTCTGAATACAATTGTTTCCATATTGTTATATTATCATGTAATTTAACTATTTTGTAATATTAAATATTTGTATTTTATTGATTATAATATTGTTAATAAACTATATTATTATTATATTACTTAATTATACTATTATATAATATGATTATTTAATCAATATAATAACTTTAATAATGGATTTATTTAATATATTATTTTATTTTTTAAGCTTTAAAATATGAAATTTGAACTTATTTAATGTTGGAATTATTAATAATCATATTATATTAGGAGGTAAAGTATGATGGCTTAGGCACGGTATAAAGTAATAAGGTTTTAGAGTTGCATATATAAGTCAACAATAAATGCATTCAAAGAAAATAAATTATAACTTTGGTAATTGAGGTAAAAATGTTTATATGATTAGTTGCAAGTAAGTTATCAATCAAAGTAGTAATGATAGAGGTTAAGAATAAAAAAATAGGTTTATGGCAGCGAGGAAATTCAAGACTTCGTAAAAATGCAAAATATAGAGAAAAAAAAAAAAAAAAAAAAATTGAGCCATTTCTAGGTACAACCAATATAGATCCATTTTAAACATAGATCTAGTATGAGTTGAAAGGGATAAAATCCCTTCAAATATTACATCTTTTAGAGTGCAAAATTTGAAAAAAAAATTGCATCCCTCTCATCCCTTGATAGATCCTAATGAATTAGTAGTCTCTATCTCTATATTTGTATGTGTGTGTGTGTAATTTTTCATTGTTTAAATTGTATTTATGAATGCTATATATTGTACATAACTTGTGGGTCCAAAACATATTTGTTGGATTTTAGATAAAACTAACAAAAAAAATATACTTAAAAAAGGACCAAAATGTAAAACAATGGGACTACTTTAAGCCCATTAACCATAAAACCTTTTTTTTCAATTGCTTTATATGATATATACGCAAAAATTTTTAACAAATATAATATATACATAGTTCACATTAAAATATTTTACATAACATGTGCACTGAGACATTTTATATATGGATTATATTGTCCACATTAAAATTTTGTTTTTTGGTTATTAATATATTTTTAGGTGCACTTCCATATTAATTGATCTTGCGTATTAAAATATTTTATTGATGATCCACATTGAAATTTTTTATTACTGTGATTTTTTTTTAAATGTCACGTATTAAAGAAAGGGAAAAAGGACCGCCTTGAAGATTAGCCTCGATTTGATTCATCTCTTTAGTTGTTTCTTTTGTCCCTTTATGTTTTCCTTGCTACTTAGTATTGTACATTTATGCATAGATATCGTTAGTGTGGGGAAAACGGTGCTACAATATGAGGCATGATCGCAAATGATGTAATTTTATTTATGTTTGACCATTAGAATTTTCAGACTTATAAAAAAAAGTCACATATTAATTTTATATTAAGAATTGAATCAATTACACATCTTCCTCTTATTATTCTTATTAGGAAGTACTTGATTTTTTTTTTAATTACTTTTTATTTGGACATTGAATATTTGCACAGAGAGGTGCTCTCTAGCCTAGTATCGAAGAGATGTTGTGCGATGTTCAGTCATGTCATGTTTAACATTTTGACTTAGTCAAATTACATAAAAATAAAAATAAAATTTGAAAGTAAAATAAAATAAATAATTAAAATAAATTGTGTTAAAATAAACATTTTACCATTGTTTGTTTTTTGGCTCCAGGTTTTGACAACCCATGTTTTTTCCAATGATACACACACACACACGTATGCGTAGTCTAACTTTTAGATGAAATAGTTTTTTTAACATAATTTGACAATACAATTTCAAGTGAGATTGTGAATTTTTGTTATTCAAAATAAACTTTCGAATATATAAATGGATTCAACACCCTAAAAAACCCATGAGACACTTGAGCTTTGCATATTAAACAATTCAAACTTATGATTCTCAAAAATCTCTACAAATTTTTGGAAAATTTGACCAGAAAAAGTGCCCTGAAAAGGAATATTTTGTTTATTAATTAGACTATGTATGTACACACACACACACATACACATACTACTAGAATAGGTACATCTTAACTATGGATCTACCAAGCGTCAAGAGGGATCAAATCTCTTGAGGTGCTAATCTCTTTTAGAGTGAAAAGAGATTTGACCCTTCTTGGTAGTAGGTATATCCAAAGTTAAGATGGATCTATGTTGGTTTATTATATACAACCTTAAAATATTTTCTTTGAACATTTTCTTTCGATATATAGATATATATGAACTTTATATTTACATGAATTAGTTAAAATAGATATTCAAATAACTTATTTAAATCATATGTTGAAATATTTTTGAAAAGTACAAGGTTTAAACATCTTACTCACACTTTTTTTTTACTTCTAATTACTTTATCTCTTAATGATGATTGATTTCTTTCTTTGCGCTCTGTGGAGTATTTTGAACTGCAAACTACGCATGCCCTGAGGGCCACCGCGCTCCTTTGCTCCAGGCTACCTCGGCCTCGTCCCACGCAACCTCAATGGTCCCTCCAGAGCCTCCTCCGGATGGTGACCCTACGCCAACCTCCTTTATTTCGAACCAGCTCCCAGATGAAAATGAGGAAGAATTCACCTCACTGATAACATCTATTAGACCTCCCAAAACCAGACCATCAATCTCAAAGTTTGTCAAGAAGCTGGAAGATATCCCTGAGATCATTCTTCCCTCATCTCTCCCTCGTCGAGCATTGCTCTCCTTTTCTGAATGTGGTCTGATCGTCCAGTTCATTGGTTTCTGGCCATCTCCTCGTTTTGTTTAGAAGTGGGTTGAAAGGAACTGGTCCTCATCAATAAATCGGAAAATTTCAATCAGGTTCTATGGAAGAGGGTATTATACATTTTATTTTGAAACAAAGGAAGATAGATATTTGATCTTTAGAAATGGCCCATACTTCATGGATATTATAGGACTTTACCTAAACATATGGACTCTAGATTTTGACCCTGAACTGGATGTACCGAGTGTTGTTCTAATTTGGGTATGTCTCCCTCGTCTCCCTCTCCACCGTTGGGGAGATGAACCAGTCAAGGCAATAGGGAATGCAGTGGGAAAGTATATTGGCAGAAGCGAGGCAAAGGAGAATATGCATGTGTGTGTGAGTATTTGTGTTGAAGTCAACTTAGGAAAAGGCCTCCCGGAAGGAGTGAAGATCAAATTTGATAGATGGATGTATATCCAATAGCTGGAATACAAACAAATCTCGTTTAAATGCAAGGTATCTCATAAATATGATCATTTTGCAAATAGATGCCCGAAAAAACAAGAAAATGAAGAAGTAGAAGCTCAGGACCCGAAATGGGAACAAGTGAAAAATAAAAAATAAATAAATAAACAACACTCTCTCTCCTCATTACTCCCTTGGGTTCCCTCTAAATCTACTCCCATCTCTTATTTTTTGCCTCCTTTTATTCACCCTCTCCCTTTCTCCAATCTTATTGACTCCAACCCCTTCGGTCCTCTTGAAACTCCTCCTATTCCTCCCTCATATCCTCCCCCCTCGCCTCATCATTCTCTCCCTCATCTCCTCACTCCCTCCTCCCTCATTCTTCCACTTAGCCCCCTGCCCCCCTCCTTTGATCAAATCTTAACTAGGAATCTGTCAAAAGATTCATTAACCTCCCTTGAACACCAAAAAAAAATGAAGAAAGACAAATGAAGATTTAAGAGATGAAGCAGCAAAAAAAGAGATGGCAATGGGAACCCAATAGCCTATGGACTCCTTCCTCGAAAAGAGTTCAGGAAATAAGGAGAAAACTCCCCATCCTACTAGAGGGAAAGGTCCCTTAGCCTCCAACCAAAATAAATAACGAATCTGGTCTCCTGGAATTGTTGAGGAAGGGGGGCCCCATTGATAATCAATGCAATAAAATACTTATTAGTAATGGAAAATCCAGATGTTCTCATGCTACAGGAGACCAAATCAAATGCACAATAATCCGGGAAAATTATTCAAAAAAAAAGAAAAAAAACTTTGAGGGAACATCTCTCCAAGCAACAGGGGCCTCAAGAGTCATTTGCACCCTATGGAGAAAATAAAAATGAGAATTAGTCCATAAAAAAAGGAGTAGCATTAGATTAGAAATAATTTGAGAAGTAAAATTATTGATTAGCAATATTTCATGGTTAACATATATGAACCAAATCATTACAGAGAGAAAGAATCTTTCTGGAATAATCTCAAATAAACATTAAACCAAGTTCAAAATAGAAGTATTACAGTTGGAGGGGATCTTAATTTAGTCCTTAATGTTGAAGAGAAATTCGGAGGAAATTTTCATGTAGATCCTTCAGGGACTCCATTAAAACCATAATGGAATCCTTCAACCTATTTGATATCCCCCCCCCCCCACAATGGAAAATACACTTGGAGTAATAAGAGAATTGGCAGTAGCAATATAAAAGAAAGATTATATCGCATCCTAGTCCACGATAACATCTTAAGAAACTACAGTTCAGTGGTATCAAGGATTGTGCACTCTTCAACACCTGATCACAAGCCAATGGTATTTCTCTAGGAACACTGGGAAACCAGGGTCCTATGAATTCTTTATTCTGCCCATAATGGAATAACAATGATAAAATTAATATATATATATATATATCACAAAGGTATGGTCCTAAGAAATAACAGTTTGTCCTTATTTTGTATGGGAGAGCAAACTAAAAATACTGGGGAAGGAAATAAAAATTTGGGCCAAGGAAAATCAGGAAGAAACAAAAGAAAGCCAACTCCAAGAAAAATCACTTTATTGGGAAATCTACAGAGAGCATAGAGCAGAGGAAGAAGTCTGGAGATTAAAATTTCGAAGTCTCTGGTTGAAATGAGGAGATAAGAACACAACGTTCTTTCACAACTCAAAAAAAATGTGCTGAACTATAAATCATATATACAGTATCCAGGTTGAAGAAAGGGAAATCAGAGGATGAAAAGAGTTGAAACATGAAGCATACAACCACTTTAAAATATTCTAACAGCAAATTTAGCCACTCCAGATTATGAGACATTCCTACAAAAAAATAAGTGATGATCACAACCTTGATCTCACTAAAGAAGTTAAAGAGAAAGAAAATGAAAATGTTGTTTGGGGTCTCAATCCAGAAAAAGCACCGAGTCCAGAACGATTTTCTATTGCTTTTTATGGGCACAATTCACACATCATCAAGAAAGACCTAACAAGAGTGATAAGGAATGTTTTCAAGAAAAATAAGTTGGGTAGATTTACTAATTCCTCTTTCCTTTCTCTAATTCCAAAAGAGGAAAGGCCCTCCACCTTTAGGCGGTTTCGACCAATTTCACTTTTTAAATCCTCTTACAAAATAATTACAAAAATTCTTGCAAATCGAATAAAGCATCTCCTTCTTGATATGATCTCAAGGAATCACGGAGGATTTCTGTCAAATAGGCAAATCTTAGACAATGTATTGATAGTCCAAGAAGCCTTGCATTCAAGTATTTTAAGGAAAGAGCAAGGAATTAATATAAAATTGGACATGGCTAATGCCTTTGATCAAGTAAACTTATCTTTCTTATCAACAATAATCAATAAATTTGGATTCTCAAGTGAGATAATTGAAGTAATCAAAGCTTGCATTATAGGACCCTGGACTGCCCCATTGATCAATGGACGGCCAAGTGAATTTTTCCAGAGCTCCCAGGGGTTGAGGCAAGGATTCCCTCTATATCCATTTCTATATATAATCATTGCAGACTCATTGAGCTGAACTCTGGAAAATTGTAGAAGAGAATGCTCATTGATAGGTCTCTTTATCTCCCATGGTGTAAAAAGCATCAATCACTCCTTATTCGTTGGTGACACATTATTTATTGGAGAGGTTTCATGCATTGTTTCCATATGATTTAAGAAAATGATGGAAAATTTCATGGAGGTCTCAAGAGGACTTCTAAATAACACAAAATGCAAAATCTATGGCTGGAATGCGCCTCCTCACACTCTTCAAATAATATCTCAAATATTAGACATTCCCAAACAAAAATGGAGCCATTTTCTCTATTTAGGTCTCCCAATATTAAAATAAAATCTAAAGACAAAACTATGGAACATCTAAATCAAGAAAATGAAAAAGAAAAAAAAAGAAAAAAATACAAAACTGGAGAATTCAATGGCTCAATTTAGGAGTCAGAGTGATATCAATTAAAGCAATGCTAACAACACTCCCTATTTACCAATTTGCGACAATTCTAGCACTAACAAGCATACACAAGAAAATATAACTCATAATAAGAGGATTCCTATGGCAAGGAGGAAAAGCAGAATAAAAATTAAAAAAAAAAATTAGTTTGGTTAAGTGGGATCAGTTAACTCTTCCTTGTGAAAAAGGAAGGTTGTCTATAAGGATCCCTGGCCTTTTGAATATGCCCCTTGGGCCAAACATTGCATGGGGACTAACCACATGGAAGGAATGATGATGGAAGCAAGTATTGGAGGCAAAGTACATGAATCATCCCCGATCCCTCTTACTAAAAGAAAGTGCCCCGATGAGGCCATGTTCTCAAGTTTGGAATCTAGTTAAAAAGGTCCTTCCTACCATCATAAAGCACACATCTAAGCTCCCTGGGAATGGAAGAAGAAATAACCTTTGGGAAGATAGAATAATGGGGAATCCTCCCCTAGCCTCCCATTCCAACCTCCAAGATCTAAAAATATGGATGTAATCAAAGGGATTAATCATTCTCTCTCTAGAAAAACATAAATTTGGTTAATTAGATGTCCCCCAACATGCCACACAATCTTAAAAAACAGTGGGTCTCTTTAGTCATCCTCCTCAAGGGAGCTGCCCCAACTAATCAAGATGCACAATACTCTTACATATAGGATCCAATGGAGGAGAATACTCAGTTAAATCAAGCTACTTAACCACCCAAGCTCGGCAAGATATACAGGATTGGACTCTGTGGAAAAAAGTATGGAAATCATAAAGTTTGCTAAAGGTTAAAATATTCATCTAGACCCTATTAAAAGGAAAAAATTTAACAGCAAATAATCTCAAAATAAAAATTTTCTCAGGTCCCTTCAGATGCCCCATGTGCTTAAGTGCGGAAGAAAGCATCCAGCATTTTTTTCTAGATTTATCTTTTGCAAAATAATGTTGCCAGTTGCTTGTGATCCCTTTGGAAATTGAATTGAACCTATCTCGCCCCCTTAATGACTTCTTCACAAACTGGAAAAGGGAGTAACCCTACTCACTTAAACAAAAGCACTCTATAAAAATATTTTGGAAAAGTATGCCATCCTTCCTATGCTAGCAGCTTTGGTTAGCGAGAAACCAACAAATTTTCAAAGATCATCCTCCAAACATAAGCAAAGTCTTGTCCAATAATTGGGGACTTACAACAGAATTTTTATCTACAAAAGGTTTGAAATCAATAGATATCAACCAACTCTAGCAAGAAGAGAAAATTTGGATAAGTTTTGCAACAAGAAGGTACAAGTGGCCAAGCACCCCCAAGCTAAAGACAGACTCCCATAATTGGAAAATAAGGTTAAAAAGGGATGAGTTCCTCCTCTGGATGAAAATTTTAAATAAACACTGCCTTCTTTTCTTTTTTATGGTTCCTCAAATAATAATCCGAGCAGTGTTGGTGTAGGTGGCATCCTTCTAGAACTGGGTGGAAACAACCCCATCATCTTTGAATGGGGATTAGAAAAAATTTAAAATAACGGGGAAGAGGTTTATGGACTTCTTCTGGGCATTACGATACTCTATATATATATATATATATATATATATATATATATATATATATATATATCCAAAACCCAGTGATCATGGGTGATTCAGCCATAATCATCCAAGCCATGATAAAAAAAATCAATCCTCCAAATTCCGCAATGTGCCATACAATCAAGAGAATCAGACAAAATTTAACAAACTCAGGCCAAGTATCCTTCAATCACAAATTGAGAGAAAACAATATTTTAGTTGATATCCAGGCCAACTTGGCAGTGGCTCATCCTACTGGTGAATCCTGAATCCATCATGACCTCCTACTCATTCCAATACCATAACATCCCCTGCACTCCTCTCCTGCCTCTGTCACATCGTTATCAGGATTGGAATTTGAAAAAAATAATAAAAAACACTCCCCTTATGAATTTAGATCCTCCTCAAATCCTTCAGGTACCTTGTAATATGTCTTGCCTGACTCCCAAGTCTAACGATCCACCTCCTCTTACCCGTGATTCTCCCCTAACCTTATCTCTTTCCCAGCTCAATTCTCCATATAATGGCATCAAAACCGCTCATCTTTCCATCCCCCGGTAAGGTCTCCCTCTTAGCCTCGTATTGATCCTTCCCCTATGATTTTTAGTGTGAATCTGGCATCATAATTCATTCACTCCTCTCCTGCATTTTTTCTTGCTATTTCTCCATCCCCTTGCCCTTAGTCCTGCTCCATTCGAGCTTCTGTAACCTATAAAAATACTCACTGTTGAGTTCCTTCTTGTCCCTTCGTATATCATTTTCTATCTGATCGGTCCTCCACCCCCTGCAATTCTAGTTAAGAATTACCAACTGGGATAATGAGTTGCATACACATATCCCTTCTCTCTAAGGAAACAAACCATTGTCTTTTTAATACAGCAGAAGAGCAAGACGATCCTCCAAAGCACAGCAATGGAAATGAACCCTCTTGATAGAGCCTCTCAAAATGAAAAGTGTTGTTTGCAGAGACAATAAGTTCATGATAGACAAGCTCAAAGAAAAAGTGCAGGAAGTAAGGCATCAAGTGAAGTCTGAAAATGCCTACTTAAAGAAGCAGCTTGAGGACCAAAAAACTGAAATTACATCACTCAAGAACAAATGCACACACATGGAGGAATCGATCAATTATCTCAAGAGTCTCATCCTGAATCAAGAAGGGGATAATTATCAAGCTAGCATGCACATATCTCAACAACAACCTTCAGTCAACAAATACTAGAAGAACATAACAGTGGATCTAAGGGACAATTTTAGCAGTTGTTATAATTTTCTATAATTTTATGTAAATGTACATTTCTGCTTAATCAAATTGTAAGACAATGTTCTCATAATGTAGTAGTAAATTCTGGAATTTTTGGATACAAAGCTATGGGTAATATGGAATGCGCTCCCTCCCTTACCTCCATTAGCGATATATGCTCCAAAATCATATATGTAATGGGAGCTTGCTCCTTTGTTCTTTTGGAATTGAAATCTCAATATCTGACTTCATAAAAAAAAAATGATGATTGATTTCTGGTTAATTGTGTGTTCTCATTGTGATGTCGAACGTTTTTCATGAACACTTCACCCATCTTATCGCCTCCCTGATGCATCTCTTACCCACCAAGTATCAGAATAAAAATCATACTGATAGGTACCACCATGCTAGAACTCACCATCACCATTCTCAAATGTTTGTTGTGCTTAAAACCCATGATAATTGAGTCATTCAAATATCCTCCTCTCAATATTTTCTCAATGAAAAACTCATCTCACCAAAGCCCTCAAATCTAATGGGTACTCTTCCACCGATATCAAAAATGCATTACATTCCATTGTTCATCCCAAGCCAAAAAACCTCTTAGATTCATCCTCCATCCACAGCTCAAAATAAGAGGATACTCACTGCCACTGACTATTTTACAAAGTGGATTGAGGCCATGAAAATAGAGGGCTTGATTTCATCAATGAGATTCATCCTTCTTCCTCATCTCATCATAAGTGGATACTCACTGCCACTGACTATTTTACAAATTGAATTGAGGCCATTACCACGAGACAAGCTATAGAAACGGTAATTATCCAATTTATGGAGAGTAATATTCTGTCGCATTTTGGCTTCCCACAGAAAATTATTATTGACAATGCAGCAACCTTCAAATCCAAAAATATGATAGAATTTTGTGATAAATATCACATAAGTCTCGGGCATTCGAAAACATATTACCCTCAAGTTAATGGGTTGGTAGAGTCATTGAACAAGTCATTGGTGAACATAATAAAAAATTTGTTGCAAGAGAACAAAAGAAATTGGTATAAAAAGTTAATTATTGCTCTATGGGCGAACACAGTTAGCACAAAGAAATCTATCGGCATTTCACCCTTTCAGCTGGTCTATGGTGTAGATATAGTATTTCCAGCTTCCCTAGCAATGCGGGTGATGAAAATCCTACAAGAGATTGATAGTGAGTCAAATGAAATTCATTGAATAATTAATTAAATGATCCACTTGCAGCATTCCACAGAAGAATTTTTCAATAAAACCTCAAAGCTCCAAGAAAATATTAAGAAGATCTATGATAGGAAAACTAAGGCCAATGATTTAAACTTGGGAGATGTTGTTCTCCAATGGGATTCCTGAAATAAGGATAAAGGAAAACATGTTAAGTTCGACAACCTATGGAAAGGACCCTACAATATTTTAGCATTCAGAGGGAATAATGCTTACTTATTAGAAGATCCTGATGGGAAAGCAGTGCCAGGAGGACCGATGAATGGTAGACTCCTCAAATACTATTTTACCTAATCTTGCAGAAAATATTTCATTTCCATTGTAAATAACATTTTATTTGTTGCCAAAGACTGAAGGAGTTGTCAAATAATTTTGAAGCCCGAGGAGAAGGCGATAAGGCTTCTTTGATCAGTTGTTGTTTTCTTTCTAAAGTTGAAAAGTCAAGTCAGTTTTTGAGTAAAGTCAAGTCAGTTTTTATTTTTCTCAGTTTAATTAGTCAGTCATTTTAGTATAAGGTATTTTGTATATGACTCCATTGCCCAATGAATAAGGCTACCTGGTCTACGGTGTTCTAGACACCTCTTAAAGGAGCTACCATCCCCATTGGATCCAATGTTAGAGTCCTATAGTCATAGTGATCAAATTTACTCCTTTCATTTTATTAGAGTCTTAGGTCAAATTATTATGTTTTCAAATAAAATTTGATTGTCAAAAGGTTCCAAGCCATTTTCTAGGTGTCATTTCTACTCCCTCCACTTATTCAAGTTCACAAATAGCCATCATGGTCATTGTCATAATTCCCTGTCATAAGTCATCCAATGAGTTAGTTCATCATCATTTAAGTCATAGAGTCATAAAAAGGGAGTCTTGTCATCCATTATGGTCATCAAAAAAAGTTTCATCATGGGAGTTAGCAATTAGGGAATAAAGTGTTTCAAAGAGAATCAAAGTATATCTAGATCACATGGAGATGTAACACTTCCTATTGAATAATATGTTGTCAGTACCAATCACATCACCTACCACTTTGTCAAAGTACACATGAGGTCATATTTCTATAATGAGCCAAAAATTGATTTTCAAGTTATAAAGGAACATCAAAGCATTTAAAAACTTCATTCTATCCTTCCACAAGCTCTAGGAGCTCCTCTTTACCTCTTTGAATATTTTCCATAGCCATCAGAACTTCGAATTTCACCATCACTGCTCTTTTCCTCTGCTTGTTGCGTTTGTGGAGAAAGTTGTTGCGTTTTTCATTTAGAGATCAAAGAAAGGAAGAACATGTTCAGTTATGGTTTCTAATGCTTCAAAGCCTCTTTAAACAAGTAATTCAAACATCACAAACCCTCTATGCAGTCTCTTTCCTCATAAATTGATTGAAAAATCCATTCCTAGGGTTTGTTGTAATTTTGTTGTGTTTTCTACTTTCATTGTCTACAACTTCTTTTGAAAGGGAATCACCTTGTTTTTAAGTTCATGCATACTTCATTAAACTTATTCAAGACTCTTCATCAATCCCTACACTTAAATTCCTTCCTATTAATCATTTTCCTCAAAACCCCAACTTGTTGTTGCGTTTCTGGCTCAATCCTGTGTTTTTTCCTTTTCTCCCCTTTTTTTCACTCATTTTGAGAAATTCCACCACCATTGTCTTCCTAAAATCTATCCCTACCCCCCATAATTTTCTTAGAATTTTTCCTACCCCCCTTTCCCTTCATTCCCTTCCCTCAAGTTTCTATGCTTTTAGCCCTATTTTGCAACTCAAATCCCTTGCCCTTCCTTGTTTGAAATTAGGGGTTTTTTTATTAAAAGTGAAGATATAAACATGGTGAAGACCAATGAAAGGAGGATGTATAAGGGAGGAGAAATCTCTCGATATGAGCCAACTCATATGCAAGAGGTTAATGCATCAGAATTCATTAGAAAATCATTTGAACAGGCAGACTACCTAGGGTTTTGTCTAAAGGTGCAAGAGGTAGGCTATCATCATGATTTAACAAGCCTATTTTCCATTAATTTCAAGAAGGATTAGGCAACTATAGCAAGGGTGAAATTTCCAGTATCACAAGAGATCATAGTTCAACAACTACCATCCCTAATCAAGGTGAAATTATGTTCAAGGGAATGGATTTAGACCTGGAGCACTACAAGATGTTCTTAAAACCACAGTATGAGTCTCCTTCTCACATTTTTCCTAGTAGGCAATTTTTGGACAAGTACAACCCTTTGATGAAGACTATCATGAAATATTTCACTTGCGAGGGTAATTTTAGAAGACTATATCAATAACACATCAGGTTATTGATGAATTTCAATTCTAAGAAGGCTCTAAACCCACCTAACTATCTGTTTAGAAGTTTGGTGAAGATGACAGAGAAAGTGCAGTCTAAAGGAAGATATCGTCAAGAAAGCCTCTTTCATCCTGCTATAGTCAAAGTAATAGTCCTCCACCAGCTAGCACAGATCAACATGACATGGGAAAGTTTTTTAGAGGTAGTTTCTCTTCTACCTGTCTCAAGCCAATCAAAAATTCAAATCACTCCATCATCTTCCAGACCACAAGGAGCTGAGTCATCAAGCAGACCATCAGTGATAAAAACTCATCCTAGAGAAAATATTTCAAGGGCACACAAAAATGGTAATAAGTTGGTTTTTGTTCCTGAAACTAAAGGGGAGATGCCTAGGTCTAAGCCTAAAACTAGATCTCAAGCAAAAAGGATACCTAAGGATATTGTTACTGAGGAAGCAATTCAAGTTTAAACTATGAGAGAGGAATCACCTAGGAGCAGACATGATTCACCTTTCCAAAGTGAAGAACAAGTACCTCGTGAATTTCAGATGGTTGACCTAGGTGAACAACATACAATTAAGGCAACATGTGACATCATCAAGGAGAAAGAGGCACATATTAGAGAGTTGAAGGATGACCTATCCAAAGCCAATTTCATGGTGGCTTTCCTACAGCAGGAAAACAGACTGTTGAAGCAAACTCTAATGTAGCAAAGCAAGTCACAAGAAGACACTCCATCAGCCAGTAAAGCAGGTATTTTGACAGCAAAGGATAAAGGTAAGGCCATCATTGATGTTGAGCAGCTAGAAGAGAATGATGCCCGGGATACCTCACTTTTTCCTCATTCACACTCTATGCATATAACTACAATGCATTCTCTAATTTATTACCCAAATAAATTTAAATCTGGGCAATTTTGACACATTTGGACACTCCCTATAATCAAGGTTATGAACCCCTTAAAGTATACAGTATGTCTTTCTAATGAAACCCAGCAATCGTTTCGATTCAACTCGGGATTATAGTGTAACCCACAATACATATAGAACTTGATAGTTGGGGCCACAACAATTCTAAAGCTCACAGACCCATATCAACCATAATATATATATACCACCGTATATATGTTCCCAAATCGAATCTTATAGGCATATATAAGCCTCAGTCTATGTTAGACCCCAAACAATAACATATATCTCAACCTTGCCTTTCTATAACCATGCTTACCATAACATATATCAACACATGGTATGACCTACTCCAAGGAACCATTAATATTTCAAACCCCACTTATGAAACATGAACCAATTGTATTAACCCTTGGTTTGACATTCCCTTCCACCATCACGCATATAAGCGCCGGCCTTAATAGTTCCTTCGGTCTATTTTTCGATTTTATTTAAATCCACAACATAAACGTAACACTAACCTGTGGGTCCCCTATCCATCATCCATCAATCTACGGCTAGTGTTTTATCGCGCCCTTCTCAACGATCTGACGATCTGTATGGCGTCGCACCTCAACTGTTGATCTAATGGGCGTAGATGGATATCGTAAGGATTTAAAGACCGGACGTTAGCACACGATATAAACAGTTTTCAAATACTGCTCAGGGACACGCGTCCAAAAATAAATGGAATCGCGTTTTTTATTTGAATACCATTCACCACTTTTCACTCACGCGAAATCCATTGTTCCTCGAACGCTGGTTTTATTGTTCGTTCACGGTTCCATTCTTTGGCTCCAGGTTATGTTTCAATTCCTTGGTGCGCTCAGATATCTAATGTGTATTACTCGGTTTTCACTACAATAACTCTCAAAATGAGTTCAATTTCTTGATCTTTCTCCGCTATTCATTACACAGTAGAGTGGGTAACCAACCCATCATACTGTATGAGACCTTATCACGAGAATGGGTATCGATTGAAGGCATTTGAACCCAACCATTTCATACTTAGCCTATTATCGATATCAAATGGATTCTCGAGAGGATCTAAGGTCCCCTCTACACAGAGAATTCTGTCGGGTGACTCAATGACACGCGAAGGAACAAAATTTGTCCTTCATGCAGAGAATAACAACAAATAATTAAATAACTCAAGAGGTAAGAAAGAATCGAACCCTCCTTCAACCATACAGTAGTTTCATAAATTCAATTCAATTCATTTGGGTATGTATCCAGTTCGCCATATATAACTTGAGACAGGCTATCAATTACTCACTAGAATCGATCCTTCCAGTGATTAATTCTCTCCATTGTTATTCAATTTAAACACACAATCTCACACAGGAACTAGCTCAGCCAACACACATATGATTCAGAATATAGCATCGATCGAAAGGTCGATTTCTTCAAGGGCACACACGACTTGTTACGCAGGGGTTAAATCCACAATATCTATACAATGTTGATTCAATTTGTTCTATAAACACGATCACTTACAAAACCTCATTGTTTAGGCCGGATCTTCTATTCGATGGCCTTCCACTCTTACTACTCTGCAAAGCTTCCTTCTGCTCTGAACTCTATTCCTCAACAAAACTCCCCCTTTTATATACTACAGATGCTTACATTTTATGCTCAAGGATGACCTGAGTCGATTTAGGTCCTCAAACAGCTCATCAAACTCTTAACATTCCCCATTCCTAAATTTAGACTCAATAACTGAAACTAATCCTAAATTTACTCATACCCTTGGTTGTCTCTTCATATTCCTATCTTAACCAATTTTTCATGTTCTCAAATGACTTGAGAACAATTACAATTCCCTACCATGTTTATTCAAAATATTAATATTTACAAGAAATTTTAAGAACATGGGACCCCCTATGTCTACTGAGATACAAAGTGTTTAATTGTGCCTAATGCCCCTGCAGCAGACTCCCAAGCTTCAATTTTTTCATGATCTCCTAATCATGTTTCTTTAATCCTTGTCTCTGGGATCCCATACTCTGTTTTGTTGTTGTTCATCAGCTGCATCATCCTTCAATTTCATTTCTCCAGGTCTCCAAATCTTGTTCTGCAATCTGCCCCCAGCTATACTTTCGCACTCTGCCTTTGTATTTCCTTTTACAAAAATCCTTCAGCTTCCTAGATGTTGTCTACTGCATCAGTCTTCTGATGTTTCCAATTTCCATGTCTAGCTTATCTTCTAGCTGGAAACTCCTCTGTCTACTGCTGCTGCCTTCACCTTCTACTATTGTCAACATTGTTTCTCTTGTTGTCCCACATGATACTAACATGTTTTCCACTCCTGCAGATGTCATTCCCCATGCTGCCACCATGGGTGTTGCTTTAATTGTCTCCATTTCTGCAGATGCCATCCCCAATGTTGCGTCCTCCCAAACTCCCTGTCCCTCTGCAACATTTTTCTTTTTTTCACCATCTTCAAACTCATTCTTAGAAGAAAAATCACCAATTAATTCTCCCTCTGCAGTAACATACTCATTCAGTATACTAGTAAACAGAATTAGATTTTGCAAACTAGTATTTGCTGCTCTTCCTTTCACGGCTTCAGGAAAATTCATCTCAGTGTCTGCAATTTCACTCTCTTGATTAAATGTTTCCAGCAAACATTTCAGCCACTCATCTCATACTTGCTTCACATCCTCGGCATGTTGTAATTCAGTCTCAGCATCTTTTCGTTCTTCTTCATGGGAAATCTTCAGCAATTTCCTTTCATCTCCTTGATTGATTCCAACAATCAAGTCAAGTTCTTTATGCTCTACAATTTCACCTTTTGTCAGCATAGAATGCTAACTCTTCCTCACTTTAGCAGCTTTTAAAATCTTCCCTCCAGTCTACTCTTGGCCCATCAGACTAGCCAATTCTTCTATGCCATCAGCAGCGACAAATTCCTGCATATGAGACATGGCTATCTCATCTTCCTTCAGCAACAGTTTTTCTTTTTCCAAGAAAATTCCAAAGGGTGAATTTTCTTCTACATCACTTGTACACATAAACAAATTGTCAGTTTTAAAACCATGAGACCCAATGGTCTCAATTGATGACCCAGTCACCAATTCTTCTCCCTGCAATCCTAAGTCTGGTTTAAGACTTAGAAATTCTTCATCATCTTTCTCTTCAGCTGTCAGGGTCATCTCCACTATTCTAGTCACCATGTCAAAATGATGATTCTTCACTATGTTTTCAGCCAACATATTTTCTCTTCCCTTCAATTCTCTGACAGTTCCCAACTGTTGTTCTTCCTCTTTGCCTGCATGATTAACACATGAGTCATCAGCAGTAAAATTCCAAGGCTTCAATACCTTCTTTTCTTCTGACAACACATCAGTATGTTGTCTGGAACTTCTTTCCAAATCTTCTGTCAGCACCCCAGCATGTTGATCTGCATCCTTCATGAGACTGTCAGCTAGTCTCACTTTCCTTCCATCATTTTCTTCATGAATGCTCCTCTGTTGTGATTCATCAAAATGAACTCCTTAATTTTGCTGAATCATTTTCTTCTTATCCTCTGTTTGTTGATTGTCATACATGCCAAATTTTATGCCTTGTTTCTCTAGCAGCTTATCTTGTGCATAGATCCTCTGCTTCTCCAATTCTCTTCTTTGAAAATCTAACCTCCTATATGATTCAACTACTTCAATAAAAGTAGATTTTGGGAACCTTACACAACCCTTTATGCCTCTGCTTGTTCTTGACTAATCTTCTGCTGGTCCTTCTCTCTCAGCCTCAACATTATGCTGAATATCTTCATTTGACTCTTCTTTCTTCATCTCCCCCTGAGATCTCATGATCTCAGCATTGATCTGAACAGATTTCAGATTTAATGTCTCCTCTTCATTAACAAACTCTGAAGCTTGTTCATCTTCCAGTGGTGTGCCTGCAAACATACACAACTTTTTAGTTTCCAACTCACAAGTCTTTTCAGTCCTGGCTGCTTTCTAAAGAACTTCTTCTTGAACAGATCTGCACATGGAATCTTCAAATTCCATCTTTGACTCAAGAACTCTGGGTTCTTCTTCCTCTATGGAGTCTGTCATCACTTCACATTTGTCAGACTCAAAAACACAAGCCCTTATATCACTTGGACTGGTCCAATAACTCAGGAAATCCTCAATGACTTCCTCTTCAGCAAGACAAGCTTCTTACTACTTCAAGTCTTCATCTTGTCCTACAAGATCTCTTACAGATCTCCACTCTTCAGCTGTGCTCTGTTCTCCTTCGCAAGCAGAAATTTCTTCTTTTAACTCAACTGCTCTAATTTCTTCTCTCAATAGGGAAATCTTCTTTTTCCTCAACCTCAATTGTACTAGTTGCCATTTCACATTCTTCCTGATGAGCCACCCAACTTTCTGGCTTTCTTCTATCATTCTCTCCAGTTTATAAACCTGCTCTGAAATCTCAGCTATCTCTTTCTGCCATTCTTCATCAGGGGATTTCTTCTTCATGCCATTTTCTTTGGCATCTTCTCTCTTTCTTTGGTTGTGGCCTCTCTCAGAACCCATGCAATATCTTATGTGGCTATCAATAGCCATTTTCTCCTACAAGCTGCACTAAGCCACTGCAACAGCAAGCTCTCTTGCTACAACTTACCTCACCAATCCCTTCATCCGGATCCGGCTTTTGGCAAGTATTGGTCCCCTGTCTACTGGAACCTTCTGAGCACCCTCTTCTGCTCTTCCTAGGCTTCACTCTGCAACTTTTCTCAAGAACACCTTTGCTCTCTTCTCATCCAACCTCTGTTGGGAATTCTTCCATGTTCTGCCACACTTCTTCTCCACTTAGAGTCCCTTGCTTGACTCTTCTATCACTGCTCTCAAAGCTGTGATCTGCTTCTGCTAAGATATCTTCAATTGTCTGCACTCTGACTTCTACAAACAATCCCTCAACCAAAGTTAAACACTGCTCACCTTCTCTTGAGAATACTACAATTGTCCTCTTTATCTAGCCTCTAGCTAAATATCAGGCTCACTGCCTTCACTATCAAACTCTGTCTTCAATTTTCTGCAACCACAATTCTGCAATTACAACTTCAAATCAGATTTAAAGTTATTTACCTGCAAGATCATGATCTTGTCTTCCACTCACTCTGCAATCATGTTCACTATACTCTGTGTACTTTCCCTATCAGATCTTGGAACATGATCTTCTGTAATTACCTATCACGCGCACTGTATCTCTGCATGCTGCAATTTTATCAGTTTCCACAAGTCTGGTTTCTTTGCATTCACCAAACTTTGACTTTTTAAAAAAGAGCTATTCTAGCTTTGATACCACTTTGATGCATGGGCTACCTCACTTTTTCCTCATTCACACTCTATGCATATAACTACAATGCATTCTCTAATGTTTTACCCAAATAAATTTAAATCTGGGCAATTTCGACACATTCAGACACTCCCTATAATCAAGGTTATGAACCCCTTAAAGTATACAGTATGTCTTTCTAATGAAACCCAGCAATTGTTTCAATTCAACTCGGGATTATAGTGTAACCCATAATACATATAGAACTTGACAGTTGGGGCCACAACAATTCTAAATCTCACAGACCCATATCAACCATAATATATATATACCACCGTATATATGTTCCCAAATCAAATCTTATAGGCATAGATAAGCCTCGGTCTATGTTAGACCCCAAACAATAACATATATCTCAACCTTGCCTTTCTATAACCACGCTTACCATAACATATAACAACACATGGTATGACCTACTCCAAGGAACCGTTAATATTTCAAACCCCACTTATGAAACATGAACCAATTGTATTAACCCTTGGTTTGACATTCCCTTCCACCATCACGCATATAAGCGTCGGCCTTAACAGTTCCTTCGGTCTATTTTTCGATTTTATTTAAATCCACAACATAAACGTAACACTAACCTGTGGGTCCCCTATCCATCATCCATCAATCTACGGCTGGTGTTTTATCGCGCCCTTCTCAACGATCCGTATGGTGTTGCACCTCAACTATTGATCGAACGAGCGTAGATGGATATCACAAGGATTTAAAGACCGGATGTTAGCACACGATATAAACAGTTTTCAAATATTTCTCAAGGACACGTGTCCAAAAATAAATGGAATCGCGTTTTTTATTTGAATACCATTCACCACTTTTCACTCATGCGAAATCCATTGTTCCTCGAACGTTGGTTTTATTTTTCATTCACGGTTCCGTTCTTTGGCTCCAGGTTTCATTTCAATTCCTTAGTGCGCTCAGATATCTGATGTGTATTACCCGGTTTTCACTACAATAACCCTCAAAATGAGTTCAATTTCCCGATCTTTCTCCGATCTTCATTACACAGTAAAGTGGGTAACCAACCCATCATACTGTATGAGACCTTATCACGAGAATGGGTATCGATTGAAGGCATTCGAACCCAACCATTTCATACTTAGCCTGCTATCGATATCAAATGGATTCCCAGGAGGATCTAAGCCCCCCTCTACACAGAGAATTCTGTCGGGTGACTCAATGAAACGCGAAGGAACAAAATTTGTCCTTCACGCAGAGAATAACAACAAATAATGAAATAAGTCAAGAGGTAAGAAAGAATCGAACCCTCCTTCAACCATACAATAGTTTCATAAATTCAATTCAATTCATTTGGGTATGTATCCAGTTCGCCATATATAACTTGAGACAGGCTATCAATTACTCACTAGAATCGATCCTTCCAGTGATCGATTCTCTCCATTGTTATTCAATTTAAAACACACAATCTCACACATGAACTAGCTCAGCCAACACACATATGATTCAGAATATAGCATCGACCGAAAGGTCAATTTCTTCAAGGGCACACATGACTCGTTACGCAGAGTTTAATTCCACAATATATATACAATGTTGATTCAATTCGTTCTATAAACACGATCACTTACAAAACCTCATTGTTTAGGCCGGATCTTCTATTCGGTGGCCTTCCACTCTTACTACTCTACAAAGCTTCCTTCTTCTCTGAACTCTATTCCTCAACAGAACTCCCCCTTTTCTATACTACAGATGCTTACATTTTATGCTCAAGGATGACCTGAGTCGATTCAGGTCCTCAAACAGCTCATCAAAATTTTAACATTCCCCATTCCTAAATTTAGACTCAATAACTGAAACTAATCCTAAATTTACTCATACCCTTGGCTGTCTCTTCATATTCCTATCTTAACCAATTTCTCATGTTCTCAAATGACTTGAGAACAATTACAATTCCCTACCATGTTTATTCAAAATATTAATATTTACAAGAAATTTTAAGAACATGGGACCCCCTATGTCTACTGAGATACAAAGTGTTTAATTGTGCCTCATGCCCTTGCATCAGAGAAGAACATTCAAATATAGCCTAGGATACCTAAGACAAGCAAAATGGCTAGAAAAGAACTGAATGTAGAAGATCCATCTCCCCCTCAAGCCCAAAATGCCATAGATGACTCCATATGTGCTTAGATTAAGAAAAACAAGGAATATTGGCTTGATATAGTGAATGAACACTTGGAGAAGCTATTGTAAAAAGAAAACAGGGATACCACCGTGCAAATAAATATGGCAAGGCACTATTATGCCAAGAACATGGTTTGTAAGGTAAGGGTGAAAAATATGAAGAGAAAACTCAAAAAGACTCTAAGGAGACTCAAATGAAGAAAAGCCTAGACCTCTTGGTTGATGTAGCACTGGTGGTCTGAAGGCAAGGCAAAGAGCAAAGAAAAGGAGATAAAATTTTGAAATTTTGAGTTTTTGTGCACACAGTCAAAGGTATCCTAATGAAAAGCAACAACTAGTTGTTGCGCTTTTTCTCAGAGGGTCAAAATCTAAAATTTCAAGCATGTCAGGATAGATAATGGCATAAGGATACCAAAAAATCACTTGAGGATGTTTTTAGAGTCATGAATTTGCAAAAAATGATCAAACAATTTTTGTTTTACACCTTGCTGCCACCTATTCAGGATTGTTGTTGCGTTTTTGGATAGTTTGTTTTGAAGTCAAGTTTGAGGAAGCTAAAATGATGATTTTGAATGGTTTAAAGGCTCTGGGGTGTAGTAGTCATCCCATAATTTATTCACAGGTCTTCAAAAAAACTTAAAACCTCTTCCAAGTCATCAAAATATCAAGTCAAATATTTTTTGTGCTTCTATTGATAGTTGTTGCATTTGTGGGTTATTTGTTGTGTTTCTGTGTTTGGAGATTTTTCACTGCACGTAAAGGTTAAAATTCAAACTAGGTTGATGTAAATAGTTGTCTCATGAATTTATCTGATGTTTAATAGGTTTATTAATGATTACCTCTGTAAAGAATCTTGTAATAAATGCTTTGAGAGACAATCTCAATCATTTAGCCAAAAAAGGGGAAAGTTGTTTCTAACATCCCTAGGATTTGGTAATGAGTAAATAGATGCATGAATGAGTTGCTATGAATCAGGATTAAACCCCTTAGAGGGGAAATATTGGTTTTCTTCTATATGTATTAAGAAACAAGTCTAAGAAAAGGGTGGGAATCTTGAAGTTGATACATTTTTCGGACTAGTGGACCTCATTTGCAGAGAAATAATACAAGCAGTTGCAACTTTTTTTATGGGATTCATGTGTTGTGGTTAGTGACACTGTTTTTCTCCAGTTTTTCTTATGCATTTTATTGTTAGATGTTTGTAGCAGCCATCTACACTTCTTCTTATGTTTAATCTCTTAATTTTTAAACAAAAATCATTGTCTAAATGCTATGTTTTGATTGAGATTAGCATTTAAGTGTTTTCCTTCCAAATAAGTGAATTTGTGCATCTATGCTCACTTATTCTCTTTCATCTGATTTCATCATTACCATACTAAAATGAAAAATCCATTTTTGTCTATGATTACACCTATCTTGCCTCAATTAATGACTGCAACTGATCTTTTGACCTATTTGACCTAGTTCCTAAACCTATCACTTCACATAGAGCAAAACCTAAATCAAAACCCTAGTGTGAAAAATACCTAGCCTAAAACCCTGATAATTCCAATCATATTTTGGTTTATTTCATAGAGATCCCTCTCTGATTTGGTAGGGCTAGCTACTAAGTCAAAATTCGGTCTGTGGTTACCTCAGTAGTTTCCTTTCTCAACCCTGGGAAACTAATGAGTGCTAACATAATGCAATGTAGTTTTCACCAATTACTTAAAAGAAATGAAACTAGCATTTTCACCTTAGGGTACAAAGGGCACATCAATAGCATTTTGGGGTTTTTTTGGACCCCTCAAACATATATACAAAAACATTTGAAATAGAGGTGGAAGGGTATGTGGGCCCTGAAAATGAAAACCATAGTTTTTGGAGCGGAAGAATAGGTGGGCCCAACAGCAAAATCATTAGTGGTTTGAGAGACCCCCTCGCGACAATATATAATGACAACTGACAATGATCTTAGATAATCGAAGCCATTGTGGTGAACTGAAAATGAGATTTCATTCTTCTGTTAATTATGCCATGCATTCTCTGTTTTAACTCCATTTATTTTTTTCCATGTCACGTGTCAGCTATTGCAATAGATTTGTATATTGCTGGTTTCTAAGCTATTTATCCATTTCATAATTGTCCTTGATCTTCTTCAATGAAATTCTAATTTAGCATTTCTTTTATGTTATTCTCTACTTGTGCCAGATTCTTTAATGGAAATTTATTCACCTTTAGGAGGTCGCTTATCAAGGAAAACGACTTTTACATTATCTAATTGATATCAAAAAGCTAAAGGGAAGCAAAGTAAATGGTTTCATATGAGTAAGTATCTAGTGCATAGATACCAAGGAGGCATATTTAGCACATTTATTGTCTAAGACCATATAGTATAAAGAGGCACCTACTTAGCACTTGAACTTTGAACTTTGGATAAGCACTCCACATCCTACACCAGCTTGTATTGCTATAGATTTGCATGAGCATAAAAAAAATGTTTACCAAATTTCCTGGAGTAATGACACTAAAATTAATAGGAAAATTAATCAATATAAACATTAAACCCAAATATAAATACTAGCCAGATGAGCTCCCAAGGAGTTATGAGGCACCAAGTTCTGTTCTTTCTCCAACTTTTGGATGTGGGGACTATGTTATGCATGCAAGTCCTATGACTATCTAGGTTGTGCATGCAACTTCTATTTCTAGAGTGATGTTACCCATGCAAAATATCTTATAGGTCATTTAGGTAGCAAGCGACCTGATCATAATGAGTCAATGTTTCAGACAAAACCAAAGCAATGGTGTCACACATCTTTCACTTAATAAATTAAAAATGTTATTGGTAAAATTCTTAGGAGACACAATTGTAGTCACTATATAATCAACATATATCCATTTGAGATATCTCTTATGAGCCATCAATATCAATTTTATTTCTCCACACTTGTAGCATCTAGATGTCTAGAGTTATCCCTGCATATATTTTACTCTGGCTGAAAAAAGGATATTTCCAAAAAAACGTATAATGAAAATGATCATTTCATAATCTCACTTGGTCATAATAGAAATTGGCATAGAACCTAGGGGTAGATAGCAATGTTTCACGGGGAGACGTCTACCCAAATGGGGGATGCATTTCCCCATCTTATTCTAGAGGGGTGCATTAGTACTCAATTTCAATTTACAATGGTATTTTTTTCAAAGAAAACCAGATTTTTGCACGCCAAAATGGATATAAAATGTTAAAACATTACAATTTTTATATATTTCGAGGTGCCATCCCCTAATATTTGTGGATCTCATCAATTGTCTCCAAAACTTGTTCCCTTAATCCCCAAATGAGAAAGAAACATAACATAGATAAATGTTCAAAACCCTTTATTTATATTCTTCCTAAGTAATTCTGTCATTTAGGAAATCTTCACACCATTTTTTAAAGTTGATTGCAATGCATACACTACTGGAAGAATGAATTCAAAATACAACAAGCTAGTTACCCTGTAGTCTTTGAGACTCTTCTAAGTAGGAAAAGAGTCAAATAATTGATCAAAGTATGTATTGGGTCTCTTAAAATTATGATTCTCCTCTATCATCTATATTGTATAAGTTAGTTGTAACTAGGAGAATATCAGAGAATTAACAACACTCTAATCATAGATTGAATAAGGTTCAAAACCATAGGAGCGTGAAAGGACACGATTCATGAATTGGAATAGCTTCCAGAATTGGAAGCCCCTACTAAATAATATTACAATCTTGAATAAAATAATATTTTTGTTTCAAAGGTTTATCCCACAAGCCAATACACACCCCATGCTTGCTTCCAATAAGGATTTTGCAAAACCAAGTCGATCCATTGCATGGAATCACACATCGATCACTATGCCTTTGCAAATATTTGTCACTTCAATATATGATCCACATAAATATATCACAACATCATTCATTAACATTGCATTCAATATGAATTGACCCTCTTGTTTTAAATACTTAGCACAATATGGCTTGTATTAATTAATACCTATGTCTAACCATGTATTCAAGTTGCCATTATAATGAAAAACAAGATATTTTTCTATATCAAGCTGATCAATCCCAAATTCATGACCTAAACCAACTAGAAGACAAGAGTCTTCGAGGCGATGGGTCATATTGTAGAATGTAATTATACTTGCAGGCAATGTCCCAAATCTCCATGGAATATTCTACCTATTTTATTGTGCAACAAGTAAAAAACAACATTAGTTGATATTTATAAATCGATATACTTCAACTTGTGAACATGAAGAACCATGTAGTACAATTCATAGACTTGTTTAAATGCTTCTTCAAAATATTTATTTTAAAACATAAATAAAATATACCATCGTTAGCCATCTACTATAAACTTTGGTCATGTATTTCTTCCTCCATTGTTGCAAGTCAATAATATTCAATCGATACATCCATCCACACACATTTCCATCAAAACCATTTGGGAAAAGCTTTGAAGAGTTAATGTACATCCTCGAGTGATGAAACCTTACTTCACAAATCTCCATGGCACCATTTACCTTCTGATGCAAATCAATACTCCAAAGAGGTCCAGTACCTTTGCACGACCACATCATCATCTAGAAAAGACACTTTGTTCAATCTTGGAAAAAATTCAGGAATCCAAAAGTGAGGATGGTTGAATGTAGACAAGTATTTAAGCTTCTTAGTTGAGTTAGAGGGATCATTAGAAAATTTAATGGGGCTTTCTATAGCAACACAAAACTCCTCTGATAATAAGGAACCCATCATAGAATTGGTAAAATGACAAAGATTTAAATCATCCAGTTTTTGAACATGGGTAATTTCATTGCTATAGGTGTTTTTGGGTGATTTGATTGTGATTTAAATCCCTGTCATTTAATTTATCAACCCGAGGTTCGTGAACTAACGAGGTATCCGTGTACTATATTTACTAGGTGATTTATCGGAATAGATGACTCTAGTGCAATTGAAACTAAGAAATTAAATCAATCCAATCCAATCCAATCCAAGCCAAACATAAATAAATTGAAATCACACTTGCAGAATTGAAAATCACACTTGCTTGAAATCAAAATCACACTTACAGAATTTAAATCACACTTGCTGGAAAGAAAATCACACCTGCTGAAATAAAATCACACTTGCTGAAAATAAATGAAATAACATAATTACATAATGTTACCAATACGTACAAAGATGTGCAAACTGTGGTTGATGGGGGCCTTCCATTCCTCAACAAGCGCACTGAACAATTATCACATCTTGGAGATCAAAATAGCAGTATGTATTTCATAAAATGAAGTTGGAGAAAGGCTCTAAAGATATTACAAGAATGAATAATTAGTTTCCTAATGGTTGATAAGAGTTGGCTCCTTTGAATAATGCACTACTATTTATACAAAAATTGAAGATAACTATTCAATAAATACAGATCCTCAAATCTCTACTAAATCCACATCTCTTGTGGTTACAACCAATCACTTAAAAATATGAGATACAAATCCTCTCCTAGTTTTTATAAGATACACATATAAAAATATCCATGATTCTTCTCCTTTGAATGTGCTTAGTTAATGATCCACATCTTCCACAAATATTCCACAAATATTCATGAGTTCAAATTTGAAATTCGAATTTGTGGTTGGGTGGCCAAATAGAACCCTTCTAGAATCTTCAAGTAGGCCTACAATATCATAAAACTCACACCACTTTTAGATATATATGAAAACATGTTAATTTCCTAATATTTAATAATAAATTCTCTTAATACACTTAAAATAAATTACTTGGAAAATAACAATGATAAACCCATATGATTATGAAAATGGTTATTAATGTAGGGCTATGGAGCTACATATTTACGGAATGAGGGTAAAATGATGGAAAGGAGGGTAAAAGTGGATGACATTTTGGAGGCCCAACATACCCCCCAAATGAAAATGTTGCATGTCCTCATGCAACTATTGCATTGATTCCCTTAATCATAAGTTGATCTTCGTGAAATGTTTTTCTTCTATATGAGTGATGTGTATTGATTCTCTTTTAACTTTTCATAATCATATCATTTGATAACTTTATTCTTTTTGCAAAGTGTATGTTGAAAGACATTTGATTGCAACATATTTTTTATGGTTGGTTCTTGTGTGACAACCAAAATTTATGAGTATTGGTTATTGTGTAACAATATTTTTTTTTGTTGCATCAAAATATTTGAAAACATTGAGAACTCCTTTTTAAGGCCCCATAGTGGTTGTCAGCCATTCATCAATTGATCATTACAAAATGTATAAAATTTTGGAATCAAAATGCAATAATAGTTGATTGGGAAAAATATGTTGGTTAGGATGAAATGAAATGCAACATGTGAACATGAAATGTGAATATGAATTGATATCCCTTCCCCCCAACTAAAGGTATTTTCTATTTTTTCCAAATGAGAAAGAGAATATAAATGTGGTGAAGGATTTTCCAAAATCATAATTTTAGCATTTAAGGAATTACATGATTAAAGATTAGAAAGAAATATACATTCACTTACCTGAAAAGTGGACAAGCTATGCATATAGAAGAGTGTGGTTGCTTCTGTTGGATCATGGAATGTGAAATAAAAGAATCTGATCTATTTTTTTCTATCTCTTGGTTGTATGAATAGAGGATGGAATTGGAATCTTTACTGTTATGGCTATTGAATTTTGAATTGAGTCATGATGCAAGTTGCTGAAATCATATAGTCTTCTTTCGTTCCCACTCAGTGGCATAATTCTTATCTACATGAATAGATGTGTCGATTTTGAACATAGAAAATAAATTGTTGTATTATTGGCCATTAATGAATGTCATTAACCAACATGATACTACTCACCCTTGATGTCAATGAAAGTCAAGATGCCTAAGTACATCTTACTAGGTACGCATAGATGTGTCGTAGTTGAGTCACCTGGAAGATCCAACAAACATGGAACATTGATGTATTCCTAGTGTTTATTGGCAAGAGAAATTTCCATTAAGTCATGCAAGCCTCAAGGTACTTGAAATATCTCTAGTTTTGATCCTATATGATGTGTTAGAGTCGATGGGTCAAAACTTGTTAGAAGGGAGGCATCAATGAATCCTCCATCATCTAACACGAGTATAAAATAATAATTTGAAGGAATATAGATGAAAGATTTGCATTGAAGCAAGGTTTATTTAACAGGAAAGAAGAGTAAAATGGGGTGACTCAGCTTTTTAAGGGAGCATGAATTTATTTTTGGGTTAAGGGTGAGTGAAAATCAGGCAGGAAAGTATGAATATTGGAAAGGGAAAATGAGTTTTTGGTAGTATGGAGATGGAAATTTATGGATCAACTGTAGGCTTAGAATGAGTAGAAATGGTAAAATTAGTATCTGAGAGGCCTTGTTTAGTAGCAATGATGTAATGGATTTGATTTGACATGGAATGATCATGCTCTTATAAAAGTAATTTGGTCTTTAAAAGGCACTCGTGCATATAGTGATATTTTTTCATCGTCCGGGAACCTGCAAAAACTTAGCACTTTTATGCAATAAAATGTAAGACTATCGATAGAGAGATGATTATTCTCTCTTCATCTGATACATACCAAAAAAAAAAAAAAAAACTCAAAAATAGTACTAATAAAGCAAATTCAAGGAAGAAAAATTAAATGCACTTTTACCCGTTTGGAAAGCTACCTACCTGTTGGTTTCTTGTTAGTAACTTATTCATTGTGTTTCTAACCAATTTTGAGCTCGAGATATATTTTACACAAAATTAATGCTTCACCAATAGACCATAAACCAAATTTCATAAGCTACTGAATTGTGTCGATTTTTCCGCTACCAAAAACACGAATCGTTGCACTGCCTTACCACTTTACAAATTGCAATTAGACTGTGATGGTGGTTTGTCAATTATCGCAGTTGGGTTTTTAGTATTTGCAATTTTTTATTTATGAATTTATAAGCCTATAACTATGTTTTTCCTTTTTATCTGGCGCTCCACCCTTGTCCATGATCCTGTGGATCAAGAAAATGCTCAAAATTCAAAATTCTTGGATCAACTTGAAACCGACGCTAAAGCATAGATATCGTCACTCTAAATCCAACGTAATTCATTTCACTAAAATCCAACTTTGAATGCTCCTGAAATCATGTTTTGTTCGTTTTGGGAAACAACTAAAAAAAATGAATTTTGAGTTGTCAGAATGCCTAGTCGGTAGTCTGTATGTTGACTGGGTCATGACTTGGAAAATTTGACTGGACCTTCATTGGCCAATAGATGGTTGACACTTGGCATCATTTTACTGGTTGAAACATGGTTTTTTTTTATTGGTCAATCGATTTGCTGCAGTGGCCCAATGTGGGAGTGCCATGTGGGCCATACATTGGTTGCCACGTGGCCTCCTCGTGGGGGACCAAAATTTGTGTGAGGCCAAAAAACCTCCACAAGAATTGAACCCACGACCTCTTGCCTATCAGAAAATCTCTTTACCAATCCACCTATCACACTTCTTATTAACTATAGTCCCCAAACCTTTATTTAAAATTTAATATGTACAATATTGGGGGAGGGATTGGGCTAAGTCCTAGACCTTGGCCACTCTAGCACCATATGATTGTGATACTCGGAACTAGGGGTTAAATGGCGGATTTAATCGTCCTACAATTTCAACCGCTGATCGGGAATATAGGCTAGGTTTACGCATTGTTTTCCCGTTCGAGACGCAGAGGCTGGGTTTAGTTCGAATTGTAGGATTATTAAGAGAATAATTGGGAAAAAAACTTGAAACAATGATATTTTACTCCATTTTTTGCCAAATGAGGTGCAAAAAGAGTCAAAACAGTGGTTTTAGACAATGATGGATCCACCTGAGACATTATTTTTGTTGTTTGAGCTTTGAAAAAGTCTGTAATTATACTTTTGAGTACGAATTTAGACCTCTTATCCAATTTTTATTGCAAGATTTTAAAACTAAATTTGTTCAATTTTCTTTTTGATCTTACAAATTGCAGAGAGTGCAACAAGAGAGCATACTCAACAATATTGAAACTCTTTATTAAAAAACAAAGCAAAAAGATTCGATCTCTAACTTAAAATTTTGGATCTCAAAACTCTGTTTGTTCTCCTTATTCACAAATGTTCCTTCTCTTTCTTCATATTCCTGCAAATGATTAGTGAGCGAGGTGGCTCTTACTGCACCATCAAAAAATAAAATTTCAAATAAAATGAAATCTAACTTAAAAAATTTAAAAAAAACACATCACCAAACTTGGTTTTATTTATTGATTATATCCTACTCTACTCTACTCGAAATAGAAAATGTGTTTCAAGTGTATGCATAATTCCAATGTAACCATGTGCGTAACACGAGTAAAAAGATATTCATACTTAGTTTTGAAAAAATATGCATTAAAACACATCAAATTATTAAATACCAGTTGCTTTGATGATGCAATTAAGAAGTAAGGAAGAATGAAAGAGTGATGTGACTTGATTTTTTATTGGAACCATTTTTCAATAAAGCTATGACATTCCTGATTCCTTTCTTGGTTTAGATCACATTGAATATCCTCCTTTATTATGCATTCCTCAATATTAGATTCTAGTGGTTTTCCCATCAAAAGTATTGCATGGTTCTTTAGTCTATTCAACATATTGATAAGAGGAATCAAAAGAGACTTGAAGATCTTCTTGTGGAGGTGGAGAGATAGACAAGTTTCTGAATGCAGTTAAAATATACTCTTATCGAGAAGCAAATATCCCAGTTGTTGATAGGATTCGAGAAAGTTCTTGGAAGGACATTCTTCAAACCCTTAATTGTTTTTGAATTATTCCAATTGGTTGATAATTCCCGTCGAGCACATAGATTAGTACAAAGTATCAATTTTTTTTTTTAATTTAATATGCAAAATTATTTTAATATGATTTTAACCATGCATCTAAGAATGAATGCAACTAACATGAGTTGTCTAATCTTTCAAAATAAGCACCTATGTATACCTCCCCGACAACGACACCAAAATGTTGGGCGATTTAATTGCAAGTTAAATCCATGTCATTTAATTTGTACTATATGTACTAGGTGATTATTTATCAGAATTTATTAATCTAATGCAATTGAAACTAAAAAATTAAATCAATCCAATCCAATCCAATCCAAACCAAACATAAATAAATTTAAATCACACTTACATAAAGGAAATTATATTTGCTTGAAATTCAAATCACACTTGCATAAATGAAATCACACTTGTAGAATTGAAAATCACACTTGCTTGAAATCAAAATCACACTTGTTGGAAAGAAAATCATAACTGCTAAAATGAAATCACACCTACTGAAATTAAATGAAATAACATAATTACACAATGTTACAAATATGTACAAACTACGGTTGATGGGGGCCCTCCATTCCTCAACAAGCACACTAGACAATTATCACATCTTGGAGATCAACGCAACAATGTGTATTTCATAAAATGAAGTTGGAGAAAGGCTCCAAAAATATTACAAGAATGAATAATTAGTTTCCTAGTGGTTGATAAGAGTTGTCTCCTTTGAAGGATGCAATCCTATTTATACAAAATTGAAGATAACTATTTAATAAATACAGATCCTTAAATCTCTCCTAAATCCACATTTATCTCTTGGGGTTACAACCAATCACCTAAAAATATGAGATACAAATCCTCTCCTCGTTTTGATAAGAGACACATATCAAAATATCCATGATTCTTCTCCTTTGAATGTGCTTGGTTAATGATCCACATCTTCCACAAATATTCATGAGTTGGAATTTGAAATTCGAATTTGTGGTTGGGTGGGCAAATAGGACCCTTCTAGAATCTTTAAGTAGGCCTACAATATCATAAAACTCATACCATGTTTAGATATATATGAAACATGTTAATTTCCTAATATTTAATCATTAATTCTCTTAAATTACTGAAAATAAATTACTTGGAAAATAATAATGATAAACCCATATGATTATGAAAATGGTTATTAATGTAGGGCTATGGAGCTACAAAGTTATGGAATGAGGTTAAAATGATGGAAAGGAGGGTAAAAGTACTCTAGAAACCAAAATATTATTGTAACATAATTTGGTCTATCTGTAATCGAATGAAAAGCATAAAATTTTGACTAAGCATTCACATTCTTCATGTGCAGTAGTAGATAGGCTGAAGGATTTAAAAAGTAGAAACACAAACAACATATAAGAAATTGTATAGAATGGAAAGGAAATTTCAGTAGTTTTTTTTGGGTATATTTCTGTACTGGAACTTTTATATGTAGCAAGTAAAAATCACATGTGATCTTGTGTTCATGCATGCATTCACATTTTCTCTCTCATTATTTACCTGTCATTATAATTATCTAAACATGAGGAAGAAGATAATTCAGGAAAAATAACCTTATTTGAAAAAGCGAAAATTGTTGCAACTTTATTGTCTTGAAAATAATTCATGATTAATTTTAAAACGTTGATTCGTACAGAAGCTATGGAAATTAACATTCTTAACACCTGATTCATCATAAAAAATAAAAAATTAAAAATTAAAAAAAAAACAATCAATATAAGTGGCTCTATTTAAAAAGGGAAAAAAATGCAGTAACTTTATTATTCAAAAGAGTTGATGGTCAATTTTGAATGATTCATACGAAATCTGCAGAAAGTAATATTCTTAACACCTGATTCATACAGATGAATCAATAAAAGTAATATTTTTCAAAGTTTGTGTATTACATAACATATCATTATGATGATGATAATCCAAGCCTATACCTTAATAGGTACAGATAGCTTTGCATCAAACATAGAGAATCCATGGAAATATATATTATATATAGATCATCCTATGCTAACACTCTCCATTACACACACACCAAAACCAGTATTGAAGCCAATAAATGGGCACAAGCAGGCAAAAAATTAACTATTGAAATCTAATTCTAATCTACTTTACGGATCTAAAAATGAGAAGACTTCATGGGAATGACCATGCTGGAAATAAGTAGATTCAAATATACTTCTCTACTTATTGATTTACCGTGGACATGCTTACTTTATTCGAAGCCAATAAATGGGCACAAGCAGGAAACAAATTAATTATGGTGATTAATTTGGATTTAAACCTTAGATTTGCATGTCACTAAAGAATGTGAAGGAGATTCATACAAGTGGCCATTCTGGGAATAAGAAAAAATGATTGCATTCTGAAAGAGTTTGTTTGCAATTAATGATAACATTCTCAGCTTGGAATTCACATCTACAAGCAAATTTCTAACAATAACATCAAATTGAAGAAAAAAAAATTAACATCATATGTTGAGATTGCAACAAGATGATGAGCTTAGTGGAAAGGAGTCGCCTTCACTAAGTGGGCCCGCAGGCTATTTTTGGCACAAAGTATATTTTTAGACATATGGATCATGTTCTATGAGTTGCAGGATGATATTTGTGGATGGTTGTTCAAGTTGGAAAAATAGATGGAATTCTATTTTTAGACATATTGGGCGGAATCTATTTTTAGATTGCCAGTCTAAAAATAGATATGTCGAATATTATTAGCTCTTAATAATATTTGGACTCTAAACATTATCTTATTCTCTTGGAGCACTTCGGTTAAGTGCAAAGATGTGGCACGGGAGGCGCGGAAGGAATTACGCTATTCCTAGGGGTTATGTGGAGCTATTGCATGAAGACACAGTTAAGAACTCATGTGAGTTTGGTGGAGTTGATTGAGGAAGTTAGTGGAGTTGGTATCGAGTTTAACTAATCTAAACATAGTTGAGCTATTTGTATTCGGTTAACTAATTGATACAATTAGTGAGAGTGGTGTGAATTAATTATTAATTAATTCACTAATTATAAACTCATTAATCAACTAAAGAATACATCAGTTAACTTCAGTGCATGGACAGTTTCAATGGAGACCAGTGTAGAAATAGGTGAAAGAGCAGGTTAACTATCATTTGTGACTATACAGTTTCTATTTACAACACACAGATAATTGGAGAAGCCCATGAGGATTGCGCAGTACAAGCTAGGTGATTTATGTTATTTAATGAGCCATCCCATAGCATTGATTACGCATCACAGGCTAGCTATCAAGTGGAAAAATATTGGAGCATGTGTTTTGCTAGATATAGCTTGATTAGTGTGTAGCAATTCGAGGTTGTGCTGAGAGCTTGTGAGGAGATTTGTACAATGATTGTTACATGATCTCTATGACATATAATATACAGATAGTTGGGGTTTTTCAGCTTTAAGCTTTCCCATGAAATATTGTGTTCATATGTGTGATTGTTTATGGTTTTAATGTGCGCATGCGATTGTTTTTATTTCCGCAATTAATGATCAATGGTAGAAGAGATTCTGTATTGTGCATGAAGCTAAAATAATGTGTGATCAGGAGAATCTCGGTGTATAACATATCAGTTATTCAAATTTCTACATGGTATCATAGCGATATTGATCATTGGAGCAATTACAGAACATTGAAGCGGTTGAGTTTTGTGCTGGTGGAATTTGAATTTGCAGCAGTGTTTTCTTGGTGTCGAAGTTGAGATGTCCTTCAACGGATTACGATTGGAGTATTCCCTTGAGGGCAGCTCGAATTATATTGCATGGAAGGACGGGATGGAGGCGGTGCTGGATGACAATGGGTTGAAAGAGTTCATAGATGCAGAAATTCCAAAACCTGCTTCTAGCGATGCTGCCACACTTGACGCATGGCAAAAGAAGACAGAAAAATGTCGAAGAATTCTTTTGGAAGGTGTGAAGGATCACATAGTGTCCAGCCTTCATGGTAAAGCTTCTCCATTCTTGATGTGGAAAGCTTTGACATACTTGGTCCAAAGCAAGAGCGACCAGAGGAAGTTGGCGCTCAAGGATAAACTTAGGAACATAAAGATGGAGAAAGGCGATAGTATGCCCAAGTACCTCACGAAGTTCATCCAATGCAGGGATGAGCTGGGAAGTGTGGGGGTTACTATTGATGATGAGGACTTGGTGAGCTTGGCTCTCCTTGGGCTTCCGAAGAGTTGGCACTCCTATCAGGACTCTGTCAATGGTCGGGAGAAATTGCCAGGATGGGAGCGACTTTGGTCGGATCTTGTGCAAGAGGATATAAGGCAGAGTACCAAGGACGGATCTTCATCAAATAAATCTGATGAAGAGAATTGTGCTTTGGCTGCCAAAGTAAAGAAGGGGAAGAGAAAGAAAGCTTCTCAATCCAGTGCAAAAGGAAAGAAGCAGGACATGTCCAAGGTGAAGTGCTTTCACTGTTACCAACACGGACATTACGCCACTAGTTGTCCACAGAAGAAGAAAAATAAGCAGGCTGCTGGATCTGCAGCTGGAGAGGCCTTAGCCTCATAGTTTGAGCTAGATTTTTCGTTGATCACATGCTTGGTTTCAAGTATGACGGGATCAGTGTGGTTTCTTGACAGTGGTGCGTCTTTTCACATGACAGGAGATCAAGATTTGTTTACTGATCTGGATGAGAAAGATCTTGGAGTGCACATCGAGATGGGCGATGATGGTAGATACAGTGCGACCGGTATCGGTACCATTTCCTTTGAGAGGGAGTCTAGTAAACCCTTCGTATTGAAGGAAGTGATGCATGTTCCAGGATTGAAGAAGAATCTTATCTCTGTGGCGATGTTAGAAGACAAAGGATATGATGTTGTCTTTAGCGAGGGAAAGGCTTTCCTGCGCAGTAAGGCAACTGGTGAGACCTGGAGGATAGGGGTTCGAGTTAAGAACCTTTATCAATTGCAGGTAGATGGCTACGCAGCAGTGGTAGGCAAGGCAGAAGGAGTTGTGAGTCGGGATGATGGAGAGTTGTGGCATCGGATATTGGGCCACCTTCACCATGGAGCTTTGAAGATACTGCAGCAGATTTCTACTGGGCTTCCTAAGGGTACTCTTGTGCAGTCAGATCAGTGCAAGGGATGTACCTTGGGAAAATTTGTGAAAGCCACCTTTCATGAGAAGGATAGTCGAGCCACGGCAGATCCTTGAGAGACTTCGACTGAACATGTGTGGGATGCCGACATAAAGTAGCTTCGACCAACAAAGCACGAGGTATTATGTGATATTTGTTGATGATTTTTCTCGTCGGTCTTGGATCTTCTTCATGAAGAAGAAGAGCGAGACATACTCAGAAATTCTGTGAGTTCGAGCCTTTAGTTGAGAAAGAAATGGGGAAGCGGTGAAGGCTCTGAGAGCGGCAAATGGTGGTGAACCTTGTCTTTGGAGAATTCAAGGATTTTGCGGCGTAGAAGGAATTGAAGAGAGCTCATAGCACCTTGTAACCCACGGTAGAACGGGGTTGCTGAGCGGAAGAACAAAACGATCGTGGGTGTTGCACGAGCGATGTTGCATGATCAGGGCCTACCCATTCACTTATGGGCGGAGGCATGCAATACTACAGTATATGTGCAGAACCGTTGTCCTCACAAGATACTTGGCATGAGTACACCCGAGGAGGCGTTTTCTGGTAAGAGGCCTGATATTTCCCATTTGAGGATTTTTGGTTCACCTGTTTACATTCATGTGACGAAGGATGCGGGAAAATTTGGGCCATTGCGGAGGATAGGAGTTTTGTGGTACTTCTGATATGAAGCTCGACTTTCGTGTGTATTTTCCGAACGGTTGCAAAGGCCCATTTGTGCGGCAAGGATAATTTTCATGAGGAGAAAACCATGAAGTGTTCGCTTGAGAGGGAGCTACACTTGCAGCGTGGAGGATGAGGGTGGTTCCTAAAGATGAGCCTCAGGATGTGGATCAGCCACAAGAGGAGGTTCATGGAGTGGAAGAAACCACTCATGCAGTGCCAAACATTAGAGGGTGGAAGCGCACTACAGAAGTTGAGCGACTGAATCTTGATGCAGCGCAGAATGTAGGAGCCCCTACATCACAGCATAGACAGAGATAGTCACCTGACCGATTTAATGGATACATGGCTCTAATGAGCAAGTGTATCGTGATAGAACCATCCTATTTCGAGGAAGTTGTGGAGGATCCCACATGGGTGGATGCCATGGTGGAAGAGTATGATTCGATTGTCAGAAACAGTGCATGGGAGATTGTCCCAAGGCTGGAAGGGAAATCAGTGGTAGGTTCGAGATGGATCTACGAGAGTAGACGGCGGTGATGGGAGTGTGGAGAAGTATAAGGCAAGATTTTTTGCCCGAGGCTTTTCACAGATTGAGGGGATCGATTATGAGGAGACCTTTGCACCTGTTGTAAGGTATTCTTCCATACGGACGATTCCTGCTCTCTCAGCACAGATGGGGTGGCACATTCATCAAATGGATGTGAAGACTACGTTCCTCAACCAATTAATTGAGGAGGAGGTGTACATAGAGCAGCCCGAAGGTTTTGAGATCTTTAGCAGCGAGTTGCATGTGCGCAGGCTCAAGAGAGATTTGTATGGGTTGAAACAAGCACCTCGTGCTTGGTACACACGGATAGACAGTTATTTCACCGGACTTGGATTCTCCAAGAGTGAGGCAGATCCTAACCTATACCAGATTGTGGTGGAGGGTAAGTTGTTGATCATTGTTCTTTATGTAGATGGTTTGATTTTGATAGGTGATGAATTTTTGATACACTCATGCAAGGCTGATCTTGCAAAGGAGTTTGAGATGAAGGACTTGGGCCTCCTTCATTATTTCCTGGGATTGGAAATTTGGCAACGCAGTGGTGGACTGTTTGTTTCTCAGGGTAAGTATTCCCGGGAGATACTGGAGAAGTTCAACATGCATGGCTACAAGCCTATTGATACTCCTCTTCCTGGTGGATGGAGGAAGGAAGATGCTACTTCGGCAGAGGTAGTGGATGCCACTATTTATCGACAGTTGGTGGGATCGCTTATGTATCTGGTCAATACACGACCCGACATATGCTATGCTGTTAACCAACTTTCACAAGCTATGGTTAAGCCAACCAAGCTCTTTTGGAAGGCAGGGAAGCATGTATTGAGATATCTCAGAGGCACATTGGGATATGGATTATGGTACAGACAGTCGGATGAGGTGAAGCTGTGTGGCTTCACGGATGTAGATTGGGCAGGGAGCCCAACGGACAGAAAGAGCACATCTGGAGGGATTTTCAGTATCGGGTTGACAGCAGTTTCTTGGTACAACGAGCCCAGTCCATGGCACTCGGTTCGGCGGAGAGGCCGAGTATATGGCAGCGAGTTTGGCTGCATGCGAGGCTATATGGATGAGGAAGATCCTGGTCGGGTTGTTCGGTTCACACTTAGAGCCTACTATGATATATTGTGATAATCAGAGTTGCATCAAACTCTCCGTTAATCCAGTATTTCATGATAGATCTAAACACATTGACATCCGGTATCATCATATCAGAGATTGTGTGCAGCAGAAGGTCATGTTACTTTCATACATTCCCACGGAGGATCAGGATGCTGAAATCTTGACGAAGGCGCTCACCAGGAGCAAATTCGAATACCACAGGGGCAGGATAGGGGTTGCAGATAATCCTTATCTTATTGAGAGGGAGTGTTGAGATTGCAACAAGATGATGAGCTTAGTGGAAAGGAGTCGCCTTCACTAAGTGGGCCCGCAGGCTATTTTTGGCGCAAAGTCTATTTTTAGACATATGGATCATGTTATATGAGTTGCAGGATGCTATTTGTGGATGGTTGGTCAAGTTGGAAAAAATAGATGGACTTCTATTTTTAGACATATTGGGCGGAATCTATTTTTAGATTGCCGGTCTAAAAATAGATATGTCGAATATTATTAGCTCTTAATAATATTTGGACTCTAAACATTATCTTATTCTCTTGGAGCACTTCAGTTAAGTGCACAGATGTGGCACAGGAGCTGACAGAAGGAATTACACTATTCCTAGGGGTTATGTGGAGCTATTGCATGGATACTTCAGTTAGAACTCATGTGACAGAGTTTGGTGGAGTTGATTGAGGAAGTTAGTGGAGTTGTATTCAGTTTAACTAATCTAAACATAGTTGAGCTATTTGTATTCAGTTTAACTAATTTATACAATTAGTGAGAGTGGTGTGAATTAATTATTAATTAATTCACTAATTATAAACTCATTAATCAACTAGAGAATGCATCAGTTAACTTCAGTGCATGGACAGTTTCAGTGGAGACCAGTGCAGAAATAGGTGAAAGAGCAGGTTAACTATCAGTTGTGACTATACTGTTGCTATTTGCAACACACAGATAGGTAGAGAAGCCCATGAGGATTGCGCAGTACAAGCCAAGTGGTTTATCTATTTAATGAAGCCATCCCATAGCATTGATCAGGCAATAGAGGCTGGCTATCAAGTGGCAAAATATTGGAGCATGTGTTTTGCTAGATCTAGCTTGATAGTGTGTAGCAATTGAGGGTGTGCATGAGAGCTTGTGAGGAGATTTGTACTATGATTGTTACATGATCTCCATGACATATAATATACAGATAGTTGGGGTTTTCAGCTTTAAGCTTTCCCATTAAATATTGTGTTCATATGTGTGATTGTTTGTGGTTTTAATGTGTGCATGCAATTGATTTTATTTCCGCATCTGATGATCAATGGTAGAAGAGATTATGTATTATGCATGAAGCTAAAATAGTGTGTGATCAGGAGAATCTCGGTGAATAATATCTCAGTTATTCAAATTTCTACATCATATTCAAATTTTCTTCAAGGCATTCATTTAAAAGATTTGTGTGCAACGTTAACATTATGAGGTTTGGAATACATATCTACAAACACATTGCTAACAATAACATTAGATTCAACTTTTCAAGGAATTCTTTGGAAGAGTTTGTATGTAAGCAATTTTAACATTTTGGCATACATATTATCTACAGGCAGATCAACAACAATAACATCAGATTCAAATTTTATCCTTATTGTATATATGTGCCAACAACAATAACATCAAATTCAAATTTTATCCTTATTGGCATATATGTGCCAGCAACAATAATATTAGATTCAAATTTTATCTTTAGTGATTAACCATTGATCTACTTCCCTTTTCTCCGAAGCCAATAAATACACATACACAAACATAACATTAACTTAGTGGTTGAATTGGGATTTATTCCCTGGACCTGTGTTTTAGTAAAGAATGACAAGACCTCATGGGCATGCCCATTCTAGAATCTATATATAAGGAGAATCAAATATACTTCTTATCAATAAACTATGGATCTTCTTGCCTTGTTCCAGAGCTAGTATAAGGGGATAGCCAATAAACAGGCATACTACAAAACAATAGCTTTAGTGCTTGAATTGGGATATATTTCCTAGACATGAGTTTTATTGAAGAATGACAAGACTTCACAGGCATGGCCATTCTATAAATAAGTAGATTAAAATCTACTTTTTAGTTTTTACTAATAAAATGTGTATCTGTGTACCTTGTTCTAGTTCCAGCAATAACCACTTTCATCCCATGTTGAATCCTCTCAGTCATCAAAGTAACTCACAAAATGAACCCAAATCACTACTTGTGGATTGCAAAACCAAATTAACTGAAAAACTACATGTGGATAATTGTTTACTACACACCTGTATAATGATATGCTTCCAACTTTTGCAGGTATATCAACAAAAGAGCTAGAAAAACTCCATTTTATTTGGTGACCATTAAAGCTTCAATGTGTATAGGATTTGGAGAAAAGTAGACCTAATAAGGTTCCTCTCTAGTTACAATAATTGGCCTTACATAACATGCTTCTCGTTTTTCCAGGAAAGGAACCGGGGAGAAGGTTCATATGCTTTGTGGTTACAGTGACAATGTAGCTCAATTTCTGGTTTGCCTCTATAAAGACCATATTTCTTGGGTTGATAGTCACAGTCACACCTCCCCTTCTAGGAATGACCTTAATTCTGTAGACAGACCGAGGAGGGCCTACATTAGTGAGATTTTTTAAAGGATATAGTCGAGAGATTCTTGGGTTTAATGAGATAAAAGGCTACAAAGAACGAAGGATAGTTGAGATTACCAGGGTTTATTCTTTATGTGGGGCACTGGGCAAGCTTTCGAGTGATATCCTAAATGGATATTGTGGTATATTTAAGGCTACAAGGAATCTAACATAGTCCTCAGTACCCAAATCGTAGATAAGACCGGGATCCATAACCCTTTCAGGATGTACATGCCTTGCACTGAAATCAAAAGGAGTGAATGCATTGCTTGAGGCTTCATCAATCATCTTGTGACCTTGTCTTGAGTATAAGCAGTGGTCATAAGAGTCGATCTTACTGTTGTAGGGATCCACTATGGATGTGATCCTTTGAGAAAGGAAACAACTCCACTCGCATGAGGAACTACTCCTCAATCCACAAAGACCCATTTCACAACAATAGTTTCTACAAAAATGCATTGCACAATTAAGTCAAACCCTCCCAAAAGACTGGTTTCTCTGGTTTTTATCTCAACCCATCAAAAACCACTTCACATCGGCTAAACTCACAAAGACCCATTTGCGACCATTTACCATATGCTACTCATTTATACTAAAATAATTCATCAATCTTGCACTGAAAAACTCACTCTCTACGACTCTCATCATAAAATACAACATAAACCCACTATAAAATTGCCTACTTCACATAACCTCTTGCATTTGTACCCCATAAAATGGGGAGGACTGTTGGTCCTTCCTCTAACTTTTGAGAATCAGGAATGGGGAGAATCACATATAGAAATAAAGGGCAGGAAGCCATGCAAGAGCCGAAAGAGCAGTCTCTACTTCATTTATTTAATGAGTGGGCTAGATCAACAAATCCATAGGGGACTAATGTAGAAAGAAAAGCATCTAACATAGCTCCTCAAAATCCCAGCCTGGAAACTCAGGCCACATGGAGTTTTCATGACCTCATCTAAATCTCTACAATGTCAGACTACGAATCTCTACAATGTTAGTAAGAGGAACCTCACAATAAAAACACCTTCGATGTAATAAAAAAATTAATGTAATGCAATGTAGTTTTCACCCATTTACAATCCTAATTGCAATTGTCTTATCTTTTGATTAATGTTTAAATTGTTTTTTAAGTTTACTTTATTTTTAAACTTCCTTCGGCATGATAAGGTAATTGTCATGTAATTTAATCATTTTGTAATACTAAATATTTATATTTTATTGATTATAATATTGTTAATAAACTATATTGTTATTATATGTATTTATATTATTTACTCAATTATATTAGTATATGATGTGATTATTTAATCAATACAATAACTTTAATTATGGATTTATTTAATATCTTATATTATTTGTGATGCAGGAGCATCCAGCTCAGGGTGAACAAAAATAAAGTGTTTTTTGTCTCACAGATTTACAGGTCATCGTACCTGAGTTGTTTTCTTTTTTATTTCCTTAATTTCTAGGATTTAAGACTTAACAGCAAAGTTACATTTTTATTTCATTATATTTTTCTTTTAATTATTGTTTTACAATTAAGTACAGAACTTAGGGAACAGAAATTAACAGTTACCTAATGTAACTACTTGTAACTGTTGAAAGTTCTAAAAACTGTTTAACAAACCATACAAAAAGGGAAAATTGAGACATTGTAAAGGGGATTTTCCATCATAGCAAAGGAGACAAATAAAATCATTCAAGAGATTTTGTAAAACCATCTGAAATTCATCTGCAGTTAGATACAATTTCTTTTCATTTTCATGATAAATTGAATGCATGTACAAACATAGCAAGAATTGGCAAATTAAATTGTTTTCACAGGTGTTGGAGTAATCACAGAATTAACGAGCTGAGACATTCACCAACGAGAAGAGATCTTCGATTTAAGAAATACGCCGAGAATCATAACCAAGAGGACGCACAAAAAAATCACAGGTATTCATCCAATTGAAACAACAAACTTTCATTTTCGAACATTGTCAAAATAGTTTTGTTTTATAAGTATCAAAAAATAAATTATATGTCGAATTAAAGGATCGGGTTCAAAACCAAATATAGACATTATACTACCAGCAGCGAATACCTAAACTGGAGATAAAGAAAAAAACAAAACCTCAACTGGAGAATCAAGTGCGTGACCGCATATAGAACCCAACCCATTTACAAACAGAGAAGCATATGTAACAGACCATTAACGGAGAAATCTACATAAAGACAATTAACAGGGGAGTCGAGGCTCATAATCGAAAGAAACCCCAACTACTAGAAGCGACCAAAGGAAAAGACCCTACCCGTTTGGGTCAACAACGGTGGAATCGAAGACCACATTTGGAGCAACCAAGGAGTCACCTGCAAGGAGAAACACCCATGTGTTAAAATCTGCAAAGGAATAAAAAAAAATAAACCTTGAACCAGAGAAAGGAATGAAGAGGGTTTGTAAGCTTGGCTTACCAGTAGAGCAGCATTGAACCGAAGGAGGGATTCGACCGGTCGCCAGCCAGCAAGGGAGCTTGCTCACAAGGAGAAAAAATCCTTAGTATAACCAGGAAAAAATAATTGAAGAACTGAAGCAAGGAAGGAGGACTTACCATTGTCAAATTGACGAGTTGAGGTCGAATGCCGAGTCCCCTGATGGTTGCGACCTGATACAACACAGACAAGCAACCATTTAATCAACAGACTACTTACAGTGAGTGAATAAAACAACACTGGAGCAAAATCATTCAAGAAATTACCAACATAAATACTGACCATAAAAATTTCATGGAAAAGAAACCCTGTTACAGACAACGGAGAAACAAACCTCGAAACCCTCGAACTCATTAGCAAAGCGAGAAAAACAAACAGAGTTATCATATCGACGGAACTCAGCTAGCAGGATAGAGCCACAGTTAAAGATTGCATGAAGCACCAACAGATAAAATCAGAGTTGTGACCACAGAGAGGTCAAAGGACCACAAAGAACCGGGCCATTACACCCATAGAGAACCAGTCGAAAGAAACCCTCGCAACCACCGAAAAGAAAAGGAGAAAATTCCAAATGAATAGAGTAAAGGCGCGTAACTAAGGTGGGAGAACAAATTTCGAGGACGGAACAAGTTTCCTCCTCACACCTTTCACAAGGACGAGTCATCAATCGACAATTTAAAATATATCAACTGCAAAATCACAAAAATCTGATAATCACCATCACAACATTAATAATATTTTAATTATTGATTGAGCGCGGAGTTTAAGAAGGGTTGGTCCCATCATTTTTGGTATCAGAGCAGGTTGAGTGTTTTTGAAATGGAAGTTGGAATACGAGGTCGTGGGAGAGCTATTCGAAGAGTAGCAGACGAAGGACTGAGAGAGGAGATTAGGATTCTAAATGCCCGTTTAGCGGCAGTAGAAGCAGGAAGAAGAAGGGATCATGATGGAGGAGATGATAGTGATCAGGAAGCTGCAGAGACAACATATGGATCAGATGGAGAAGGACCTGAGATTAGGTTGTTGAAATCAGTATTACTGGCAAATAGTAAGCCAAAGCATGAGCTTTCGAATTATGATGGAAGTTTTTCAGCAGAGGTACTGCTGGATTGGCTCAATGAGCTAAATAAGTATTTTGATTATGAGGAGATCAGCGAAGATAAGAGAGTTAAATTTACTGCCACCAGGTTGAAAGGGCATGCAACCTTATGGTGGGATAGTGTACAAGCAGAGAGGAAGAGGTTGAATAAGCAGCCTATCAAAAAATGGACTAGGATGGAAGCCAAGTTGAAGGGTAAATTTTTACCCAAAGACTATTAGATTGCTATGTACAGGCGGGTACAGAATTTGAAACAGAAGGGGATGATTGTAAAGGAGTACATCGAAGAATTCTATCGGGTGAACCTGAGAGTTGGTTACATAGAAGACACCCCAAAAAAAACAAAAAAGTTTGTAAATGGTTTACGATGGGAAATATTGGATGAGATAAGTATTATTTCACCTAGAACCATAGATGAGGCTTATCAGAGTGCCTTGAAGGTAGAGGAGAAGATAAACAGGAAAAAAAATTCCAGAAGAGGAGGAGGATCTGGCAGAGGGAAAGGAAGAACCTATGGCAAAGGTAGAGCTGCCAACCCCAATGATGAAGGTAGCAGCTCGAAGGCTTTAGGGACAGCAGAGAAGGACAATAGCACTAGGGGAGGAAGGCCATACCAACACAGAAGAGGTAATGGTAGGGGCAGAGGAGATGCCATCCAGTGTTACAAGTGCCACAAATGGGAGCACAAGTCCTTTGAGTGTCCTAAGGGTGAACAGGCTGGAGCAAGAGGAGCATATGTTGCTTAGACAGAGGAAGTAGAGGTACCACCCCAAGAGATAGAGAATGTGCAGAAGATAGGGGAAGCCTTAGTTTTAAATAAGGTACTGCTGAAACTAGCAAAGGAGATAGCTAACCCAACTCAAAGGAAGGCATTATTCCGGACAGTTTGTAAGTCACGTGGAAAATGCTACAAACTGATTATCGACAGTGGAAGTACAGATAATCTAGTTACCATAGAGATGGTGGAGAAGTTGGGATTGAAGAGGTTGAAGCACCCCACTCCTTACAAGGTGTCGTGGTTATAGAAGGGACATCAATTGTTAGTTGATGAACAATGTGAGGTTGAGTTCCATATTGGAAAATACAGGGATAAGGTTGTTAAATGTGATATTATGCCTATGGATGTGTGTCACATACTTCTAGGAAGACCATGGCAGTATGACAGAAAAGTAGTACATGATGGGAAGACAAACTATTACAAGTTTTTCAAGGATGGGATTAAGCATACGCTTTTACCCATCAAGGAGGAAGAGACAGCAGATGCTAGTGGAGTCAAAGTATTGCTGGTGGGAGGAAAAGAATTTTTGAAACAGATCGAGGACAACGAGATAAAATATGATGTTATAAGGAGGCCAAAAATAGTGTTGTTACACACGACAATTACAAATTTGCATGAGGAAATTTAGGACATGTTTCAGGAGTTCAGCGACATTGTAGTGGATGATTTGCCAGATAAATTTCCTCCTAAGAGAAGTATCAGTCATCACATAGACTTTATACCTGGAGCTAGTTTACCAAACAAGGCAGCATACTGAATGAGTCCTAAGGACAACGAGGAGATCAGGAAACAAGTACAGGAATTGTTGGATAAGGGGTTGATAAGGGAGAGTTTAATTCCATGTGCAGTTCCGACAGTTTTAGCTCCCAAGAAAGGAGGAGAGTGGCGAATGTGCACAGATTCGAGAGCCATTAATAATATTACCATTAGGTACAGATTCCCATTGCCACGAATGGATGAAATGATGGACTGCTTAAGTGGAGCAGCATACTTCTCAAAAATAGATCTGAAGAGAGGATACCACCAGATTTGAATCAGAGAGGGGGACAAATGGAAAACAACTTTCAAAACTAATGAAGGACTGTATGAGTGGTTGGTGATGCCATTCAGATTAAGTAACACCCCTAGTACCTTTATGCGTCTAATGAACGAAATGCTGAAAGAGTTCTTCGAAAAGTTCGTAGTTGTATATCTTGATGATATATTAATTTTCAGTAAGACTAAAGAGGAACCGACATGTTCAGAGTGTGCTGGAGAAGCTGCAGCAAAACAAGTTGCTGATAAATTTGAAGAAATGTTCTTTTTTTTCAGAATTAATTAGTTTATTTGGGTTTTGTGATTGCAAAGAATGAGCTGAAAATGGACCCAGAGAAAGTTGCAGCTATTGTTAGCTGGCCATCCTCAAAGAGCCTGTTTGAGGTTCGTAGTTTTCATGGGTTGGAAAGTTTCTATCGTAAGTTCATAAGGAATTTTAGTGAGATCTACGCACCTATGTTGGACACAATCAAAAAGGCAAATTAGCCTTTTTGTTGGACTGAAGCGGCAGAAAAAAGTTTCCATATTTTGAAGAAAAAGATCACTAAAAGACCGATTTTAAGGTTACCTGATTTTAACAAACTATTCCAAGTTTGTTGTGATGCTAGTGGTACAGCCATTGTGGCCGTACTCATCCAGGAAGACAAATCAGTCGCTTATTTCAGTGAAAAGTTGAATGAAATCAAGAAAAAGTACTCGTCTTATGACAAGGAGTTTTATGCTATCGTCCAAGCATTGAAGCATTGGAGACACTATTTGTTGGGTAATGAATTTTTTTTGTTTTCTGATAATTCTGCATTACAGTATGTTATACAGCAGCATAAGCTAAACCACAAGCATGCAAAGTGGGTTGAGTACTTGCAGAGTTTCACGTTTGTATTGAAGCATATCGATGGATAGGCCAACAAGGTAGCAGATGCATTGAGTAGAAGAGCTTTGCTCTTGCAGGAGAGTACGATACAAGTGCTGGGATTTGATCACCTGAAGGACTTGTATCAAACAGATGCGGATTTCAAGGAGGCTTATAAAGCCTGCCAGAATCCTTTGGTGAGAAATAATAGTCCATGGTTGGACTATAACTTACAAGAGAAATTGTTGTTTAAAGGAGGACAGTTATGTATCCCCGACTGTTCAATGAGGGAGAACATCATTTGGGAAAATCACAGTGGAGGTCTTACGAGACATTTCAGCATTGATAAGACCTTAGATCAGCTCAGTCACTTTTATTACTGGCCGAAGATGTGAAGGCATGTGCAGCGATTTGTAACCAGATGTAAAATGTGCCAGTTGGCAAAAGGACACAATCAGAATACGGGACTCTACACACCACTGCCTATTCCGAGTAGACCATGGGATTCCGTCAGCTTGGACTTTGTCTTAGGTCTACCCAGAACACAACGCGGTTATGAATCTATGATGGTGGTAGTGGACCCGTTTTCAAAAATTTCACATTTCATTCCTTGTAAAAAAACTAGTGATGCCACTCACGTAGCACACTTGTTTTTCATAGAGATTGTCAGACTACACGGTTTGCCTAAGTCCATTATTTCCGACAGGGATGTGAATTTCACAGGACATTTCTAGCATACCCTGTGGAAAAATTTGGACACATGATTGAACTTTAGCTCCGCTTATCACCCACAGACTAATGGGCAAACATAGGTGGTGAACAGGAGCTTAGGAAACCTACTACAGAGTTTGATTGGAGAAAATTCACGAATGTGGGATCGTGTACTTACCCAGGCGGAATTCGCTTACAACAATTCACCAAATCGAAGCACAGAATACAGTCCTTTTCAGATCTTGTATGGCATGCATCCTCATGGAGTGCATGAGTTACGGGATCTAGGACAGGTGGAAAGGAGGAGTGCTGACAGGGAAGATTTTGCCAAAGTAATGAATGACCTACATGAGCAAGTAAAATCCAAGTTGCAGGACAGCAGTTAGAGGTATAAGCAGCAAGCATATTTAAAATGGCGAGAGGTACAGTTTCAGGTGGGAGACGATGCTCACGCACATTTACGCAAAGAAAGGTTCCCTAAGGGTGAGTACAACAAATTAAAGTTTAAAAAAATTGGCCTTTGCAAATTTCTGCGTAAATTCTATGCAAATGCCTATGAATTACAGCTACCCCCAAGAATAGGCATATCACCTATCTTCAACGTGGTAGATCTGTTTCCATACACTGCCAGTCTTGAAGACGACAGTACGACATGAACAGAACAAGACACCCAAACAGAAAGTGGTTCTTGGATGAGACAAATTCCTTTGGCTCAGCCTCTTGAGATAGAGAGAATTCTCGACACACAGGTGGCCAAGCGAACTCGCAAAAAAGAGTACCTCCAGTACCTTGTCAAGTGGAAGATCCGTCCCATTGAGGACAGTTCGTGGCTTGATGCGACCCAGATACAACGTGCAGGATATTCAGTGGAGGAGCTCATGGAACGGAGCCATGAATTTTTGTCACCCCGGGAGCCTGATGCAGGAGCATCTAGCTCAGGGTGAACAAAAATAAAGTGTGTTTTGTCTCACAGATTTACAGGTCATCGTACCTGAGTTTTTTCTTTTTATTTCCTTAATTTCTAGGATTTAAGACTTAACAGCAAAGTTACATTTTTATTTTATTATATTTTTTTTTTAATTATTTTTTTATAATTAAGTACAAAATTTAGGGAACGGAAATTAAAAGTTACCTAATGTAACTACTTGTAACTGTTGAAAGTTCTAAAAATTGTTTAACAAACCATACAAAAAGGGAAAATTGAGACATTGTAAAGGGGATTTTCCATCATAGCAGAGCAGACAAATAAAATCATTCAGGATATTTTGTAAAACCATCTTAAATTCATCTGCAGTTAGATACAATTTCTTTTCATTTTCATGATAAATTGAATGCATGTACAAACATAGCAAGAATTGGCAAAGTAAATTGTTTTCACAAGTGTTGGATTAATCACATAATTAACAAGTCGAGACATTCACGCCGAGAATCATAACCAATAGGACGCACAAAACAATCATAGGTATTCATCCAATTGAAACAACAGACTTTCATTTTCGAACATTGTCAACATAGTTTTGTTTTACAAGTATCAAAAAAAATATTACATGTCGAATTAAAGGACCGGGTTCGAAACCCAATATAGAAATTATACTACCAGCAGCGAATACCTGAATTGGAGATAAAGAAAAAAACAAAACCTCAACTGAAGAATCAAGTGCGTGACCACATATAGACCCCAACCCATTTAAACACGGAGAAGCATCTGTAGCAGACCATTAACGGAGAAATCTACATAAAGACAATTAACAGGGGAGTCGAGGCTCATAACCGAAAGAAACCCCAACTACCAGAAGCGACCAAAGGAAAAGACCCTACTCGTTTGTGTGAACAACGGTGGAGTCGAAGACCACGTTTGGAGCAACCAAGGAGTCACCTGCAAGGAGAAAGACCCATGTGTTAAAATTTGCAAAGGAATAAAAAAAAGAAACCCTGAACGAGAGAAAGGAATGAAGAGGGTTTGTAAGCTTGGCTTACCAGTAGAGTAGCATTGAACCGAAGGAGGGATTCGACCGGTCGCCAGCCAGCAAGGGAGCCTGCTCACAACGAGCAAAAATCCTTAGTATAACCAGGAAAAAATAATCGAAGAACTGAAGCAAGGAAGGAGGACTTACCATTGTGAAATTGACGAGTTGAGGTCAAATGCCAAGTCCCCTGATGGCTGCGCCCTGATACAACACAGACAAGCAACCAGTTAATCAACAGACTACTTACAGTGAGTGGAAAAAACAAAACCGGAGCAAAAGCATTCAAGAAATTACAAACAGAAATAGCGCCCATAAAACTTTCATAATGGAGAAACCCTGTTACAGACAACGGAGAAATAGACCTCGAAACCCTTGAACTCATTAGCAGAGCGAGAAAAACGAACAGAGTTATCATATCAATGGAACTCAGCTAGCAGGACAGAGCCACAGTTAAAGATTGCATGAAGCACCAGCAGATACAATCAGAGTCGTGACCACAGAGAGGTCAAAGGGCCACAAAGAACCGGCCCATTACACCCACAAAGAACCAATCGAAAGAAACCCTCGCAACTACCGAAAAGAAAAGGAGAAAATTCCAAATGAACAGAGTAAAGGCACATAACTAAGGCGGGACAACAAATTTCGAGGACGAGACAGGTGTCCTCCTCACACCTTTCACAAGGATGAGTCATCAATCGACAATTTAAAATATATCAATTGCAAAATCACAAAAATCTGATAATCACCATCACAACATTAATAATATATATTTTTTTTTAACTGAAACGGATAGTGTTTTTTATTTATAGATGAGATCAGGTTGGGCCGGACCCAAAGCAGCCTTCATTACATTTCTTCTTACTGTTTCTATTACAATCTCTATCTCTTGTCATGGGATACATATTTGAACTAGAGCTTCGTTGTTTATGCTGAGTTCTCCCTGGGCTAGTGTGCAACCTTGGTTGGCATATTTTTCAGCTTCCTTGTTCGATTCTCTAAGAATATGATAGCAATTGAAGATGGTAAACTCTTGAATTATGTTCTGAAGCCTTTGGAGGCTCTTATTTAGGACAGCGTCATTGAACTTATTTTCCATATGGATTTTTTTAATCAACATTTCAGAGTCTCTGAATGCTTGGATTTCTCTAATTCCTCTTTCTTTGGCGATTTGACAGGCTTTTATCAAGCTCAGAATTTCAGCTTGATTGTTGGTTCGCTGTCCTAAGCCTCAGCTATAGGTCTCTTTGGAAGATCCATCCTGAGAGAGAATGAGACCTCCAACACCTGCTGTACCGAGATTTCCTTTAGATGCTCCGTCAAATAAGATCGTCGTTATTCCCTGTTTTCGCCACTAACTCTGAAATTCTTCATCTTTTCCTCTTAATCTCCATTCTGGATTTTGAAGAGGTCTTACTGCACTTTGATTTCTGTTTCGAAATACAAAATTCCCAAGCCATTTCCTTTCAACTGGCAATAGCGTGGATTCATCTTTTAAAGGTTGGTTGCTCAAGGTTTCAAGAAGTAGGCCTTTAGCTTTGGCTGCCACTGTGATCGGAGTCCAACATACATTATTAAATATCTATTCATTCCTAGCTAACCACAGTTTCCAGCACATGTACTTTGGAATGGTGATCCATACCCTGGCCCATAGAGACTTGTTGTTGATGTTCGAAGGGTAGCGTTTTTTCCATGTCATGAAGAGATCAATTACTGTCAAATTTGTTGGATTCACACTGTTCAATCCATGGAGGGTGAGTTCCCATACTTTGGCTGCGAAAGAGCATGCTACAAATAGGTGATAAATTGTTTCAGTGTGCTGTTTGCATAGGGCACATCTGTGCGACCCTGCAAAATTTCTCTTCATAAGGTTTTCTCCTGTTAGAATTTTTTTCTGCATGACTGTCCAGAAAAAGAAGTTGATTTTTGGGAGCCCCATCGCATCCCACACCTGCATCCAGAAGACTGAGGGTTGCATATAGTTATGCTGACTTTTTTGAGCTTCGAATCCCTTAGCAGAGGTGTAATTCCCTGAAGACCCCCATCCCCAGGTATCCGTAGCGTTCTGATGCACAGGGGCTGCATCTTTCAGATCGGCTTTGAGTCGGAGTGTTTTTTGGCTTAAATGATTTGGAATGTCGTTGAGGCTCCACGCCTGCCAGCTGCCTTGTTCGTCCCATTCCGAGATTTCTGAAAGTCGTTTTATTCCTCTTTCTTTTAGCAGATTTCGCAGTTCAGAGAACTCTGTATTGAATTCAAGTGGATCGTTCCCCATTATTCTGTCCTTCCATAGCTTTACCCTTTTACCACTCCCAGGGATTCGATAGAGGTGTTTAATGAAGAATGGTATGCTCCTTTTACACAGCTCCCACAACTGGGTTCCACATTTTCTGACTGAGTTTTCCAGGTGTCTTAGCGACGCTCCAGGCAGGTATTTGTATCTTAGCGTTCTACAGGCTGGGTGATTAGGATCGATGAACATGTGCCAGAGTATCTTGCAGCCAAGAGCTATGTTCACTTGCTCAGGATCTCTGATTTGCAGCCTCCATCTTTGAGTGATCGTTTTACTGTTTCCCACTTCACCAAGTGGAGTTTTCGCTGGTTTCCCCTACCTCCATGCCATAAGAAATCTCTCAGGAGTTTGTTTAACTGTCCTGTGATTGATTTTGGGGCCAGCAAGAATGAGGCCTGGTAAATTGGGAGTGAAGAGAGCACAGTTTTTATCAGTATGAGTTTGCCTCCATGGGTGAGCCACTGCCCACCCCAGAATTTGATTTTTGACTTGATTTTCTTCAAAACTTCCTCCCACAGTGCACACCTGTTTATGCCCAGGGTAAGTGGCAGCCCAAGATAATTAATTTTATCCCATTTTGAATGTCCTTTGAACCCCAGTATGCTTGCTACTTTCTGAATTTTTGTTTCTTCAACGTTCCAACTGTAGACTGCACTTTTTCGTTCATTTACCAAGGCCCCTAAGACTTTGCAATATGCTTGTAGGGTGTACTTGTATGCATTGGATATTCTGCAAGAAGCCCCGCCCAACATGAGTGAATCGTCAACGAAAAGGGCGTGATTGATAAGCTCTAGCTCTTTCCTTATTCGCAATCCTGGAGCATTTCCATTTGCTTTGTCCACCTCAAATTTTCTGCTCAATGTGTCTGCCAGTAGTATATACAGATAGGGAGAGAGGGGGCATCCTTGCCCTAGACCTCTCAAGGCTTGAAAAAAGCTGGCTGGCCTCCCATTTACCATTGGGGCTATCCAAGGCCTACTGGTGCATGCTTTTATCAATTCTACAAACTCTTGCGAGAAACCAAAAGTCCGAAGAACTTTATAAAGGAATGACAAGTTGATTCTGTCGAATGCATTGGCCATATCAAGCTTGACCAGCATTCCCTTCTCTTTTCTTGAGTTGCTGGAATGAATAGTTTCCTCAACTTGGATGACATTGTCCAAGATGTGTCTTCCTTTGAAAAAACCCCCTTGTGAGGGGGAGATGAGATTTCCTAGCAGGGGCTTCATTCTGTTAGCGATGATCTTTGCTATTATTTTGTATGATGCATTACATAAAGAAATAGGCCTGAACCTTTCGAAAGTTTCCGGGTTGGTTTCTTTCGGTATTAGTGCTAGGAAGGTTGAGTTTATGCTGCCTCCCATCTTTGCTTTCTGCAAAAAAACCTCTGATCATTCTGATTAAATCTGTTTTTATTATATCCCAGCATATCCTATAAAAGCGGATTTTGAATCCATCTCGACCAGGTGCTTTGTCGGGTTCCATGGCCCAGATTATTTTGTTGATTTATTCCTCAGTGACCTGCTTCAGGAGAGCTAAATTATCCTCCTTAGATACCAATGATGGGATGTTGTTGAGGAACTCTTCATTTTCTTCTTTGTTGCCTTCATTCCCTTTTCTATATAGATTTTGGAAGTGCGTGCCTGCAGCCTCTTTAATTATATCTATTTCCTTGCAAAGCGTCCCATCAGAGGTTGAGATTTCAGAGATGTGGTTTCGGGAAAGGCATGCTCTACATTGCCGATGGAAATAAGAGGTGTTCCTATCCCCGGATTCCAACCATAGACTGCGGGAATTTAATCTCCAGTAGTCTTCTTCTATCTTAAATGAGTGGAAGGTGTTGCATTGGGCAGCCTGCTCTTTATCCAGCTTTGATGTTGTTATGTCTACAAAGTCCATTTTTATTTGCAGATTTCCCAATTGTTGTATTGCTTCCTTTCTTTGACTGCTGGGGGTGCATGTAGGAATCTTGCTCCATTCTTTCAAAGCCTTCTTGGTTTTCTTTAACCTTTTTTCCCATACATAGTGTTACACAGCAATTTGTCACCGTCCCTACAATTCCCCATCCCGCACAATTGGAGGGCTCATTTCGTGACCTGTCAACAGTGACATGACTTGAAACCACTTTCATGACATTCCTCTGAACATGAGCTTTCATTGCCCTGAAGACAACTCCTTGTGAAAAACCCTAAAAACACCCCTTTTTGCATTGGTGCGGTCATCCAGTTCATTACTCGCGCCAATGGGGGAAATCCTTCAAAGAGGGCACGCCAATTGGCGCTCTGTCCCAGAGTCGCACTCGCGCCAGCCATTTGAAGGAGTGTTTTTAAAAAATAAATGGCGGAAGTTTTGTCCTAACTGATCCAGAAACTAGTATCTAATTTGAGTTGGGAGGTTTGGCTCTAGATCTCCATGTAGAGGAAGTGTTTTGCCACCTCTCATGGAAGCTTCCTTGAGGATAGGGCCAATCCCATGATTATAGGGATCCCAACTCCCCTTCCTCCATCTATAAAAGCTTGCTCATCCCCTTTGCAAGCTAGTCTCCAAGTTCCCAAGAGCCATCAGAGCCTTATGCTGCAAGAGCCTTGATTCATTCCCTTAAGGCCAAATCCAAGCAAGGAGATTATTGTCGAGACATCCGAAGAGAGAGGTTTTTCCCATCCCCGACAGGCTTTTTCGAGACGTGTTCCGCTGGCGACCCTCCGAAGGATAATTCAGCGTCAGGGCTATGGTTGTATTCTTCTTTGATTGATTAATGATAAGCGACTATTGGTTATGGTTCCACTCTTGTTGTTGATTATGACGATGAGTTATGTCTTCTCTGACTGACATATAGTTGCATATACTGGATTTTAAGCTCGCGTTTGTTTTGTTTCTTGCGTGTGCAGGTGTCCGACCACGGAGATCGTGAGGATTGTGATCTGCCAGAGCTAAGGAACGGGAGCACTACTTTCTCTACGAGCGACAGCGTTGGATTCCAGGTAAGCCTTCACCGCTAGTTGGTTTATTTGCAATTAGGAGCCTGCACTATAGCGTGAACGATTGTTACTAGACCCGATCTGGGCTAGTAGGGATTGACTTTGTCCGCAGAGGGGATTTACCTCCACAACAATTTGGCGACTCCACTGGGGATCATCTAGCTTGTTGTTGTTTGTTTTATAAGCTACAGACGGAGCCTGAAGTTAGCCAGATAGCCTTCGAAATGCTATTGCTCTGCATTAGCGAAGTAGATCAAAGTTGCTTCAGTCAATCTCTGGTTTAGTTTATGAACTGAACACTTGGAGCATTGTCTTGTATTTTCAGTTGTTTCTCGATTCTGCTTGCTTGTTCGACTCTTTTGGCTGGCTCTTTTTATGATTTTGGCTTTTGGTTAGCTTGGTCATCACTGGTCTGCTTGTTGGATTGTCTATTTTTATTTTTCCTTAGAAAACTCGACTGGCGCACTTTACAGCCTGACAGTCGTGCCCATTGGTGCAGGTTGCTTGTGTATTACCCGCGCCAATTCCTTTCTGGCGCTAGTTTCAGCCTCACAGTCACGCCAATCCTATGAGGTACTAGGGTTTGCCCTGTTTTGACCTTCCTGAGCTTGATCAATGTGTTCGGTTTTGTTTTTTCAACTGCTTGAGTGTTCTGGAGCCTTGTTTGACTGACTGTGACCTTTGTCCTTTGGTTGTTTGCCCGTTTCCATCGATTTCACATTCTAGCCCTAGGCCATCTAGGTGCTCTTGTGTGTCGAGCCTCCCTTGGGAGTTTTTGGTCTCTATTTATTCAGTCGACCTTGTGATTGCTTCTTTACATTCGTTTGGTAGTTGTTTATCATTTTATTGCATCATTTGAGTGTTGGTTCTCTTCTTGATTCGAATTTCGCTTTGTCTCGCTTTGGGCCTAGATTACATGGTCCATTTCAGTCTTTGGGATTATCTTGGTTTTGAGGGAATTTTTTTTGTCAATTTGGAGATCTGATTGTGTGTTTGCGTTGAGTGAAATTTGTGTGTTTTTCTCTTTCCTCATCACTTCTCAAATTTCTCCTCATTATTTTTCATTTTGTTTAGTGCACTTTGCTATTAAACATTGAAAATATAAAAAATCTCTTTTGCTTTTGATTAGTTAGTGCAAATTAAAATCTTTTCGGTTTTATTAGTGATTAGTGACTTTGAGAGAAAAAAATTTGGTTTACATTAGCTGCATTAGAGACTTTGTTGGTTGTTTTCTGATCATTTTATGGTTTTGTGAAAAGCTCTTAACTCTCTTGTAACTAGCTTTCATCGAATAAAATGATATACTATGGCATGTAGTTTGCATTTAGGAGATTTTGAGACATCACACTCGCTAGGGCCTGAAAACTGAAACGTAATTGAAGATAAACATTGAAATTTACTCAATTTACACTAAGGCAGCATTGAAATCTAACGAAACACATTTAGAGGTCTAGGCTAGAGACATGTTCCGGCGTCTTAAAACCTAGTAGCTGTCGTTCGCCTCTTGGCTTTAGACAACACTAGTACGGACTTCTGTTCCCCGTACCGTCGAGTATATAAAGGGAGACCCCAATAGGTTGCTATCCTTTATCCATAAGAAGTCGAGTCTGCTGCCCTATACCCATGATACACCGGACACAGCATTCGGGGAGATTGCTTGCACGTACGTTAAGTCCTTGGTTGATTTCTCTTTCATTTTGAAACCAAGGTGTATATTGCAGTTCACGGTTATTTGGTACACCCTTTGCCTAGTATTCCTGAGTAGTCATTTGATCTTTTCTAACTCTTTAAATTTGAAAGGATCACCAATCGCTTGTCCTTTCACGCTTGCTTCAAAATTGAAAGAGATAGAGTCACCTTTCATCCGTTTCTCGACTCTTAAAACATGAAACGGTGAAGTTTCTAAGTTTCAATGTGGTAAAATAAATCACCCGCGATCACACGTGCTGTTAGATTTTTCTTGCTGGCCGTTTGATTGTGTTTCTTGACTCTTTTTCATCCCGTGTGTGTCTTTGATCTTTTTCTATTGTCGTTACTACCACAGTGGCGGAACCCTCGGTTTCGTCTACTGGTAGTCCATATATGGAAGATTCATCAGAGGTCTCTCAATCCTTTGTTGAGTCACAGCAGCCCATCGTTTCCGAGTTTCCCGACGGGGGACCGGTTCTGTCTGAGCAGCCCTTTGGAGGACCAGTTGAGCTCAATTGGCCCTTTTCTGACCCTTGGTTTGGATTGGGAGTAGGGGAATATTTCCCTCCTCTTACATCGGGTTCGCCTTTTATAGCTGCTGTTATTCCTCCTAGTCCTCGCCGTCTATTACGAGATCTAGCGGCAGGCTCAAACATGAGTGAATCCAGTGAGGAAATCCCCACATCTGGTGAATATTACCAGCTATTTCCTCGGAGATTATTTCCAGGAGACAACCCTGAACCATCTATGATGTCATCACCCGGTCCCTCATTACCCGCAGGGTATAGATCCTTGGGTCAGATTATTGTCGCCGCTGCCTCTATGGGGGTATCAGCTCCTTCTACGAGGCCAGTTGTTCCTTCTTTGGGGATGTCTCCTAAGACACCCATTACGTCATCCCCTCAGGTTACTTCTGTACCCTCCATGCCCAATGTCTGTGTGGCCGCATCTGCACCCGCTGTTACTACTCAGTCCATAAGGACCACATCCCTTCCCGAAGACATCTACATAGCATCTGCTATGATGAAGAACATCTCTCCGGAGGAGTATCGATTGTCCCTCCGACAATCGAACCCTGAGGTCGGACAATCCTCTCAAGATCCCAACCGCTCATATTTTTCGCATTATGCACAGGATGGTACACCCATGTACGTCTTTCCACATTAGTACAATGAGCATGGCAACCCTTTACGTTTACCTGCTCCTGAGGCTCAACTTCATGCTCAAGGTTTACCATATAACCAGGCTGGACAGCCTTATAACCTGCAAGGACAACCTTTTCAAGGCCAACCTTCGGGACAGCCTGGCTATCCTTACGACCCGTAAGGACAACCCGTACAGGGCTACCCTCTGCACCAGCAAGGGCCATTCTACGGTCCGTAAGGACAGTATTACAACCCTTCAGGTCAACCCGTGCAGCCTCTCCCTGGAGTCCCACCTGGGCAACCTCAAGGACTCACAGGTCAACCGAGGTACCAAATGGGGCCGGTATATGGTCCTGGGGGGCAAGTCCAACCTTCTCAACCCATGCAACCGCAGTATCCTCTTGGTTCCAACATTGCACATCAACCAGGACCATCTTATGGTCATGTTGCGGATCAAACCGGTTATCAGCAACCACCTGGCTCCATTCCGCTACCAGGCCAACCGGCCCATCCGGCGCAACCTGGTGCTCCTCCACAGCCAGGTCAACCTGTACAACCAGCACAACCTGTTTATCCGGGTCAAGCTGTTCAACCAGGGCAGCCCACTCAGCCAGGTCAGCCTGTTCAGCCAGGCCAGCCTGCACATCCCGTCAACCCTGCCCAATAGCCGACTGATTCAATCCCGCATCCAAATCAACTGCTACACCCTAATTATCAGGCTCAGCAGGGTCCCACCTATCAGCAGCCCACTCGACCTCAGGGCAGTTACTATTCGCATGGTCAATACCGACCGAATTATAGCCAACCCCAAGGTTCTAACTATTACTCTCAACAACCCGGCTACACCTATACTCAGCAGCCAAATCTAAATGCTTCTCATACAAGGCCAACTTACAATCAGGGTCCATACTCTGGTTATCAAGCCCCGTACACTGGTTACCAACAACTGAATCAGGCTGGTTATGCACCCTATACCCCCTACAATCAGAATCCTACTGGACAGAACCCCTGGGGGCAAGGATATTCTCAACCAACGTGGAGTACAGGTACTGGTCCTTATCAAGGGCCAGGCATGCCATCCAATCAGCCATTGTCGTTCTTAGCTCCCTTGGAATTACCGGATGTTTCGAAATTAACCAATGATCCGATTCTGCACAATCCTTATTGGCCTTCGGTTCCTACCAAAGTACCCAGTGATTACCCCAAGTTTGAGGGTAAAGTTGGGGAGGACCCCCAAGCTCATGTGATGACTTACCATCTTTGGTGTTCGTCCAACTCTTGGGTAGATGATTCAATTCGTCTGCGCCTCTTCCAGCGCACTTTGACTGGTGCTGCCGCTAAGTGGTATATTGAATTATCCCGTGGCATCTTTCAAGATTTCAATACGTTAGCCATGGCTTTTCTGACTCACTTTCAGTTATCGGTTCGCTATGAAGCCGGGACGCACCTCCTAACTTTTTTGCAGCAGGACAAAGCCACCAACATTTCCGATCACATTCATGAGTGGCGACGTCATCGTAGACTGATCAAGTTCCATATACCTAATCAGATACTAACTCATTGGTTCACCACCTCCTTCGTTAACAAAATCGCCCAAGATATTGCGATGGGAGCATGTGTGATTGAAGAACAAGCCATAGCGCGTGCCCAATATCTGGATCTAGTATACTCTCAGTCCAGCACGCTTTATGATATTTTGCCTGATGCTCCACGGTCCGGAACCTCTAAAGCTCCACCTACCTGGGCGGTGGATGATGTTATTAGTTCCGTGTCTCAGAATTCGAAGAAATCTTCAAATGGGAAGCAGAAGTCCAACTCGCCCAATAATTCTGCTCCTCCCGCCCCTACCGATTCTGGAAAAACTGTGGAGGTTAATGCCGTTCAGGCTAATCCTACGGAAAAAGCCTCCAAACGGAAAAATAAGGGCAAAGGTAAATCAAAATCCGACGCCCCAAAGCCAGAGTCCAAACCTCGTACCGAGGACAGTTCCCAACGTAAACCGAAGTACCCCTGCCTTATTTGTGAAGGAGATCATTATACCAAGGATTTTCCACGACGATCTGAAGTTAGTCAACTTATAAAAGGCTCCAAAGGGACTCCGGCAGTTCTTAAAGAACCGTTCCCATCTTAGCAGACCCAGATGATTGAACAGCCTTCACCATCTGCACCATTTGGGTCTCAAGTATTTATGATGAATAGTGTTGCACCTATCTATATTGCTACGCGTTCAAAGGATTACAACGAATCGCGTCGGGCACCTGGGAAGGCAGTTGTGGACGGTCCACCGCCCCCACCTGTCTCTGGTTCGTTGGAGATTGAGAATCCTACTGCCGAACCTGTTGTGAGGCCACCTTCTAAAGGTGTTCTAAGAAGATATTCCTACAATATGAATGCCTATGCCGCTCAGCACTACAGTATTGTTTAGGATTTGGCACAGGCGCCTTCTACCATGTCTGCATTGGAAGTTCTTCAAAGTTGCCCGTCAGAACGGAAAGCTTTGTTATCTGCAATCGGTGGGATCGATCCCACTGATTCTAATCTTCTCACCTTTGACTTATAGAACTTTACCCCCCGACTTCCACATCAGATCGCTCTTGTTATTCAAGTCAGGATCAACGGTCTTAACATCCATAGGGTCATTTTGGATGAAGGTGCTTCTACCTGTGTCATGTCGTCCGCTTACTGGAAGGCCATTGGCTCTCCAGCCCTTTCATCATCTCCTAATGCCCTAGAGACATTTGATGGTCGGGAATCGAAACCCCTGGGTCTTCTCGAAAGTTTAGCGATTAACTTACAGGGGAAGACAGTCAATGTAGAAGTAGAAGTAGTTGACGCCAAGCTTAACTACAATATACTTCTCGGCCGCAGTTGGACTCACGCCATGTTATGCGTGCCGTCCACCCTCTTTATACTTCTTAAGTTCCCTCACAAGGGAAAAATCGTTACTGTGGATCGATTGTCTTTCTTCACCTCCACCTCCGAGAAAAACTTTCCGTACGTGGATCAGATCCCAAATCCCCCTGATAGTGTAGGACCCGTGTTGGAAATATTGTCATTGATGGCAAAGGAGGCAGCAAAGACAGAGATAGGCAAAGAGAGCAGCATAGCAGCAAGATGTAGAGAGGGTCAAGTAGCAGAGACAGGGTCATTTAAAGAAGAGGTAGCAAAAGGAGAATGAATGAGTCAAGGAGCAGATGGAACAAAGAAAGCAAAGGAGACAGGCGGAAGAGAATGTCGAAATGTAACAGTCAAACAGTAGAACGGAAGCAAGGGCACAGACAGAGAAAGAAGCACAACTAAGGCAGAGGCAGAGTCGTGAACATAGAGGCAGAACCGTTATCAAAGCAGTAGAGGCAGAGGCAGAGGTAGCGCATATAGAGGCAGAGCATTACATATAACATAAACACAAATTCCGGGAATCGCTACCCATGCTGGAGTATATATGCAACGCATTACATATATGTGCAGCGCATCATATAAATAAAGGTCATATATATAAGTGGAGCGCTTTATAAACAAATAACCAAAGTACCATAAGGTGGGACCCTTCCTAATCGCATCGGAGCATCACAGTATGGGCATATCGCAATATCGCAATATCGAAACAATCGCAATATCGCAATATCGCAACCATCGCACCATCGCGCCATCGCACCATCGCAACATCGCGCCATCGCACCATCGCAACATCACAACATCGCGCCATCGCAACATCGCGCCATCGCACCATTGGAACATCGCTAAATTGCAATATCGCACCATCGCAACATCGCACATCAAAAATTTTACATTGCGCATTTCTTTTGTTTGATCCGCCGATCGTCGTTGCGACGTGTTGTCCACCATCGTATGTGGGGCCCGATCCTTTCATATATTAGAGGTTGTGATTCGATTTATTGGATTGTAATAAAAGACCTAAGGCTTAAGGTGGAGGGCGATTGTTAACGTAAAGTTGTTGCGATTGTATTAAAAAGTGTCGTGTGGTCCATGGGTTATATATATGCCTCGGCTTAATGGGAGGGCGATTATTAATATAAAACCATTGTGATGAACGTATGTTCCGCTTGCGGAACTTCCACATCAACAAGACACTTGCTGCGTGAAAACAAACTGGAATTTTCCAGATTTAACACCAGCTATTACATATTTATATAAAATGCACTGATATAAAAGGCACAGGTACACGTATGCAACAGTTACACCACAGCAGAGGAAAGAAGAGCAAACAGAGCTGAAAAGAGACAAAACACAGTCACAGAAAGGACAGACACAGCCAAAGAAAAGACATACGTGCAGCAAGCCAAAAGAGGCTGAATAAGCGAGCTGGAGTTTTCATTATATGTGAATGTAAACATTGTAATTTAATTTTTTATTGTTTGTGATGCAAAGGCAAGTATCCTAAAGAAAAGACAAAATCCCACTGTAGCATGAAATTTTGTACTTATTATTATGATTTTAAATTGAGTTGGATAAAGAAATGAGGAGGCAGAAGACCAAGGGGTATGACCATCCATTTCGAATTCCTAGAGTAAAACAAACAGTCATCAAGAAATTTCTATAAGTAATATCATCTTGATATGCAAAAGAAGAAGAGGTGTGAGAGAGAGAGAAAATATAGAGAATGCAGAATATAGAAGAATAAGGCAGAGAAGATTAAGAGAAGAAGAGCAGAAAGAGAAGCTACAGAACAGAGTTGATATCTAAAGTAAATCAGCAAACATTCAGTTTGATAAATTGAGGAAGTTGGAGCTTCCCTATCAAGTTGCAGCTTGATAGGCGTCGGTTATGGCGGCGAGGGTTGAAACACTTTCTCTTTGTAGTTTAGTTACTGCAGAAAAACAATGGTGAGAGGGAGTTGGAGCTTGCCTTTGCATCACAACAATAATAAGATGTGGTTTTCTCCCTTTATGGGTTTCCACTTATATCTGGTTTCTCTGTGTATGATATTTATGTATTGATCTGATATGTATCATCTGCTTAATACCTGCTGCTCTCATATTAAGTCTACTGTTATACTATACTAATACCTGCTGCTTACATTCTTAGATTACTCACACATTAAATTGGATATGAAATGAAGGTGTAAATAAGTTTAATAAAAGGTTTTAAAAGATCAGGAAGGTGTTAAACTGATTCACCCCCCCCTCTCAATTTAACTAAAGGTTCAACAACCCGGTCTCTTTAAGGACCCCGTCCTCATGGGAATTTTTCCCGCACCACCACCGCACACCGCTCAAGTTAATATGATCTCTAGGTCTGATGACCCATGGCTCATCCCTACGCCTGAGCAGGTGACTGAGTTTGGAGAATCGATGCCCTTAACTCCGGTAGAAATCAACTACTGTGAAATCGTCGCCGCATCTGATCCTCCCCCTCCTCAGCATGCTCCTTTGAGCATGGCTTTAGACATCTATTCTCAATCCCCCTGGCTCGGCGAGGCCGACTCACCTGATCCTCTTAAAGAGATTTTTCCTTCTGATGAAGCCATTGTTGAAACAATGTCTCTTGAGGAGCTGCCTTGGAGCGATGGACATCATCGTTCCTCATTCATGCCTAGCTTGGGGGCAATGTCAGATTGTCTAAAGCGTTTTGCATCTCAGGTTCCCACTCCACCTCTCTAAACGCCCATATTGACACATGAGGTGCTTTCAGAGGGAAACCTGAGCAACATTACTCAAACCATTCCAATCGACATCTCCGTTAAACCGAGGATAGTCGAGAACATACACGTGGGAGTGACTTGTTCTCCTGATGAGATACGATTTTATTCTGACCTTTTCCGAGAATTCAGAGACGTGTTCGCTTGGTCCTATGAGGAAATGCCCGGGATTGATCCCAGCATAGTAGTGCACGATATTCCTACCTATCCTGGTGTGAAACCCGTGCGCCAATGCCTACGCTCGGTGCATCCTCGCAAAGCCGCTGCCATTAAAGCAGAAGTTGGAAAACTTCTTAACGCGGGCTTCATTTACCCGATTCCCCTCACAGAATGGGTCTCCAACATTGTCCCTGTAGATAAGAAACAAGGTACTATCAGAGTTTGTGTTGATTACCGAGATATTAATCGGGCATGTCCAAAGGACAACTACCCCACTCCTTTCATAGATCAGATCATTGACGAATGTGCCGGGAGTGAGATTTATTCCCTGATGGACGGCTTTTTCAGGTACAATCAGATAAACATTCTACCTTCTGATCAACACAAGACTGCATTCATCTGTCCGTGGGGTACCTTTGCCTATAAAAAGCTCCTGTTCGGCTTGAAGAACGTTGGAGCTACTTTCCAGCGTGCTATGTCTTATGCGTTCCATGACATACGCCATATCGTTCAGCCTTGTCTGGATGACTTTCCAGCTCACTCAGCTCGGCGGGAGGACCACCCAGAGCACCTCCGCCAGATTTTTCTTCGTTGTCGACGCTATAATATCCAGCTCAATCCTCATAAATGCGTCTTTTGCGTGGATTATGGCCGTCTTTTGGGGTTCATAGTCTCCAAGGATGGGATTCGCCTCGATCCCCTAAAGGTCGAGGCCATTGTCAATCTCCCATCACCCTCTTCGTTATATCAATTGTAGAGTCTGCAAGGAAAAGTTAACTTCCTACGACGCTTTATACCGAACTACGCGGAAGTGGCCAAAGGATTCACGCGTCTCTTAAAGCAAAACGTTCCCTTTCATTGGGATGACATTGCTCAACAATCCTTTGAGAAGCTGAAGACGTTACTTGTTAATGCTTTGTTGCTTCAGCCTCCAAACTATCACCGTGATTTCACTCTATATTTGGTCGCCACCTTTAGCACCATAGCTATGGTTCTGGTGCAGGATGACGATGATGGCAACGAACACGTTGTTTACTATCTATCAAAAAACCTTCTTGACACAGAGACACGCTACGCTCATGTCGAGAAGCTGGCATTAGCAGCCGTACAGGTTGTGCAGCGTTTTCGCCACTACATCCTGTTGCGTACAACAACCGTGGTTTCGGATTGCAACCCCATGACATATATTCTTTCTCGACAATTACTAGGGGGAAAATACTCCAAATGGATCGTTATCCTTCAGGAGTTCGACCTAGAGTTTACTACTACTAAGTCGACCAAATCACTGGTTTTCGCGGATCTTATTTTCTCCCTCCCTACAGACTTTGGAAGAGGCCGAGAGAGTCTTAAATGACTGTCACAGTGGCGCCTGTGGCGGTCACAGGTTTGGATATGCCACTGCCCAGAAGATTTTGCGTGCGGGTTACTTCTGGCCGTCAATATTCAAAGACTGTATTGTTGCAGTCCGCAAATGTCACGCGTGCCAGGTTTTTCAGCGCAAGATGCACGCACCACCCCTCCCTCTGCATCCTGTCATTATCGTCGGCCCTTTCACAAAATGGGGTGTATATTTTATGACGTGTAACCCTCATTCGGCCGGGGGGCATGCATATATAATCGTCGTTGTCGACTAATTTACTAAGTGGGTCGAAGAGATGCCTACACTAGCCACCGATGGTAAGATAGCTGCCCAATTTATCTTCAACCATATTATTGCACATTTCGGGGTCCCTCAGGCCATTGTTACCGATCATGGTACTCACTTTCAAGATTACATGATGGCCGAGCTGACATCAAGATTGGGCTTACGACACAATAGCTCAACGCCATACTACCCCCAGGCAAATGGCCAGGTTGAAGCTGTGAACAAGGTTTTGGTCACAATGCTTCAATGAACAGTTGGAATTCATAAGTCCAATTGGCACCTCCAATTGTTCTCAGCTCTATGGGCATACCGGACATCAGCAAAGAGTGCGACCGGATTCACACCATTCCAATTGGTGTATGGTCTGGAAGCAACTCTTCCGGTTGAGTGCGAAATTCCTTCCTTAAAGTTGGCTGTGGAAATTTTGCCCGATACTTCTCCTGAAGAAGAGCATCTCTTGTATTTGGAACGGTTGGATGAAACCCGCCGCTTGGCTGCTTTAGTTATTGAGACACAGAAAAAGCGGGTCAAAGCACACTTTGATCAATCTATCTCTCCACGTTCCTTTGTCGAAGGGGACCTTGTCCTCCTATACGACCAAGCGCATGATAAACTCGGGGCAGGAAAGCTCCAACCCATGTGGCATGGGCCCTACATAGTAAAACGAGTATTGAAAAATGGGGCTTATGAGCTCATTGATTATGAAGGAGTTCCATTGGTGCAGCCTAGAAACGGGTTGTACCTTAAGAAATACTACGCTTGAAGTTATTTTTAGTGTGGTGTGTGTACATAGGTGTGTATATTCATTTGTGTGCATGTGTGGTGTGGTGTGTCATTTAAACATCTTTCTGTTGATTGGGTCTTCCTGATTGTGCAGATGTCCATTACTCCATTTGTGGGTTTCGCGGATGGTGCCTCACACAGTACCAGGAATCTGTCTTCGGCATCCTGGGTAACCTATGATCCTACCGGTGAGTTGGTTAACCTACAAGGTGTCTTTCTGGGTCCTGCTACAAATAATATCGCGGAATATAGTGCCATATTGGAATTATTAACTAAGGATGTGGACCTCGGCATTCGTGAGTTACTTGTGTATCTAGACTTGCAGCTTGTAGTATTACAACTTAACGGGCATTATTCAGTAAGAAATCCATCCATTTTACACCTATATTTGCGTATTTGTCTGGTGGAAAGAAATTTTGACTATATTACATATCAACACATACCCAGAAATATGAATACATTAACAAATGCAGTAGCTAATTTGGTTTTAGATAGACATTTGCGCAATTTATAAACAAAACATCATCACATGTAGAAAGATCCATCCATAAATAGGTATATATATATATATATATATATATATATATATATATATATATATATATATATATATATATATATACCTCGGTTACTTCTGGCTGTCAATCTTCAAAGGTTGTATTGTTGCAGTCCGCAAATGTCACGCGTGCCAGGTTTTTCAGCGCAAGATGCACGCGCCACCCCTCCCTCTGCATCCTGTCATTACTGTCGGCCCTTTTGCAAAATGGGGCATAGATTTTATGACGTGTAACCGTCATTCGGCCGGGGGGCATGCATATATAATCGTCGTTGTCGACTACTTTACTAAGTGGGCCGAAGCGATGCCTACACTAGCCGCCGACGGTAAGACAGCTGCCCAGTTTATTTTCAACCACATCATTGCACGTTTTGGGGTCCCTCAAGCCATTGTAACCAATCATGGCACTCACTTTCGAGATTATATGATGGCCGAGTTGACATCAAGATTGGGCTTACGACACGATAGCTCAACGCCATATTACGCCCAGGAAAATGGCCAGGTTGAGGCTGTGAACAAAGTTTTGGTCACAATGCTTCAAGGAACAGTTGGAATTCATAAGTCCAATTGGCACCTCCAATTGTTCTCAACTCTATGGGCATACCAGACGTCAGCAAAGAGTGCAACCGGATTCACACCATTGCAATTGGTGTATGGTCTGGAAGCAACTCTTCCGGTTGAGTGTGAAATTCCTTCCTTAAAGTTGGCTGTGCAAATTTTGCCCAATACTTCTCCTGAAGAAGAGCGTCTCTTGTATTTGGAACGGTTGGATGAAACCCGCCGCTTGGCTGCTTTAGTCATTGAAGCACAGAAAAATCCGGTCAAAGCACACTTTGATCAATCTGTCTCTCCACATTCCTTTGTCGAAGGGGACCTTGTCCTCCTATACGACCAAGCGTACGACAAAATTGGGGTAGGAAAGCTCCAACCCATGTGGCATGGGCCCTACATAGTAAAATGAGTATTGAAAAATGGGGCTTATGAGCTCATTGATTATGAAGGAGTTCCGTTGGCGCAGCCTAGAAATGGGTTGTACCTTAAAAAATACTACGCTTAAAGTCATTTTTGGTGTGGTGTGTGTACATAGATGTGTGTATTCATTTGTGTGCATGTGTGGTGTGGTGTGCATGTAAGCGTCTTTTTGCTGATCGGGTCTTCCTGATTGTGCAGATGTCCATTGCTCCGTTTGTGGGTTTCGCGGATGGTGCCTCCCGCAGTACCAGGAATCTGTCTTCGGCAGCCTGGGTAATCTATGATCCTGCTGGTGAGTTGATTGACCTGTAAGGTGTGTGTCTGGGTCCTACTACAAATAATATCGTGGAATATAATGTTGTATTGGAATTACTAACTGAGGTTGTGGACCTCGGAATTCGTGAATTACTTGTGTGTCTAGACTCACAACTTGTAGTATTACAGCTTAACGAGCATTATTCAGTAAGAAATCCATCCATTTTACGTCTGTATTTGTGTATTTGTCTGCTGAAGAAAATTTTTGACTATATTACATATTAACACATACCCAGACATATGAATACATTAACAGATGCAATAGCTAATTTGGTTTTAGATAGACATTTGCGCAATTTATAAAACAACATCATCACATGTAGAAAGATCCATCCAGAAATAGACATGTATATATATATATATATATGTCGAATGTTTACATAGTGTGCGTCACATAAAATCAAAAATATACATGTTCGTCTTAATACAGCCGGAGACGACATGTCTCTCAAAAAATATATGCATGAAAGAAGCCCTAGGTGTCTAATCTGCATGGTGCTCGTGGTAACATGCACCCGCGCGCACTAAGCGTCTCAAAAGTCGGTGGAGGCGACTAGGCACTCCCACTGTATGTCTCTGATACGCCATCGGGACATCTGCCAGTCGGGCGTAGTCTGGAATCCCCCGGGCGATCCCCTCAAGGTTTTGGATCAATTCTCCTCCCTCGGTACCCTCCGCCTGAGGGTCAGCTGCGGGCTGAGTTCTCCGTAAAATAGGAGACATACCGGCAGGTCTCTCTGGGCCGACATCTGCATATGTATAAAATGTTGTTAGAACGGACATGTATTACTAAAAAAATCATAAAACATAAAAATCAAAAATATAGGTCGTACCCAATTCCTCGTCCCAGTCATCCCCCTCCAGAAGCGGGAGATCTAGGTCTCTAGTGAAATCGGTCCCGGCATAAGGCCAATCCTCGACCATGATCAACTGACACCGTAACCATCCAAAAAACTCCGGCCTCCAGGACATTTGTTGGCCTCCTCCTGACCTGGGCATGAGCGCTGCCCAGTGAGCCATCCTTGGCTCTCGTGGTATCGGCTCAGCAACTATGGCCCCTTGGCCCTGGAAGATAGGTAGTCGTTCCAGGATGAACGATACCAAAATGGAACCGTACCGAAACTGTTTCAGTTTGGCTTGCTTGCACTTTGTAAGCTGCCTTTTTATGTTTTTCATCACTGCAGTAGCCCAATCAAACAGTTTTGGACTCATACACTGTTGAAAATGCAACAAGATGATGGAGCTTAGTGAAATGAAGTCGCCTTCACTAAGTGGGCCCGCAGGCTATTTTTGGCGCAAAGTCTATTTTTAGACATATGGAGGATGGTCTAGGAGTTGCAGTATGCTATTCTTGGATGATTGGTCGAGTTGGTAAAAATAGATGGACCTCTATTTTTAGACATACAAGTCGAAGTCTATTTTTAGACTGCTTGTCTAAAAATAGGTCAGTCAAATATTATTAGCCCTTAATAATATTTGGACTCTAAACTTCAGTTTATTCTCTTACAGCACTTCAGTTGGAGCTACGGATGTGGCTCATGCATCTGACAGAAGGAATTACGCTATTCCTAGGGTTTTGGTGAGCTCATGCATGGTTGACTTCAGTTAGGACTTCAGTGGCAGAGTTTGGTGGAGTTGATGAGACAGTTGGTGGAGTTGTGTTCGGTTTAACTTAGTTGAACTAGTTGTGTTTAGTTTAACTGGCTAATACACGAGTAATGAGTGGAGTGAATTAAATATTATTTAATTCACTAATTATTAACTCATTATTAAACTCAAGAACACATCAGTTCACTACAGTGCATGGACAGTTCAGTGGAGACCAGTGGAAGAGGTAGATGAAAGGGTGAGTTTGCTATTAGTTGCGACAGCAGTTGTGCATGGGATTTACACAAGCATTGGACGAGATTTCCAATGATGATTGCGCAGTTGGAGTCAAGGAGATTCGAACTTATCTCTCATTAGACCAACTTGGATTGCGCAATAGAGGCAGGCAATTAGTGGATGAGTTTTGAACCTGTGACTTGTTCAAAACTGAGCTAGTTTTGTGTGTAACTTTTGGAGACAGTACTGAGTACTTGTGAGGAGTATTGTACTGAGATTGTTACATGTTCTCTTCCATTATAATATACAAAATAGTTGGGGGTTTTCAGCTATAATCTTTCCCCATTACATATTGTGTTTATGTGCGATTGCGATTGTTGCTATTTCCGCAAATTGTTGATCAATTGTAGAAGAGGTTATCTGTTATGCATGAATTTGAATTAGTGTGTGACCAGGATAATCTCAGTGGATAAATCTTCATTATTCAGCAAATTTCTACATGGTATCAGAGTGAATTGATCATCGGGATCTATTACATTGATTACAATTTTATTTCGATAGACAGAGTCTGTATCGGGCCAGGTAGCCTCTGGATCCATCCTTTCTCTGAAAGGTGATATATCCAGTAAATGCCCTTACAGTCGATCTTTGTGCTAGAAATAATTTGTTCTCACAGATCCAGAAGCAGTTGAGTTTTTGAGTTTGGAATTCGAATTTTGCAGCAGCTTGTGTTCTTGGTGCCGGAGTTGAAATGTCTTTCAACGGTTTGCAACTCGAATATGCTCTTGAAGGCAGTTCGAATTATGTTGCATGGAAAGATCGGATGGAGGTAGTATTAGAAGATAATGGGCTGAAGGAGTTCGTAGATACGGATGTCCAAAAGCCTACTGATCCTGCTGAAGTTGAGGCTTGGCAAAAGAAGATGGCGAAATGTCGAAGGATTCTGTTGGAGGGCGTGAAGGATCACATTGTATCCAGCCTGCATGGAAAAGATTCTCCATATTTGATGTGGAAAGCGTTGACAGATCTATTCCAGAGTAAGAGCGACCAAAGGAAGCTGGCGCTCAAGGATAAGCTCAGAAACATTAAGATGGAGAAAGGTGACAGTATCGCCAAATACCTCACGAAGTTCACTCAATGCAGAGATGAGCTGGGAAGTGTGGGGGTGACTGTCGAAGAAGAGGACATGGTAGACCTGGCTCTCCTTGGTCTTCCGAAGGCTTGGCATTCATATCAAGATAGTGTCAATGGTCGGGAGAAGTTGCCGGGATGGGAGCGACTGTGGTCGGATCTCATGCAAGAGGAGATCAGGAGGACTACCAGGGATGGATCTTCATCAAAGGTAATTGATGAAGAAGATTGCGCTTGGGCTGCCAAAGCAAGGAAGGGGAAGGGCAAGAAAGCTTCTGTCAAGTGCAGAAAGGAAAGAAATAAGACATGTCCAAGGTGAAGTGTTTTCATTGTCACCGGCAACGGACATTATGCCACAAATTGTCCGCGGAAGAAGAAAAATAAGAAGGATGCTGGATCTGCAGTGGGCGAGGCCTTAGCCTCCCAGTTTGAGCTGGATTTTTCACTGATCGCATGCTTGGTCTCAAGTGTGATGGGATCAGTATGGTTCTTGGACGGTGGTGCGTCTTTTCACATGACTGGAGATCGAGATCTGTTTTCAGATCTGGAGGAAAAAGATCTTGGAGTGCACATCGAGATGGGCGATGATGGTAGATATAGTGCGACCGGTATCGGTACCATTTCCTTTGAGAGGGAGTCTGGTAAACCCTTCGTATTGAAGGAAGTTTTGCATGTTCCAGGATTGATGAAGAATCTGATCTCTGTGGCGATGTTGGAAAACAAGGGGTATGATGTGGTCTTCAGCGAAGGAAAAGCCTTCCTGTGCAGTAAGACAACTGGAGAGACCCGGAAGATATGGGTTCGAGTCAGGAACCTTTATCAGTTGCAAGTAGATGGCTGCACAGCAATGGCATGCAAGGCGGGAGAATTGGTGAGCCAGGATGATGAGGGCGAACTGTGGCACAGGCAATTGGGCCACCTTCACCATGGAACTTTGAAGATCCTGCAGCAGATTTCTACTGGGCTTCCTAAGGGCACTCTTGCGCAGTCAGATCAGTGCAAGGGGTGTACCTTGGGAAAGTATGTGAAAGCCACCTTTCACAAGTACTATGTGATCTTTGCTGATGATTTCTCTCGGAAGTGTTGGATCTTCTTCATGAAAAAGAAGAGCGAGACATATTCAAAGTTCTGTGAATTCAAGGCGCTGGTTGAGAAGGAATCGGGGAAGCATGTGAAGGCTCTTAGGAGCGACAATGGTGGTGAATTCATCTCTACTGAATTCAAAGACTTTTGCAGTGCAGAAGGGATTCGGAGAGAGCTCATCGCACCTCATAACCCATAGCAGAACGGGGTTGCTGAGCGGAAGAACAAAACGATCGTGGGTGTTGCACGGGCGATGTTGCATGATCAGGGCCTACCCCTTCACTTGTGGGCTGAGGCATGCAATACTGCAGTATATGTGCAGAACCGTTGTCCTCACAAGATTCTTGGCATGAGTACAGCGAAGGAGGCGTTTTACGGCTTGGGAAGCGACATCTCTCATGCGAGGATTTTGGCTCTGTCTACATGCATGTGACGAGGCCTTGAGAAAAGAAAGGTACAGATCGACGCCGGAAGGTTGGAATATTTGTGGGGTACACTGATACACCTCACAACTATCGGGTGTATTTTCCTGACAGTCGCAAGACTGTTGTGCGACGGGATATCAAATTTCAGGAGGAGAAAGCCATGCGGTGTTCGCTTGAGAGGGAGCCACACTTGCATGTAGATGAGGAGCTATTAGTTCCTAAGGAGGAGCTTACGGATGTGGATCAGCCACAAGAGGAAGTTCATGAGGTGGAAGAGACCATTCATGCAACGCCAACCATCAGAGGGCGCACGCGCACTACAGAAGCTGAGCGACTGGCTCGAGATGCAGAGAAGGTTGTGGGACCACCTACAGCACAGCGCAGACAGAGGCAGTCACCGGATCGGTACACTGGATACGTGGCTCTTGTGAGTCAATGTGTTGTGACGGAGCCATCCTCTTTTGAGGAAGCTGTGGAGGAACCCGCATGGGTTGATGCCATGATCGAAGAATATGATTCGATCGTCAGGAACAGTGCATGGGAGATTGTCCCAAGACCGGTGGGGAAATCAGTGGTGGGTTCGCGATGGATCTACAAGGTGAAGCAGGCGGCTGACGGGAGTGTGGAGAAGTACAAGGCGAGATTTGTCGCCCGTGGCTTCTCACAGATCGAGGGGATTGACTATGAGGAGACTTTTGCACCTGTCGCAAGGTACTCTTCCATACGGACAATCCTTGCTCTCTCAGCGCAGATGGGGTGGCACATTCATCAGATGGATGTGAAGACTGCGTTCCTCAACGAAGTCATTGAGGAGGAGGTGTACATAGAGTAGCCTGAAGGTTTCGAGATCTTCAGCAGTGAGTCGCATGTGTGCCGACTCAAGAGAGCACTGTACGGGCTGAAGCAAGCACCTCGTGCTTGGTACACACGAATTGACAGTTATTTCACCGGGCTTGGATTTTCCAAGAGTGAGGCGGATCCTAACCTGTACCAGATTGTGGTGGAGGGGAAGCTGCTGATCATTGTACTGTATGTAGATGATCTGATTTTTACGGGTGATGAGTTGTTGATACTTTCATGCAAGGAGGACCTTGCTAGAGAGTTCGAGATGAAGGACTTGGGCCTCCTTCATTATTTCTTGGGATTGGAGATTTGGCAGCGCAGTGGAGGACTGTTTGTTTCTCAGGGCAAGTATGCCCGGGAGATTCTGGAGAGGTTCAACATGCAAGGCTGCAAGCCTGTTGACACTCCTCTTCCTGGTGGTTGGAGGAAGGAGGATGCTACTTCGGCGAAGGTAGTGGATGCCACTGTCTATCGACAGTTGGTGGGGTCGCTTATGTATCTGGTCAATACACGACCCGATATATGCTATGCTATTAACCAGCTTTCGAAAGCTATGGTTAAGCCTACCAAGCTCTTCTGGAAGGCAGGCAAGCATGTATTGCGTTATCTTAGTGGCACATCAGGATATGGTCTATGGTACAGACAGGAGGATGGAGCGAAGCTTAGCGGCTTCACTGATGCAGATTGGGCAGGGAGCCCAACGGACCGAAAGAGCACATCTAGAGGAGTTTTCAGCATTGGGTCGACAGCAGTTTCCTGGTACAGTAGGAAGCAGAGATCCATGGCACTCAGTTCAGCAGAGGCCGAGTACATGGCAGCAAGCTTGGCTGCATGCGAGGCTATTTGGACGAGGAAGATCCTCGTTGGATTGTTCGGGTTGCATTTGGAGCCTACAGTGATTTACTGTGATAACGAGAGTTTCATTAAACTCTCGGCTAATCCAGTATTTCATGATAGATCCAAACACATCGACATCAGGTACCATCATATCAGAGATTGTGTGCAGCGGAGAATCATGTTACTTTCATATATTCCCACGGAGGATCAGGATGCTGACATCTTGATGAAGGCGCTCACCAGGAGAAAATTCGAATTCCAAAGAGGCAGGATAGGGGTTGCAGATAATCCATATCTTGTTGAGAGGGAGTGTTGAAAATGCAACAAGATGATGGAGCTTAGTGAAATGAAGTCGCCTTCACTAAGTGGGCCCGCAGGCTATTTTTGGCGCAAAGTCTATTTTTAGACTATGTCTATTTTTAAACATATGGAGCATGGTCTAGGAGTTGCAGTATGCTATTATTGGATGATTGGTCGAGTTGGTAAAAATAGATGGACCTCTATTTTTAGACATACAGGTCGAAGTCTATTTTTAGACTGCTTGTCTAAAAATAGGTCAGTCAAATATTATTAGCCCTTAATAATATTTGGACTCTAAACTTCAGTTTATTCTCTTACGGCACTTCAGTTGGAGCTACGGATGTGGCTCATGCATCTGACAGAAGGAATTACGCTATTCCTAGGGGTTTGGTGAGCTCATGCATGGTTGACTTCAGTTAGGACTTCAGTGGCAGAGTTTGGTGGAGTTGATGAGACAGTTGGTGGAGTTGTGTTCGGTTTAACTTAGTTGAACTAGTTATGTTTAGTTTAACTGGATAATACACTAGTAATGAGTGGAGTGAATTAAATATTATTTAATTCACTAACTATTAACTCATTATTCAACTCAAGAACACATCAGTTCACTACAGTGCATGGACAGTTCAATGGAGACCAGTGGAAGAGGTAGATGAAAGGGTGAGTTTGCTATTAGTTGCAACAGCAGTTGTGCATGGGATTTGCACAAGCATTGGAGGAGATTGCCAATGATGATTGCGCAATTGGAGTCAAGGAGATTCGAACTTGGATCTCTCATTAGACCAACTTGGATTGCACAATAGAGGCAAGCAATTAGTGGATGAGTTTTGAACCTGTGACTTGTTCAAAACTGAGCTAGTTTTGTGTGTAACTTTTGGAGATAGTACTGAGTACTTGTGAGGAGTATTGTACTGAGATTGTTACATGTTCTCTTCCATTATAATATACAAAATAGCTGGGGGTTTTCAACTATAAGCTTTCCCCATTACATATTGTGTTTATGTGCGCATGCGACTGTTTCTCTTTCCGCAAATTGATGATCAATTGTAGAAGAGGTTATGTGGTATGCATGAATTCGAATTAGTGTGTGACCAGGATAATATCAGTGGATAAATATTCATTATTCAGAAAATTTCTACATACACTCAGCAGCTAGCAGGAGTTGGGCCTTGGTGGCCTCGTGTGGAGCTTGCGATCCCGCAGCTCGTGTGATGGTGTGTAGCACTACTCTCAGTGCTAGATCCTCGATAGTGTGGATGTCCACCTTCCCGCTTCCTGATCCGGTCCGTACCCTTGGGCACACCCTTGCTATTACCTACTCCATCTTTTCACCAGATGGTCTGTTGCCTGTCAACATGGGCACCGGACCTCTGCGCGATAGTCCAGTTATGAAATATACGTCAGAAACCTCGAGTTCCAGCACTTGGTCCCGAAGTTTAAATACTTCTTCATTTTCGTCCCATATACTGACCAAGTATTGTCGTAGCTGTGGCTGAGCTCGTAAGCAGGGCATGAGGAAGAATTTTTTAAGACCACAGTTCTTGAGTGTGGTCATACAGACCTCATTCTCCATGGCCATTTCGTCTTCCTCTCCATGTTCCCTTTCCTTCCATTCTATAACCATTTTTTCCTTTATATCTGCATCAACACAATAAAAAATGCATTGTTATATCTCTAGAACATTTTAAAATCCACATAGATAGCTCACATTTTCAAAATTTTGAGCGGAAAATTACGTTGCGCCATTAGCGCGACCTCTTTGTGAAGAAATGTCCATTAGCACGGGTGCGTGCCCGATACCCGCGCCAATGGAGCGAGCCCTAAAAATTCGAAATGGTCTGCCCAGAAGTCTAATACATAATAAAAACATACAAAAAATGGATTGAAATGGAGCTTAGGGAAGCGCCTATTACTTGGAAAAAATGCGGAACTGAATGGTAGCTCGGATCAGTCGCAGTCACCATCAAAAGTTTGCACACAAAATGCACCACTGTTGCTCTCCAATGAGGTAAATAGTAAATGTAATTTTGTTTTTACCATTGGAGACTTATTTATAACTTTTTGGAATCTAAATAGGTTTTAAAAGTCATTTTTTATTAATATTTTAATACATTTTTTCGAAAATGGATTTTACACTTGCCTTTCTGTGTAGCAACAGGTCTTTATGCGACTTAAACGGTGACACGAGTTGTATTTTATACTTTTTCGGACTCGGTAAATACACGAAAAATTCATTTTGGAGTCATCTTTCAGCTCTTTTCTGACTCTCTAAATATGAAAATATCGCTAAGGCCCTTGTCGTTTCGATCTCGTTAAAGTGGCCAGGAAACGACATCTACCCAGTATACGTTTACCCCTTTTTCGGGCTGGGATAGATTATTTACGAAAAATGAATACCGTAGCCTATTGCGACTAGGAGGTTTTCTCAGACATATTTTTCTACCTTTTCGGATCTGAGGAACTATTTACGAAAAGGGACCGTGGGAGTTTAATTTTCTGCTATCTTTTCAGACTCTCTAAATGTGAAAAGACGCTGAGTTCTTCCTTTGTCAAACTCGTTAAACCCTGATGACATCGGATTCAGTCGTAATGACGTTATTCGAGTCGCTCCTTCCTAGGGCTCGTTAAATGCACTAGGATAGGCTTATACAACAAGCATATGGTATCCTCTTCAAGCTTGTGTAAAAATAAAGAGGTACTCGCCGGAAATGGTGGGGAAAATGGAACCAACATCATTGTCGTGTTGGCAGTATATCGCTCTTGAACATGGCACTTGTCTACATTCGTGTCAGGTTGGGGATATCTCATCTCGTTTGTTCACTTGCCTCCGTGGGTTTGGGTAATCCTTTTTGACCTCTCATCCGCTCTTTGCCTCGTCGCCATGACCTCTGATCCGTTGATGTCAAATACTGCCAAACTCACTGTCATTCCGCCATATTTTCAAGAGAAGTTGGCCTCTGCAAGTACCAACCTTCCTCTGATTCTCATCTGATCCTTATTCACAAATACATTATTTTTCTTTGTCTTACGTCGATGATTTGGGAAACACTATGGCCCACCTTCGATCAAGGTCACTTCCTGTCGACTTCAGCTCTTTATCCAAGAAGCTGATCTAGAGACTCCCTTCTGGTACCTTGGAGCCTGCATGCCTCAATGGCAGGTTCTTTGCATTCGACGTGAGGTTTTCATCATTGGCCTCTAATTTAGTGATTCTGCGGGTGTTCGACGTCAGCTCATTTTTCACATGCCGTAGATTGTACCTGTAGTACCTTGAGGACCATTGGCATTAATGGTGGTACCTCTCGCATCTGTTACCATCTTTCATAATTGGCTCGTAATCAAGCGATGTTCTTGCATGTTCGACTTCAGCTCACTTACTCGCATGCTTGAACTTGTACTTCGTTCGGGTCGAGATGGAGCGCAAGACCCTGGATTCTTATCTGTTATAATCCAGGCTGCGATTTTGTGGATTATTATGATTAGTTACATGATGACTCCCTTTGATTGGATGGGCCTAACGACCATGCACCGAGTCTGTTCACAGGTCCTCCTTCAGATGGCTACGTCCATGCCCTAGATTTGGATTATTGTATACTCTGTTATGGATGGTTGCGCCCATACCACGTATATATCATGTATTTGAGATATCAATTGTACTTCTCTACGCATGTTTTCTGACGGCGGTGTTTTCAGTTGGATACGTTCTTGTAAAGCATTTCACCCCTCTCTCTCTTTCCGGCCTCATGCTTTAGGGGGCATCTGTTACACAGTAATTTGTCACCGTCCCTGCAATTCCCCATCCCGCACAATTAGAGGGCTCATTCCGTGACCTGTGAGCAGCAACATAACTTGAAACCACTTTCATGACATCCCTCTGAACATGAGCTTTCATTGCCCTAAAGACAAATCCTTGTAAAAAACCCTAAAAACACCCCTTTTTGCATTGGCGCGGGAAGCCAGTTCTGCACCCACGCCAATGGGGGAAATCCTTCATATAGGGCACGCCAATTGGCACTCTGTCTCAGAGTCGCACTCGCGCCAGCCATTTTAAGGAGTGTTTTTTAGAAATAAAAGGGCGGAAGTTTCATCTGGGGCGGTCAGAACCAGTATCTAATTTGAGTTGGGAGGTTTGGCTCCGGATCTCCATGTAGAGAGTGGTTTGCCACCTCTCATGGAAGCTTCCTTGAGGATAGGGCCAATCCCATCAGGAGGGGGATCTGACTCCCTTCCTCCATCTATAAAAGCTTGCTCCTTCCCTTTGCAAGCTAGTCTCCAAGTTCACAAGAGCCATCGAGCCTTATGCTGCAAGAGAGCCTTGATTCATTCCCTTAAGGCCAAATCCAAGCAAGGAGATTATTGTCGAGACATCCGAAGAGAGAGGTTTGTCCCATCCCCGACAGGCTTTTTCGAGACGTGTTCCGCTGGCGACCCTCCGAAGGAGAATTCAGCATCAGGGCTATGGTTGTATTCTTCTTTGATTGATTAATGATAAGCGACTATTAGTTATGGTTCCATTCTTGTTTTTTATTATGACGATGAGTTATGTCTTCTCTGACTGACATATAGTTGCATATACTGGATTTTACGCTTGCATTTGTTTTGTTTCTTGCGTGTGCAGGTGTCTGACCACGGAGATCATGAGGATTGTGATCTGCCAGAGCTAAGGAACGGGAGCACTACTTTCTCTACGAGCGACAGCGTTGGATTCCAGGTAACCCTTCACCGCTAGTTGGTTTATTTTCAATTAGGAACCTGCACTATAACATGAACGATTGTTGCTAGACCCGATCTGGGCTAGTAGGGATCGCCTCTGTCCGCAGAGGGGATTTACCTCCACAACACATAGCTAGGAGAGCCTATGACTGAAAGTGACCAAGCTTTCCTGACTGTCTCTAGGAATCCACTTCTTTCTCTCCAAAGCGAGTTGAATCTGAATGGGATTGGGCTCAAATTCTCTTCCTCCTCCATCGAGAGAAGGATGGGTTTATGATCAGAGGTAAGTTTTGGGAGGATATCTGAGGAGATGATCCTTCTTTCCAACAGTAAGGTGCTTTGTGCTAGGAATCTGTCAAGCCTTGCTGAGATATGATCTGCACCTGTCCTGTTATTTGTCCAAGTATATAGCCCTTTCTTTGGTTTGATATCCAGTAATTCCCATTGTAGTATTATGTCTTCTACCACGTGTAGCATTTTATCCCTGCTACTTCTACCACATCTTTTTTCTTTTCCTTTCATCACTGTGTTGAGATCTCCTGCTATGATTATGTTGTTTGGTGAGTGAAGTTCCAAAAATTCATTTAAAGATTGCCAACAATTTTTTTTTTTTTTTTCTGCATAGGTTACCGGAACATAAAGATTGAATAGGGCAATAGTTAACTTACTTGCTATGTGCTTCAGCTCAGTGAAGATCCAGTGCTGAGTGTTGTGTGTGTTGACTAGCTTGAATTGGTCCTCCTTCCATAGGGTGGCTATTCCACCCGCGGAACCCCTTGCGCTTACTGTTTTTCCTTAATTCTTTTGCCATTTCTTTTTGCTGATTTCTAGAAGAGTATCCCCTTCAATTTTTGTCTCTTGGAGCAATAGGATCTCTGCTGGTTCTTTTTTCATAAGATCTTTAACTACTTCGACTTTTGATGGGTTCCCCAATCCTCTGCAGTTCCACGAGACGATTCTCATTACTTACTATTGGGAGTCGTGCTTATTCCTCCTTTTGGAGGCCTTGTTCTTATGCTTCTTACGATTGACATTTCTATTGTGGTCTGGCTTCCTTGAGTTTTTTTTCTTTTTGCCTCTTCCTCCCTTGCTTCTCTGCGCGACTTCCTTCCTGCTCTTTTAGCAGGCCTCTCTAGGGTCTCTTCCTCTGAGGAGCTGAGTGGATCTATGATTTTCTTCCTAGCTATATCTGCATATGAGGGAGAAGGGGTAATTTCTGGAGTTGCTGCTTGCTTCCCTTCTACCTCTTTGCTTTTACCACTGGGGGAGGTCTGGTCTTGTTCCATGCTGTCATTATTCAGCTCTTCTGTTTCTACTTCCTTGTTACGATCTATGATCTGTATACCTGCTGTTGATGTGGGATTGGAGGTCCCAGATCCAGGAGCCTAGGAATCTAGCGGGGCTTTGTTTTCTTTTGCGTTGCCCTTGCCTCTCTTTTTTGCTGATCTTGCTTTCTGCACTTTTTTCCATTGTTCCGCTTTTGCGTTTTCCTGTTCCTCTGTGGTCTTTTTCTTGCAATATCTTGCAAAGTGGCTGTAGCCGTGGCAGTACCGGCATTTGAATGGTAACTGCTCATAGTCTAGCTCCTAGATGTGCGTCCAGTCTGCAACAGTTAATTTTATCGCTTCCGGAAGCCCTAATTCTAAATCTACCTCTACGCAAATCCGTGCGCAGGAATACTGATATTTCCTCACTGCTTGATCTATGTACTTTCCCAACGAGTTGCCTATGGTTTGCAATGATTTTTTATTCCAAAAATGCAGCAAAAGATGGGGGAGACGGACCCAAACTAGAACAGCCGACGGCACATCCTGAGCCGAGTCGAAATCAGGGGTCCATTTGTTTAGATACAACCCTTGTGGCCCCATGAAATATGGTCCATTCCAGAAAATGAGATTTTTGTCTTCTGCACTTTCAAATACAAAGACGAAGAAGCCTTTCCCAACGAAATGGCTTTTGATCCCTTCGGAGATTAGCGGAGACCAGTTCCTCTGAACCCATTCTTCTACTGCTTTAGGTGAAGGCCAGAGGCCTCTAAATTGACCAATAAGCCCTTTGTCTGCAAGATTGAGGGAAGATCTACAAGTTTCTTCGATTGGCAGCTCGACTGAAGGCATGCAATCCAATTTTTTTACAAATTTCTGTTGCATCTCTGTCAGCGTTCTTTTGTTTTCTCCTGCGGTTAATTTTTTGAATGCCACGAGGTCTGGCATGGGGGGAGTGGCCTCAGCGCCCCCACCCAAAGCCTTCGCTTCTTGCATGCAGTCTCTGTCAACGCATGCAGTAGGAGATAAAGCAATGAAACCTATCTTTGAATTTTAAATCATTAACATATTTCACATTTGTTTCTTTGATCAAATCACAACATTAATAATATTTTAATTATTGATTGAGCGCAAAGTTTAAGAAGGGTTGGTCCCATCAATTTTTTAAGCTTTAAAATATTCAATTTGAACTTAGTTAATGTTGGAATCATTAATAATACTATTATATGAAAAAGTAAAGTGTGATGGCTTAGGCACGTTATAAAGTAAGAAGGCTTTAGAGTTGCATAAATAAGTCAACAGTAAACACATTCAAAGAAACTAAAGTTTTAAGTCTGGTAATTGAGTTAAAAATGATTATATGATTAGTTGTAAGTAAGGTGTCAATCAAAGTAGTAATAATAGAGCTTAAGAATTAAAAATAGGCTTATGGCAACAAGGAAAGTCAGGACTTCGTAAAAATGTGAAACATAGAAAAAAATATAGCAATCATTTCTAGATACAACTAATATAAATCCATTTTAAACATAGATCTAGTATGAGTCGAAAGGGATCAATTCCCTTCAAGTATTTACCTCTTTTAGAGGGAAAATTTTGAAAAAAAAAATCGTCCCTTATAGATCCCAATGAATTTGTAGTGGTCTCTCTCTATATATATAGAGAGAGGGAGAGATTTCACATTAAAATATTTCACACTCACATATATTGAGTTCACATAACATGTGCACTAAGACATTTTATTTATGGATTACATTATTCATATTAAAATTGCTTTTTTTGGTTATTAATATATTTTTAGGTATATTTCAATATTAATTAATCTTGCATATTAAAATATTTTATTGATGACCCACATTGAATTTTTTTACTACTATGAATATTTTTAAATGTCGCATATTAAAGAAAGGGAAAAATGACCGCCTTGAGGATAAGCCCCAATTTGGGTGATTCACTTCTCTAGTTGTTTATCGAGTTGTCTTTAGTGAGACTTTTTGGAAGCTTTTCCGATGGATTTTTCCGGTCTAATTTATCTTAAATCTGGTTGGAATTTATTGAAATCACAAGCTTGATGGGTAATCCCTGCACAATTGAAATATTGTAGGGGTTTTTCAGGGTGTTGAATCCATATATACAGTCAAAAAACAAGTTTAAATAACACAAATTAAGATTTCACCTCAAATTTTTCCGTCGGATTCTGGTACTAGAAAATCCAAAAAATCGCATTAAAGACAACTTTGTTGTTTATTCTATCCCTTTATGTTTTCTTTGCTACTCAGTATCGTTCATCTCTGCTTAAATATCATTAGTACACGAAAAATTGTGAAACCAAATGAGACATGATGGAAAATGATGTAATTTTATTTATGTTTGATCAACAAATTTTTTAGACTTGCGAAAAAAAAAGTCACATATTAATTTTATATTAAGAATTTAATGAATTACACATCTTCCTCTTATTATTCATACTAGGAAGTACTTGATAATTTTTATTTTATTTTTCAATTTTCAATTACTTTTTCTTTGGACATTGAATATTTGCACAAAGTGGTCTCTCCAAATTAGTATCGAAGTGATGTTGTAATGTGTCTTTTCCTATTTAACATTTTGATGTAGTTAAATTAAATAAAAATAAAAGTAAAATAAAATAAAAAATAATAATAAAATTAACTGAATTAAAATAAAATTGAGGTAAAATAGTCAATTTACCATTGAATTTTTTTGGGTTCCATGTTTTGACAACCCATGGTTTTTCCAATGATATGTATGTATATATATATATATATATATATATATATATATATATAAACTTTTAGATGAAATAGTTTTTTAAACAAAATCAGACATATAATTTCAAGTGAGGCGTGATTTTTTATTATTATTTAAAATGCACTTTTGAATGTATAAATGGATTCAACACCCTAAAAAACCCATGAGACACTCGAACTTTGCATATTAAACAACTTAAACTTATGATTCTTATAAATCTCTACAAGATTTTTGAAAATTTGACCAAAAAAGGTGCCCTGAAAGGAATTATTTTGTCTATTAATTAGACTGCACACACACACACACACTACGAGCATATATACATCTTAATTGTAGATCTACCAACACCAAGAGTGTTCAAATCACTTGAGGTGCTAATCTCTTTTAGAGTGAAAAGAGATTTGATCCTCCTCGACGCTTGGTATATCCACAGTTAAGATGGATCTACAATGATTTATTATCTAGAACATTAAAATATTTTCTTTCTAAGTATAGATATATATGAACTTTATATCAACATAAATTAGTTAAAATAGATGTTCAAATAATTTATTTAAATCATATGTTGAAATATTTTTGAAAATTATAAGGTTTAAACATCTTACTCACACTTTTGTTTTACTTCTAATTACTTTATCTCTTGATGATGTTGAGATTTCTAGTTAGCTACTTGTTCTCATTAAGATGTCCAACATTTCAGGTGAACACTTCACCCATCTTCTCGCCTCCCTGATGGATCTCTTACCCACCAATTCTATCAGAAGAAATCGCATACCAATATGTACCTCAATGTAGTTCTCACTGTCACTATTCTCAAAAGTTGGTTGTGCTTAAGACCCTTATTAATCAATCCATTTGAATCTCCCTTTCTTAATCTTTTCCCAATTGAAAAACCCATCTCACCAAAGCCCTCAAATCTAATGGGTACTCTTTTTCCCAGATAAAAAAGGCATTCCATTTTGTTGTTCAGCCCAAGCCCAAAAACCTCCCTAACAATCCGCCCTTAGCCATAGTCTTCCTTCCCTACATTTATGGAGTTATTGATCATATTTCCAAAATCCTTTCTAAAAGGAACATCAAAACCATGTTCAAGCCCCGTACAACCCTCAACGAGCTCTTCAGAATGACCAAGGATAAGAATGATCCTATGCTTAGCCCTGGAGTCTATGAGATTTGTTGCTCATGTGGAATGTCCTACATGGGACAAATTGGGAGGACATTCAAAACTCACCTCAAAGAAAATATAATTGACATCTACCATAACCGAATTGCTAAATTCACCATTGCAAAACACTCCCATAATATCACGTATTTAATTTGTTTTGACAAATCAAAAATTATATCCTTTGTCCCCTTCCACTCAAACCGTGTCATTAGGTGTTACACAGCAATTTGTCACCGTCCCTGCAATTCCCCGTCCCTCACATTGGAGGGATTATTCTGTGACCTGTGAGCAGTGACATGACCTGAAACCACTTTCATGGCATCCCCCTAGACAAGGAAATTCATTCCCCTGAAGACAATTCCTTGTGAAAAACCCTAAAAATAGCCTTTTTGTCCTTGGTGCGACTAGCCAGTTCAGCCCTCGCGCTAATGAGGGAAATCCTCCAAAGAGGGCGCACCAGCTGGCGCACTGTCACAGTGTTATACCCGCACCAGGCTTATTAAGGAGTGTTTTTTAAAAATAAATGGCGGAAGATTGACTCCAACCAATTCCTGAACTGGTCTCTAAATTGAGTTGGGAGGTTTGGCTCCGGATCTTCATGTAGAGGAAGTGCTTTTCCACCACTCATGGAAGCTTCCTTGAGGATAGGGCCAATCCCATGATTGTAGGGGTCCCAATTCCCCATCCACCATCTATATAAGCTTGCCATTTTCCTTTGCAAGCTAGTCTCCAAGAGCCTTCATAGCCTAAAGAATGCTGCAAGAGCCTTCATAGTCCTCATAGAGCCAAATCAATAGCAAGGAGATCATTGTAAAGACAACTGAAGAGAGAGGCTTGTCCCATTCCCGACGAGCTTTACCGAGACGTATTCCGCTGTCGACCCACCGAAGGAAGATCCAGTGTCAAAGCCAGGTTGTATCTTTCTTTGTATTAATTATTGATAAGCAACTTTGGTTATGGTTCCACTCGTATTGTTCATACATTGTGATCATGAGTTGTGTCTTCTCTGACTGATACATAATTGCATATATTGGATTTTACGCTTATGTGTTTGTCGTGTTTCTTGTATGTGTAGGTGTTTGATCGCAACAAGCGGGAGAATTGTGATCTATCGGAGTAAGGAAACGAGAGCGCTATCTTCTCTACGAACGACAGCGTTGGACTTAAGGTAGGTCTTCTTCGCAATTTGGTCTATTGCAATTAGGAACTTGCGCCTTAGCGTGATACGGTTGTTGCTAGACCCGATCTAGGCTAGTAGCGATCGCCTCTGTCCACAGAGGGGATTTACCTCTACAACAAATTGGCGACTCCGCTGGGGAGACGTTGATTTGGAGTATTGTCTTGTCTTTTCGGTTGATTCTTGACTTTGCTTGCTTGATCAGCTCTTTTGGCTGGCTCTTTTCATTTGTTTGGCTTTTGTTTGGCTTCACATCACTAGTATGTTTCTTGGATTGCTCTTTTTTATTTTTGCTTAGTAAACTCGATTGGCGCACTTATTAGCCTGACATTCGTGCCAATTAGCGCATGTTTCCAGTGTATTACCCGCGCCAATCTTGTTCTGGTGCTAGATTTAGCCTGGCAGTCGCGCCAATTCTGTAAGGTGTTAGGGTTTGCTCTGTTTTGAGCTTTCTGAGCTTGATCTGTGATTTTGGTTCCATTTTTATGACTGCCTGAGTGTTCTGGAGCCTTGTTTGGCTGACTGTGACCTTAATCCTTCAGTTGTTTGCCCTCGTCTATCGATTTTTCATTCTAGCCCTAGGGCATCTAGGTGCCATAGTGTGTCGAGCCTCCCGTGGGAGTTTTTGGTTTCTATCTATTCAGTCAAATTTGTGATTGCTTCTCTGCTTTCGTTTGGTGGTTATCTATCATTTTGTTGCGTTGTTTGAGTGATTGCTTTATTCCTCATTCGAATTCTACCTTGTCTCGTTTTGGGCCTAGATTACATGGTTCATTTGAGTCTTTGGGATTCTCTTGGTTTTGAGGGATTGTTTTGTCAATTTGAGGTCTGATTGTGTGTTTGCATTGAGTGAAACTTGTTTGTTTTTACTCCTTTTCTATCACTTCTCAAATTTCTCGTTTCATTAGTTTTCATTTGTTTAGTGCACTTTTCTCTTAAACACTGAAAATATATAAAAAAATCTCTTTTGCTCCTGACTAGTTAATGCAAATTGAATCTTTTCTGTGTTGTTAGTGATTTATAACTCTAAAAGAAAAGGATTTTTGTTTTCATTAGCTTGCATTAGAGACATTAGTGATTGTTTTCTGGTCATTTTGTTATTGTATGAAAAGCTCTTAACTCTCTCGTAGTTAGCTTTCATCGAATGAAATGATACATTGTGGCATGTAGTGTGCATTTAGGAGATTTTGAGACATAACACTCGCTAGGGCCTGAAAATTGAAACATAATTGAAGATTAACGTTAAAATTTATTCAATTTACACTAAGGCAACATTGAAACATTAATGAAATATTTAGAGGTCTAGGCTAGAGACGTGTTCCGGCGTCGTTAAACCTAGTAGTTGTCGTTCGCCTCTTGGCTTTAGACAGCACTAGTACGGACTTGTGCTCCCCGTACCGTCGCGTATATAAAGGGAGACCCCACTAGGTTGCTATCCTTTATCCATAGGAAGCTGAGTCTGCCACCCTATACCCGTGATACACCAGACACAGCATTCGGGGAGATTGCCTGCACGTACGTTAAGTCCTTGGTTGATTTCTCTTTCATTTTGAAACCAAGGTGTATATTGCAGTTCACGGCTATTTGGTACACCCTTTGCCTAGAATTCCTTAGCAGTCATTTTGATCTTATCTGACTCCTTAAATTTGAAAATATCACCAAGCGCTTGTCCTTTCACGCTAGCTTCAAAACTGAAAGAGATAGAGTCATCTTTCATCCGTTTCTCGACTCTTAAAACATGAAACAGTGAAGTTTCTAAGTTTCAATGTGGTAAAATAAATCACCTGCGATCACGTGCCCTGTTAGAATTTTCTTGTTGGCAGTTTGATTGTGTGCCTTGATTTTTCAGCCCGTGTGTTTGTTTGATCTTTTTCTCTCGTTGTTATTGTCACAGTCGCGGAACCCTCACTTTCGTCTACTGGTAGTCCATATATAGAAGATTCATCAGAGGTCTCTCAGTCCTCTCCTGAACCTCAACAGCCTATCATTTCTGAGTTTCCCGATGGGGGACCGGTTCTATCTGAGCTTCCCTTTGGAGGACTAGTTGAGTTCAATTGGCCCTTATCTGACGCTTGGTCTGGATTTGGACTAGGGGAATACTTCCCTCCTCTCACATCGGGTTCACCTTTTTTAGCTGATGTTATTCCTCCTAGTCCTCGCCGTCTGTTACGAGATCTAGCGGCAGGTTCAGATATGGGTGCATCCAGCCATTCTCCTAGTGAGGAAATCCCCATGTCTGGTGAAGATTACCAGTTGTTCCCATAATACAACCCTGAGTTATCTGTCATGTCTTCGCCCAGTCCCTCACTTCCAGCGAGATATAGATCTTTGAGTCAGATTATGACCGTCGTTTTCTCTATGGGGATATCAACTCCTTCTACGAGGCTGGTTATTCCTTCATTGGGGATGTCTCCAAGGACACCCATCACGTCATCCCCTCAGGTCACTTCAGTACCTGTCAGGCCCACTGTCTGTGTGGCTGCATCTACACCCGTTGTTACCACTCAGTCCGTAAGGACCACGTCACTTCCCGAAGACATTAATATATAGCATCTTCTATGCCAGAGAACATTTCTAATGAGGAGTATCAATTGTCCCTACAAGGATCGAACCCCGAGGTCGGTCAATCCTCCCAAGATCCCAACCGTCCGTATTTTTCGCATTATGCACAGGATGGTACCCCCGTTTACATTTTTCCATATGAATACGATGAACAGGGAAACCCTTTACGTTTACCCGCTCCCGAGGCTTATCTCCATGGTTAAGGTTTTCCGTCTAACTAGGCTGCGCAACCCTACAACCCGCAAGGGCGACCCTTCCAAGGCCAACCTTCGGGACAACCCGGTTATCTTTATGACCCACAAGGTTAGCCCTTACAAGGCCAACCTTCGGGCCTGCAGGGGTTGTTATATGGTCCACAAGGACAGTCCTACGACCCTTCAGGTCAACCTATCCAGTCTCACCCTATGGTCCAACCAGGGCAACCTCAAGGACCCACAGGTCAACCGGGGTACCAACCGGGGCCGTTGTACGGTCCTGGGGGGCAAGTCCAACCTTCTCAACCTATGGTGCAACCCCAGTATCCTATTGGTCCAAATATTTCACAACCAGGGCCCTCTTATGGTCTTGTTTCAGGTAAAACTGGTTATCAGGCACAACCTAGCCCCATTCCACCACCAGGCCAACCGGCCCATCCGGCTCAGCCTAGTGTCCCACATCAGCCAGGTCAACCTATACAACCTGTGCAGCTTGTTTACCCGAGTCAACCTGCTCAACCAAGGCAGCCCGTTCAGCCAAGTCAACCTGTTCAACCAGGCTAGCCTGCACATCCTGTCAACCCTGCTCAACAGCTGATTTACTCGATGCCGCAACCGAATCAACCGGTGCGCCCTAATTATCAGGCTCAGCAGGGTCCCACCTATCAGCAGCCCGCTCAACCCCAAGGCGATTACCATCCTCAAGGTCAATCTCGACCGACTTATAACCCGCCCCAAGGTTCCCATTATTATCCTCAACAACCCGGCTACACCTATACTCAGCAGCAAAATCCACAGACTGCTCAAATGGGGCTGACATATAATCAGGGTCCATACCCCAGTTATCAACCCCTTTACACTGGTTACCAGCAACTGTATCAACCTGGTTATACAGCCTATATCCCCTATAGTCAGAATCCTTCGGGACAGAACCCATGGGGGCAAGGATATGCTCAACCAGCGTGGAGTACAGGTACAGGTCCTTATCGAGGGCCTGGTATGCCTTTTAATCCACAGTTGCTGTTCTTGGCTACCGTGGAGTTACCGGACGTTTCTAAATTAACCAATGATCCAATTCTTCACAATCCTTATTGGCCCTCTGTTCTGACCAAGGTACCCGGTAACTGTCCTAAGTTTGAAGGTAAAGATGGAGAGGACCCCCAAGCTCATGTAATGACCTACCATTTGTGGTGTTCGTCTAATCCTTGGGTGGATGATTCAATTCTTCTACGTCTCTTCCAGTGCACTCTCACCGGTGCTGCCGCTAAGTGGTATATAGAGTTACCCCGTGGCATATTTCAAGACTTCAATACGTTAGCTATGGATTTTCTAACTCACTTCCAGTTATCGGTTCGCTACGAAGCCGGGACGCATCTCCTGACTTCTTTGAAGCAGGATAAAGCCACACACATATCCGATCATATTCATGAGTGGCGATGTCGTCGTAAATTGATCAAGTTTGATACACTCGATCAGTTACTAACTCATTGGTTCACCACCTCCTTCGTTAGAAAAATCTCTCAAGATATTGCTATGGGGGCATGTCTGACTGAAGAACAAGCCATCACACGTGTCCAGTACCTGGATCTGGTGTACTCTCAATATGGCACGCTTTATGACATTTTTACTGATGCTCTAAGGCCAGGAACCTCTAAAGCACCACCTACCCTAGCGGTGGATGGTGTTATTGGTTCCGTTTCTCAAAAGTCTCGGAAATCCTCGAATGGGAAGCAGAAATCCAATTCTTCCAATAATGCTACTCTTCCCGCCCCTCCAGATTCTGGCAAAACTGAGGAGGTCAACGTCGTTCAGGCTAATCCTACAGAAAAGGCCTCCAAAGGAAAGAAGAAGGGCAAAGGAAAATCCAAACCTGACGCCCCTAAACCAGAGTCTTCTAAACCTCGTACTGATGACAGTTCCCAACGAAAACCGAAGTACCCCTGTCTTATTTGTGAAGGAGACCATTATACCAAAGATTGTCCTCGACGATCTGAAATTAGTCAAATTCTCAAAGGCTCCAAAGGGACTCCGACAGTTCTCAAAGAACCGTTCCCATCTCATCAAACCCAGATGGTTGAACAACCTTCACCGTCTGCACCATTTGGGTCCCAGGTCTTTATGATGAATGGTGTTGCACCTATCTCTATTGCTATGCGTTCGAAGGATTATACCAGATCACGCCAATCAGCTGGGAAGGAAGTCGTGGATGGCCCACCTCCCCCTCCTGTCTCTGGTCCTTTGGAAATTGAGAAGCCCAGCGTTGAACCTGTTGTAAGGCCACCTTCTAAAGGTGTTTTGCGAAGATCTTCCTTCAACCCAAATGCCCGTGCCGCTCAGCACTACAGTATTGTTGAGGATTTGGCACAGGCGCCTTCTGCCATGTCTGCATTGGAAGTCCTTCAAATTTTCCCATCACAACGGAAAGCTCTGTTGTCCGCAATCGGTGGAATCGATCCCACTGATTCTAATCTTCTCACCTTCGACCTAGAAAATTTTACCCCCCAACTTCCGCATCAAATTTCTCTTGTGATACAAGTTGGGATCAACGGCCTCAACATCCATAGGGCCGTTGTGGATGAAGGTGCTTCCACCTGTGTCATGTCATCCACTTGCTGGAAGGCCATTGGCTCTCCGACTCTTTCATCGTCTCCCAATGCCTTAGAGGCATTTGATGGTCGGGAATCAAAACCCCTGGGTGTTCTCGAGATTTTTCCGATTACATTACAAGGGAAGACAGTCAACGTAGAAGTAGAAGTGGTTGACACCAAGCTTAACTACAATCTTCTTCTTGGTCGCAGTTGGACCCACGCCATGTTATGCATACCGTCCACCCTCTTCCGGCTTCTCAAGTTCCATCATGAGGGCAAAATCGTTACTGTGGATTAGTTGTATTTCTTCACCTCATCCTCTGAGAACAACGTTCCTTATGTGGATTAGATCCTCAATCCCCCTAACAGTGTAGGACTCGGTCTCTTCAAGGACCCCGTCCTCATGGGTATTTTTCCCGCGCCACCACCGCACACCGTTCAAGTTAATATGATCTCTAGGTCTAACGACCCATGGATCATCCCTTCACCTGAACAGGTGACCGATTTTGGAGAATCGATGCCCTTAACTCCAGTAGAGATTAATTACTGTGAAATTGTCGTCGCATCTGATCCTCCTCCTCCTCAACATGCTCCCTCGAGCATGGCTTTAGATATCTATTCTCAATCCCCCTGGCTCGGCGAGGCCGACTCGTCTAATCCTCTAAAAGAGATCTTCCCTTCTGGCGAAGCCATTGTTGAAACAATGTCTCTTGAGGACTTGCCTTGGAGCGATGGACATCATCGTTCCTCCTTCACACCTAGCCTAGGGGCAATATTTGATTGTCTAAAGAGTGATGTATCCGGTTATCCCCCTCATGAGCCTCCTTCGTTGAGCTCATCGGAGAATAGTTCCTCCACTTGTGTCAAGCTCCTAAAACAATGAAACAAGCTGCTCCGAGGACAGTTCTTTTAAGTGTGTCAACCTCGTTCAAATAATGAAACACGAGCATGTTGAATTCGAGTTTTGTTAGATAAAATCTCTTATGTTTTCAACCTTCACTCCATTTTCCTATGGACTGAAGCTTGGGGGGCATGTACCTCGAATTGAGACACCATGCTGGGGGGCATGCCCGTCTTCCTCATTTCAAGCATATTTTTCATATGTGTTTCCATGTGTGCTTTTAAGCTTACATAAAAATAAAATGTGTGATTAGATACATTTTGTGAACTTTTTCATTGGGTCGTTTGTTATGCAACTGATACAATAGATAACATTGTAGTTTTTTGCATAACATATAAAAACATCATCACATGTAGAAAGATCCATCCAGAAATAGGTATATATATATGTGTGTGTGTAGAAATGTTTGCAGAGTGTGCATCAGATAAATTCAAAAATATACATGTTCGTCCTATACAGCCGGAGACGACATGTCTCTCAAAAATATATGCATGAAAATCCCTAGATGTCTAATCAGCATGGTGCTCGTGGTAACATGTCACCACGCACACCAAGCATCTCAGGAGTCGGTGGAGGCGACTAGGCACCCCCACCATGTGTCTCTGATATGCCATCGGAACATCTACTAGTCGGGCGCCGTGCCCTCACTCGAAGCGATGCCCTCGGGTTGGGCACCTCAGCTCTCCTCCTTGGCACCTCTTCCACGGGGTCGTATGCGAGAGGAGTTCTCCCGTCTGATAAAGCGACATGCGGCGGGTCTCTTTGGGCCAACATCTTAATACACATAGAGCACATTGTGAGAATAGGCATGTATCATAATATATATATATATATATATATATATATATATATATATATATATATAATCAAAAAGAGTCATACCCAGCTCCTCGTCCCAGTCCTCCCCTTCCGGAAGCGGAAGATCTGGGTCTCCAGTGAAATCGGTCCTAGCATAGGGCCAATCCTCAACTACGATCAGTTGACACCGTAACCATGCAAAGAACTCGGGCCTCCAGGACATCTGCTGGCCCCCTCTTGACCTAGGCATAAGTGCTGCCCAGCGAGCCATCCTCGACTCCCTCGGTGTCGGCTCGGCAACTATTGCCCCTTGGCCTTGAAAAATGGGTAGTCGTTCCAAGATGAACGACCACAGAATGGAACTGTATCCAAACCGCTTCAGTTTGGATTTCTTGCACTTTGTTAGTTGCCTTTTGATGTTGGTTGTCACTGCAGTGGCCCAATCAAACATTGTAGGATTCATGCACTCGGAGGCTAGTAGGAGTTGCGCCTTGGTTGCCTTATGCGGTGCCTGCGATCCCGCAGCCCGCGTAATGGTGTGAAGCACTACTCTGAGTGCTAGGTCACGGACGGTGTGGATATCCACTTTCCCACTTCCCGATCCTGTCTATGCCCCTGGGCACACTCTCGCCATTACCTGTTCCATATTCTCTCCAGAAGGTCTACTGCCTATCATAATGGGCACTGGGCCTCTACGCGACAATCTGATTATGAAGTAGACAACAGAGACCTCAAGTTCTAGCACTTGGTCCCGAAGTTTGAACACTTCCTCGTTTTCATCCCATATGCTGACCAAGTACTGTAATAGCTCAGGTTGAGCTTGTAAGCATGGCGTGAGGAAGAATTTCTTGAGACCACAGTTCCGGAGTGCATTCATGCAAGCTTCGTTTTGCATGGCCATTTCATCTTCTTCTCCATGTTCCGTCTCTTTCCATTCAATAACCATTATGCCTGAATATCTGCATCAACATGATTAAAAATGCCTTGTTATATCTCTGTTGCATTCAAAAATCCATATGGATGGCTCACATTTTGAAAATTTAAAGCGGAAAATCGCGTTGCACCATTGGCGTGACTGTTTTCCTAACAATCGCACTAGTTGGCATGACCCCTTTGTGAGCAAAAGTCCATTGGCACAGGTCCGTGCCCGATACCCGCGCCAATGGACCGAGCCCTAAAATTCCAAAGGGTTCCCCCCAGCGGTCAAATGCATAATGGAAATTCAAAAAAAATGGATCCAAACAGAGCTTAAGGGAGCGCCTCTTACCTGGAACTGACAAGAATCTGAATGGTGTCCTGGATCAGTCGCAATCACCGTTGCAAGTTCGCACACAAAAAGACCACTGTTGCTCTCCAAATGAGGTAAAAAGTAAAAGTAAATGTGTTTTTACTATTTGTGGCATATTTGTAACTTTTGAAGTCAAAATTAGGTTTTAAAAGTCATTTTTCTCAATATTTTAATATATTTTGTCGGAAAATGGATTTTACACTCACTTTCGTGTGCAGCAACAGGTTTTTCCACAGCTTTGACGGTGATACGAGTTGTATTTTATACTTTTTTCGGACTCAGTAAAAACATGAAAAAGTCATTTTGGAGTCATCTTTCAGCTCTTTTCTGACTCTCTAATCATGAAAAGATTGTCGAGTCGCTTGCCGTTTTGATCTCGTTAAAGTGGTTACGAAACGACATCTACCCAATATACGTTTACCCCTTTTTCGGGTTGGGATAGATTATTTACGAAAAAGGAATACCCTAGCCTATCGTGACTAGGAGGTTTTCTCAGACATAGTTTTCTACCTTTTCGGATCTGAGGAACTACTTACGAAAAGGGACTGTTGGAGTTTACTTTTCCTCTGTCTTTTCAAACTCTCTAAATATGAAAAGACACCGAGTTCTTCCTTTGTCAGATTCGTTAAACCCTGATGACATCGGATTCAGTCGTAATGACAATATTCGAGTTCCTCCTTCCTAGGTCTCGTTAAATGTACTAGGATGGATTCGTCCGAAGGACAGACTTATATTACAAGCATATGATATCCCCTTCAAGCTTGTTTTCAAAAATAATTGGGGTACTCGCCAAAAATGGTGGGGAAAATGGAACCAGTATCATCGTCGTGTCAGCAGTATGTCGCTCTTGAACATGGCACTTGTCTGCATTCATGTCGGGTTGGGGACATCTCATCTCATTTTTTGCTTGTCTCCGTGGGTTTGGGTAATCCCTTTTGACCTCTCATCTGCTCTTTGCCTCGTCATCATGACCTCAGATCCTTTAATGTCAAATATTTCCAAATCCACTATCGTGCCGCCGATATGTTCAAGAGAAGTTGACCTCTGTAAAGTTTCAACCCTCCTCTGATTATCATCTGATCCTGATTCACAACATTATGTTCCTCTGTCTCGCGTCGATGAAGTGGGAAAAACTATGGCCCACCTTCGATCAAGGTCACTTCCTGTCGACTTCAGCTCATTATCCAGGAAGTTGATCTAGAGACTCCCTTCTGGTACCTTGGAGCCTGCATGCCTCAATGGCAGGTTCTTCACATTCGACTTAAGGTTTTCATTATTGACCTTCGATCGAATGATTCTACGGGTGTTCGACGCCAGCTCATTGTTCACATTCCGTGGATTGTACCTATAGTACTTTGGGGGCCATTGTCATCATTGGTGGTACCTCTCGCGTCTGTTAACGATTTTCATCATTGGCTGGTAATCAGACGATGTTCTTGCGTGTTTGACTTCAGCTCACATATTCACATGCTTGAACTTGTACTATGTTCGGGTTGAGATGGAGCACAAGACCCTGGATTTTGTCTGTTAGAATCCAGGCTGCGATTTTGTGGATTATTATGATTGGTTACATGACTCACTGATTGGATGGTTACGACCATACCTGAGTCTATTTATTGATCCTTACTGGATGGGTGCGTCCATAACTTGGATCTGGATTATTGTATACTCTGTTATGGATGGCTGCGCCCATACCACATATATCATGTATTTGAGATATCAGTTGTATTTGTCTACGCAGGTTTTCCGACGGAAGTGTTTTCAGTTGGACACGTTCTCGTAAAGCATTTCACCCCTCTCTCTCTTTCGGGCCTCATGCTTTAGGGGGCATTTGTTACACAGCAATTTTTCACCGTCCCTGCAATTCCCCGTCCCGGACATTGGAGGGCTTATTTTGTGAACTGTGAGCAGTGACATGACCTGAAACCACTTTCATGGCATCCCCCTGGACAAGGAAATTCATTCCCCTTAAGATAATTCCTTGTGAAAAACCCTAAAAATAGCCTTTTTTTCCTTGGCGCAACTAGCCAGTTCAACCCTCGCGCCAATGGGGGAAATCCTCCAAAGAGGGCGCACCAGCTGGCGCACTGTCACAGTGTTATACCCACTCCAGGCTTATTAAGGAGTGTTTTTTAAAAATAAATAGCGGGAGATTGACTCCAACCAATTCCTGAACTGGTCTCTAAATTGAGTTGGGAGGTTTGGCTCCGGATCTCCATGTAGAGGAAGTGGTTTTCCACCTCTCATTGAAGCTTCCTTGAGGATAGGGCCAATCCCATGATTGTAGGGGTCCCAAATCTTCTTCCACCATCTATATAAGCTTGCCATTTTCCTTTGCAAGCTAGTTTCCAAGAGCCTTCATAGCCTAAAGAATGATGTAAGAGTCTTGATAGTCCTCATAGAGCCAAATCAGTAGCAAGGAGATCATTTTCAAGACAACCGAAGAGAGAGGCTTGTCCCATTCACGACGAGCTTTACCGAGACGTATTCCGCTGTCGACCCACCGAAGGAAGATCCAGCGTCAGAGCCAGGTTGTATCTTTCTTTGTATTAATTAATGATAAGCGAATTTGGTTATGGTTCCACTCATATTGTTCATACATTGTGATCATGAGTTGTGTCTTCTCTGACTGATACATAATTGCATATATTGGGTTTTACGCTTGTGTGTTCGTCGTGTTTCTTGTATGTGCAGGTGTTTGATCGCGACAAGCAGGAGAATTGTGATCTGCCGGAGCAAGGAAACGAGAGCGCTATCTTCTCTATGAACGATAGCGTTGGACTTAAGGTAGGCCTTCTTCGCAATTTGGTCTATTGCAATTAGGAACTTGCGCCTTAGCGTGATACGATTGTTGCTAGACCCGATCTGGGCTAGTAGAAATCGCCTCTGTCCGCAGGGGGGATTTACCTCTACAACATTAGGGAATGTATTGAAATTGAAAAACACTCTAATAACTTCAATCAAGAAGATGGGTTTCAATTAAGCCAGTTTTGGAAGCCTGCTATCCATTTTGTATCCTCTAATGTCATTCCTAACCTTTCTTAGCCCCTTCACCTCTATCTTTTTATTATTGTTATTAATTAATTATAATGATGATGATGATGATTAACATCCACTAAGACCAATGCGATCAATCAGACCTTAAAAGAAAAATCTAATTGTAATTCTTTAGAATCGTATTTCTCTGCTCAAAAAAGAAGGGAAAGAAGTGCACCAAGATCACTATAGTTGGGCTAACTTAATAAGTAAAGAAGATTGGAAGTGTGACATATGTTAGAGAAATGAGAGTAAATGTGAGTAACGGTCGGACAATATAAAAGAAAGTTCTTCTCATCCTCCACTCTCTTAGTATCGCAAAGCTGACAAATTCTATCATCCCAAGTAGCCTTAGGAATAGATCACCGCCCGGTTTCACTTCAAAGCCCATGAGAATTAGTTTTAACCTTAGCAATGTTCATCTTTTAATAAAATTATTATTATTAAAACCCCGTTTAAAATTCTTTATATTTTAAATTCCTTATCTTTCTCTTCCTTTAATCTTTTTTTTTTCATATTTCAATCAACCTTTTTCTTTATAATCCTAACCCTCATCTAATATATTATCTTACAATTCAATCCCTTAATTAATTATGTTATTTTATTATATTATAATGTTTTATTTTTTTTGTAAGCTTGGCACAACTACATCTTCAACATGTCCAATATATCACCCCTATCGGGCGGGGAATTGAACCGGTTACTTCACATCGAGGAGTGCCGTAACAGAGCACCCAGTCACCGTCTATCCAAGACACCGTAGACTAAATTTTAATGTTTTATTACTTTATCACTTTATTCTAATTTAATTTAATTTTATGTAATAATTGAAATTTAATCACTAAATAATTGTGCCCAGAGGCGCTCTCTAGCCTAGTATGGTAAAAATGTTGTAATGTAATGTTTAACATTTTGACCAAGTCAGATTACATTAAAAAAATAAAATAAAAATATTAATGTAATGCAACATAAACTTTTTAACCGAGTCAAACTAAAATAAAATAAAAATAAAAATAACCTTATAAAAATAAAATAATATTAAAAATAAAAATAACCCATGGTATTGACACATGGTATTGAGAAACCATAGTATTGATCCATGGTATTCATGTGGAATATAAATATTGGGAATATAACCTATTTAATTGGGGAAATCAAGTCCTCCTAGATCTATCTTAACTCAGTATCTACAAGTGCCAAGAGGGATGAAATACATTGGCCACTTGGGCTTTAAGGGTTTCGGATGAAAACCATATGGTGAAGGAGAAAACCCATCTCCTTAAGGTTTTTGAATTAAATGGCTATAAAAGATACCAAGATATCAAAGCCTTTTTAAAAGCTAGTAGAAGTCTTAGGACTAAAAAAGATCATGTTGAAGTGGCCTCTAGTGTCCAACTTCCCTTTATCAAGGGACTTCATATAAGATTGTTTGGATTCTTAGGAAGCACAAGGCTTCTTCCTCCTTTAGACCCTTGAAAACCATTCGTGGCTCCCTAAGATAAATCAAAGACACTATGGAATCTAAAAATATGAAGGGTATTTATTTAATTCCATGTTCCTGTGGGACCCCCTACATTGGAGAAACTTGTCGTTCCGTAAATCAAAGGATTCAAGAGCACACAACAGACCTAAGACACCATAGGACTCACTCCTCTACGTTAGATGAACATGCTGAAAAGACAAGACACCACATATGTTTAGAGGATTCCCAAGTCCTTGCTAGGATTGATCATTTCCATCACCATAAATTAAGGGAAGTCATCGAAATTGAAAAAAGGTATATTACACTAAATAAAGATGATGGATGAAAAATCAGCAGTTGTGGATCCCATCCCTGTACTCCTAGACATTTTCATTTTTTTTCTCTTGTTCATAATTTTCCTTTCCTTCCTTATTATCTTTCTTTACATTCTTTTAGTATCCTAATATTTATAGTTGAATTAATTAATTAATTAATTTTATTTTATATTGTTCTTGTTATTCTTTTATTGTTACATACTATTTATTCTTTTGTTTATTCATTCACTATCATTATTTATTTATTCTTTATTTTTTAATCTTCTAACTTTTCCATTTAATATATATATATATATGTGTGTGTGTGTGTGTGTGTGTGTCTTTTATCCTTTTTTATTTTTGGTTTGTATTATTATAATATTTAATTGAATAAATAATAATATTATAATTTTTTATTATAATTTATGGAGAAGCCACTTTTCCCACGCTACTCAGACTTGCTACGAAACAATCTTGTTTTCGTAGCGAGCAATTGTTGAAGGATTTTGAGCATCTTAAAAGCAGTTTTTGCCAGCTGGAGACCTCCAGCGTGTCAGAGGACCTTATTAGCAAATATTTATGACTCAAAGGGAGTGCCATGCAGCCAGGTCATCAGTCAAAACAACGTTGAAGATGAAGATCATCCATTCTTAAAAAGCAGGGTTATGTTCCACATATATAGGGGTGCTTTAAAAATGTAAAGTGGTGGTGAACTTGGTCATTTGGCCTTCGAGCATGTGATATTCATTGTATAACCATCATGTAATTGTTTCACAGATAGGATAGAGGAATGTAATAAATAGGAGATAAAGTCCTATTAGGAGTTGGTGTCTTTAAAAGGTAGATGTCAGTTTTTTGTTGTAAGTTGTTGAATTCAGTTATGAAAGGTGTCATAGGAGAATTCGAGGATCTAGCCACCAGGAAAATCATCCATATGGTAAAGAACATCTATTTATAGACAAAACATCGAAGAAGCAAATAGTTGGAGAACAATTGCACCAAATTCTTGCTTGTATGTTTTTTACCATTATCAGTAATACAAAGTGACATTATTCTTTCCAGACCTGAGATTCTCATGAGGTTTTTGATATTTTATTTATATTTATCTTATGTTTTATCACTTGCAGTAAATTTCATCTCTAATTACTCAGAATTCATAATATTATGCTCTGACTTCCTTTAGTGGTGAAATGACTGTGTTTTCCTATGTTGTGTGTGTGATTTGCCTTTGTTAAAAAACTCTATCTGCCTCAGCTTCCATGTGAAGAATCATTGTCATTGAAACTACTGATTGTTGACTCCATAAGCCCAATGGTAGCAAGCCTGCATTTTTCAACCTACAATCATACAAAACAAGTTAAAATTTCTATAGAGTTAGCCATCTAGTACTATCATTATTCAAAATCATAAACCCCCTTAAGAGAGCCCTCTCAAATTGAAGAGGCTAATCTTTAGTTAGAAGTGGTTTGAAACAGTTACACTGAATTGTTTGACGAGCAGCTAATCAAGTTCAATTTGGTGATAACATTTTGGTGCGTCTGTCGGGATTCTGAAGACATATTTCCCGAAGTTTTTGTGAAAAAAGTGAAGCTGAACTCTTGGAGGTAGAAGGAGCTCAGAATCTGTTCGAGGCTGCAACTACCTTGGTGACTCCATTTCAAAAAATCATGCTTAAAGATGGCTTCGAGAAGGAGATACACGAGGATAAATCCAGATCCTAACCCACCTTCTATAGTGAATAATCCAAACACAATTTCCAGAGGCATTCAAGGTAGCTCTTCAAAATCAGGTACTCCATCACATTCAAGAGCTTTGTCCTCTGAAGTTTTAAGAAGTCTTGAAGATAAAAATTTTGATGATAAAATCCAGGAAGTCTTGTTTAGGTCTAAAAATGAAAATGAATTGACTGAGATTGTTTTAGACCTGTAAAGAAGAGGTATTGATACCTCAGCCTTAGTGACCCAAAAAGATAAAGAAGAATTTTGGGGGGTAGTCACACCAGAGTTATTGTTAGAGAGGGAATATTTGGATAATTTGAAGGAATTAGACCCATTTGAAATCTTGCTAAGAAGAAAATATGGTTTTCCTTTACCTGACTGGAGCTCATTTGTAACTAGACTACAAAGACCAACTACACCACCTCCTAACAGTTCTTCTTCTACCACTGATGTTCCACCTCCACCTACCACTACACCTTCTAAGTATGCTCCACTTGTTCTCCCAGCTGTCCTTAATGCTCTCCCTAGTAAATACTCTACTAGAATTAAAACTTGGGGAAGTGATGAAGAAATTCCAGTTGAATAACATGTAGACCAATTCATTGACTTTATAGACAAATAGGAGGTTGACCATGAGGATGTAAAAATGAGACTATTTGCTCAGAGTTTCACTGATGAGGTCAAAAAGTGGTTTAAAGCTCTTGCTCCAGGAAGCTTGCATAATTGGAATGAGTTTGAGTATAGTTTCCTAAGAAAGTGGGGAAATAGAACAAACCCTGTGCAAGCCCTCACTGAATACAATAGTCTGAAAAGAGTTGTAGATGAAATTGTCCAAAATTTCTCCAAGAGATTTAATAAAATCTATAATTCCATCCCTGCTCATCTTAAGCCTCCACCAGGAGCAACTCAATTGCGTTATGCTAAGGCATTTGACTATGAATTCTCTATCCTACTTAGAGAAAGAGAATCCCCTTCACTATCAGAAATGAAAAATGATTTTGTGAAAGTGGAAGTGAATATGATAACAGCCAAGAAATCGAAGATGGGTAAAACAAAATTGAAAGAAGAAGATAATCCTTCCACCTCAAATGACAAATTTGACTCCATGATGAAAACAATGGAAAAACTAATGGATAGGCTTGCCCTTGGGAATGTTTCTGCACCTCCTGCACAACATGAACCACAATTTAGAAATCCGCAGTTCAGAAGACATTAAAATCAGCAGAGACCAAAGGAAAATATAAATCAGCCTGATCCTCCAGTAAGGTCTCCTTTTCAACAAAATTTAGTTGATGAAGAAGATCAGCCTGAGATCCCAGAAGACTCCATTCATTGACTAGATGAAAACATGTCTGGAATGTTTTTGAATAAAGAAGAGCATGATGAGTCTGATCATGATGTAAACAAGGGCGAGTAACCATCTGATTACCTTAAGGGTTATCAACATGCAATATTTGAGATGCAGAAGCAATACAACCTCAGAAACAGAAATGTCCCTATTACTGCAAATAAAACACAGCCCAAGAAATATGCCCCTAAAGCAGCCGAGGTTAGAAAAGATCCACCACCTCTTCCTCCTGTCAAAGAAATTGAAAAGATTACTTATGCTTTTAGTTTGGAGAATGAGATTTACAAAATCAAGATCCCGATCCCTTTTGGAGAAATTCTTAAGGTGAATGAGTACAAAAGTAAAATTGTAAAAATGTTGAATTCTCAACTAGGAGCTACAAACATCCTTAATGTACAAGAGGAACATCCTACCATCTGTTTGGGACCAAGATTGGAAGATGAGAAGAATGAAGAAGTACCTCATATTTATGTCAGCCTTAGTATCCATGCCACGACATTACACAATGCCATGTTGGATTCAGGGGCTTCTCATAACCTCATGCCTAAAGTGATTGTGGAAAGGATGGGATTGGAAATCACTAGGCCATACAAGGATTTGTTTTATTTTGATTCAAAAAGATTTCAATGCATTAGATTGATAAAATATGTTGTTGTTGGTCTTACACAAGTCCCTGCCAAGACAGTCGTAATGGACATTGTGGTAGCAAACATTCCACCCAAGTTTGGCATGCTTCTATCCAGGTCTTGGGCAGCAAATATCAAAGGCACCATGCAGATGGACCTAACATATGTCACCATTCCCATTTTTGTAAGAAAAGAAGGTTGTACAGAGAGACAATGATGGCTTATATGGTAAGCAGAAAGGATAAACCTCATAATTTCCCAATTTATGCTGTTGAAACTGAATTAGGATCAGCGATTATTTTCAATGAGCTAACTGATGAAGCAGAAGATGAAAGGAAAGCAAAAATTTAGGAGGTTGAAAATCAACAAACTGAAAATCAAGAAATCATTGAAGAAAAGGCAGAGGGCTTGTGGTTGTTGCATTTTGATGGATCAGCTGGAAGAGAGGGGGTTGGAGCAGACATTTGGATCACAACTCCTGATGATGAAAGTAAGTTTTATTCTTTCAATCTGAACTTTGATTTCACAAATAATATGGCTGAGTATGAATCTATGTTTTTGGGTTTAGAAATTTTGAAAATATTAGGTGCCCACAATTTTTTAGTTCGTGGAGATTATGAATTGGTTATTAAACAAGTTCAAGGTATATATCAAACCAAGGATGTAAGAATGAAAGCATACATAAATATGATCATGGAGATGTTAGAAAATTTTCAAGAATATTCATTTATTGTGAAAACTAGGGATCAAAACTCAATAGCTTATTCCCAAGTTGCTGCAAGCTTGTTTGTTATCCCTGCACATTCCACTGAAAAATATGAGGTTGAAGTTCGTTATAGGCCTACTATCCCAGACAACATCATCCACTGGAAAGATTTTTAAGAACTTCATAGAATTGAAAGAGGAGTTTGAAAGCACACAAGTAGATCAACAAAATATGCTTGTTGAAACTAAGGGTAATTCTGAAGTTTTGCAGCTGAAGAATAATTGTATACCCAAGGGTCTTATCCCACTTGAAAAGCTTTTTGACCAAAATTATGTGTTCAAATCTCCTAGGATGCAAGCTGATGATGAAGAGGTAGAGAGTTGTAATTTTGGTACAGTAGCAATGCCTAAAATGATAAGGCTTTATAAGCTTCTTTCTGTAGAGATGAAACATAAATATATTGAGATGATGAAAAAATTCATTGATGTTTTTGCATGGAGTTATGCTGATTTGAAGAAGTATGATCCTACTATTATTCAACACACAACTTGGTTCCAGTAAAAAAAAAAGAGTGGAGAGATCAGAATCTGCATTGACTTCAGAAACTTGAGCAAAGCTTCTCTGAAGGACAATTATCCTCTCCCTAAGATGGATCAAATTCTGCAGAACATTGTTGGTTCCCAAAGGATGTCTATGCTGGATGGTTTTTCAGGATACAATCAAATACTGGTACACCCAGAAGACCAGGAGAAGATTGCTTTTACTACACCATGGGGGACATTCATGTATGCCTAGATGCCCATTGGTTTGATGAATGCAGGAGCGACCTTTCAAAGAGAAATGGACATTGCCTTTGCTGAGGAGAAGGATAAGTTGGTGGTCGTCTATCTGGATGACATAACTGTATTCTCAAGAAGAGAGGAAGACCATTTGAAGCATCTGGAGAAGGTTCTGCTAAAGTGTAGGAGATTTGGTATTTCTCTTAATCCCACTAAAAGAATTTTTGCTCTAACTTCAAGAAAGTTACTTAGGCATATTATATCTAAATATGGGATAAATATTGATCCAAACAGAGTCAATGACATTCAGAAAGTAGATCTGCCTAGAAGCAGGAAGGAAATTCAGTCTTTCCTTGGAAGAGTGAATTTTGTGAGAAGGTTTATTCCCAACTTTGCTGAGATTGTCAAAGATATAACTAAGATGCTGAAGAAAGGAGCTGAAATTAAATAGATAGTTGGAGCAAAGTAGTCATTTGAGGAAATCAAGAAGGCACTCACTCAAGCCCCAGTGTTGATTAGCCCGAATTTTTCAAAAGAATTTTTGGTTTTTACATTTGCATCAAAAAACACAATTGCTGGAGTTTTACTGCAGAAAGGACAACAAGGTACATAGCAGCCCATTTCATTCTTTAGTAGAACCCTTGCTAACTCAGAGCTGAAGTACAATATTCTTGAAAAACAGGCATATGCTTTGGTCAAAGCCACCAAAGACTTCATAATTTATATTCTGCATTCTCATGTCATAGCATTTGTGCCTAATGTTGTAGTGAAGGACATCTTGACTCAAGCTGATGCTGATGGTAAGCGAGGGAAGTGGATAGCTAATTTGCTGGAGTATGATATAGAAATCAGACCTACAAAATTGTTGAAAGGACAGGGGCTAGCAAAGCTAATGGCACAGTCCAATTTTGACTATCTTGATATCAATTTTATTGCATAAATTTCAGAATTATCAGGTGAAGATGAAGAATTCCTATTGACGAGAAATACATTCTATCTGACTGGTACAGAGACATTGTCTTTGTCTTACATCATCATAGAGCTCTTGTTGAATTGACTAAATCTAAAGCAAGGTTTGTGAAGCTGAAATCTCTGAGGTACTGCATTATAGATAAAAATCTGTACTGGAAAGATACTGGTGGCATTCTTTTGAATTGTTTGCTGGAAGAGGAAGCTGAAAAAGTGATTGAAGAATTTCATAAAGGAGATTGTGGAGGTTATCACTATCGGAAGGCCACAACAAACAAAATTCTTGGAGCAGGGTACTATTGGTCTACCATGTTCAAATATGTTCACAAGAATATAGCTGCCTGCCATGAATGTCATATTTTTTATGGTAAGAAAAAGCTAGTTCCTTTACCCTTGATTCCAATTTATGTTGAGGCACCTTTCTAGCAGTGAGGGCTAGATTTTATTGGTGAAATTCATCCATCATCTTCAGGGCAGCATGCATCGCTGGATCCTGACCGCAACAGATTATTTCACCAAGTGGATTGAAGCAATCCCAACAAGGCAAGAAAATGATTCAGTCATCATTCAATTCTTAGAAAATAACATATTTTCCAGGTTTAGCTGTCCTATGAAGATCATCACTAACAAAGCACAGGCTTTCAAATCCAAGAGGTTGATCAGATTTTTGTCATTAGTATCAGATTACACTTGGACACTCTACTGCTTATTACCAACAGGGTAATGGTCTCGTTGAATCTTCTAACAAAAGCATTGTGAGAATTATTAAGAAGGTGTTGCAGGAAAACAAAAGGTCATGGCATCTTAAGTTGAAGTATGTTATGTGGGCTGATAGAGTGTGTACAAAAAGGTCAATTGGTACTTCACCTTATGAATTAGTGTATGGAGATGAAGCCATTTTTCCCACATCCTTGGGAGTCTTGTTATGAAATTGATGCAAGGACTAGAGGAGGAGCCTAATGCTATTCCCAGGAGAATAAACCAGTTGATAACTCTACAGGAAAAAAAGGGAGGAAGTATATAACATCCATCAGAAGTCTCAAAAAATAATAAAGAAGACATTTGACAGGAAGGTCAAAGAGGAAAATTTTCAAATTCAAGATGTGGTATAGAAGTGGGAGGCCATAGTTGAAGAAAAGGGGAAACAAGGTAAGTTTGAGAATATCTGGAAAGGTCCATTCATAGTAGCTGCATTCCATGGCAACAAAACTTATCTACTGCAGGAGATGGATGGACAACCTTGTGCTGGAGGGCCTATCAATGACAGGTTTCTAAAGCACAAGGTTTAAAGGCATCAAGTTCACCATGCAAGATTGCAAAGACTTCATCAAACCAGAGCACAGTGAAATTGATCTGAAAAATTCTATCCCTAGGAGTTTCATGAAGGACAACAATTCAAAGCTATTGATGATCATTCAGAAGTATTTTTCCTGTGAAGGAAGGTTTCACATGGTCTAATCCTACCATTTTAGGCTTCTTATGCATTTTGTGGGTAAGAGGTAACTTGACTTGCCCTTTTATTTATACAAAAGTCTAGGTAAAAGGTCAAATAAGGTTCAAGTTAAAACAGAAGGAAATGAAACTTCTCTTTTTCACCATGGTTTGATTAAGTCGTTGGTGTTAGAGGAGTTGAAGAGACTAAGGAGTTTCATGGTATTTGCCCAACACGAAGCATCTATAGGTCTCTTTTCCTGAAAAGAAGAGTTGGTTATCAAACAAAGGAAAAGGTAAAGAAAGAGTGTAGAAAATCAAAAATTGAAACCCTTGAGAACGGTGGAAGGCGAGGGTGAGGAGATATCGGTTTGAAGAAAAGGGCAAAGAAGCATAAATTTGAAAAGGTTTAGTTTGAATATATGAGGAAAATTTGGGAAGATCAAGTCACAAGTGTTTCAAAGACCTTGGACAATACAAAAAAGTTGATAAAGTGGACTCAACCACTAAGAGGAGAGGTCAAGCACATCAAAAGGGTCAACTTGCACTTGCAATCCAAGAACGGGGAATTAAAGGGTAAAGTGCGAGATCTTCAGGAGCAATTGGACTTGATTCATGAAGAATTGGAAAAGAAAGGTTTGAAGATGACAGTGGTAGAAGAGCCTATAAGTCAATTGATTGTAAATGAGGAGGAAACACCACAGGAGTAATAATTTGAGATAGAATATGCCTTAGGAGGTTCATTACATGCAGAGAACTCAAGTTTTGTAGCTGGAGGTCAGTTTTTGAAGACAATTTTGAAAGGAGCAATTTCTGGTTTTTTGCACAGTTTCATATTGTACCTCAGGCTTGAAGCCAGAAATACACTATGAAAAAACCTGTAGGTGCCTTTTTGCATTTAAATTCAGTTTTTGCATGTTTTAAGGAGAGGGATCCATGATTGTAAGGTGTTATGACATGATGAAGATGATGGAACAACAAGCAAGTGAAGAAAATGGATGGAGAAGCCACTTTTCCCATGCTACTAAAACTCGCTATGAAACTGTCTTGTTTTCATAGCGAGCAATTGTTGAAGGATTTTGAGCATCTTAAAAGCATTTTTTTCCAGCTGGAGACCTCTAGCATGTCAGAGGACCTTATTAGCATATATTTATTACTCAAAGGGAGTGCCATGAAGTTGAGTCATTAGTGAAAACAATGTTGAAGGTGAAGGTCATCCATTCCTAAAAAGCAGGGCTATGCTCCACAGATATAGGGGTGCTTTAAAAATGTAAAGTGGTGGTGAACTTGGTCATGTGCCCTTCGAGGATGTGATATTAATTGTATAACCATCATGTAACCGTTTCACAGATAGGATAAAGGAATGTAAGAAATAGGAGATAGAGTCCTATTAGGAGTTGGTTTCTTTAAAAGGCAGCTGTCAGTTTTCTGTTGTAAGTTGTTGATTTCAGTTATGAAAGGTTTCATAGGAGAATTTGAGGATATAGCCACTAGGCAGATCATCCATATGGTAAAGAATGTCTATTTATAGACAAAACATCGAAGAAGCAAAGGGTTGGAGAACATTTGCACCAAATTTCTGCTTGTATGTTTTTTACCATTCTTAGTAATACAAAGTGACATTCTTCTTTCCAGACCTGAGACTCTCATGAGGTTTTTGATATCTTATTTATCTTTATCTTATGTTTAATCACTTGCAGTAGATTTCATCTCTAATTACTCATAATTCATAATATCATGCTCTGAATTCCTTTAGTGGTGAAATGACTGTGTTTTCCTATGTTGTGTGTGTGAGTTGCCTCTGTTAAAAACCTCGTTTTGCCTCAACTTCCATGTGAAGAATCATTGTCACTGAAACTACTGATTGTTGACTCCATAAGCCCAATGGTAGCAAGCCTGCATTTTTCAACCTGCAATCATACAAAACAAGTTACAATTTCTATAGAGTTAGCCATCTAGTACTATCATTATTCAAAATCATAAACCCCCTTGAGAGAGCCCTCTCAAACTGAAGAGGCTAATCTTTAGTTAGAAGTGGTTTGAAATAGTTACACCGAGTTGTTTGATGAGCAGCCAATCAAGTTCAATTTGATGATAACAGACAACATAGAAGACCTCTATCATAATTTTACTACAACTCTCTCATATTCTATTAATAAGTTCTCAATTGAAGTTTCAAGTAATAAAAGAAATAATAAAACCAACCCTTGGTATGATAAAGATTGTAAAAGTGCGAGTAGAGAAATTAAGGAAGTTGTTGATGAGTCTCTTAAAATTGGCAAGATAAAAATATACAAAGCCATAACTAAAAGGAAAGAAATGCAAAATATTCATAAAAGACAAGAAAATATCTTACACCTCTCTAAGGTAGCTCCTAAGAAATTCTGGAGGCAGATTCTAACTAGAAAAACTAATGATAATAATAGAATTTCTTTACACGACTGGAATTCCTATCTTAAAAATCTTTATGAATCTCCAAATGTCATATATAACTTTGAAACCCTGCTCACAACAGAATAGTTTTTCTCATTAGAAGACATAGATTTTGGGGTTAATCGCCTGGAAAATGGAAAATCTAAGGACATTGAAGGTTACGAGGCATAAATCTTAAAAATCGGAGGTCCCATCCTCATCCCTCACATCCACAAGCTTTTCAATCAAGAAGTCAAGCAAGGGTTCCCTAAACCATGGATTCAGAGCCTTATTTTCCTATTTTTAAAAGTGGGGATACAAATAAGGCCTCTAATTATCGAACAATTATGATTAGCCCTCTCTTAGCCAAGTTATATGGTATTATTTTGGAGAATAAGATGAGCATATGGCTTGAAAGTGAAGGTAAGCGGGCTAAAGGCCAAGCAGGTTTTAGAAGGCAGCACTCAACAACGAACCACCTCGTTACGCTTAGGATCATTGTGGAGGAATTTCGTAATGATAAATCCATTCTCTTTTGTTGCTTTGTGGACATTAGAAAGGCTTTCGATACGACACCTAGAAATAACCAATGGAATAGATTAGAAGAGCTAAAGGTTCCTTTCGAGTTGAGATCTGCCGCTATAAGGTTAGACGAGAACGTAATTGCCAAGTTTAAGAGCAATGAGTGGTGGTCAAAATATATTAAGTGTAATACCAGAGTTAAACAAGGTTGCCCTGTATCCCCTACCCTATTTGGCATTTACATCAACAAGCTAGGTGGTCTTTTAGAGGAAGCAGGTTGTGTTGGCACGTTCTTAGCTGGAATAGTCATCATCCTTCTTCTCTATGCTGACGATATTGTTCTTCTGGCAAGGTGCCCATCTGATCTTGATAAGAAACTAAGACTTCTTAAGGATCTTTACTCTACCATGGGTATGGCTATTAACATTGACAAAATATAATTTATGATTATCAAATCCTAGAAGGACACTTACGCTAATTTTGTGTATGAAAATAACAACTCGGAGGAAGTGTCTTCTTACGAGTACCTAGGAATTGATATTCATCACAAGATCAACTAGAACTATAACATTGAGAAAAGGATTAATGGAGGGTGGAAAGCTTATTTTGGTCTTGAAAAAAATTGTAAAGTAGTAATCCTTGTGATGTGGGATAAAAAGAAGCTCCTCTTTGAAAATTTAGTCACTCTTGTTATCTTGTATGGATGTGAGGTTTGGGGTTGCAACATCTCTAGAGAATCTCGGAGAAATATTGAGCAAATCTAGAAGTGTTTTATAACGTATAACCTCAAAATTAAAAGTAATACACCCTATCCTATTCTCCTTATAGAAGTGACTCTTTCCCCTATTGAGAGCCTAGTTGTGACTAGGCTCCTGTTGTACAAGCACAAAATCAATAACATGGGAGACCATAGACTTTCTAAGCTAGCTTTAAATTCCAGACAAAACCACCTAAGGCTCAAACGAGGTTGGTATAAAGATACCAGGGCCCGGTTAAACCATTGGGAGATCGACGAAAAGATTACATTGCAAAATATTAATAACATTAAAAATATTTTTACTTCTAAGTTTAAAGAGAAAATGTGGTGTGAGAAAGATTTAGAGGCTAAAAGAAAATTAAGATATTATAAGGAGGTCATCAACCCTACTCTAGAGGATCAAAAGTATCTCTCTGTTTTAACTAGCTCAAAGAAAAAATTAATATGGCCAAGATAAGAATGAACTCTCATGAGATCCATAGTGAAACAGGTCGTTGGGCAGTTCCTAAAACACCATGGGTGGAAAGGATCTGCGATCTCTGTGAGAATATGAACATTGAGGATGAAATCACTTCCTCTTAGAGTGCCCTGCGTATACCCACATTAGATCTCAGTTTGATAATCTCTGTTGCAATACTGACCTTCCTAGCCTTTTAACATGTCAAAATTATAGTGAGCTCGGGACGCTTCTCTCCAAGCTCTTTGAGCATAGGAGTACAATTTTAAAACAAACTAAATAATTCGTTTCTTTACGTCCGATAGACCAAAGTTTGGTCTAAGTGGATGTTAACCACCACCATCATCATCATCATCATTTATTATAATATTATTTTATTTCATAACCTTTTGGAGTTTATTATTGCATCCCTACTATATTTTTGTGATCTGCTGATCTCACTATCTGTCTTTTTCTTGATGAAACACATGGATCCTAAAACTTGATGTGATTTATCCATAAAATTTTTAAATTAGTCCTAGTCTTATTCAATAATTCAAATCTAAATAATTGTTGAGTCCAATTCTATTCTAATCCCAATATTCAACCCTACTTACTGGTATTAATGTCAATTTGACCAAATCATATTAATCTAATCTAAGTTTACCTTAATTCTTAATCCCCCACATAATTTACTCCAATGCACTATTAAATTAATATTATATTAAATAATAATATTTGATTCTCATTCTATATAAAATTAAAAACTTAGTCTAACTTATAGATGAAATGACATTTTTCTGATTAATTTTAATCAAAATCAGTAAACAACAAAAAATCTTGAAATTGTATTGCCCTATTTTGGTGATTTCTGGTGAAAAAGGCTATTTCATCTATAAGTTAGACTAAGCCTAAAATTAAACTCTTTAAGCTTTAAGCTTTATGTGGCTGAAGATGGGTGAAGTGTTCATCCTAAACTTTGGACATCTAAATGAGAACACACAGTTAACCAAAAATCTTCATTATCACCAAATTATGAACTATAGAAATCTACATACTAAAATACTTTATCTCTTTTTAAAGTTGATATTACTTTTCTATTTAGAGAATATTTTGTTTTTATTTTAATAGGAACAAGTGTAAACTCCATATGAACCTCATAAAAAGCTGTAAAATATAGGCCAATCAACATATAAATAAATATTATAACATGACATATACACCAGATAATACATTCTATATTATTTTTAAATAACACTATATCTAACCAAATCTTTATTAATTACAACTCACCATATCCAATCAAATCTTTTCCTAACTATAATAAACATAAAACTATAATATATATATATATATATATAACTACTAATAAACCTTAAATATACATTATATTTAACCAAATCTTTTATTAATTAGAACTCACCATATCTAATCAAATATTTTCTAACTATAATACATATAAAACTAAAATATTCTTTTTTTGTTACCTAAATCCTGTCAAGGTATCTACTAGGAAAATTTTGGGGGTTTATGTGTTCAAATATTTTCCTAACTATAATACATATAAATTAAAATATTATTGTTTTTTTACCTAGATCCTGTCTACGTATTTACTGGAAAAATTGTTAGTAAACTCAGTTTAGGTATTGTCCTCCTTAAGATAAACCAAGCTTACTATATAAGAGATTTGAATGTGAATCTACTTGTATCAACTATTTCAAAACTTCAAATTTAACTAATTGAACTCTCCTAAACAAAACTCAAATATTCTTAATCCTTATAATAACAATTTTTTTTCACTTTCAATAACAATTAAATACTCATAAACCTTATAATAATCTATCTTTTTACCGCCAACAATAATTGAATTAAATACTCATAAACTTTATAATAATCTATCTTTTTACCACCAACAACAATAATTGCTAGCTTAGTTTAAATAAATACTCATAAATTCCATTTGAAAAATATACATATGTCGTCCATTACATTAACATTTATAGTATTAGGAAATGAATCCGGGTTGAAAGAATCCGAATCACTTCTCCAACAAACCCACGATAGACCCAATTAACAAACCAACTTTATATTTACCAAAGGCAGTGAGTTTACAATAAAAACAACTAAGTGCTGTATAAAAAGACAAACAACAACCAACCAGTGTGCATAAAGGAACATTGTTCATCGTTGAGTAGGTAACCGTCAATATGGTGGCTAAAATGCATTGGATTTTGTAAAATATAATGCGTCGTATCACAGCTCTAAGTTGGTTAACGTTAAAAGCGTGATGACCATCGCGTATCTGTATATATTTTATACGCTTAGATAGTAGCGATGGATGGGATATTTCATATGTCGTGGTGCAAGAATAGTATTTTAATCTGCCAATATTTGGTCAATCATGTATGTGTAAATATATTTGTAGTAGATCTCACATGATGGACGGTTGGACATCCTTCACTTAAATGGGACCCCCTGCCCATTGTCACGTTATGCTAAAATGTCCTATGACTGAATGCTGCGCTTCCTTGTACTACTACTGTTGTCCAGGTCTTCGTGTGTGAATTCCAGGGAAGAAGTTCGGGGCTCCTGCAAATTTGGCGTTAATTCAGCGAATATAAAATGCGGTAGCTACAGAAATAGATACAAAAACTTATTGACCTCTTAAGCTGCCTCTCGTATTTCTATCGGACCAGGCTGGCTCAATTTTCTGGTGGAAGTGCTAAATCCAGCGTATGTTTCACCACTGTTTTTCCCCCTTTTAAATTTGGCCACGATTTCATGCATTTTGTTTCGGTTTATGTTTATCTTTCAAGGCCGTTGGATGTATTGTGTATTTGCACCATGTTTAGTGCAATAACCCAATTAATGGAAACTTACATAACTAGATGCAGAGTATGACAGAATTTTGTTCTGTTGGGTTCTAAGAATTCGAACCCTCGAACACCTGTTGGCAAATCAGGTCTGTCAGCACTTAGCCCAAGCTGGCGCGCTGCAGGTCATGGTTTCATATGTTGTATGCAACAGGGCTTATATTATATCTCCCAAAATCTTGTTCAATTGACAGCACAATATGGCTTCTTTGATCATCAATGGAACCCTGACATATGTACATTCCCTTTATATCGTTAGCTTTAATTTATCTTTAATATCGTTGCAGGTCTGGGCGTCGGAATTTAGTTATCCAACGGCGGGCCGTATCGCTCTGCGTGGATGCTAAAGCTTTTACCCTTCTAAAAAGGCCGACGTGGTGCGTAAGGGAGGCTATAAAGATTTTTAGAGTGGAATTAACAGTACATTACCAGGGGAAATTTAACTTTCTACACTAGTTCGCAAGTGTCAGCAATTGAAGGATACCTGTATCAGTACTAATTCTGCCCCAGCACTTTTGACATTAGAGTGATTAAACTCTTATCGAGTAGCTAGGTTTTCCAGTCGCACATTATTGCAGAGCGGCTCTGCTTCTACTCTTTTCTTGATTGTCTCCTCTCCAAATGCAGTCCTGTATCTCCGCAGAACAGTTCTTCACTCCTCACCCAAACCGAGCCAGCTAATATCACAACTCAGCTGTTGCAATAGAAACTTTCAACATGCAATGCGAAATACACTCAGACATAGTTTGTAAAATCACAGCAGAAATGCATTAAAGGGTCAAACAAAGTACTCAAAAGCTTCAGATTTTATTACCCGTTATTCTTAAAAGCTGACACCCAGCCTCTTTTGTTTATATATGTCTCGTATTTCCATTTTGAGAAGATAACAAGTTCCTATAATCATTCCCACTGATGAAAACTGTTTTTGATTTTAGAAATACCAAAAAAATAGTATTCCAAGAATCCAAACTGTCCCACAAATTTCTCAACAAGAAAACAATTCACTACTCCAAAAATTAACTACAAAACAGATTCTGTTTTTGGGCTGCCTGTTGTCCCTATTATTCCGCAAACATGTCTCATACCCTTCCCCCCTGTCAGAAAATTCAAAACCTCTTGATTTCGATTCTGCTGTATTCAATTAAAATGATCTTCGGGCAATCCTACTACTATCGATTCCGGTAGTCTTTTCCATTTCACCAAATATATTTTATATTTCTTGGATTAATAGCAACAATCTTGGTGTCTACAACTTGTTCAATCTGCTCTTCTTTACCAAAAACATGGTGGTAGAGGGGCCACATCTGGATGACACCAGTTAGAAATGGGAAATGCATCAGAAGTAGCATTGCTGGTGTGCATTCAGAAATACTGTTTCTAGTGTGCGTTTTCATTTCTTGACTGGTAATGGATTTCTGGAGCCACTGAAAATTATGAAAAATGAAGAAAAGAAGGAAAAACCTTACAAACTAAACAGTATAAAACTTTGCAAAGAAATCAATCAACTTATGTTCAAGAACCATGCATAGAGTTTGATCTTACTGCATCTACACAAGAGCACTGTCCATAGATATTCTTGACCACACTATATCCTTCTTGTGAAAGTTTGAATATGTTATTCTTCCTATTGGTAATTTTTATCGCACCATTTGGTTGCAACTCACTTGTAACGCCCCCTCCCATCCCCATAAACCTTCTTGAGCTACGAGAGGTGTTACTTTTTAATTAACCTGACCTCCATAGTCCGTTATGAAGATGGGGCTACAAAAATTCTCTTTCTTTGAAGTTTGCAGAATTAACTTCTGATATTTTACCATCGTACTCAGCTTGTTGAGAGCTTTTTGCGATATAAATTTTATCTAAATCCGACTCCTAGGTTAAAAGTCATTCTTATTTGAAGTTTGACCAACTAGATAATGCCACGTGGTACCCACATGCGACCCTCGTGGAATTTCCATGCCATTCTTGATAATCCAACACCTCTCATGGTTCCTATGTGGCATCTATGCAAACATTCTCTAATACTATTGGTGCTCACCGTGTGGACTTAGGGTCTTGGGCTCTACCAGCCTGACCCCATTACATTTTGCGACTATACTCTGTTATAGTAGATCCACCTAGCCATGTCATATCGACCTTGGCTCTATTTTTGTTCCATATTGCTAACTAAACAAAGCCAACAACCTGCAGGCTAGAGAACCCAGTGGGTCCCTCTTATGCATATGTCATCCCGACTTTGGCTCCATCCAACAACTCGTAGGCCAGGTTACCTTGAGAGCCCGCTGGTTGCGCACACATCATCTCAGCCCCGGGTCCACCCAACAACCCGTAGTCTTGTTTACTTTGAGAGCCTGCTGGTTGCAGGCTGCGCAAATGTCATCCCGACTCTGACTCCATCAAACAACTCGCAAGCCAGTTTACTTTGAGAGTCTGCTGGCCACAGGCCGCACATACGTCATTTTGGCCCCAACTCCATCCAACAACCCACAGGCTAGTTTATTTTGAGAGCCTGTTGGCAACAAGCCTTGCATATGTCATCTCGACCCTTGCTCCTTCACTTTGTGCTTATTTCTAACTAAGCGAAGCTCGGTGACATGCAAAACACATCAAATTGCCTTTTGCCAGCAATGAATAAAAGGGGTGACTACTCGAACTCCAGTTTTATGAGCTTATGGCACAAGGGCCCAAGGTCGAGAGGAAACTAATGGTGAACGATTAACATCAATGAGGTCAAGTACCTCTAAACACTAGAAAATGATAGTTTCGAGATAAGAAAGGGGTAAGACCCCAACGTCAATGAACACAACACTCATAACTTAGCAAGGGAAATACATCAGTTTACTCAAACCAAACTGGTCTACTGTTAAACTCATTCAAGTAACCATGCTTATTCATGTAGCTAACTCTGTAGCTTATAGCAATGACAACAACACAAAGTTCTATGAAACCAACATAACCATGTGGACAAATCAACAAGCATTCATCATAAGCATATAGGAATATCAACATTCCTCCATGGCTAGTATTAACCCAGACACTTTCATATCGCATATTAGACATTATTAATCGTCCATGGCACAAGTATATACATGAGTAAATACACTTATTTGATTAACTTGAATGGTTGGCAACTGAGTGAGGGACTTCAACTCTCCACCCAACCATAAACTAGTTGTAGCCTACACTGCAGTCTTTCTTTCAGCTGGCCACCCCCAAGCCAGATTCAGAGTCTGAGGAGTTAAATGCTCAAGGGAACTTCACACCGATATCAAGTCAACCAGACAAGAGAGGGAGTGCACTATTCAAGTGCTTTATCAACTGCCTCACGTAGTAATCTCCACGATGACTCTTTTGCCTCTTTAAACTCATTCAAAAGGATTCATCCAAGGTTTAGTGAAGTTCTGCTTAGTCTAGGAGAACGATCTCACCCTAAGGGTGGTTTATCAATTGGATTTTTAAGGAAAGCACAACAAGAGTCTAGAGCCCACTATCCAGGTGGTTTATCAACTTACTTGGCGAGCACTTAAGTGGTTTATCAGTCTCCAATGCAAGCATTTAGTGGTCAGCAAGCACCTCAGTGTCTTAGCTTGCTAAGTGGTTTATCAGACTTCCAACAAGCACCCTAGTGGTATATCAGCCCATTCAACAAGCTCTAAGTGGTTTATGATTTATCAACTCTTTGACAAGCACTTGGAGGTTTTTCAACTTACTCAACAAGCACTAAGTGAGTCATTGTCTCCACCGAGTCTTCATTGGCCAATCCAACATCGACTAGCAACCACTGGCCATTACAGGACATTGGCTCGAATCTACTTCATCTCCAAATTTAGCGCTCCAACGCTCCTCCTTTGTTGTTTTCTCTGTGATCTCCCACTTTTGCCTGTTCTGCTTTCTCTAGCATGTTCTCGTTTTTTTCATTCTGCTTCTTTCATCTCCCCTTGCCTACTCCTTTGTCTTTGCTTTTGTGTGTTGGATTTTCTCCCAGCACGTCTTACGCGAAGAGAAGTTGCATGGGCCTTCTTGTCCTTCACTTCAGACGACCCATACACAACTTCAATGCTCGCTGAGTAGACCATTAATTTATCAGGGAGGTAGATGAGGAAAAATAAATGAAGTGGGTGTGGTTTTGGATAATCACTTGCACAAGCAACTCCTCTTCCTTAGACCTCTGAATTTGTGTCCACTCATACAGCTCAGCCATAACTTGCATTTTTACATTTATCAACAAATTCACATAGTGATGTTTACATAAGAGCAACAAGAAGGGTTGTTACATCATCAATATCCCTCACGAAGGTGTCAAACTTCCTTACTTGACATCACCCAAATCTGGCATATAATTCTCGTGAAAACATTTGCATTTATTTTTCCACTTCAGGGATACAAAATGTGTTCCATTTTAAGTTATTTTTTGTCATAATAATTAAAGCAATTTTGTCCGTTGGTTTTTGTTACTATATTGATGTTTTTCTACATTATTCAGTAGTTTTAACAAGGCGTCAACATAAAATTGTATAATGAAAATTGCTTTGAAAAAATTGTAGGCAAATTGCATGTAATGGAAAATCATTGAATGTTTAGGAACTTGATAATTTAATTGCCAAGCATGGTCATTCTATCTCTCATTGTTGTTGGAATGGGAATGCTTGCCAAGATATTTTGTGTATCTACTTATAGATATATGAATGATAGGAAAATTTTTAAATTTCCTTTATAATTTTTGCACATATTTAAAAAAAGACCTAAAAGACATTATGAGCAAAACTTGATTGTTAGAATTTGTAGCTCGGGTAGATACTTCAGAGGGATGAGATAGCCATTGGAGATCCAAGTGAGAAACCTGGAGTGAAGGTCAAACAAAGACCTTTGTTGAAATTTGGTTACCGGAGGACAGGTGGTTCCCTAAGGCTTTGATCTTCGGCCTAGGGAAAAGTGTCCAAAAGAATTTAATTTTTCTCCTAAAGTGACTTTATAAAGTTATAAAGTCAAATCTAATTTAAAAGTGACTTTAAGTGATAAAGTTACTAAAGTCTAATTTTTAAGTGACTTTAATAAAGTCAATGTAAAATTAGAAAGGAAAAGTGACTTTGGAAATAAATGACTAAGTGGGTCTTTATTAAAGTGGGGTGAATTAAAAAATAGAAAATGAGATTTAAATGAGCATTTAATCTCAGCCCTAGATCTCAATCTATTTCAGCCATTGGATTTAGGGATTCCCCAAAAGTCACTTAGGGTTAGGTTAAAGGAGGGAAAGGAGGAAAAGGTCATTAATTCTTTCATGAGCAGATTGGGAGAAGGAGAGAAAGAGAGCAAGGGAGATTTCTGGGCAGTGAGGAGAAGGAGGCAGCAGCTTGGCACACATTCCAAGGCAGTATTTCAGCAAGTCTGTACAACAGAGTTTGCACTCAGTTCAAGGAAGATTTGATACGATTTCCAAGGCAGAATTCGTACAACAGCTTTGGGCACGATTTCCAAGGAGGCCGTACTATTTTTTGGGCACAGATTTCGAGGGAGAGGTTGCTGTTTTTGCTGCACGCATTTACAGGCAGGTCGTATAGCCTGTAGCTGATTGCTGGCACAAAAACCGAGGCAGATTTTCGTACACAACATTTAAGACAGCCTGCATGCATTCCAAGGAGGCCGTACAACAGCGTTTAATGCTATTCTGCACACAAAAGGAGGAGGCCGTACAGCAGAAATTAATGCTGTAATTTCTGGGCACGTTTTTCAAGGAAATCCGTACAACATTTATTGCTGGTTCTGTTTTGCTGTTTGCACATTTTCCGAGGCGGTGGTTAAGCACGGAAAACGAGATAAGTTGTAAAAGTTTACTTGCTGATTTTTGCTGAATATTTCTCTCACTGTAAAAATCATTTTTCCCAGAAATAAGGAGCTTTCGAACTGGTTTTCCCCAAGAGTTGTAGGGGGTTTTTCCAGGGTCATGTTGACAAAAAATCTCAGTGTTCAAATGTGTTGAATGACTGTTTCAGCTTGTTGTGTTTTGTTTTATTTCTGCAGTTTCAGCATTCTGTAAAGTTTTCCAGAATTTGTGTTTCAGCAAATAAAAATTATTTTTTCTGATTGTTGAATGTAAGGATATGGGAAAGGGCATTTAACTAAGAGGAGAAATAAGTGATACTGAAACTGGGGTGGGAAAACAGAAAATTTCTACATGGTATCAGAGCTTGGGTGCTGAAAGTGCAGTTTGGGACAGCGAGAAGAAAAATACAGTCTGCTGATTTTTCACTCAGAAAATTCCAGCGAGTTGATTTTTCACAAACATAATTTTTATCTTTACTACAACAGTGCTATTTTTCAGTTTTAGGACAGCAGGATGTTATTGGGATTGAGGGTGGAGGATAGGTTGGATGGGCATACCAATTACAGCGTTTGGAAGGAGAGAATGCAGAGTATCTTTGAGGAGGCAGAAGTCTGGGACATCATGGTGCATACCACACAGAACCCTATTGTTGTGCCTACTGATGCTGTTCAGTTGGCAACATATAATAGAAAGAACAACAAGGGTAAGAGACTGATTCTAGACGGAATCAAAGACCATTGCATTCCTCATGTGAGAGGAAAGAGAAATGCTCATGAGATGTGGACAACATTGACCAATCTCTACCAGAGTACCAATGAGAACCGGAAAATGGTCCTGAAGGAGAAGCTGAAGACCATTAAGATGGGTAAGACTGATAGTGCAGCTGGATATCTCACAAAGATTACTAATGTAAGAGATGAGTTGGCAGCAATTGGAGAGGTCATTCCACCCACTGAGTTGGTGCGGATAGCAGTGAATGGCCTCCCCAGTTCATGGATGAACTTTGTTGATGGGGTTTGTGCACGTGAGACCCTTCCCACATGGGAGAGGTTTTGGGATGATTGCATTCAGACAGAGATCAGGAAAGGTCAGCTTGGGGCAGCCAAGCCAGTTGAGCAGGATGAGGATGTAGCACTGTTGGCAGGACGCAAGAAAGGCAAAGGGAAGAAGCAAGCTTCCACAAGCAATGGTGGGGGCAAAGGTAAAGGTAAACAGGATAACACACAGAAGGACTATTCCAAGGTGAAGTGTTGGAATTGTCAGAAGATGGGACACTATGCAGTTGTGTGTCCAGAGAAGAAGAAGAAGAAGGGGAAGAACCAAAGCATGGCAGCTTCAGCAGAGGTTGAGGACTTTGCAGATCGTTTTGACTGGGAGTTTGGGTTCACTGCGTGTGAGTCCTCTAGTGCGGGATCATCTGCCATAGAGGTTCAGAGGGAGCATGCATTTCCCTCGATTAGCGGAGCATATTCGGGTATCTGGTATGTGGACAGTGGGGCTTCACGTCACATGACAGGAGTCCGTGAGTACTTCTCAGAGCTTTCAGAGAGTGGCACTGATATAGAGGTAGTACTCGGTGATGACAGAGTTGTTAGAGCGGTCGGTGTGGGAACATTGACATTTCAGAGGGAGTCTAAACCTCCCTTGAAAGTGTCAGATGTTCTTTATGTGCCAGGGATGAGGAAGAACCTCATATCCGTCTCAGCTTTGGAGGATAGAGGATATGAGATACTGTTCAGGGGAGGACAGGTGCTGATATATCCCAGGGGCGCTCCAGCTAATTCAGCTAGAGTGATAGGTGTACGCCATGTAAAGGTGTACAAGTTTGCATTTCAGCCCCTTTTGGCATTGAGCAGTAGTACCGACAGCAGAGCTAGCAGTTCTGAGCTGTGTGAGATTTGGCACCGCAGGATGGGGCATATGGGTCCGCGGGGCTTGAGGACATTACGGGGAATAACTACAAGTATTGCCGGATTTCGATGCGCACGATCACTTTTCAGAGTACCAATGAGAACCGAAAAATGGTCCTGAAGGAGAAGCTGAAGACTATTAAGATGGGTAAGACTGATAGTGCAGCTGGATATCTCACAAAGATTACTAATGTGAGAGATGAGTTGGCAGCAGTTGGAGAGGTCATTCCACCCACCGAGTTGGTGCGGATTGCAGTGAATGGCCTCCCCAGTTCATGGATGAACTTTGCTGATGGGGTTTGTGCACGTGAGACCCTTCCCACATGGGAGAGGTTTTGGGATGATTGCATTCAGATAGAGATCAGGAAAGGTCAGCTTGGGGCAGCCAAGCCAGTTGAGCAGGATGAGGATGTAGCACTGTTGGCAGGACGCAAGAAAGGCAAAGGGAAGAAGCAGGCTTCACAAGCAATGGTGGGGGCAAAGGCAAAGGTAAAGGTAAACAGGATAACACACAGAAGGACTATTCCAAAGTGAAGTGTTGGAATTGTCAGAAGATGGGACACTATGCAGTTGTGTGTCCGGAGAAGAAGAAGAAGAAGGGGAAGAACTAGAGCATGGCAGCATCAGCAGAGGTTGAGGACTTTGCAGATCGCTTTGACCGGGAGTTTGGGTTCATTGCGTGTGAGTCCTCTAGTGCAGGATTACCTGCCACAGAGGTTCAGAGGGAGCATGCATTTCCCTCGACTAGCGGAGCATCTTCGGGTATGTGGTATGTGGACAGTGGGGCTTCACGTCATATGACAGGAGTCCGTGAGTACTTCTCAGAGCTTTCAGAGAGTGGCACTGATATAGAGGTAGTACTCGGTGATGACAGAGTTGTTAGAGCAGTCGGTGTGGGAACACTGACATTTCAGAGGGATTCTAAACCTCCCTTGAAGGTGTCAGATGTTCTTTATGTGCCAGGGATGAGGAAGAACCTCATATCCGTCTTAGCTTTGGAGGATAGAGGATATGAGATACCGTTCAGGGGAGGACAGGTGCTGATGTATCCCAGGGGCGCTCCAGCTGATTCAGCTAGAGTGATAGGTGTACGCCATGCAAAGGTGTACAAGTTTGCATTCCAGCCCCTTTTGGCATTGAGCAGTAGTACCGACAACAGAGCTAGCAGTTCTGAGCTGTGTGAGATTTGGCACCGCAGGATGGGGCATATGTATCATGGAGCCTTGAGGACTTTGCGGGAGATCACTACAGGTGTGCCAGATTTCAGTACCGATCACTTTGATACTTGCAGAGGATGTGCGATGGGCAAGTTTGCCAAATCCCCTTTTCCCAGCAGTGACAGCAGAGCGACTGGGATACTTGATTTGATTCATTCCGATGTGAGCGGCCGGATGTCTCATGTTTCCTTGAGTGGATATGAGTACTATGTTTTATTCATTGATGATCACTCCAGGAGGACCTGGATTTATTTCTTGAAGACCAAGAGTGAGGTCTTCAAGCGGTTTCAGGAGTTCAGAGCTCTTGTGGAGACATAGACAAGTCGGAAGATCAAGTCCCTAAGGTCGGACAATGGAGGAGAGTACACCCTTGGAGAGTTTGTTGACTATTGTGCGGAGGCAAGCATTAGGAGGGAGTTCACTATTCCTTACAACCCCCAGCAGAACGGGGTTGCGGAGAGGAAGAACAGATCCATCGGAGGGGCTACCAAAGCCATGTTACATGATCAGGGGTTGCCATTGTTTTTGTGGGCAGAGGCCTGCAACATAGCTGTTTATTTGCAGAACAGGAGTCCGCATCGTGCCTTGGGGCACATGACTCCGGAGGAGGCTTTTTCTGGGAAGAAGCCTGATATTGGTCATCTTCGTATCTTTGGGTGTATCACATACTCCTACATACCCAAGGAGAAGAGGACCAAAACTAGAGCCCACTGCAGAGAAGGGTATCTTTGTGGGCTACAGTGAGACCTCCAAGGCCTTTCGGATTTACATTCCTGCACAGAGGAAAGTTGTTGTCAGGCGGGATGTGAAGTTCGAGGAGGACAGGGCCTTTAGGAGGTCACGAGAGTTAGAGTATCTGGATCAGCCAGACCCTCAGCAGCAGTTGAGTCAGTCGCAGGGATCCAGTGGGCAGGGATCAGGAGGATCCGGAGGTACATCTATGACGATGTCCGGTCCGTCAGTGGGGAGTGGCTCGCAGAGTCAGAGGGGTGGTGCTTCGGGGGCAACATGCGCAGTGTTCACGCGCTCACTAGGAGTCCACCGGCGGACGCTTCCACACCTGCATTCCTCGCATCTACGTGTTCAGCAGGAGGACAATGTACGTACGCGTGGTTTAGGGTCCCGATGATGTTGAGGAGGAGGAGTTTTATTCTCCAGCGGGAGAAGTGTGCTCATGGAAGAGGAAGCCCAAGTGGCTTCAGGACACCTTGAGAGATGCCACATCTGTTGCTGAGCCTAAGAGGCCGGTCAGAGAGAGCAGACCACCTGAGAGGTTTTGTAGCTATATGGCAACGGCTACCAGCATCCTTGACTCTGAGCCTTCTAGCTATGAGGAGGCAGCTAGCCAGCAGGTCTGGAGAGAGGCCATGCAGGAGGAGTATTCTTCTATCATGAAGAATGATGTTTGGGAGGTGGTGTCGAGGCCTAAGGGAAAATCCGTGGTTACTTCCAGATGGCTTTACAAGGTAAAGCATGTTGCAGATGGCAGCATTGAGAAATTCAAAGCAAGGTTTGTGGCTAGAGGGTTCTCCCAAGTAGAGGGAGTTGATTATGAGGAGACCTTCGCTCCCGTGGCTCGATATACTTCGATCCGCTCCATTATATCGATAGCAGCAGAGATGGTTTGGAAGATCCACCAGATGGATGTGAAGACCGCATTTCTCAATGGCTTCATACAGGAGGAGGTGTACATTGAGCAGCCACAGGGCTTTGAGGTGCATGGGAAGGAGTCCCATGTGTGCAGACTGAAGAAGGCCCTTTATGGCCTGAAGCAAGCTCCCAGAGCTTGGTACTCTAGGATAGATACATACTTGCAGGAGATGGGTTTCACAAAGAGTGAGGTAGATCCGAACCTTTACTACATTGTGATAGGTGAGGAGCCTCTCATTCTGGTGCTGTATGTGGATGACTTAGTCATTACAGGTGCAGAGAGACTCATAGAGCACTGCAAGAGAGATCTTGCGGCGGAGTTTGAGATGAAGGACATCTGCTTGATGCATTACTTTTTGGGTTTGGAGGTGTGGCAGGAGGAGGGGCATTTCTTCCTGGGACAGGGGAAGTATATTGTGGACATCCTTGGCAGATTCCACATGGAGGATTGTAGACCCATGTCGACACCGATGATCACCAACCGGAAGAAGCTTCATGCTTCGGATTCCGAGTTGGTGGATCCCACATTGTACAGACAGCTGATTGGTTCCTTGATGTATTTGGTCAACACTAGACCAGATATTTGTTTTGCAGTCAACACGATGAGTCATTTTATGTGTGAGCCTAGGAAGGTTCACTGGGTGGCTACAAAACACATTTTGCGGTACTTGCAGGGGACAGTGGATTATGGTCTGGACTACAGGCAGGGGGATGGAGTGAGATTGGCAGGTTACACTGATTCTGATTGGGCAGGTTGTGCTTCCGATAGGAAGAGCACTTCAGGGTGTTGTTTTGGGTTGGGTTCAGCAGTGGTGTCATTGTTCAAACTAAGCAGCACAAGAGGCATTGAGTTCAAATAAGCAAGAGTATATGGCAATGGTCACATTAGTTGTGAGGCCATCCTGTTTCAGAAGATGTTGTTTGGCTTATTTGGTCACCAGTTGAGACCTTCAGTGATTTACTCGTGATAATCGTAGCTAGACAAACTTACCTGAGAATCCAGTATTTCATGACAGGTCAAAGCATATGGGCATCAGATATCACTTCATTAGAGACTATGTTTAGAAGGGAGCTGTGAAGCTTGAGTATTTCCACTGATGAGTAGGTTGCAGATATTCTTACCAAAGCCTTACCGCGGGGCAAGCATGTCTACTTCAAAGACAAGATGGGTGTGGTGAGGAACACCATCCTCGGTAAGAGGGAGTGTTAAAATTTGGTTACCGGAGGACAGGTGGTTCCTTAAGGCTT